>JARYHS010013630.1:172802720-173036887 GCA_031002005.1 Vandiemenella viatica | reverse complement strand
GTATATTTAAGTAATAAAATAAAGTATCTCTAACTCAGAACCTTCCCAAAATCGAACCACCAACGCCAGCGAAGTAGATAATTTCTCAAAGTTTTCAGACTTCTTGATATATCGGAAGATACGAGGTTCTCATAAAAACTTTCGATTTTCATTAATTGGTACTCAATAACCAAACAAAATACACTCAACGTGGAATAACTAAATAACCACCTCTTGGTCCTATTTTTACAATAATGGTTTATGTTGTTTTTCATTTCTCTTTGTAGATGATGAGCTATTCTGATTATTTCTTTTTCGGCTCTTATTTTTGCACATTATCCATTATTTGTTGTCTTCATTTCTCAATATTTCGACTAATACCACATCTTCAGAAACCGACTGCTTTACGCACGTTCGTTTTAAACAACAGGCAAGAGATGGCATGTGAGGGAAAATCACCAGTACTGCACTTTTCTGGTGGATTATGAATGAAACCATACGTGAGCACCAAATTACCTGATCACGTGAAGTAACCTTAAACCATGACGAAGGAGTGTCGTCGATTTTTTCAAACGTAGTGCAACATTAGATGAGGTAATAGAGAATATGGGTTCACTTTGTACGAGTTTCAGAAAGGACGATAGAGTAGTGATAGTGGGAGGTGCCGGCAATAGTATTGATTGAAACGCGAGTTATACTATGGAGAGTGACCTGAGGAAGGTGGTGAAGGAGGAGCAGCATACCGGGGTTGAGGTCATGCAAATCCTAAGTCACCATGACCGACCACAGTTGAAACACGTTGGAAGACGGGTAAATATGAAAATGGAGGAGCTACTTCGATAAAGCATTAGTTCTGTCTTGGGGGTTGTGCCTGTGAACAGCGTTGGTTGGTGGGATTTCACTAGGTATGGCATACCCTTAAATAGAAGGAGCGAGGGGTACTTTCTGAGTAGTTAGCCAAAGCTATAAAAAGAGTCCATGTCCAGGGGCAAGTGATAATGGTGCCAGGACTGCGCCTTTTTTAGGTTGTTTTGCTGGTGAGGGGATGGAAATAGATGATCAGAATGATACTGATCACGGTTTGAAAAATTGCAAATGATAAATAAGTGGATGTAAATTGCTGAAACAATAACTGACAAGGACATAACTGGGAAGCAGGAGGTTAACGCTAAAAATATCACAAAGCCAGTTATAAGGGGTTACTGGTGAACTGTAAAAGTATTGTGAAAAAAGTAATAGAATTTGCAAACTTAATAGAAGTACATGATCTCCCAAAGCCCAACCCCTCATCCACGTGGTGCCGTGGGAGATGGGAACGGCATGAAATATGGGATTGCCTGTGGGTGTGAGGTACAGTGAGGATATAGTGTGTCCCGGGACCGATACGGTAGCTGTGAAGGCCCTACACGAATCCTGAAAAATGGCGGCCAACGGGACTCTGGTTAAGCTTCGACAGGCCTGGCAAGCCGGTAGTGGATAGAGCCTGATTGCAAAACAAAAACAAGCCTCGGAAAGGACGGATCAATGGACAGAAGACATGGCTATGGAAACGGTTTAAGATTTGGATCCATGAATATACGGACATTAACTGGGAAAGTGGAGGAAATTGTAGACATGATGGAGAGAAGGAAGTTGGATACTTTGGTGTTCGGTGAGACAAAGTGGAAAGGAAAGAGTAGGAGGGAGCTGAGAAATGGTTTCAAACTGTATTGGAATGGAAATGAGGAAGGGAGTAGAAATGGAGTAGGGGTAGTTGTGAGAGAGGTTCTGAAAGAGGAAGAGATGGTTTATAACTAAAGCATTTTTGATTCAACACGATGTGGAAAAGTGTTTTTGTTTTCTGTATCTTCGTCGGTGAATGTTAAATGAACGGAATTCACGCATAAACTACGTGTATGATTTCGATGGGATTTTGTTAATATACAGCTCCTAATTCGGGTTAAATTCGGCAAAAATTACGGTCGGATTTTGATAGGCCTTTAAATAATGTACAGTGAATGGTTCCGGTAAAATAGGGTAAGTTCAGGTAAAAATAGTCTACAAATTAGTACTTCGTTGAACGCTGCTGTTCAAATACAACTAAGTTTCCAGACCGCTTACTATGGAGATGTTAAAAATGAAACTTTATGGGTTCAAGAAATCGAAGTGAAACTTAACAAGTATGAGATATCGCTTTGCTCTCTTTAAGCCTGTCAGGAGGGATCAATACCAGCTTACTTCTGACAGTCGCTTGATGTTTCCCGAAAAGTGTCAATAAAGTTGGATGTGGACCACACACAGCACAACAGTACTCTAGGAGGCTCAGGACTTAAGATAAAGACGATCGACTGAACAGACACTCTCCTAATTTCTGAGTGTTTTAGGAACACGTTGTTAAATCGAACTCTGGATGGCTGGACGGATTTTTGACCTTTTATCGGTCATATAACATCATTCTTTTATACCTCTACTTGATAAAAAGATATTGATTTAGTGTTCTTGGTTGAAATTGAAATATTTCTATGTACCTGCACTGTGACAATCGTAGGCGGTTTCACGGTGTAATGGACTTATATCGCAACCCCGCATTCCTTGTCGAACGCTAATGGCTGGATGAGAGACACCTGAACAAATAGTAGCCACACGAAATTCACTCGGAAATAGGAAGCCTGAGACCCTGCACAAAATTCGGCTCCAAAATAGCTGATTGCTATCGCACGAGGGCTGTGTTGGACGCCCTACCACAGACTTTCCTTGTAGATGGCTAATGTCCGCCAGACGCCCAGCCATGTTATAACGGACCTGCTTTCATAATGGCGGTCAGATAATGTACTTCCCTTGTCGATCGATAATGGCAAACACACACCAGGCAGGCTGTTTAGCAGTGTAAAGGAGTCATTTCGTAATCTGCATTGTTTGTTGGATTTCCGGGACAGCTAGACTCCCGGGCAAACAACCGCAGCTTTCACCTAGCGCAGAGAGTGCTGACGTCAGGGCAAACATACAGAAACAAGTTCAGCCAGAGGTTATTGGGAATTTTCAGATACCTCGGGCTATGCGTTAGAGAATCGTGTGGCGGAGTGGAATATCTCTGACCGGCGCATGTGCAGATGAAGTATCTCGTGGAATGTGGTGGACGGTGCTGCCATCTAGCGACAACCGTGACGTCAGTGGCCACGCCCCCTGGACTCTGATTGGCTAGCCCCACCACCACCAGCCTGTGACGTCATGGGGAATTCAAGAAAATCGCAAGACTCTCCTTAATCAGACTACTGTGGTTGGTAAATTAATGGAGAGATTGATATACAACCACACAGAAATATATGTAAGACGCGTAGGCAATTTTCAAGTCGCAACATTGCTTTAAAATACATTCAAGTGAATCTCGGTTAGTAAGCTACATGCAAGATATTTCAGATGATATGTACAAAAGAGGCCAATTTTATAGTGTAGCACTATAATTTTTAAGGGCTTTTGACAGATTGGCCCAAAAAATTATTATTATATTATTATTACTCCGCGATTCACTAAAAGTGTGTGGCGGAGGGTGCATTGCACCTATCGAAAAGGGTGATGTTTGGAAGGGATATACGGATATGGCAGGAGGCGCCCATGGGCTATTGTGAGGAACCATCCCAGCATTCGCGTGGAGTGATCTGGGAAAACCATGGAAAACCCAGATCAGGATGGCCGGAGTGCTTTATCGAAGCTACTCCTGTCGATTTTAAGTTTACTCGCCCGGTAAATCCTTTCTATTCCATTCCCTAATCGCTCGTGGGAAAAATGAGTACAGAAATGAATCGGTTCTGGCCCTGATTTCTCTTATCTTATTTTCGCGGTCATTCAGAGATATGAATGTTGCAGGTATCAATATTTGCTGGCTGTCATTCCGAATTACATCCGTCACGAATTTTTCAATTAGCTTCCGTCGAGAATAACGCCTTCGGTGTTCCAGGTCTTCCCAACCTAACTCCTTCAACATCGCACTTACGTTTTCCCCTCCAACTATATATACCTGTCACGAATCGGGCGGCTCTTCTTTCGACCTTCTCTAATGCCTTCATTAACCCCTTTTGATGGGGACCCCATACAGAACAACAATATTCTAAGTGAGGACGTACTAGTGACTTGTATACAATCGATTTAACTTCTGGAGTGCATTGATTTAAATTACGACTTAGAAATCGGAGCATAAGATTTGCTTTCCCCCATTACATTCTCGATATGCTCATTCCACTACAAATTATTACGAATTGTTACCCCTAGGTATTTAGTGGAATCTACCGTTCTAAGGACAGTACCATTAATTGTATATTCATTGTTAAATGGTGTCACCTTTTACTTAAACGCATGACTTGGCACTTTTTAGCGTTTAGCCTCCAACTGTCAATCTTTACACCACGCAATTATTTTCATAATATCATCTTGTAACAAGCGCAGTCGTCCTGCGTTTTGATTTCACGATAAATAATTGCATCATCGGCAAATAATCTTTTCATCCTCCCTATTATGTCGCATATGAGAAACAACAGAGGCCCTATCACGCTTCCCTGCGGTACCCCGGACCTCTCTTCGGTACGTGATGAACGCTCGCCGTCGAGAACTACACACTGTGTTTCTGCCCTTCAGAAAGTCTGCAACCCAGACGCATATTTGTCTAGCTATGCCGTAACCACGAAGTTTCTTAAATAACGTAGTGTGAGGCACAGTGTCGAAAGCTTTTTTTAAAATCTAATAGTAAATCAACCTGGGATTGCTCATCTATAATTCGGCACAAGTCATAATTAGAAGTGCAAGTTGTGTTTCGCAATATCGGCCTTTTCTGAATCCATTTTGATTTGGGTTTAAAAGCTCACCTTCATCCAAGAACCGCATGACATTTGAATAGTTTATATGTTCTAAAATTCCTGGAAAATATTGAAGTTAACGAGATCGGCTTATAATTCTGGGGATCATTAACATTCCCATTTTTAAATTGTTGTAAATAAGGTAAAAACTATTGGAATGGATGAGAAAGTGATTTGCTGGGTAAAAGAACTTTTAAAATATAGAAAGCGAAAATTTATGGGTAGGAATTGCGGTATCAAAAGAAGTGTAAGTAAAATGGGGGTGCAATAGCTTAGTGTATTGGGGCCATTGCTATTCACTATTCTAATGAATGATTGCGTTGATGGTTTAATATCAGAAGTTAGGTTGTTTACAGATGACATAATGCTAAATAGTACAGCTGCAGGTGATCTGGACAGGATATCTCGCTCTTTTGGTGACATGTAATTAAGATGAATGCAAAGAAGAGTCAGCTTATTAGGTACACATATAAAAAACTAAAGATTCATTATGATTATAATTAGGTAATAGAAAAAGGTTTCAAAATCCTGTACTTGTTGGAGAGAGTGATAAGGGGATGTACCAGAGAAGTACAGGTATTGGTTGCAAAACTTTTGTAAAACTATTACTTGAATATGGATGTATAGTAAGGAACCCACATTTTGGTATCAAATACAGTGGGAGGAAGGGGTGCAAAGTACGGCTGCTAGGTTTGTTTCTGTAAATGACCGCAGAACACAATCAGTAACTGTTATGATAAAAAGAGCTGCAGTTGGATTCATTGGAAGAAAGGAGGAGGGTGAAGAGAGTCATGAGACTGTATAAGGAGTACATTGGTGATGAATCTTGGAAAGATATTGGTGTGAGAATTAGGAGTGATGCATGGAAGATAAAAGATGACTGTGACACCATCACTTGATTTCTGGTCCAAGGGTGTGGGAAGATTTTCTTTCGTAGGTAAGGGGGCCAGGTATCTGAATAAGTTAGCAAGAGAAATGATGAATAATTTACCAAAAATGTTGAAAGAATTTAAAGTTGAAAATTGTAGAGTGCAAAAGTAAGTGGGTACAGGAAAGTTGATAAGTGGGTGTGTAGGGATATTGCCACCGGAGCATGAGCTTCAGCACAATTAAATTAAATTGAAAACTTATTGTAGTGGACGGAAAAGGAATTTTGGGCTACAGTTACTGAAGTTGAGCAAAAGCTGATGGCATATAGCAACAGTTGAAATCAGGGGCAGTTACAATAGAGATTCAAAACAGTTAGAAGCTCTGGAGTGCAATTACACAGGCAGCAATGACATCAAAGTGGATCAGATAGTCAGCAGAATTAAGCTGTAGAAAGATGTCATTGCGAGGCTGCTGGTAGGGAAAGAATTATCGCTATTGGCTAGGGTTACTCCCCACTATGGGATCTATGGAGGGGAGAGCTGCACAAAACTGAGATACACGGGCACAGAGAGGGTCGGTCGGTCGGTTGGTCTACAGTCTACGGTCTACGCCAAACAGAGGGAGCTTGGGAGAACTTGGGCGGAATAGGAAGCATGGACAGCTACGCAGCCATCGAACTATGGAGTGACGTAGCGAGACGACTTCAACAGCCATTGTAGCATGTGGGAGAAAGCCAATGAGCAATGTAGCAGGCAGTGATAGTATAAAGCAATGGGAGTTGTAGTCCAGGGAAGAGTATAGGGAATTAGACATATAATTATGGTACATAACTGATGTAATAAAGTGTACGGTTGTATATATCCTTACTGGGAGTGTTCTTTATAAGCACTATTGCTCACATGACTGAATTGTCTTACCCACAAGTATATGTTCCCTTCGGAAAGTGGCAAGGCGAACGAAAGAAAATTCGCTAGCCAACCACATTATAAATTTCATCAGCTTCCAAAATAATGAGAGGTACAAAGTAAAATTTAACACATTAGATTCGTAGACTACGCTAATAATGAGAATTAGTGGCATATAAGGATGTTAAGGAAGAAGATGATTTCGTTCTTGTTGTTTATAAGGGGAAATTACCCAATTTTAGACTTTTACTGTGATTTGGAGGTAAAATATTATCTATATACAAAATGTTAACTTTCTACTACTACACTAAGTTCTTACAGTTTGATGATAATCAATGAGTGTGTAACAAAATCGGTGAAAATTGCATGTGAATAACTTCCAAACTGAGATAAAGGACGGAATAAAATGTTATGTATTTGCTAAAGTTGTCGTAACAGAAATTGAAGGCATGTAGTGGCATTCAGATCTACGATATTAAAGTTAAAATCTCTAGGAGAAAAAGGTAGGTAGTGCCACCGTTGACTCCACGGGCTAAAGTCACACCATGCATTTACAGTTATTGATATATAATTTCAAGTCTCTCCACACATAAATGGTTCTTAATCTTAATATTATTTTCATTTAAATTGGGCATATATTTTTTCCTCTTCTCTGTGACAATTACGCTGAAGTTAATATCTGTGTAAATGAATACCCGTTTTTAAAGACTTGTATGGCGAAAGTCGGCGTAGTAGGCATTTTAGTGTGGTCTATCCAATAGTAAAAAGATTTATTACGCCAGTATATAATTCAATTAATAAAATCTTTTCTAATGATGATAAAAACTTTGATTGATGCTTTCTAATCATACAGGCAAAAATATATCAGTTTTCATAACGAGAAATGAAATAAAACATTACGCCGATTATATCAATAAAATCAAAAATTGTATCGCTCGATATTACG
Organism: Vandiemenella viatica; assembly: GCA_031002005.1. NCBI lineage: Eukaryota > Metazoa > Arthropoda > Insecta > Orthoptera > Morabidae > Vandiemenella > Vandiemenella viatica. Next base: position 173,029,361 of record JARYHS010013630.1, on the reverse strand, counting down.
AAAAGGTACTCTATAGTAGCAGTAGTTTATCTAGAGAAGTTTGGTATGCCAGAGATGTATCAGGACTTACCAAACGCAACAGTAACTTGCAAGACACTCATTCAATAAAAACGTCCTATAGTGTAGTAAATGTTCCTATCGAGGTAGCTAAAGCTATCGGTGAGTATTTATCTGAATTATTTTGCCTTGATGTCAGAGTTAAATACAAAAACTAATCGCCGCGGCAGCACGTATAATTTTTCCTTCAACAGTATCATACTAGTGTGTAATAGGTTAAAAATAAACGTAGTTTAGATTGGAATGAAGTTTTACCAATGGTTTGAAAACAATATTTTGTACCAATTATAAACATTTTGACTAAATTAATGAACTAAGTTGTTGTAGAATATGATCCATTTAAGTATTATCGACTGTCGGTACAATAACAGATTTTTTTGAAGCAATACCTGAGTCACTTGGTCGGAAAAAATATTTACCAAGTGTTTTTTGTATATCTCAAAAACTTTCTACTCAGTTGATCACATGATACAACTAAATAAAATCGAATTTAACTGCATCAGACGAATAACGCTGTAGCTATTCAAAGTGCTTCTGAATAATACCTATCAACTAGCCGAACCACTTCAAAAATTGTGGATCAGTATTCGAAATGCCGACCAATTCCTTGTGCATCTAAAAGTTCCTGTTCTTGGGCCTCTTCTTTTTACTATCAATGTTAATGATATGCCATAAACAGACAACAGCTCTATTATTTTATTTGCTGATGACATTTTTATCAGAAGTTTAATGCGAATAATGCAACAAGTTTGTTCAGTATAACAAAAAATGTAATTGATTGAATTTTATGAAGAATAACTCGAATCCAAACACCTTATATGCCATTTAAGCAACAGCACGTTCTAAAAGTGGGCTCTGACCTGGTGTATGATGCAGAAAATATTCGATAAGTAATGTCAAGCTCTGCCAGGTTCTGAGGTATCACAGTACACAGTAACCTAACTTGGAACTGATATATTTGTGAATTTTCGGAGAAGATTGATACAAACCTTCCAATACCTCAACAATGAACTTGAGTTAACGGAGTATAGAGGTATCAAAATGAATTTTCAACATTCTATGTAGGATGTCCACAAAGTCCTGCCACAGTTGCAATGAAACATGCCTCGTAAACGGTATGAGACAGAGACATACGGTTTTTGTAACTTGTTCTACATTTCTCGAAGTTTTCTTTACATTCTCTAGTATTCCACGTGCGCTCCTCTATTTGCCTTCAGGATGACAAGAAAGTATTCCAGCACATGTTACAGCATAGCAACATCAACGGTTCGCACAACAGCAACTATCCGTCTACGAAGTGTAGCAAAATTGGGAACGGAGGCTTCGTAGACACTTCCTCCCTCAAGAAAAGTCGAAGTAGTTGATAACAGGAAAGCGCGATGACCAGGCGAATAGTCCATCTCCCAGGAAAACGTCTATCTAATGATCTCTAATATCCGTTAGAGCAATGAACAAGTTCGCCATTTCGTAGAACGTTATGATTGGCTGCAGGTCCAACAAGCGAGAAAATAGGTACTCATTAATTAAATAGCATTAAATTATTCCTGTAATTGTCTTCTCAGTAAAGGAAAATAGCTCTATTGCTCAATCGCACATAGCAGCACACACAACATTGACGTTGGGGCTGCCACGAACATATACGCGCGTGATGTGCTGATTTTCAGAACCCCATATCTGGAAGTTATTGCGGTTAATCAGTCCAATAATAAAGAAAGGAGTTTCATCAGTCTTAAATTGAGCCCAGCACGGAAGCAGCGAATTCAGCAGCAGCAGGAAGATCATTTGCCCGTAAAGCTTGCTTAAGTTGAATTTGTAGGTCTAAACATAAGGCTAGTTTTGAAGGACTCAATGAATGATTGACATCGGGACATGCAGTGAAGAATGTGAAGACCGGACCTGAATGTAAAATTCTAATTTTCACTAAACGATACATTAATCTTACATATATATATATATACAAATAGACGTGTGTTTTCCTATATTTCACTTCTCAGCCACCACTATGTGATGAGACAGTAATTTGGTACTTAAAGAGTAGAGTGGAAAGACTAATGCATAAGAATTAATTGGTCATCAAACAGCCAGAGTGTAATTGTAACAATAAGACTTAGTCTAGCGACAATGAGAGGGTTCGGTAGAAGGAGGCCCGGCAGTGAGCATATAGTGTCAGTGGAGGCCGATCGGCGCATGATGTAGTAAGCATGCGAATTTGTGTATGTAGCGTAATGCACGTGGGACGGTAATTTAAGCTCCTGAAAGACGAGTGGAGTAACTTTACTGTTATAGTTGATGAGTATTGAAGGTTTAAAGCAGTTTGGAGAACTATACATGAAGTTGAACTGTTTAAGTGAAGCGCTGACTTAGATCGGGAAAACATATTGCTCAAGCCTGGGTCTATGTTACCGTAGTCGGATCTGTATCTTTGGCGACCAGTCTGTATTAGCCTTATCCACGGTCAAATTAAGTGATGTGTGTACTTTAGTAAGCGGTCATATCAGGTGAAGTTGATGGTTGATTATGTACAATCAGCAGAAATAAACTTATGCATTCCATTTTAACAAGAAACTACAACTTTCATTAAACTAAATCCCAGCTCGCTTTTCCCGACAACTACCTAGCCAGATCACAGGTCTTTGTGTGTGGAAGTAGCATGGGAGTTTCCTGTCGTGCACAACGTTGGCCGAATGTCGATAGCTGTGGGGATGTGGGAGATATTATGGTAAAAAATGGTCGATGCAGGGTATTTTCGTATTTCAAGCAAAGACATGTGTCTCCGCATATGTCACATATCATAGAGCATTGGTGTTTATGTGTGGTAGTAGTATCATGTCTCCTGTCGTGCACTATGGTTGTTAGATGTCTGTAGCTGGGGGTGTTGGAGATATGGATGTTGAAACTGGTCGACCTGCGGATCTTTCAAATTTCTACCAAAAACCTGTGTGTCCATGTGAATCACTTTTCAGCCAACACTATGAAGCGCAGATCACTGGTCTTTGTGTGTGGTAGTAACACAACATTTGCCGAATTTCGGTAACTTTGGGAGTGTGGGAGATATGGTGGTTGAAAGTGGTCAATCAAGGATATTTTCGGTTTCGTCCAATGACATGTGTGTCCGTAAATATTACTTTGCTGTCTGAACTACATAGCGCAGATGACTGGCATTTGTGTGTGGTAATAGCAACGAGTCTCCCATCGTGCACAATGGTTGTTAGATGTCGGTAGCTGTCAATCTAAATTCTTTACAAACACGAACGAAGTCGTCCCACAGATTCTGGATTGGGTTTAAATCCTGGTGCTCTTCGATTCACGCACATACACTGCGAGCTGTATGACACCTCACATTGTCCTCGGTTAAGTCTTATGGAGAAAACCGAATGATTTTCAGCACGAAGTTAAATACTTCATTTGGATATCCACGTGCACTTGCACAGAGTGCGATGTTTCTCCTATGAATTTAGGAAAAGTTAAAACTTTAATGATCGAGAAAGATTAGACGCATGTGTTAACGACAATGAACATTCTTCATAAGAAAAAGGCTCAAGCATCTTATGACTTCAAAAGGAACCTTAAATTGGAGGCAAGAAAAAAAAAAAAAGGAAGTTGATTATATGCATAGATTTTGTAAAAAAATGTACACCTGCCAAGTATAGCAATCAATGAAGTTTACTATAATTATCAGCTGATCATGTATTCGTTCAGCATCCATGTCTTTGCAACGGAAGAATCATATTTTTATGTTTATCCAAAACTGATTACAAAGAGGAGCCCAAATGAAGAGTGGCCTCATTTCTGTTTCACTTAATCATTTCTGTCTTGGAAGAAGACACTGAAGAACTCGCAATAGTTTGTGATTCAGTTGGCAGTAAAAATAAAAACTACACCGACTTCGTTCATTATGTAATTTTCAATCTTATTGATGGCTTGAAGAACAATTAAATTACTTTTTCATATGTGTAGCCACTAGAGTGCGATAGAATTGTTGGATCATGGAACGTAAAAGTAGTGATACATACACCTGAAAATTTTTTTTAAAAAAAATCGTAATCAATGTGCTTTCCAAAACGCAGCCAATTTAAGTAATGTCTACTGCTTCCAGCCACAGTTGTTTGCTACATTATCGCACGACGTACCACGGAAGATTGTTAACGGGCATCGGAAGGGAACCACGATATGGTCAACCATCGGATGGTGACCTGTTTTTAAGCTTCGCACTGTTGTTTATAATGGCATGTTAAATCTCAGAAAACATGTATTTGCTCATTAGCTTAGTGATACTTCATTTTTGGTAATATAATTCACACATTTATGTTCTTTATTCTAGGTCTCCTGTCGATTTATAGAATGAAATTTAAAAATTTCAATTTATGATGAAATTTTGCACTTCCGGTGCTGTAAAATTCTTTAATCAACTGCCCCATATCTAAATTTAAGTGATGCGTGTACTATCACTGTGTAGATATCACCTCCAGTAGTACAATTACCCAAGATATTTTCGGAATTGTTGAGTCTGTTTCACTTATCTTACCAAATTTTTCCCACATCCAAAAGGACGTTTGATAGGATTCCGGAAAATGACTTCACTCTGAGAAAAAAACCGGATGTAAAGAGCTCTAACTTCACGTTTCCTGAACCTAAGATGTTTGGTTTGATTTTAGAAATATCAGACAGATATAATAATGCCATGACATTTTAAGCTTAATGTTGCTTTACTCAAGTTTTATAAATCTTGGCTTTACCTGCTCCTGTCCAACACTCCCCCTCTTTCTCACCACCGATTCATTATATCTGATCTGTCATTAATGGTTTCTCTTAACTATCATATCATATCATCTTTGTATTATTAATCTTTGATATCACTGTAGTCGGTACTCGATAGTGATTTGTTTTTTGTTTGTAAACAGGTGGGTTTGTGTTTTTTTAACAAACATTTTTCTCTAAGAAAAAATAACTTTTTTAGTGAATAAATAACAATTTTGCAGTTGCAGCTTCTGTCTTATAATCGTATGACGTCCAGAAGTTAAATTCTTTTAATCATTCAGTTCTTAAAAGTATTAACGCGCACATTAAAGTTGGAAGAACTTGCCTTTTATTAATGTCTCAATTATACTAACGGGGCTTTCACGAAAATCATGGAACCGCAATTTGATTATGGATTCGTATAACTTGACAACTCGAAATGAAGAATATTTTGTTGTTGTTGATATTTTGCTTAGTTTTCAAGATATTGCATCTCAAAATTGAGGGGAAAGAATTCTTCACATGTAACTTTAGAGAAATTTTTAAGAATTCCAGGGTAAAGAGCAGTACAGTGATAGTTGGATTTTTTGTTTATAATACTGGTTTAGTAAACTATAATTTCAAGTTTTTAATTTTTTCACAGAAGAAAAAGTTCAAAACAATTTTTTTACATAACATCCCAGCCCCTATAAACTAATCTGGCCCCTTATTTCTATTTTTATGCATGCAAGTATAATTATTGTTCAATTGATAAAGAACTTTTATAAAACATTCCAGGGTAATTACTGCTGCATGAATCCTGTAATAACCTAATATCTGTATCATTGCTATTAACTGTATTACTACCAGTACAGCTATTACCGTTAAACAGAACTCCACTGATTTTATACAAATTGTATAACAACTATTGAGCTTGGGTGATCAGTAACACAATGGTTTCAGATTCAGAAGTAGGCATGCTCAAATCCTTAACTGACCATCCAGATTTTCCATGTTTTACCAAAATTACTCCAGGTGAATTCCAGTATCATTCCTTTGAAAGGCTATGACCAAATCCATTCCTGTTTCTTGTACTAATACTAATGTTACCACCACCATTGTCAGTGTAATGCTGTATAGTAATTGTTTAATCATACTATCAGCTGTACTCTGAAAGTAAACTCCACTGAAAACATCCATGTTGTGAGCTTCCCAGACCATCAAGCATCGAATTCCTGGGATACAATGAGGGCTTCAGCAATTGCTCAGAGGACAACTTCTCTGGGATTTGCAGAAGTTTCTCCTACATTTGATACCATTCATTTTTATTGCTTTCCTGTTATACTATCACCTTGTCTTGAAAGTGTAGATTCAAATTTCAATGCTGCTGAATTTCTGCATTTTTTTTTATTATTTGAACATTCTTCAATTATGACTACTGCATCATTACTCTTGGCAGTTATAACTGTAGACACTTCCATTGCTTTCTGGTGTTTCAGATTTTGCTTGGCTAGTATTCCTTCAAAAATTTTAAGGTTTTGTCAGCTGCCTCATTGAGCTTGTGCCACAAGATCTTCTCATGTTGTATATCCAACATTCTCTTTCCTTGCAGCATGTTTTTGCTGGTGAGCACTCAGTAAGCTGTCAGTTAACATTCTCATACTACATGTTCTGGTGTACTCTCCTCACCACGTTCACACCTGTTAGTTTCCACAAACTCTTGACTCTGAAGGTAGTTATTATATGACCCATGACCTGTAATGTAGAAGGTACTTCATCCTTAATTTCTCCTTTATGCAAGGAAACATGTTGTAAATTCGTGTGCCTGTTTTGCTGCATTTCCACTCTTGTTGACTTTCAGCCAAACCATTGTTGCTTCACAACCTACAATTTTCTGTTTTCCCTTTCTGAGCCAGTACATGGCATCTCATCTCCCTTTAATGTCCAGTGGTCAGGTATCAGAGGCAACTGTTGGTGCATTTGTGGCCATGGTTCAGTATGCTTATCTCAACCTCTGTAATCTTCTTTATTGGAGACATTTGATAATCTCTTTTGGTTTTAACTTGTACAATTGTTTTCCCACACATTTACCTAGTAGCTCATAAACATGGTATTATGGCATCATGGTAATATTTTATTGCTAGGATTGGAATAGCATTATTTATGACAGCCGTTTCACGGGTGATTGTCTTCTCCAAGTGGGCTTCAGAATTTAAATATTCATCCAGGTGAATGCCTAAAAACAACTGCAAACAGAGTTTGAAACAGTCTTAATCATGTATGTTTGAGAAATCCTTCCCAGGAGCAATATAAAAATCTTCTGAAGGGGGGGCTAAACTTAATGTTATTGCACCACTGGTTAGGGCAATTGAGAGTTTGGTTGTAGTAGCTTTCAATTTCTGTTTTTGTGTTCCCTACCACGATCAGCAAAATAAAAAAAATCCAGATCCAACAGTTCTGATGTCCTTTGAAGTATTTCTATTACTGGTTCCAGCTGTACATTCCAGAATACTGGGTCGTAGACCAAACCATGTGGAAATTCTTTTGTCAGGTTCTTTATAATGGATAGGTTCAGCATCTCTCAAAAGCAGTTCTGTATCTGCAGTAATCTCTCTCAAAAAAGTGGATTATCCTTTTTGGACAGTATCTCTTTTAGCAACGCAAACAGATTGGATTGCCATAAATTGTTAAACGCTTCACAGTGGCCAACTGCATACTTCTTTATACTGTTACTGATTTATGATGTCCTTTCCTGTTCAGAATCCGTATCAGTTCGGATTTATATGCTTTACTTCCCAGTGGTTTTGAAGTTTCTTGCAGAAGATCCCCTTTCAAATTTTTCTAAGCATATTTAACAACTGAGTGGGTCAGTAAGTTTTGATCAGGAACTGAGTAGTCTCCTTTGTTTAGAATTTTCATCTTTCTTCTTTTTCCGTATTCTTAGAACTGTAATCTGACACATGTATTTATTCAGGTGTCTACACAAAATGGGGGCTTGTTTTTATCACTGATTCCTGGTTGACCTTGGTTGGAATACCGTCCAGTTCAGGAGGTGTTCCTGTTTTCATTCTGTTTATTACTACAGTTATTTGTTCATGAGTAGTATTATCACTTCCCTCCAGCAGGATTGCCACATGTACCTTAATTTCTTATTCTGTAACTTCTTTCCTTGTGAGCCTCTAACACAACTATCAGTTTGTTGTAATTGTCTCATTCACAGGTTTCAAATTTGAGGAGATATTTCAGAGAACAATTCAGCAAATGGAAGGAAGGCTCAGGTACAGTAGAGTCAAGGTGGAAAGAGTTCAAGGAGATAATAAGAAAGGGGGAAGAAAAATTTATTCCAAAGCAAAAAATAAAGAGAAGTAGAGATCCTATGTACTACAATAGGGAAGTGAGGAGGTTAAAGAGGTTGGTAAGAAAAGAACATAACAGAGTTAAGAGACAGCAGGGTAGTAGGGAATATTTAAAACAACTAAACAAGGACTTAATAACAGCAAAGAAAATGGCCAAAGATGGGTTTATGAAGAGTATTGTCAGTGCAGGGGGACCATTGACTGATGCATCTAGAAATTTCTATGGCTATATCAGGAAACTGAGGGGAAGGGAGGATGTAGAGACACTTATAGATAAGGATGGAGAAGAAGTTACTGACGATTTGAAAAAGGCAGAGATTTTAAGTAACTGGTTCAGAGAAAGCATTAGGGACAATGAATCAGAAACAGGAGGGTCTAATTCGGAGAACGAGCTTAACAACACAATTAGAAATGACGATAGTAAAAAATTTGATATCCATCCTGAGGAAATCATGAAGGAAATAAGAAAGCTGAAAAAACATAAAGGGGCTGGTGAAGATAATATTACTACAGATATCTTAAAGATAGCCGGATGTGACATTGTACCTTATCTTTAAATATTATTTAAATTGAGTCTAGACACTTGCTGCTTACCACAGGACTGGAAAAGTGCAATAGTAGTACTGGTACATAAGGGAGGGGTGAGAAATAGAGTTGAGAATTACAGGCCAATCAGTTTGACATCAGTGGTAGGTAAATTAATGGAAAGATTGATATGCAACCACATCAGAAATATATGTGAGGAACGTAATTGGTTTTCAAGCAGGCAACATGGTTTCAGGCAAGGATATTCATGCGAATCTCAGTTGGTGGGATATATGCAAGATATTTCAGATGAAATGGACAAGGGAGGCCAAATTGATAGTGTAGCACTAGATCTGTCTAAGGCGTTTGACAGAGTAAGCCATAAAATGGTAGTAAATAAGGTAAAAACCATTGGAGTGGATAAGAAAGTCATTTGCTGGGTAGAAGAATTTTTAAAAGGTAGAAAACAGAAAGTTAGGGTAGGAAATGTAGTATCAAAAGAAGTGGAAGTAAAAATGGGTGTGCCACAGGGTAGCGTATTGGGACCATTGCTATTCATTATTCTAATGAATAATTGTGTTGCCTGTTTACTATCTGAAATTTGATTGTTTGCAGATGACATAATGCTGTATAAAAGAATCAAAACGATAGAGGATTGTAAACAGTTGCAGGGTGATCTGGACAGGATATCTAATTGGGTTAGTAAACATGGAATGAAGATAAATGCAAAGAAGAGTCAGCTTATTAGATACACAAATAAAAAACAAAAGGTTAATTATGAATATAAGGTGGGGAAAGAATTGCTTGCTGAAGACTTGAAATGCAAATATCTTGGAATTACTTTTGATAACAAACTTAACTGGGCAGGACACATAGGACAGGTGGTAGGAAAAGGATTCAGAGTTCTGCACTTGTTGGAGAGAGTTATGAGGGGATGTACGAGAGAAGTCAAGGAATTGGGTTACAAAACTTTGGTCAGACCATTGCTCGAATATGGTAGTGTAGTATGGGACCCTCATTTTACGTATCAAATACAGGAGTTGGAGAGGGTGCAAAGAAGGGCTGCTAGATTTGTTTCTGGAAATTATCGCAGAATGCAATCAGTGACGGATATGATAAAGGAGCTGGAATGGGATTCATTGCAAGACAGGAGGAGGATGAGGAGGGTCATGGGAGTGTACAGGGCATATACTGGTGATGAGGCATGGAAAGATATTGCAGTAGGTATGAAAAGTAGTGCATGGAAGGGAAAAGATGACCATGACCACAAGCTGGCACTCGATTTCAGGCACAAGGGTGTAGGAAGATTCTCTTTTTTAGGTAAGGGTGTCAGGGATTGGAATGAGTTACCAAGAGAAACGATGAATAATTTACCGAAAACTTTGAAGGAATTTAAAGAAAAAATTTGTAGAGGGCAAATGTAGGTGGGTGCAGGATAGGGGGAAGATAGCTGTGTAGGGAAATTGCCACCGGAGCCTGTGCTCCATTGCAATTAAATTAAATTAAATTCATTTGCTTGATTGTAGATGGGAATGGAGGTCCGATTTTTCCTGCAACTATTTAATGAGGGATGCCTCATGAGTTGCTGGTAAGGTTTTCCCTCACAAAGGCTTCCCCACATTTTTGTATTGTCTGTCATGGCATATTTGATCTGCCAGCAATCTTCAAGTAGCATGCTTCTTTCTGTGGGCACTATGTTCCGTTGATGTGCTCTTCTTACCCTTCACTAGCTAAGTTATAATTTTTGAATTTTCTCTATCTGAATATTGTCTTAATTTACAACCAACTTCTCAGTGATGTCAACTGTGTAATGGCCCTTTGCATTGTCAGTGTCACCTCTCCTGTGTCTCTGTCTACATCAAAGTGAGTTACAGGCAGATCTGTTCTATTGGTTTCATTTCTACCATTTTGGTCTCTGTGTTCTGGCCAGATTAAAAAACAGTCACATTCTGATCAATTGTCATGTTAATCAGCACTATTGAATTCCGAAGCAGATTTCCTACAAGAGTGTTTGTAATAGCTACATCAGTATCTTTGCTAGTTCCAGCATTGTTCATTGTTGTATTAAGTAGGAGAGTTGTGTGCTTGTTTATTTACCTCAAGCCCCATTTCCATTGAAATATAAGTGATAGTTATTTAAATAGTTCTTGAATTTTCCTGGGTAGTCACGTTAATGTTCAAATATGTTTTGCCCATCAGTTGTGTGGCCATTATCAGGTTGGTTAGATGGACTGACAAAACCAATGATGACTGAACAGTTCACGCCCGTAATACTGTTGAACATCAGCTATATTGCCCAACAGAATTCCTTAGAACTATTTAAACCATATTGTATATTGAAAAAATTATGATGGTACATACAGCACAATATGGTTCGAACTACTTACATTTGATTGAATTAATGACTACAGTGATATGTCACCATTGATATCAATGGAAATTAAATTTATAAATAGGAATCCTAATCTCTTATGCTTTACCATCCTGGTCAATTCCACATTGAATGCCATAAATATGGAACTATGGCCATCTGCATAAAATAATGATGTCAGTAACATGATTCTCATGAAAGCAGCTTAAATTATAAAACTAAAAAATAAGTTCCTTGTTCCTGATGCTTTAATACAGTTCAGCTGTCTTTTTGGTACAAACCAACCTCAATCCCCACTAGCATTGCCACTGTATAATCAAAGTTTGTATCAAACACATATTAGGTTTCTGTGTAGGGTAAAACCAAGAACTTCTTGCAGACAACTCTTTAAGAAACTCAATATTCTTACAATGTATTCTCAGTATATATATTCTCTCATGAGCTTTGTCATAGAAAATTTTAACCTGTTTACACCTAATTCACAGGTACACAGTTTCAATACAAGAAACAGAAATAACTTGCATAAAACACAAACATCTCTGTCATTAGTACAAAGAGGAGTTAATTATTCTGGGATACATCTGTTTAATAAACTACCTAATCGTATAAAACAGCTTTCAGATAATAAAGATGTATTCAAACAAAAACTTAGAGATTATCTTATTGGCAACTCCTTCTACTCCATTCAAGAATTTGAAGAAAATAATTAATTGTACTCATTATGACGTTTGCAAAACTCAGTTGCAAAAGTGTATGTTTATTATTATTTCTTGTATTTGTAAAATATGTATATATATATATTTACTATGATATGACTCATATTATGTGTATATGTATCAACAATGACATGTTTCACATCCCAGAGGTATTTCCTCAGCAGGGATCCATGGAACAAGATTGATAAATAAATAAATAAATAATAATACAGTCACTGTATCACAATTTAAACTTGACCCAATTCTTTACCACATTTGAATTGAGAAATTAATAACTGCTATTGAATGTTATGACCGTCTTTGAAGTGTGAGGTTAGTACCTCTCTTTGCAATAAATAATAATATGGTCTATGAAGATTTTATGGAAATAGGGCTAGTCTATTGTGTACTACTGTTAGGATTGAGAGGACGTTTGTAATTCTGTGTGGCAGCCAACTTTGAATATTTGAAAACTTCTGCATAAATTGTGAGTAGATGTGCAGGGAAATTGCAACAGGAGCATAAGCTCCATTGCAGTTAATAATAATTACAAAATAGACTATTCATTTCATCATTAATTTATAGTGTGAGAACTATTGTTTCAGGAGTCATGCAACTCTGGCTGAATAGCACAGCCTGTAATCTTATTTTTACAAACTCTTTCACTTAATCTTTTCATCCACTATCTACAAATTTGTCAGCAGACACTCTTTTCCTTTCTCATGTAGTGGTAAGGACAGTGGAATCGGGATAGAGCAGGGTGAACTTGCCTCCCTCTGTTAACTGAACTCGCCACAATTTAACTACACATATTATATGTAAAGTCTTTATCTCAGTTCTAGTAGTGCTATTTCTTTGAATAGTATCATTATTTCATTGCTGTTAAAGTTTCTATCTTACAGGGAGATTAAAATCTTTGGAAATGTCGGATGATGAGGATATTCTTTACATCAAAAAACAGAAGACAATCCATTATGGGTCACTTGAGGAGCAAGAAAGGAATAGGCTAGCTGCGGCTGCGTCAGCGGTGGCAAATCAGTCATCAGTTGACAGTGATGGTGATAGTCAGCCTGCCACCATCGTTTCTTCACCTCCAGAGGCTGCAAATGTTCACATATCAGATGGTAAGTCCACCCCCCCCCCCCACCCTCCTAGCTTAATGGTAGTAGTTAATTTATTTTATCCATATTTTTTATCTTTTTTTACTATTGCAGAAACTATTTTCTTTTTGTCAGATGATGATCATGAAGAAATTGCATTAATTTGCCCAGTTGATGATGCAATAATGCTGTATACATGTCTTTGTTTTTTTTATATCTTCTTTCGTTCATAGGAAATTTTTTAATATCATATAATTTTATTATGTAGAATGACAGAACCTATGTAGATATAAAAAAATTACTCGCATCCAAACTAACAGCTACTTATTTTAACGCAAAAAGTTTTTCATCCCTAAATGTCTAAGTTTGTTGATATCGCCAACAGGAATTGACATCATCTGTATTTTCATATATACCTAGCAATTATTATTTTTTACAGTTAAGGTTCATCATGATTGCTGCAGTTCACATCATTTTGGTATACTTTTTCAAATCAGTCACCTCATGACACAATTTCTCTGCTATTGTGTTTAGCTTTGTATATCTCTGCCTAACTGTTTTTACCTCAAAATGAAATTTCATTACCCCCGCCCCCCTTTTTTTCTCATTCTGTTATCTTAGTTTCCACATGCTGCTATAACTATCATTACTATTTCAACGGAATAAGTTTCTTATGCGTTATTTTCATTTTTTGCTCATGTTTCATTTTCTTCTTCTTATGAACTGAACTTCTTCTATTTTGTGACGTTCCTGCTGCTTGATATTGCTATATATCCTACTAGCAAAACTTGGCAGATGTTTTCCTGCCTGTGTATATTTATTTACCTCTGTATATATAAAAATTGATTATCTGTATGTAATCTAGAATCTATAAATGGTTGTTGAAAAATGTAGAAAAATGAAAGATGGTCCATACTGATGATGTTTCATTATTTTTATTGGCTCTGCTGGCTGACAGTTGCCACACATATGTGGTTGATCTTGGACCAATATTTGATTTTTGGGTGACATTTCAAGTAATTTCCAATAGTTAATGGTTGGTGACAGATGAGGCACCCAGTGATAGTTTAGTTGTGTAAATAAAAGAGGAATGGAATGGAATTCACTAATAAACAAAAGAAAAACAGAAAATATTCTACTTGCTCAAATACATATGTATACCAGAGCCATCTATATTAATAATTGTAATAACAGATTGTGTCATGGACATTTGTACAAATGGCATTAAAAATTTGTAAGGTTATGAACTGATTTATATTCCCTGTTGTGGGACTATTGGTTTTTTCCAATCAGAACACACCATTAAACATTTCATAACGTTCTTGCTTTGATCTCTGAAAAGTTGTGTATGTGATTTTTGTAAGAAGCAGAGAGTAAACGTGGCAGTACTGTCTACAAAGTAGGATACTCTTTTGTGTTAGCAAAATGCGCACTGGTAATGACAATTCTCAAAGGAACTATTCATTTTTTGTGGCAAGTTACAACAAAGTGGATAGCACAAAAACATTCTTCATGAAAAAATACATATATGTGCCAACTTTCATGATGGCTAGCTGAAGTCTATTAATCTCAAACAGATATACCAACATCCACTTATATTTAGATTTATAATTGCCCCTAAGCAGTAATTATTTGTGTGTGTGTGTGTCTTTTTACTGAACTGTCTTTGATTCTGGTGGATCCTAAATTTGAGGACAGCTGTAGGATAAGATGAACCTGATCAGTGATATTTGTGTCGAGTCCTCATTTTCCTCACTTTATTCTTCACGGATCTAAGATCTTAATAAAATTTATGATAACAGGAATAGATTGAGAAATTACTGAGCAATCTAGGAAATTAGAAATAGAGTACTAGGGAGATTCAGGAAATTATGAGAGCTGTGAAGTTAACAAGAAACTTAAAACAGTTAGTATAGATAGTATTACCAAAGATGTGTCAAAGATAGATGGATTGACATTAGCTTGATTTCAGTGTTGTTAATGGAGAGTTTGATTGCCAACTATATTAGGAAAATCTATGAGGAAAAGATGGCAGCAACGTGGATTTAAAATAGTTTATTCTTGTTAATCTCACTTGGGAGACCATCAGACACGTTATGAATGGGTTTTAATTCCCTGCATATATGTGGCCTAGTTTTTGAAATATTCATATGCAAAAAAATCCAAATGCCCTGTAAATACCAAAATTATTGCCACATATTCTTAATTGGTAGTGTGGTCTATGCAATAAGATGTTGGCTTCATAATTTTTCCACACATTCCCCTCCACTCCCAGCTGGTAGCCATATATAATTGATCACCGTGCAGCAGACTTCAGTGATGTTAAGTGGGGCTTGACAATGGAAGCGGTACCAGCTTCCGAAACGTCACTTGAAAACTGAGAAGTTTTTTGCCCACCCGAAAATGTAGGTAATTATATATGATCTTGTCTGCTGTAATTTCAGTTATCCAGCCTAAAGAAAAAATTTATGATCTTGCACTTCTACTCTAGCATGTTGCCTTTCTAGTAAAATATGGTGGTAGTCAGATTACATCTGACCATTGTGTTGACATTTACAAATTAAAGTAGTGGACTTCCATGTTTCGACAGTAAGACCAACTTAAAAAAAAACTATAATTAAATCTAAGCTGCCAAATCATCTTGATTGAATATTAATGATGTATCTTGAGAGTTATATGTGACCAAGTCAGTTTATAGTTATTTTGTAGATTTCAGCTCAGCTATTCCAGATATCTTCAGAAATAAAAACTGTGAATTTGAATATTTATTTCTACACCCCTCAGTTGAATTAAATTTTGGTTAATGAATGTTATCTACTTAATTTTATTTAAATTTAATTAATTCAAAAAGATTCACTTAAATAACATTTAGGGTTACCCTTTGAGTTTCAGTAATGAATTACATTGTATTAAAATTGATTCATTTATTTTTAAATAATAATGAAGTTAGAAGTTCCTAACTAGAGGCCATCATAAAACAGATTGACAAAAAAGGAAGAGAATATATAGATGTGATAAGGATCTTGTCAGCTCTCTTTGTTACCATTTTGGTTTTGCTTTAATGGCAAAGGAACTTCTATATTTATTATGATCTAGTATATGCTGTTGACTTTTATAATATCCATTTAATATTGCTGTGTATCACTCTTTTTAAAAAAATAATAATTTATTTAGAATACATGGAATTAGAAGAGGAAATGAACCGTGATCGTCAAGCATTACTGGAAGAATTTGAGCGCCGCAAAAGAGCTCGGCAAATAAATGTGTCTACTGATGATGAAGAAGTAAAACGTAATTTAAGACAATTAGGGGAGCCAATCTGTTTGTTTGGTGAAGGTCCAGCAGATAGACGTAGCCGGCTTAGAGATCTTTTAGCAAGGTAATGTGAAATGTTACTGTTAATTAGATGGGAGTGCAATACAATGTTTGTTTTACACTCCCATTCTAAGCACACCATGTTCTTCTGTTGGTAAAGGGTTATTATGCCCCATAATTACAGCTTTTCATGTATATCTGTATCAACTTGTGTGTCCACATCAGCCTACTGTCAATTGTGATATACAATGGTTTTTTTGCCTATCGGAACCTGTAAATAAAGTAAGACTATCAAGATATAACATTCAAGATGTATTTTTTTTTTTTTTAAAAAAAAAAAAAAAAAAAAAAAGTCTGGGAGCACCCTTAGCAAGTTACAAAGAAGGAAACAACTGGTTTAAAAATTTTTGTGGTTTTTTTGGGAGGAATGGGATTGATGAAAAACAATTCGTCAGGTTTTGAGGGGGGTTTAAAATAATGTATAGTGTATAGTTCTGGTAAGAAAATGGGGTATCTTTCTTTTTGATGCAATGTTGAAAATCTGAGAAATTTAAGATAAAAGTTGTAATAAATTAATATTTTTCATTAAATATGAGTCATGAAAAAACTAATGGTCAGATTTTGATGAGATTTCAAATAATGTACAGCACATGATCCCAGTAGTAATACAGTATATTTTATTTTGATGATATGTTGGAAAGTGGAAAAATTAAGATATTAAAGTCCTCAAATTATTATAGACTAGCTGATCCGGCATTACACCAGTGAAATGCTAAAAATGTGTCTGGAATGTGATCGACTTGGAACCATGCGGTTTTGTTCCAAAATTTAAGTCAAAATTAAATGAAGTCAGAATTTCATGTTAACCAGATGATTTATGTTCTTTCATTAGATTTGAAATCTCAATGAATCTCAAGTTGTTTTATTTACATTTCGAACATCGCACCACCAAACTGGTTTTGATTGTTTCGTAGATGTTGCATCGTTCAGTCTAATGCCTCCAAAGACTTTTTATGTACCAAATGACCAATTTGAAATGCTGCAGAACTTTGGCCATCGCGCAGTTCTTTAAAAGGTTGCCTGTTGGATTTAATTGATTTGCATATTCAACGGCAACTGGAACACTGAATGAGCTGTTTGACTGCCTTTCAACAATGTAGCTACAATTCCTGATGAAGCAAGTGCAAGTGAAATTTCAATCTGCAAATGAAGTGTTGCCAAAATCAATGAGATCAAATATGTTTTTCCAATTCAATGGGGAGAAGAAAATTCCTCTAGTTCCATCATTCACAACGTTCAAGAGTATATTTTTGTTGCTGATTCAAAGTAGAACATTCATTCAAAGTGGTTCTCTCAATGAATCACAATCATATTGTTTTTCACATTTCAACTCTTGATTAAATGTGTCATGCATTAAACGATTGGGTACTGTCATGACGAATTGAGGTAATAGCTTATTCAATATCATCAAGCACATGTCCTCAATCAGTATCAGTGGAATAGAAATAAAATAACGACATTTGTTGGACAGACAGTGAAACAACATAAAATAAAAACAAAGATAATTTTAATTTAGGGTGGAATGCATTTTTCCACATTTTTCTCCAGCTCTTCCAGTTCATTTTCAATAGAAAACATTTAATTGAATTATTTCCATCCTGGAGGCATTAGAAACATAACATAAAAAAAAGATAGAATTATACATATCCATAGTTCGAATCATGAGTTAAGGTCTTGAGTTTGTAAATAAATCCAATAGAATAAAAGCTCCTACAGTTTTTCTCCAATTTTCCCAGTAACTTTTCCAGTTTTTCTTTCCCTAAAAGCTTTATTCAGAATTATGAAGATTTTTTAAAAAAAGATTAGCCAAATTGCTCCATAGAGAAAAACCCATTTACTTTTTCCCAAATTCACAATTTTCCAGGCAACTTTTCGAATTTTTCATTCTCTAAAAACCTTATTCAGACTATTACAACATTTAAAGAAAATAACAAAATCGACCCATAGAAAAAAATCGCTTTCAGTTTTTTTGTGAATTTTCCAGGAAACTTTTCCAATTTTTTTTCCCTTAAAATTTTATTTAAAATAATTTGAACATTAAAAAATAAAAAAAATAACCAAATTGGTCCATAAAAAAATATACTTTCAATTTTTCCCAAATTTTCCTAACAACTTTTCCTACTTTTCTTTCTCTAAAAACCTTATTTGGGCTATTATGAACATCGGTCAAGTCATTCTCAAGTGATGCAGTTACCAATGAAGAACATACCATTTTTATTTGTATAGATTTGAAGGTTAGTTACTGCATGCTGCCAAAATCGAGAAAAGGAAGGAGTCTGGCAATAGAGCGTTCTGGACTGTGTAATCGATGAAATGTGAGGAATTTTTTTTATGAATAAAGGGAGATTCTGTACAAAGGATTGAAGGTCTTGATCCATAAGAGCCAAAATCCTTTCAGTGGTATTCATACATTACAGCTATAACTCGCCCTGGGTTGCTGGCCATGTTGATCTTTTGAAGAAGGTACAAGGTGGATGTACGAGGAGTTAGAATGGATATGAATTTTGATAAGGGGCCCTAGAGAAGGAAAGTACATACTTCCTGGAAGAATGAAGAGGTAGGATCTGTGAAGTGTGGACGGAATTTACTGCTATCGAAGATCTGTCTCAAAGGCTCAACTTCATAGTCAATGCAGTTAAGTTGATTTAGGATTTGTCAGCTGGGAGCACAATCATGTCCTTATTGTTGGATACTTCTCTCATAGCCCAGGTTTCAATGGAACTTCCATTGTTGGGGTGAGAAATGAGATTCAGGAAAGAGGTTGAGGACAGGATGGATATGAAGTCATCCTAGATCTTACAGCTTTGCTCTAGAATGCATTAGCGTTCTGCCATTTTCTCCTTTTTGCTGCCTTAATGGAAAGTGACAATTGGAGTGATGATTCTGAATCCAACATACAGCATTTCAAATCTCCATCCCTTGCACCAACCTCCCCCTCCCTAAAACCACCCCCTCCTTCTGTTCCAGGAACCCTCATGTTTTAAATACATATAAATGTTGAATGATAGGAAGAGTAAACCTGTCAGTTACCACATATGAAGAAAGGATGGTCTAGATCAGTGGTTCCCAATTATTTTTTCCCGAGTACCACTGCAAGAAGGAGCTCAACTGCGCGTACCCCTTACTGCTGAAATGATAAATAAATGAATTCGTTCATCCCAGTAGAGTGCTTCTCACAACCACAGGATTACAATAATATAATTGACACAAACACAGTTTATCTTAAAATATATTTGGTTGATAGTAATGTTTCTTTTGGCTCATAAAAGTGGATTTTTTCAATTATTTTAGTGATCACCTTAGCCAAGAGACTACCTCGGGTATCCCCTGAAGAAACCTCACGTACACCTGGGGGTACGCTTACCACTAATTGGGAACCACTGGTCTAGATAAACACATAGCCCAAACACACTTTCCAATAAATTGGTATAAACCTTAATAATGATAAACGGCAGGCATACGATAAGGGGATCAGAAATGTACACACTAAGATTCACCAGGTTACCCCAAAGATGAACCAGGTCAGAAAAATGGGGGGTGGCAATGGTGAGCATTGTGCTTCAGGTTTTATTCTTAGACTTCACCTTGCTGTGTCAGGTTTGTTTGCTATGAATATTTGTTTCACACCCATTTGGATTACTAAATATGTTGAATTTACAGTAATAGGCGTCGGTCGAAGACAGACGTACGTTAAAAGTCTGACTATCCGAGCCACCGGGTTAACCGAGGTAAATTTTTGAAATATGATAGGGTGCTTTTATGAAGATATTGAATATTTTTTCAACTAGAGTGTGTATGATAATAAGCGTGGTACTGTAGCACTTGCGTGTATCGTCTGTTGCTGTGTCGAGTATGAGTCACGTCTACTGACTGTTGTTGGATCAAGCCTTTGCTGTTGTATGTGTTCGCACCTTTTTGTCAGTCCATGTCGCACCAGTTTGCTTAGTTGTATGCGTTCGCGCCATTTTGTCAGTCCATGCCGCGCCAGTTTGCTGAGCAGTACATTTCACGTTCAGTATAGTGTTTACGTTAGTCTTGTGCTTGTCAATGATGAGTGGTAAACGTAAAAGGGTTGTGGTTTCTTTGGAAACAAAGTTAAGTGCAATCAAGAGAATGGACAAAGGGGAAAGTATTAAAAAGATTGTCACTGATTTGGGTGTTGGATAAGTTACAGTTGGTGATTGGAAGAGAAAAGAAATAGAAAAGTGGGTTATGGAAAGTGCTAGTGTTGGTGTTACTGATGAGAAAATGAAAACTATGAAAGAAAGGAGATTATGAAAAGAAATTTGAGGCATTATTTCTTTGGTTTTGTCATATGAGAAATATGGGGAGTCGAATTAGTGGTCCAATGCTGCAATCTAAAGCTCTATAACTTCACAAATTGTTGAGGGATGGCGAAGAAAACTTTACTGCTAGCGATGGATGGATAAATCGTTGGAAAAATAAATATGGTGTCAGACAGTTAAAAATATTGGGTGAAAAGCTTTCTGCAGATTCCAGTGAAGTTTATGAATTTCAGAGAAAACTTTCTGATGTTGTTTTAAAATTGAGACTAATGTCAGAACAGCTTCTTGATTGTTATGAAATAGGGCTCAATTTTAATAACAGCCCTGCCATGTTGCAATTCTTAAGGCTCTTTAAAATTAGAACCCTTGATAATCGGAAAATCAAAAAAGCCTAGAGCTTTTAAAAACTTGGATTTGGCCTGTTTACCAACTTTGTATACAAACCTGGTAAGAGGTTGGATGGAACGACATATATTTTTGGAGTGGTTTTTTTAACTCATCTGTCCCAGTGGTAGAAGCATATCTTAAAAAGATGAATCTCCCCAGAAAGGCCCTTTTATTAATAGACAATGCTCCTTCCCACCCAGACATCAATGAGGTTGAAAGTGGTGATACAAGTGTATGTTCCTACCGCCAAATGTTACGTCACTGATACAACCCCTTGGACCGAGTGTGGTGGTGTAACGGCTAGCATTCTGGACTCGCATTCGGGAGGACAGCGGTTCGAATCCCCGTCTGGGCATCCAGATTTGGGTTTTCCATGGTTTCCCAAATCACTCCAGGCAAAAGCCGGGATGATTCCTTCAAAAGACCATGGCCAAATTCCTTACCCCCCATCCTGTCCCGTCTCTAAAGACCTTGCTGTTAGAGAGACGTTAAGCAGATATATATATATATATATATATATATATATATATATATATATTAGACATTGGGATAGGAGAAAAAACCACCGCTTACCAAAGATGAGGGCTCCAGCGGCGTCAAAACACGAAAAAACACACAAACACAAACATAATACAAATTTTCGAGCTTAGCTCTTCATCAGGTTGTAGGATGAGGTGGCTGCCCCGCGGAAGCTAGCAACCAACTGAGGAGACCACACGGGGTGCACATGGTCGGCTGGTCTGGGTGGAGAGGGAGGGGGGAGAAACACCATGGCGGGAGGCGGGGGTGGGGGTGGAAGGACCTAAGCCCGAAAAATGATAATTAGACTGCACAGTGGAAACACGGTTGCGGTCATAAGGTCACTGGCATAAAACAAGGAAAACACGGGGGGGGGGGGGGGGGGAATCTACTGAAAACGATCTATAAGTGCCCCCATAAAAAATTTTACCTCCCGCAAAATTATTGAAAATATTACACACGAAAAAATACTACACACGGAAAAAATATAACAATATAAAACACACGAGAAAAAAAAATTTTTTTGCAATAGATCTAAGTACAAAAAGAGAAAGCTCTGGTGAGCGATGGTTTTTTGGGAAATGATGGCAGGTAAGGGGCAAAGGTCGGAGGAGAGAGGAAAATTGGAGCTATCTTAAATTTAGTCCAGGTGGTTGTCTGGTCCCCAGTTGGTACTGAAAGGCCAGTTCCCACCTTCTCAGTTCTGAGATGCTGCTTTTGTCTGGGAGTACTTTGATGGCGCGGACTGTGAAGCAGGTGGCATGAAAAGAAACAGTGTGGTCAGGGTTCTAAGTCCAGACCGATTGTCTGTGTCCATTCATCCGGATGGCCAGTGGTTGCAGGTAAGTTGATAGATCAGGTGAGAAGTTTCGCAGGTAGCCGATCCAGTGATATAGAAGCTTTCCCCTGTTACGGGATTGGTGAAGGTGGTCGAAGGCAGGTGCATCATGCAAAGTTTGCAACGGGGCCTGTTACACGGAAAGGATCCTTGGGGCTGTCTTGTGGGCTGAGGGGTTCCATGTTTATGGACCAAGAGGTGGTTCAAGTTGGGGGGTCTACTGAAACAGGTTCTGGGGGGCTGGGGAAGGATTTGGGGTAGGAGTGTTTTCATTTCCGGGCAGGCTCGGAGGAGATCATATCCTTGTCTTAGGATCCTGTTGATGGATTCTAAGCCAGGGAAGTAGCGGGTGACCAAAACTGGGCTTTGTTTGGTTCTTGATGGTTGTGGGGTGTTGATGGATTGTGTCGGTACTGATGTGGCTCGTGTAACTTGTTTATGAACTAAATCTGGGGGGTAATTGCGGGATATTAGGGCTTCAGAAATGTTATTAGTGTACTGCTTAAGGTACTGTTCGTTGGAGCAAATGTGCCTGCCCCAGATTCCCAGGCTGTATGGGAGGGCGCGTTTGATGTGATTAGGATGGCAACTGTCGTAGTGGAGGTATTGTTGTAGATTTTAGGGTTTTATATGTACCGAAGAATTGATGCCGCCATCAGAAAGGGACAGGTCGACATCCAGGAAAGTGGCCTGGGTGTGGGAGTAATTCCATGTAAATTTCAAAGTGCTGGCATTATTGAGGTTATTGAGAAAAATGAGAAGGTTGTCTTCCCCGTGGGTCCAGACCATGAAAATATCGTCAATGAATCTGACCCATAGCAGGGGTTTCAAAAGGGCTGCAGCTAAGAAGGACATTTCTAGGCGGCCTAAGTATAAGTTGGCGTATGAGGGAGCCATGCGGGTGCCCATGGCAGTGCCGCTGACTTGTCGGTAGATTCTGCCATGAAAGGTGAAAACGTTGTTAGTTAAAATTAGTTCGGCCAGGTAGACTAGGAATGATCTGGACGGGAGGCTATTAGGGGGACGCTGGTCTAGAAAATGTTCCATGGCGCTGAGGCCATGGCAGTGGGGAATATTGGTGTATAGGGAGGTCACGTCAATCGTAACCAGAAGGGAGTCAGGTGGAAGAGGCACGGGAACTGTGGATAAACGGGAAAGAAAATGCCGGGTGTCTTTGATGTGGGAGGGGAGCTGGCTTACAATAGGCTGTAGGTGTTGGTCTACCAGGGCGGAAATGCGTTCGGTCGGAGAACCATAAGCAGCAACTATGGGGCATCCAGGGTTGCCCGGTTTGTGAACTTTCGGAAGTAGGTACAAGTAAGGGGTGCGGGGCTTTTTTGGGATAAGGAGTGAGATTGAGTGGGCAGTGAGGCCTTGGAGGGGTCCACAAGACTGTATATAATCTTTTATACTGTCATTAATTGCAGCTGTAGGATCATGGTTAAGGAGGCGGTATGTGTTGGAGTCAGCCAATTGACGGAGAGCTTCGCTGAGGTAGTCACAACGGTTCATGACTACCGTTGTGGAGCCCTTGTCAGCCGGTAAGATAATCAGGTCAGGGTTAGATGAGAGTTCCCTGATGGCTCGGGTCTCTGATGGGGACAGATTAGTCTCACTCGGTAGAGATTTCACAAAACTAGGGGAAGCCAGACTGGTGGAAAGCATATCTTGGAAAAGTTGGAGTGGGTGGTTTTGTGGAAGGGGTGGTGGGTCAAGAATGGAGGGTGGCTGAAATTTCTGAAGTCTCGGCTCTAGGTCATTTGGAGGGTCCGGAATGCTACTTTTCATGGCAAAGTGGTACCTCCAGCGTAGTGTGCAGCAAAATGCTAGGGAGTCTCTTACTAGGGTGGTCTGGTCAAATTTGGGTGTGGGTGAAAAAGTGAGACCCTTGGCCAGAACCGAAAGTTGTGGATCTGAAAGTGGAGAGGATGACAGGTTAATGACAGACTGTTTGGGTTTGGCAGCTAGATTTGGATTGGCTGGGCGAGGGGTGGGGTTTAATGGAGGTGGTGGAGGTATGTTGAAGAGTTGGGCAAGAGATGGACGTGTTGAAATGAGGGGATATTGGCCCCTGGGTTGGTGACCAGGTGATTTGTATGGAAGGGGTTGTCCAGCTTTGAGGTGGGAGTTGTACAGAGTGGATAATTTTCTAAGGTGAATCTGGGCATGATTGTTCATAGACTCTGTGGCCTGTTGAATAATGTGTTGCAGTTGAGGCAGAACATATGGGGAAGAAAGCAACAGTACTTTATTGAGAGACATAAGGTCTTTGGAGTGTTGGCTGGCCAGGTTAATGTATTCTTGCAGCACCAGAGATGTTAAGGCCAAGGACTGTTTGTATCTAAATGCATGTAGGAGAGGGTGGAGTTGTGGTGGACAGCCAAATATGGGCAATTTTATTGTGAGGCCATTAGGGGGAATATTGAGGTTCAGGCAAGCTTTAAGAAAAAGGATGTGTGACTGTAATTTCGCCAACTGAAAGGCATGGTATTGAAAACCAGAAAGGTATTTGATCACTGGGTTCATATTCTCGTGGGGGAAAAAAAAAAAAAAAAAAAAAGTGCGTACAGGTGCGGTGAGCGCAGCAAAATGGTGAATTCATTCACAAAACATGAAAGGCATGGTTGGCACGAAATATTGGGTGCCGCCGGAAACAGGATGTATCAGCAAAATACGCCGAGAATAAACAAAGCTGAGGCGGCGGGATATTGAGGCAGAGCTAGAGCTGAACTGACCACAGTGCACGTGGCTAAGTAGACCTTAACAGCAGCGTGAAAAAGCTCATGAACGAACCTGTGAAGGAACAATAATAGCAATGATGATAATTATGATAATAAATAATGTTATTAGGGATGACGATCCGTAGGCTCCTTATAAAAAACGTGTCATTTTCCAAGATCTGCTTTCCACCAGTCTGGCTTCCCCTAGTTTTGTGAAATCTCTACCGAGTAAGACTAATCTGTCCCCATCAGAGACCCGAGCCATCAGGGAACTCTCATCTAACCCTGACCTGATTATCTTACCGGCTGACAAGGGCTCCACAACGGTAGTCATGAACCGTTGTGACTACCTCAGCGAAGCTCTCCGTCAATTGGCTGACTCCAACACATACCGCCTCCTTAACCATGATCCTACAGTTGCAATTAATGACAGTATAAAAGATTATATACAGTCTTGTGGACCCCTCCAAGGCCTCACTGCCCACTCAATCTAACTCCTTATCCCAAAAAAGCCCCGCACCCCTTACTTGTACCTACTTCCGAAAGTTCACAAACCGGGCAACCCTGGACGCCCCATAGTTGCTACTAATGGTTCTCCGACCGAACGCATTTCCGCCCTGGTAGACCAACACCTACAGCCTATTGTAAGCCAGCTCCCCTCCCACATCAAAGACACCCGGCATTTTCTTTCCCGTTTATCCACAGTTCCCGTGCCTCTTCCACCTGACTCCCTTCTGGTTACGATTGACGTGACCTCCCTATACACCAATATTCCCCACTGCCATGGCCTCAGCGCCATGGAACATTTTCTAGACCAGCGTCCCCCTAATAGCCTCCCGTCCAGATCATTCCTAGTCTACCTGGCCGAACTAATTTTAACTAACAACGTTTTCACCTTTCATGGCAGAATCTACCGACAAGACAGCGGCACTGCCATGGGCACCCGCATGGCTCCCTCATACGCCAACTTATACTTAGGCCGCCTAGAAATGTCCTTCTTAGCTGCAGCCCTTTTGAAACCCCTGCTATGGGTCAGATTCATTGACGATATTTTCATGGTCTGGACCCACGGGGAAGACAACCTTCTCATTTTCCTCAATAACCTCAATAATGCCAGCACTTTGAAATTTACATGGAATTACTCCCACACCCAGGCCACTTTCCTGGATGTCGACCTGTCCCTTTCTGATGGCGGCATCAATTCTTCGGTACATATAAAACCCTAAAATCTACAACAATACCTCCACTACGACAGTTGCCATCCTAATCACATCAAACGCGCCCTCCCATACAGCCTGGGAATCTGGGGCAGGCACATTTGCTCCAACGAACAGTCCCTTAAGCAGTACACTAATAACATTTCTGAAGCCCTAATATCCCGCAATTACCCCCCAGATTTAGTTCATAAACAAGTTACACGAGCCACATCAGTACCGACACAATCCATCAACACCCCACAACCATCAAGAACCAAACAAAGCCCAGTTTTGGTCACCCGCTACTTCCCTGGCTTAGAATCCATCAACAGGATCCTAAGACAAGGATATGATCTCCTCCGAGCCTGCCCGGAAATGAAAACACTCCTACCCCAAATCCTTCCCCAGGCCCCCAGAACCTGTTTCAGTAGACCCCCCAACTTGAACCACCTCTTGGTCCATAAACATGGAACCCCTCAGCCCACAAGACAGCCCCAAGGATCCTTTCCGTGTAACAGGCCCCGTTGCAAACTTTGCATGATGCACCCGCCTTCGACCACCTTCACCAATCCCGTAACAGGGGAAAGCTTCTATATCACTGGATCGGCTACCTGCGAAACTTCTCACCTGATCTATCAACTTACCTGCAACCACTGGCCATCCGGATGAATGGACACAGACAATCGGTCTGGACTTAGAACCCTGACCACACTGTTTCTTTTCATGCCACCACTCATAACACCAACAATTTCAACACCTGCTTCACAGTCCGTGCCATCAAAGTACTCCCAGACAAAAGCAGCATCTCAGAACTGAGAAGGTGGGAACTGGCCTTTCAGTACCAACTGGGGACCAGTCAATCACCTGGACTAAATTTAAGATAGCTCCAATTTTCCTCTCTCCTCCGACCTTTGCCCCTTACCTGCCATCATTTCCCACAAAACCATCGCTCACCAGAGCTTTCTCTTTTTGTACTTAGATCTATTGCAAAAAAAAAATTTTTTCTCTCGTGTGTTTTATATTATTATATTTTTTCCGTGTGTAGTATTCTTTTCGTGTGTAATATTTTCAATAATTTTGCGGGGGGAAAATTTTTTATGGGGGCACTTATAGATCGTTTTCAGTAGATTCCACCCCCCCCCCCCCCCTGTGTTTTCCTTGTTTTATGCCAGTGACCTTATGACCTCAACCGTGTTTCCACTGTGCAGTCTAATTAACATTTTTCGGGCTTAGGTCCTTCCACCCCCACCCCTGCCTCCCGCCATGTTGTTTCTCCCCCCTCCCTCTCCACCCCGACCAGCCGACCATGTGCACCCCGTGTGGTCTCCTCAGTTGGTTGCTAGCTTCCGCGGGGCAGCCACCTCATCCTACAACCTGATGAAGAGCTAAGCTCGAAAATCTGTATTATTTTTGTGTTTGTGTGTTTTTTCGTGTTTTGACGCCGCTGGAGCCCTCATCTTTGGTAAGCGGTGGTTTTTCTCCTATCCCAATGTCTAATATATCCGCTCTCAGCGCCTTTGTTTCCAAACAATATATATACATATATATATATATATATATATATATATATATATATAAACAACCCCTTGATCAGGGTGTAATAGAAACATTCAAAAGGAATTACAGAAAAAGGCTGCTTCAAGTTTTATTAGGCAACAGAGAGAAAGGTAGCACTGTGATAGATTCACTAAGGACAATAGTATGACTGAAAGATGCAGTTTATTGGTCAGCCATGGTGTGAGATGAAGTAAAACAGGAAACGCCCCAACGATCATGGAGGAAACTTGTTGGTATGGAAAAGCCTAAAAAGGACAATCTAGCTCAACAAGGTGTTAATGAACTGACACAGTTAGCCAACCAACTTTCAGTCATAAAAGAAATTAATAATGAAGATATACAAGAGTAGTTGTTGGATGATGATCAAAATCAGCTTAACAATGATGAAATTGTTAATATGGTTGTCAGCGGACAAGGAGAAGAAGATAAAAATGAAACTGTTTCAAAATTTTTTTCGTGCTGAAAGTTTAAAAAGAATAGAAGCAGCACTAGAGTATATTGAGCAACAGGAAGAAAGCACAGCAGCCAACATAATGATGCTTCAGCGTTAGAGCTATACTTCCACTAAGAAGAGAAACAAAATTATGACACAGAAGACAGTTAAAGTTTTTTTTGGCAAGTGATCGTAATTAATGTACAGAAAACAACTTTAATGCTTCACGAATTAGTTTTACACTATAAATAAATTGTATTATTTCAGTTTCAATTTGTTTTATGATTCATTGTAACCTCTTTCCTTGATGCCCGGTTATCCGAGTTTTTCGTTATTCAAGGTGGTCTCGCTTCCGATAATCAGACTTCTACTGTACTTAAAAATTTCTAGTCTTTAAAGAGGGTAATTATTATTTTCTCTCTTACTCATAATTTAGCATTGGTTCGAGTGACT
This sequence comes from Vandiemenella viatica, assembly GCA_031002005.1. Taxonomy (NCBI): domain Eukaryota; kingdom Metazoa; phylum Arthropoda; class Insecta; order Orthoptera; family Morabidae; genus Vandiemenella; species Vandiemenella viatica. Next base: position 173,000,777 of record JARYHS010013630.1, on the reverse strand, counting down.
GTAGTATTTTTAATTACATTTATCTTTGATTACAGTATTTATAAAATAAATAACAACAAATTTACCTTGTCAAATATATCTTGTGAATGTGGTATCCAAATTGTTTACAGAGGTGTATGTCTAATATGTGTTGCAGATTGGGTGAGGATGCAATTAAGAAGAAACAGGAAGAAGAGGAAGAACGAATGCAACAGGCTAAAGACCAGGAAACTACATGGTATCATGAAGGACCTGAATCACTCAAAATATCAAGACTCTGGATAGCACGTAATATTTTTATTTCATATCTTTTACTTCTGGCAGAATATTTTTATCTTCAGTCTTTGTATATCTATTTGGGTTTTCCATGGTTTCCCAAATCACTCCAGGCAAATGCCGGGATGCTTCCTTAAAAAGGCCATGGCCGAATTCCTTCTCACTCCTTGCCCCCATCCTTTCCCGTCTCTAAAGACCTCGCTGTTGAGAGACGTAAAGCAGTTAAAAAAATGGATTAGTTCTGGTTTCAAGAGAATGACCTCAAATATAAATTGTGACATGTATTCACCAATGTTATTTAGAAACATTTGATCCCTTCTGTAGCAGTTTAGATTTTGATTTTCTGTGGCACTCCAACTACAGTTCAGGCAAATTCCAGGATGGCATAAAAGCACTGGCAAATTTTCTGTCATCCCCCCAAATCTCTCCTACTTCTAGTAACTTTATCGTCAAAGAATTGCAAAGAAATGTCTAGAGGGACTATCAGGAATGTTAAAAAGCCCAGGAACAAGACAATGCCTGCTGGAAACATCTACCAACAAGCAAGCTTCCCTATTCTCTTAAGTCTGCAGAACTCAGGGAGTTCATTGTAAAATATGAACTTCATAGGACTCTAGTAGAATGACATGATCACCTTCAATGATTTGATTGATTTAGAGATGAAGGAACTCCTTAATTAGTGGTAATCAGATAAAGTGACCAACGCTCATCAGATTACACAGAGGATAAATGGCATTATTGAAAAAACTGTGATCTTTGTCTAGACACTCAGCAGTCTTAAGTTGTTAAAATGTAAACTAGAATATTCTTCCATTTTTATCGGACCCAGTGCGCTGCTTTAAGTGTAGGTGGTTTGGTCTTTTGACAGTGACATGCAAAGACAACCCCTCCTGTGGGAAATGTGGCAAGGGGGCACATGAGCCAGGTAGTGGTTGCACCCTCCCACAGGTATGTGTCAACTGCTCCATGTGACACCCAACCTGAAGCAATGAGTGTAGCTAGAAGAAAAGAAACTGAAATTGAAAACCAAGGGTTATAGTGTACTCAATGAATTTAAATGTGGCCCGTTAAAGTCAGGACATCCAAGACCATGGATGCCACTCCAGCAGAAGGTTCAAAGATACCAACAGCAACACAGCCATCTGTTGCAATTTTTGCAACCCCATTAACTTCTGCAGCAGAAGCAGTCATCAGCTAGCAACAGAAGGCTGAGTTCCAAAATTTGAGCGTGTGAACCCAACAAAATTTGTGAAATCTGCTTCATCTTTGCCTCCCAAACCACAAAAGAAAAGAAGGGGAACAAGCAAAGTAAAAAAAAAAAAAAAAAAAAATCGTAAGTCTTCAAGTCCTTCACTGAGTCTCAGATGTCTTTGGAACCTGAAGACAGTGAAATACTGGTGGACGAACCTGGTTCCATTCATCAGCAGTCCTTAAATGAGTACCCACCTAAACTGGGACAGGTTAAGTTAAGTAGATAGCATGACTCCTGTATTTCAGTTGAACCTGAATGGTTTTCAGACTCACTAAGAAGAAGTACTACTCCTAGCACAGTCTAATCCTTTGTATCCCTGTCTCCAGGAGACACATTTTAGCTCACAGAGTATGACCTGTACAGGAAGAACAGTACTGAGGGTGATAATGAAGTTGCTTTCACCTTTGCTTTGCAAACAGTAGTTGTGAAAATATATGCCTTGTCACCCCTCTTCCAATACAACAAACTAATAACCATCTTGTGGCAATTTACTCAGCCCTTTCTCCTGTGGTATTCAACTACTGACTGTCCCAGAGGCCAAGTATTTAGTGGATTCATAGACGAGAGGAAATGTACGTATTCAACATCAGACAAATTACGCATTTCAGTACTGCTACCGGTTTGTCGTCTACCATTTATGTTTTGCTGTGACCTCCGTCCACAGCAGACCCTATGCATGGGAACATATAGGTCATGTAGAGTTTGGACATAGAGGGAAAAATATGACACCCAAATAGAACATCAATAAAAAACTGACTGGCAGCTCTTCCACTGCGCTGATATTCTCCAGCAATGTGACACCACATAAGAGAAGGTAAATCACTATAAAGAAGATATTCACCAGTAGGCTGATGTTTCTTTTCCTAGTTCAGGAGTACTACAAACTGGAATGACGACTGTCGCTCCACTATTCACGGCCGAAGACAGACGTTGCATCATTTTAGGTTGCACCCCACAACTGAAAACCTAGGAGTGATCTGAAGAGTAAGGGAAAATAAAGAAATAATAATTGCAGTACTCCATGAGCACCATTAACCATTCCTTAATATCATCTGTCTGTTGTGTATCTGTAAGGTATTCTCAATCACCGGTATCTGGATTACTGAATCAGACGCGACAAAATAAGCATTGTGCAATTGATGTCAGATTCCTTCACTGCCATCATTTCAACCACTAATTTAGACCATAGAGACAGGCAATGAAGAACTGCTGTCTAGAGGGATAGTTTATTGGTTGTTTCGTCACATACAGAATTGTATAATAGTCTGTTCTTCGTCGGGGATCTGGAGTCTGCCAAATATATTCTATCAAAGACAGTCCCAGACCTGATCCAATACTGGATACTAAGCAGCTCAGTAAAGATGCTTAAGAGTACATTCCGGATATTTTTAACACTCTTTCCCTGAGTCATGGAAACAATCAACCCCAATCCCACTTTTAAACTTGGAACAGACAAAATGTTAAAAGTTAGATATTGTAGCATTATCCTGAACATCTGCTTTGGGAAGACACTAGAGCAGATGATGAACTACCATATAGTCTGGTTTCTTTGACCACAAAATCTGCTGAGTCACTTTCAGAGTGGATTCAGGAAATTCTGTTCCACCTTGGATAAAGTGATCCTTCTGAAAGTGGCAATACAGGATGTATTTATGCACAGCCATCACCTTTTGTGTGTATTTTCGATGAGGCCTACGATACTACCCAGCCACATAGAATTTTAAAACAACTGCATGAATGATGTTTTTGGGGAAATCTCCTTTGCCAGAGTATTGCTTTTGGTATTGGGTCGATTTTTATCCAGGAAAACAGTGTTCCTCAATGATCAGTTTTAAGTGTTACCCTTTTGCTGTCTCTATTAATGAAATATCGTTAGCTATTAGGTGTGTCATAAGATACTCCGCATTTGTATATGAGTTTGCCATTTTTTGTTTCCCCTTCTTGCCCAAGATCTGCTGATAAGCAAGTGGAACTCACACTACACCTTCTAGATGAATGGTCAGTATGCAAAGGTTTTTGTTTTTCTGTTTAGAAATCTGGCGTGTAAATTTTACTTATAGTATTTTAGCTGAACTTTTTCTTATCTTGAGGTACACTGTCAAAAGTTTTGATGAAACTGTTCACTTTTTGGGCTTCATTTATGATAAAAGATACTGCTGGTCACCACATCTGAGAGATCTGAAAGCCAGAACCCTAAATGCCTGTATGGTTGGTCATGGAGATTCAAACAGCTCTTGCCTACTGCAATTTTTTTATAGAGCCTTTGTATGGTTGCAGTTGGAATACATTTTCTTCTTTGCCACAAGGATCCACTGGAATGTGATGCTTGTGGCATATCTTTGATGGTGTGACACACTTTAAAAGGCAGTTTTTTCTTTTTTAAGGACAGACGTCAGCTCGGCTGATGACTTTCCTGACTTTAAACAACAGTGAAAATGCGGCTGAGGATTTACATACCTGTGTTTTAGCCAATCTTATATATAAAAAAATCTTTGGCAGATTGGTGTAGATTTTACAGCCACCATTCTAAGTACTATATTTTCTGTTTTTCTTATTTTAATTGTCACATGTCTGTCGATAGAATTTTATGCCTATTTACAGTCAAAATTTTATTGTTTTTCCTTGTTTCGGAGTGCAGTTTGAGGCACACTGTTGTACCAGTTTTTTTTTTTTTTTTTTTTTTTTGTTAGGATTTCATTAACCACAGTTTTGCCATACCCTAAAACCCCCAAAACAACAGCAATCTTCTAGCGAGGAACTGCACTGCTGTAGCCTTGGAGACTGATATTCATTTTGTAACAAAATATATACATTCCATGAATCAGACTAGTTAATTTTGGATTAGATTATAGGAAAATATAAAAAGCTTTTATTATACTTTAATAAATTTAAATAAATGGTTTTATGGGGGAAATCTTCTATGTTTCACTATACTCCTTACCTCCAAATTGTAGTTTTTAGGTCCTTGCTTTAAGTTTTTTTGTTGTTTGTTTGTTTTTTGTTTTGTTTTTTTGCTGTCATCAGTCTCTCAACTGGCTAGATGCAATCCTCCAGCCCTTCCTATCTTGCGCTAACCTTTTCATCTCAACATACCCCTTACAACTTATGTATTCAATTATCTGCTTCATGTATTCTAATCTCTGTCTTCATTTGCAGTTCTTACCTTCAACTGTTCCCTTCCCTTAACCAATCCTGCATGTATCAAAATATGACCTACCATCCTATCACTTCTTTCTGTAAGACTCTTCCATGAATTTCTTTCCTCGTCAATCATTTCCAAAACTGGTTCATTTCGTACTTTATCCATCCACTTAATATTCAGCATCCTTCTATAGCACCACATTTCAAATGCTTCAGTTTTTTTTCTCTCTGCCATAAAGTTCTGTGCTCCACACATAGGGTTATTTCTGAGTACTAGATCAATATTTTAAACTAAAAAAATTCTCTTTTTCATGAAGACTCTTTTTGCTAGTGCTTTTCTGCTTTTAATATCATTCCCACCGAGCATGGTGGTGTAACGGCTAGCGTTCTGGCCTCACATTTGGGAGGACGGCAGTTCGAATCCCCGTTCAGGCATCCAGATTTGGGTTTTCCATGGTTTCCCAAATCACTCCAGGCAAATGCCGGGATGCTTCCTTCAAAAAGGCTATGGCGGAATTCCTTCCCATTCCTTGCCCCCCATCCTTTCCCGTCTCTAAAGACCTCGCTGTTAGAGAGACGTTAAGCAGATAAACAAAAAAACAAAAAATCATTCCTGCTTCGGCCATCGGTTGTAATTTTACTTCCTCATCATCATTATCGTTGGGGACCATCTCCAGTTTCCCGGGTGAGGGTTTCGAGCCTTCTTGTGTTTCTGTCTTGGTTGTTATGGGCAGTCATCTTCCACTGTCTCCTATCCAGAAAAGTTTCTCTGTCTGTAATATATTCCCAGTTCCAGCCTCTTCAGTTGATCTGTCCATCTTCTTCTTGGTCTTCCCACTGGTCTTTTGCCCACTATCCTTTTTTTTTTTTTTTCAAATAAGTTTTTGGTAGTCTTGTACTATTCATTCCATGGATTCCCTATCTATGGATTTCTTATCTTGAGGAACACTGTCAAACTCTAGGTTTGATCTAATCTCATCATTCTTTATATGGTCAAGACTAGTTTTCTGGAGGGTCATTCTAAGAAACTTCATTTCACAAGCTTGGATTTTGCTAAGGTCCTTTGATGTTAGTGTGCATGTTTCCAAAGCTTATGTGATAATATGAATGAGATATGATTTGTACAAGACAATTTTTGTTCTTCTGGAACCTTCATGTCCCACGATAAGCCCCGCACGGTACTGTAGAAGTTGGCTCCTTTGGTTACTCTATTCATTATTTCTAATCCGCTTCTACTGTTACTAGCAATTATGCTCCCCAGGTAGCTGAACTGGTCAACAACTTCAACTTGGTGGTCTTGTAATTTTATATGACAGTCGATGTTTTTTTACTTATTTTTAGTGCTATGGTTTATTTTTTTATTTTTTTTATTCAGTTTCATTCCATATTCTTCAAACTTATTATTCCACATTTTCAGTTTGTTTTGTATTCTTCTTTGGTTTCCCCTATACTTCAAACACCAATGCCTGTAGATCTCTACTGATTGCTCTCTTTAGTTCTTTTAAGATGTTATCCATCACCGCTATGAAGAGGTGAAAGGGCACTTCCTTGTTGCACTCATTTGCTACATTCAAATCTTTCTTTCACTTCCTGTATTGCTTCTTCTACATACAAGTTGAATATTAATGGAGACAGACTACAACTTTGTCTCACACTCTTTTTAACTGATGCATGTCTCTTATGATTATCTAATTTTATTATTATAACTACTTGATTCTTATAAAGATTATATAGTATTCTTCTATCTCGGTATTTTAGATTCAACTACTATGAAATTTTGAACATCTTATCCCACCTAACATTATCCAAAGCTTTTTCTCAATCAACAAACACCATAAAAGTATCTTTGTTTTTCTTGATCCTCCATTCAAGTATTAATCTTAACAACTGAATTGCTTATCTTGTACTGAAGATTTTCCTAAATCCAAACTGACCTTCATGTACTATCCTTTCTACTACACTTTCCATTCTTCTGTATATTATTCTTGTCAATAATTTTGAAACATGTGATGTTATATGAGGGTGGTCTGAAAAGTTCCTGACCTAACAAAGATACAACACATTTTTTCTGATTTTTTTTTATTTTTTATTTTTCAACATAGTCCCCTTGTAACTCTACACACTTCTCGCAGCGATGCTCCCATCTCTGTAACTGGCCCAAATAGTACTCGGCGTTTTTCTCTTCAAAATAATTCTTCACGAAGGTGATTGCCTCTTCATTTGACGAAAATCTCTGTCCTCCAAGTGCAATTTTTAGATGAGGGAACAAAAAGAAGTTGCTTGGGGCTAGATCTGGTGAGTAAGGCAGATGGTCAAGCAGTTCAAACCGTAATTCGTGAATTTTTGCCATGGCAACCGCTCAGGTATGAGACGTTGCATTGTCTTGTGGAAACAGGATTTTATTTTTCTGCAAATGTGGCCATTTTTCTGCAAGTTCTGCCTTCAGCTTGTCAAGTAATGATGGGAATTGCTCCTGTAATGTTTTTCCTTTTTGAAGGTAATCGATTAAAATAACTCCATGACTATCCCAAAAAACAGTCGCCAGCACTTTCCCATCCGAAAAAACAGTTTTTGCTTTTTTTGGAGCCGGTTTCCCCTTTGCAGTTCACTGTTTTGACTGTATTTTTGTTTCGGGCGTTTAAAATGTTCATTCAAACACATTTTTGGTCTAAGCAAAGGCGACACCCATCGCGCGGACAGCTTTCTCATACCTAAATGTTGATTTAATATGTAACAAACACAGTCTTTTGAAATGTTCATAACCCCTGTTATCTCTCTCACTTTAATTCGGAAGTCGTCTAGCACCAATTGGTGAACTTTGGCAATGTTTTCGTCGCTAGCTGCAGTTTTTTGACATCCCGAACGTTCGTCGTCTCCCAAGCACTTACGGCCACGTTTAAATTCAGCTGCCCAAAATTTCACTATGGTAAGTGATGGTACAGAGTCCCCATACACAGAATCCAACTCATCTTTGATTTGCGTGGGTGTATTACCTTTCAAAAACAAATATTTAATGACAGCTCAATACTCGATTTTGTCCATTTTCACAAAAACACTCCTATCAACTCACTCAAAAGACTGTTACATAACAACTGCGCATCCAAAATGGCTGAAACTTTGGTGAATAACTGTCAACGAAATTTTCTAGCTTTTATTTACGAGTGCTGCCATCTTCACGTTGAGGTTGGAAACTTTTCAGACCACCATCGAAGTGTGATAATTCTCACCTCTGTCAGCTTCTGCTTTCTTTGGAAGTGTGAAGAAGACACTTTTATTAAAATCTTTTATTAAAATCTCCTTTGTTTTATAACTTTTTGATATAAGTTTGAATAATCTTTAGAGTACTTCTTCTAGAGATTTCAGAAGTTCTGCTGGAATCTCATCAATTCCAACTGTCTTATTTGATTTCAAAGCTCTGTCAAATTCAGTCCTCAAAAAGGATCACCTAAGTTATCAATGTCGACATCAACTTCTTTTTCCAATACACTGTTGTTCAAATCATCTCCATCATACAGTTTCTCTATGTATTCCTTTCATCTGTCTTCTGAGTTTAGAAGAGGTTTCCCATTGGCAGCTTTAATGTTTATACCTCTTTTCTTAATTTCTCCAATATTCTGTTTGATTTTTTTGTATGCCGTCTCTACTTTATTTACAACCATTTCCTTTTCTACTTCTTCAGACTTTTCTTGCAGCCATCTTTCTTTACTTCTTTGTATTTCCTGTTTATTTGATTTCTAAATTGTGTGTATTGCTCCCTTCATCCTGAGAATTTTTGTGCTTTCTCCTCTGATCTATCAATTCCAAAATTTCTTCTGTCATCCAAGGTTTTTGGGGAACTTGTTCCTAAAGCCTAATGTTTCTTTACCAGTTTTCATTATTTCAGTTTTTAATGCATTCCATTCATCCTCAGCTGAGCTACTTTCAGAGTTACTTCTTAGACCCAAATCTTCCATTACTGCAAACTTTTATTGTGTAATAGATTGTTTCAGTTTTTTCACTTCCAGCCTGTTATGCTTGTATTGCTCCTTCATCATCATCACTAGATGTTTACACTTTAGCAGGTCATCTTGCACATCCTCTTCCAAGTATGGAGGTCTTTCCAAGATTTTCCTCTATCACTTTCTTCCAAATGACTCCCTTAACCTCTACATCTTTCTTCACTTGGTCTATCCTTCTTTTACAAAGTCTTCCTACTGGTCTCTTTCCCTTCCCACTGTTCAGCAGTGCTACTTTCAACATCCTCTCCTCCTCCATCCTCATAACATGTCCCAACCACTGTAGTCTTTTCCTCCTTAACGTCTCTTCTAATGCTTCCACTTGTAGTCTCTCCCTGATGTTTTCATTTCTGATTTTGTCTTTCCTCATGACATTGTCTACCCCTCTAAGAAACTTCATCTTTGCTGCCTGCAATCTGCTAATATTTCTTTTTGGCCTAGTCCATGTTTCAGAACCATAAGTCAGTATGGACTGGTAATATACTTTATAGAGCAGAATTTTGGCATCCTTCCCTATATTCCACCTCCAGGTTACATCCTATACCTGCTGATACAAATATCTGCTCTTCAATACTCTCTGACTTATTTCTTCCTCCATCTTTCCATTGGTAGTTGCTACTTATTCTCTTGAATTTCAGCCTGCACTTCATAACTGTCAGATTATGGTCTCTGATCCTGGGTATGCTTTACCGTCTAGAACTTGATTCCCGACTCTCTGACCATGATATAATCTATCCCCTGGACGTTTCCAGGTCAATATCCTTCTAGCGTAATTCTTAAATAATGTGTTTGCCATGCCTAGTTTATATCTTTCACAAAATTCTAGCAACCTGCTCCCTTGCTTATTTCTTTCTCCTAAGCCAAACCTTCCTACAGTATTCCCAGGGGCGTAGCTACTATGGGGCTAGGCGGTGCAGTGCACCGGGGCCCTCACGCTCAGGGGGCCCCCAAGCATACCTCAAGGGGCCCCTAAGCGCACGTCTAGGGGCCCTCAAGCGCAGTTTAGAGGGCCCACGAGCCTTCACGGCAAACTGGCGACCTTTTTTTTTAGCTCTACCGTCGTCTAAGGGGCCCCCGAGAACACAGGAGCCCCTCACTAAGAGGGCCCTCGCTGTGCTCAGGGGGGCCCCCAACCACTGCTCAGGGGCCCCTAAAGAATAATTCAAGGGCCCTCATCCTCAGTTCAGGGCCCCTACCAGCACACAAAGCAAAAAAAAGGTCGCCAAAAATAAATTTTTTGCACCGGGGCCCTTGTTGACCTAGCTACGCCACTGAGTATTCCCCTCTTTTCCTTCTCCCATTACCGCATTCCAGTTACGCATGATTATTAGATTTTCCTCCCCCTTCACATATTGGATTAATTCTTCAATTTCAGCATATATTTTTCTATTTCTTCATCATCTTCCTGTGACGTTGGCATATATACTTGTATTAATGTGGTTGGGGTGGGCTTAGTTTCTAACTCCATCAAAATAATCCTGTCACTAAACAGTTCACAGTATCTTGCCCATTTCTGTACTCTCTTATTCATTACAAATCCAATACCACTTACTCCATTGACAGCTTGTGTCCTAAGTATCCTGTTTACCATACCAGAAATCCTGTGTGTCCTTCCATTTAATCTCACTAATCCCAACAACATCTAACTTGAGTTGTTCCATCTCCCTTTTTAAATTTTCTAATCTACCTGCCCTATTCAGACTTTTAACATTCAATGCTCCGACTTGTAGAATGTGTCTATCCATTCTGATGATTCCTCCCTGATCAGTTCCCACCCAGAGATCCAATTGGGGGACTATTTATCACTGTTTTATTACAAAGACATCAAACACATTGTCCTCTCTGTGCTTACCATTTCTCTAATCTCTACCATTCCCCATAAGTAGCTTGCAAAACTCTACTCCCTTGCATTATTCATCCTGTTTCCTTCCTAATTTATATTTGGTGTATTTGTGCTGCCACCTTCCATAATCATCCTCCTTCCTTTCTTAACACCAAATGAGCATTCAGTTTCCCCCATTGTGATAAATAGTTGGGACCCATCATAGCAGCAGTAATTATTAATAAAATGTCTGATAACATCTGTCTTTTATCCAAGTAAGTTTCAGAAATACTTTCATTGCAATGTTGGTCTATTTACAAATTTATGCTTAAGATGTTCCGAAATAAGTGAATGTAAGTTAGGTTAGGTATAGATCTGTAATCTTAAACATCACGACATGACTATTTAAAAAAAACTAGTTCCTTTTTGGTTAATCACTGCCACTATTGCCATAGTACCCATATGTTTTACACACTTAACATTAATAATTCCAATTACTTTCTTTAAAAAATAAAAGTATTAAAAATCTTCTTTTAACTTTGATAGCTGTTTTCATTGTTGCTGGAGAAAGACTAGGTGATGTTATACAATGACCAAGAGTAGAATGTATGATGAAGAAAAGTAAGTTTAAAATCTAAAAACAAGGCAGTTGTGATAAATTTCACCAAATTAGTGTAATTTCTTCATTCATGTTGTTGTTTGTGTTTGAAAGTTTATCACCATAGTTGCTTATTGTCCTGAGTGCATTAGTTAATGAGTATAGTGAGAAAGTGGTGAAAATGATCTTGTTTCATAATGAACTATCTAAAGAATCCCCTATCTGGGGGAAGACAGACACACAAGTTTAATTGAAATGTTTATTGGTGGGCGGATGGTTTGTGTTGTGTTTTTACAGCACGGTCTAGCAGTAGGCCCATGAAGATTTTATTGCACCTTGGGTTACTAGCCTCTAATATGTGGATAAGAGACAAATTTAGGTTATCCTCAAATGGAGCATGGTGGGTGAGCAGTTAAATAAAGCTCTGGCCTTGCATTCCTTTCTGCTCCTTGTCCTCAGTCCCCTCCCACCTCTAATGACTTTGATGTCGACAAGCCGTAAAGCCATAAGTAAGGAAAAAAAAAGGTTATTCTCAAGTTTTGGAGAAAACTCAACAGACTGCGTTATTTAAAACGTGCAATAGTTTTTTAGTGCTTCATGTAACTTCAAGTAGCCCTAGAAACAATGGATATAATTAAAGACCTAAACAAACGCTCTCACACTAAGAAATTTTTAATGTGATTGATCTTGATTAATATCTCTGTTGAATAATTTATATCTGGAAATCCTTAATTGTATTTTTCAATACAATGAAGTAGAAAAATTGACCTAATTTTGTAAATTACATGCATTTGTTTTTACCTGATTGTAATCTGTTGCATATAGGAATGATGCATTAATTATAGCAACTAGGATATATTAAGAATGAATAACTATAAAGTTGTGCATTATTAGCATTAGGAAGCCTAAATACAATTAAATTAAAAATCTAAATCTTTAAATCCTTATGGTACATATACATCAGTGATAAAAATCTTGTTTATTGAAGAGTATTCTCTGGCAAGAGCAAAGGAACGGCTTCAAAAAGCCAGAGAAGAACGTAGTCTACCTGAAGCAACTCGCACAGCTCGCAGACAGGAGCTGCAGAAGAAGTTACAAGCAGTTTCGATCTTCTGCAGCCAGATAGGTGACACTCGACCTATATCCTACTGCCAGTTCAGTCCTGATTCTCAAATGCTTGCAACAGCATCATGGTATGTGAGAAAGCAAATAGTTTTACATTTGGTTTACTTAAAATAAGGATTAAAAATAGATTTTATTTTTTTTAGAAAATATTGTAGCTATTAAAGCTTGAATATGCTTCCAAGTACAAAGAAGTTTAATTAATTTAGGACTGAAAAAGAAGCTTTTTTAAGTTTACAGCATTACAGTATGTTATAGCTGTTTATATAGGAGGAAAAATAAGTTTTTTTTGCTGAAATCTAATTATTAAAGAACTATCATTGACAAAAATAAATAGAAAACACTGCATTGCAATGTCATAATTGGAGGCAGAAATTCTAATAGGAATACATGTGCGGTACTTGGTCTTCACAAGGTCATCCAGAATTTTTTGTGATTATTTTAGCCCTTTTTTTTGCATTGTCACATCCCTCCTATCTCCATCTGTGGAAAGAGATGGCATTAATTTGCCTAATCTTGATTATTCTGAAAAAGGAGCTAAATTCAATAGTGATTGGGAAACCATGTATCTATTATCTAAGATACATAAGATGGATAATCCTAGATGCCCTGTAGTCATCGCCAGTGGGTCCCACTGAGTGCATTTCTGCATTCGTAGACCAACACCTGTATCCTATGTCAGAAACAGTCCCACTTCTTAGCAAATCTGTCAACACTTATCACACTCCTACCTGTAGATGCCTTTCTGGTACCCACAGACCTCACTTCATTCTACTCTAACATCCCTCATTGCCATAGCCTTACTGCGCATGAACACTATCCTGGCATGCACCCTCAAGACACAGCCGTCCTCAGCCATCCTCGCCTTCCAGTTCCATGTTTACAAGGCTCTGCTATGGACCACTCATATGGCAACCTCCTATGCCGACCTTTTCCTGGACAGAATAGAGGAAACCTTTTATTCGAAAGGTCACCTTGCAATCCATAGTGTGGTTCAAATGTACGAGGAAGGATCAAGTTTAAATGAGATTTTTTGAACTGAGCTTGCCATAATGGCTGAAGATATCACATGCTTCTACATGTATTGGGAATGTCAGGAGTTGGGAGACTGGACAGTTGGCCTTACTACGAGGCGTATTTTTTAAGTACGTACCGTTTTGTCACACCATGGCTGCAGCACTACGGTCGGCATTCCGCGCATGCGCACTGGGTACCTGCATCTCTTGCCTACGCACTGATGCCATTACAGTCTAATTCTTCCTTGTTACCATTGTTCACTGAGTGTTTAAGATGCCTCCGATAATCGTGAGTCCCGCCGACTGTGAAGTACGGGCTGTTATAAGTTTTCTTTGTGGGTAAAGGCCTAAAACCAATCGATATTCATTGTGAGATCTGTGCAGTTTACGGACAATACATTATGAGTGATGGAATGGTGAGAAAGTGGGTGAGAGCATTTAAAGATGGCCTCAAAAATGTGCATGATGAACAACGGTTTGGGCGTCCTTCGGTCGTTAATGAAAGTTTGGTGCAGAAAGTGGACAATAAGGTGAGAGAAAACAGACGCTTTACGATTTTCTCCTTGTGTGATGACTTTCCTAATGTTTCTCGTAGTGTTTTGTATGGCATTGTGACCAAGAACTTGAATTACCGAAAATTGTGCTCACATTGGGTACCGAAAATGTTAACGGATGTGCACAAAACCAAACGTTTAGGCAGTGCATTGACTTTCCTTGAGTGGTACCACAACGATGGTGATGATTTCTTAAGCCAAATTGTTACGGGCGATGAGACATGGGTGGCCTACGTCACACCTGAATTAAAGCAACAGTCCATGGAATGGCGGCATTCAGAATCACCCAAAAAAGTGAAGTTCAAGCAAACGATTTCTGCCCGGAAAATCGTGCACAGTTTTTTGGGTCAGAAAAGGAGTATTGCTTATGGAATTTCTGCCTCGTAATGAGACAATCAATGCAGCAGCTTATTGTGAGACATTGAACAATCTGCGCCGTTCAATCCAGAACAAAAGACGTGGCAAGTTGAGCAAGGGCATCGTTTTGCTGTATGACAATGCCCGTCCACATGTGGCTAATCAGACCAAAGATCTCATCACATCTTTTCGATGGGAAACTCTAGATCATCCTCCGTACAGCCCTGTTCTGGCGCCCAGTGACTACCATCTATTCCTATACTTGAAAAAACACCTGGGCGGTCAGCGTCTTGAAGATGATAACGAAGTCAAAACAGTTGTGATGCAGTGGTTAACAAGTCAGGCGGCAGACTTCTATGAGGAGGGTTTTCAAAAACTGGTACTACTTTATGACAAGTACCTCAATATTGAAGGGAATTATTTAGAAAAGTAGAGTAAGGTACAGGCTTTCATGTAAAAATAAAATTATTGAGATATATTTGCACGTCTTTTTTAATTTCAAAACAGTACTTACTTAAAAAACATGCCTCGTACAAGCAGTCAGTAGTATGGCTATCAATTTCAGAGCAAGGTGTACATTCCTCGATTGCTCACTTACATACTTCTGCCATCATCATATCAATAAACCTACAACAGTATCTCCACTCTGATAGCTGCCTCCCTTATCACACAAAACACTTCCTCCCTTACAGCCTAGCCATCCAAGCAGAGAAATCTACTCTCACCAAGAATTTTTTACCATTCGTTCCAAAAACTGACATAACCCCGTAGATCCTGTAATTATCCTCTCGCATTGCTTTGCAAACAGATATCCTAAGCTAAAAATTGTCCAACACACAACTGAAAACCAACAATAATCCTATCCTTCTCACACAGTTCTCTCCAGGCCTGGAATCCCTCAATGAGCTCGTTTGCCATAGCTATGACTTTCTCAGATATTTCTATGAAATGCATCACATTGTCCAAACTATCCTTCCCACAACAACCCACATCATCTTCAGCAGGCCACCAAACCTTAAAAACATACCACTCTACAGCTCCTTTCTTAGTAACAGGCCTCATTGCAAAATTTCAATACACACCCACCACAGCCTATTTGTAACCTCCTACATCATAGGCCATGCCATGTGTACCATGTCCTATCTAATATACCAGCTTGTCTGCATCCATTGCCAAAGTTCTTAACAATTTCCTTCTCATACAGCAGTTATACATCAGAATGAATGATCGCAGACAAAAAATTTATTCCCAAAATCTATACCACCCTGTTACTATGCAGCCTCACAACTCTTGTGAACTCAGTAACTGTTTCACACTCAGAGCCATCAGCGTACCCCCCTCAAACCACATCCCAGTTCTGGAGGTGGGAATTGGCCTACCAACACATTCTGGATACCAAACACCCACCAGGTCTCAGTTTCAGATAATAACCACCTTCCTCACCCTGGTAATATATATACTAGCTTTGCCCGGCATGCGCTGCAATGCCCGTTTTTCTTTCTAAGTGGGTACACATACGTAAAGCAGACACATTTATAGGTACAAAATAAAAGATAGGTTACGGATTTTTGTTCATAAATTAAATTGTAAAAATTTATTCCAGTGCTTTGTGATATACAATATTTTGGTGTTCCATCTTCTGCAAAAAGCAGAGTACCAAGTGTTGCTGGGGGGCTTGATATGAAAATTCTAATGTTTTATCCCTTGTGATCAGATTGTAATAATCGTTCTCCACCACTATCCACTTTGGCAGATTTCACTACCATTTTGGATATACATGCAAACACAGAACAATTGCACTTGTAAATTTGTCTTAAGAGTGATGAGGGGGAGAGTGGGTGCAGTTTTGTAAACTAAATGTAAACATCATTTTCACTTAATTTTTAAGTGCACAAAATTTCTTCGATATCGAATAAATTTTAAAATTAAAGTTTGAATTTGTTGGTCAGCAATTGTCCAGTCGGAATCAGTCCAACACTGTTTGGCAGGAAATGTTATGTCTTAATAATATTGCTATTTACTTTGGCTAATTTCCCCAATGTTTTCTAGATATTTGCAAAACACTGAATAGTTTCAAGTGTAAATTTTGCTTAAGTAGGTTGATGGAGGAAAAGTGGGAAGGTTTTTGTAAACCAAATGTAGACAGTATTTTTCTCTTTATTTAATGTATACATGTGTAAAGTTCCGTCCAAATCAAATAAAAGTTGTGAGTTTGTGTAAAGAACAATGTAAATTAAGAGGTTAGAGGGTAAAGGAAGAGATGGTTTGGGCATTAGTAAACCAAATATACAGTATTTTTTTGTTTGTATTAAAGTAAATGTATCCAAAATTCCTTCAACATTGGATAAAAACTGTAGCTTTGTACGAGGGTTATTCCAAAAGTAAGGTCCGGTTAAGAAAAAAAATTTTTTTTCAAAAACAATTGTTTTGTTTACATTCCTTGCATATTTCTCTAGTTTTCTACATAATTTCCATGCTTATTTAAACATTTGTCACACCGTTCAACAAGCTTTTGAATGCCTAAGTCATAGAAATCGGCCGCCTGCGAAGATAACCAGTTTTTAACTGCTTCTTTCACATCATCATCTGTGTCGAAGCGCTTGCCGCCAAGAAACTCCTTTAGGTAGCGGAACAAGTGGAAATCACTTGGCGCCAAATCCGGGCTGTATGGTGGGTTGTCAAGCTGTTCCCATCCAAATTTCTTGATTAGAGCTTGCGTTTCTTTCGAAGTATGGGGTCTGGCATTGTCATGCAACAGCAACACTTCAGACGACAACAGACCACATCGCTTATTCTGGATTGCACGTCGAAGTTTAGTCAGGGTAGCGCAATAGGCTGCTTTATTGATCGTTGTCCCTCTTTCCATAAAGTCGACTAACAATACTCCATGTCTATCCCAAAACACGGTCGCCATAACCTTGCGTGTTGAGATTGTCTGCTTTGCCTTGACCTCGACTGGCGATGACGTGTGACGCCATTCCATCGACTGACGTTTAGACTCTGGTGTTATGTGAGAAACCCATGTCTCATCCCCTGTGACAATGTGGTCTAAAAGACTGTCACCTTCCTTATGATATTGCTCCAAAAAAACAAGAGCATAAGCCATTCTTTCCATTTGTTGTGACTCAGTAAGCAGCCTGGGAACCCAATGGGCACACAATTTGTGAAAATTCAAATGTTCAGACACAATTCTGTACAAAGTTGTTCTACTTACATTCGGAAAATCTACTCATACGAGTATTTCGAGATCTGAAATAGTGAATCGTCGATCTTCACGAATTTTTTGGTCAACCGCATTGACCAAATCTTCTGAAATCACTGATGGTCGGCCAGACCGTGGTTCATCATGCACATTTTCCCATCCTTCATTAAAAGCTCGCACCCACTTGCGCACTTTACTGTCACTCATTATGTTAGGACCGTAAACTTCAGTAATCTGCCAATGAATTTCTGCCGCTGAAACGTTTCTTGCAGACAAAAACCGTATCACTGTCCTTACTTCACAATCGGTGGGCCGATAAATTGTCTTAAACATTGTGAACTGACACTACAAACAGCACACAGCAACAGTAACAACGCTAATGGCGGCGCTTGATGCGCAAGGCATGCCGGGAGTCGGCGCGCATGCGTGTTTTGTCCTTGGCGCCCAATTCAAATAGTTACAGCGAATCGGACCTTAGTTTTGGAATAACCCTCGTATAAAAAAAACAAAATCAAAAATTAAGGGACTGTAAAGGGTGAGTAGGGTTATGTTTTTGTAAACCAAATGCAGTCAGTATTTTTCTGTTTGTTTTAAAGTATACATGTGCAACCTTCCTTCATTGTTGGATAGAAACTGTAGCTTTGCATAAAGAACATTGACAATAATTAAGGGGTTGGAAAGGGGATGATGGATAGAGTTTTTGTAAAACTGATGTGGAAAGTATTTTTCTCAATGTTTTAAAGTATATGTGTGCAGATGTCCAAAATCAGATGAAATCTGTGGTTTTCTGTAAATTGAGGGGTGTAAAGACATAGAGGAGGTTTTTTTTTTTTTATCTTTTTTTGTCTGAAACCTTCGCAGTCGCACGCTTAAAAACTCACCAAAGTTACATCATAATAGGATGAACAGTCTAGGAATGCTTAGAGGACAAACATACAAATAAACATTCATTTTTTATACAATTTGCGTTCAAAAAGTTTTGCACCAAATTTTATTTCTATGACACCGACTATGCTATGCGGCTGAAATTTTTGAGGCATTCTAGCTTGAACCTTCCATCTTTGTTGTGAGCAGTTGCAAGGTCCCCTGCCAGGAAGGAGTGTGGTAGGCATTGTTGAAGATAGCAGCTCTTAGGGATGCACATTGGAAGCAGTGTGCTGTGATCGAGTTTCTCATCGCCAGGGGAGAATGTTTCAGAAAAATTAATTAGTGGTTGTGTAATGTGTATGGAACTGTCACTGTCGACCGAAGCACTGTTAGTCTATGGTTGCAACGAGTTAAGTCTGGAGGTGCACAGGCCGATCTCGTTGACTTGCAGCTGAGCGGTCGCTCTACCACAGCTGTGACTCCAGTGCTGGTGAACCGTGCTGACAAACTGATTCGGCAGAAACGATGCATTACTGTTCACCATTTGAGTGAAAAATTGTCCACCAGTGTTGGTAGTGGATATGATATCTTCCACGAACTGGGATACTCCAAGATGTGTGCAACTGTTGCAATGCTACACATGTGAAGGAGATGTATTCTTATCCCGTATTGTCACTGCCGATAAAACTTGGGTTCATCAGTTCGAGCCCAAAACGAAGCAACATTCCATGGAATGGCACCATACCCAGCCGCCGCGAAAGCAAGAGGTAAAATCAGTTCTGTCAACAGAAAAGACCATGATCACTGTTTTTTTTTATATGCATGGTATCAATTTTGTTGGATGTAATGGATCAAGGATACACCATTAACTCAGACACCTATTTTGTTACACTGCAGGAGTGCCTCAAACGTGTTTTCAGCCTGAAAATAATCTGTGTGACACGCTGAATCAGCATGACAATGACTCAACACAAGTCTGCAAACTCATGAAGCAATTGCAAAACTTGGCTTCATCTTCTTGCCGCACCCACCCTATAGCCCCAACTTGACATTGTCAGAATTTCACATTTTTGTCCCTTTGAAAAATGTTATCTGTGGGATACACTTTGAATCACAGAATGATGTTCTTTGCACTGTGAAGAAATGGTTCCTTAACTGGAAACTGGCATGATACCAAAAGGGTTTTCAGGCTCCTCCAGAATGCTGGTGTAAAATTCAAGGAATGAACGGAGACTTCTTTGAAAAATAGTATACCTGAACAATGTAGCAATACACTCCTTGAGTTGCAAAGTTGTATCTCCTGTACTTTCAGGGAAATAAATTTTGTTGCGATACTTTTTCAATGTCCTTAATATATGTAGATTTTATTTCAAAATGTATTTTTTTTATTTATCTTTTACCTCTTCCTTTTTTTTAACAAGTTATCAGCTTTTCACATGCCCTTTCTTGATTTTATTTTGATCAGTTTCTTTTTGTGTTTAACATTTCCATCGATTACCCCTCCCCCTCCCTTCCTCCCTCCAACCACCTCCAGTCCAATCGTAAATGATGAAATCATCATTAATGTGGCCATGTTATTCATGGCTGCCCACATAGCTTGGTTACATGTTTTTATTTTCCTGTAGAAGCACATAGCCCAAAATATTGTGTTTTTGTTTTTTGCTGTTCTCCTTGCTTTAACTTTTATGAATGGGTGAGTGATGGGTTTTTTCCCCTTTCCTCATAAATATATCAGCTCACGGCATTTCTTCCACCCCATTGTTGTTTAAGGTTTATACTGAAATATTGTAAAGTGTGTTTGTGTTTATGTGTTTGTTGCAGCCTATCTGTCTTCATTTTTAGTGAACAATAGGTTTATTTTCCTTATCCTTCCTTATTTTCATTGTCATTGTTAGCAAATCATCTGAAAAGTTGTTTGTTTTCCAGGAGTGGACTGTGCAAACTTTGGTCAATACCCAACTGCGAACTAGTGCGTACTTTCCGTGGTCACAATTGTAATGTTGGAGCAATAGCTTTCCATCCTCAAGCTATGTCAGAGGGTGATGATAGAGTATGTGCTCTGGCTTCTTGTGCAGTTGATGGCTCTGTGAAATTGTGGAATCTTGATAGGTAAGTAATAATGCACTTGTCTATCGTATTTATAATTATGATAAAACAGAATTTTTATAAGCTGCTCCCTTGTTTTCTTTCTCTGGTAAAGCTAGCTTTGTATGTGTGGAGTACACTCTAATCACTTTATGATCAGCATTAAATTGTGGGGCTTGGAGGAAGGATGCAGCCATGTTATAGCTGCCACATTGACTCCTAGACGACCTAACTGGCAGTCGACTTTTCTTTATAACAATCTAATGACTAAAAGAAGTGCGTGACATGATTAATATACCTATCCTTCTTAAGCTTCAAACCACAGATTCTCTTAGGTATTCCATGGCTTCACTTTGTCCATTCTATAAGAAAAGAGCGATTGGGTTTATTTTTTACTTTTTAAAGATAATTTCAAATGATGTACTTTCTTTAAACCTTCTCAGTCAGTAGTAAGAGATTATTTAGCACAAGCACAGCAATTGGGTTTAAACTGAACTTCAGATCCAGAAATACAGTTTTTATAGGGAGATAGTAAATTCACATACCACTATATCTAAAATAATTATATTTACTTACACATAATCAGTACAGAGGAATACACATTTCAGTGATTCAATAAGAACTTCTGTAATTAGAAAAACTTCTTCAACAGTTACTTTAGTCTGTTTTATACTTTATGCTTTGTTCTTTAAATTATAAACTGAGTGTTCTGTATTTACTGGTGTTTAAGCATATTTGACCCAGCAGTACATCATTGGTAAAATTTCATGTATACAGAGAACAAACAGGTTATGTGCGTAAAAATGGGCTCTGTAGTACTTACTATTGACTTGTTTAACTGTTTCCACCTTATTAGTGTCAGGGTTGAATTAACACAACTGATCAAATCACTTGTTGCTACCAGTTTGGCAAAATGCAAGGAGAATTTAACAGTGATTGAATACTGATTTAAAACAAAGAACACACTAGCCAGGCATTTGGGATATTTGAATTTCCACCACTCACAAAAACGGAAGTAAGAAGATGCACACAGAAATTTCTTGCCGGCCAATGACCCAAAACTTTAGGAATGTTTCACACTGTTAATGTAAAACTTAAGCCACCCATTGAATTCAGGGAAACTAAAATACATTAAATATTCTCAGTATTCTCAATAAATCTCAATTACAGTAAATAGAAGACTAACAGAAAATTTCAAAAGAATTTAGCAAGCTTTTAAGTCTGTTTAAATTCATCTTTATGTAACTCAGTTTGAGGTTAATTAAGTAGTTATGCAATAACTTCAATGTTTCCTGTCTTTCTGACATGTGATCACATATCCTATTCCTCCTTTCACTAAATATTTAACATATTGTTTCAACTCCCTGTGTGCAGCTGGTGACCACTTCATGTTGTTCCACTTCCAGCCGCCCTTAATACTCAGTCATTCAGTGTATCAATAATGTGTCAAAAATCTAACCAACATTCATTCTATCTAACTTTTCTCTTTACAGAATCCATATGCTTGCATTCCCCAACTGAATTTATTACTTACAATCATTACTGACTCAATCGTTGTGAGCATGTATTAACTAAATGTGCACAGAAACTGCTGTTCAGTTTTTCCTTACAAACCCCACATATGCGACAGTACACTTCACCTCTTATTTCTTACCCTCCTCCTGAACTTTTCCCACTGAATCTTTTGACAATTCCTGTGCATTCCCAGATAAATGTCAAAATCCATAATTTGAGCCTCTCAGTTTCACCCACCCCAGAATTGACCATGCTGTTCTGACTGAGGATTCTGTATCATTCTGTTGGCATTATTATTTTCCAATTGATGGCAAGAGTGAAAATGGAAGTGACAACTTGAAACGCAGGATCAAACAGTTCCTACCCCTATCCCAATTACATACACAACTTTTTTCTCCAAATCATTCCCCTGTTTCAAGAATAGGGCACTCAGCACTAAAATGTAAATTGTAAGGACCAACCAGAGAACCAAGGACATCATCCTTTCTAAATGTCAGTTCTGCTCCCATGTATTTAGTTGATAATCTGAGCATCATTTATTTAAGGTTTTGGAGATACTATACTAGTCTTTTCCAACCAAATGTCAACCTCTCCTTCACATGGTGCACCCTGTTTGCACGGACGAGGCTCTGGCGACTGAAAGATTCCCGGTATAAGGAGTCACCCACTGCTTGCCAACGGCCTCTGAAAGGAGGGCGGAAGAGCGGGCAGCGGTCCCGGGCACCCTCTTGCCCTTGGGGTTGGAAACGGCCCCTAAAGGCGGATGAATCAGAAATGATCAATGGCATGTGGATGCAGAAGGCAACGGGAAACCACTGCATTAAAGACCCAAAGGGTATCCCGAGGACATGTAATCCTCTCAAATTACATATATCATGATGGCTTCTTCCTGGGTAAAATATTCCGGAGGTAAAATAGTCCCCCAATCGGATCTCCGGGTGGGGACTGCTCAGGGAGGAGTCATCAGAATGGATAGAAACATTCTACAAGTCGGAGCGTGGAATGTCAGAAGTCTGAATAGGGCAGGTAGGTTAGAAACTTAAAAAGGGAGATGGAACAACTTAATTTAGATGTTGTTGGGATTAGTGAGATTAAATGGAAGGACGCACAGGATTTCTGGTATGCGGAACACAGGATAATTAGCACACAAGCTGTCAATGGAGTCACTGGTGTAGGATTTGTAATTAACAAGAAAGTAGGGAAACGGGTGAGTTATTATGAACAGTTTAGTGACAGGATTATTCTGATGAGGTTAGAAACTAAGCCTGGCCCAACCACATTAGTACAAGTATATATGCCAACGTCACAGGAAGATGACGAAGAAATAGAAAAATATTTGCTGAAATTGAAGAATTAATCCAATATGTGAAGGGGGAGGAAAATCTAATAATCATGGGTGATTGGAATGCAATAGTGGGAGAAGGAAAAGAGGGGAATACTGTAGGAAGTTTTGGTCTAGGAGAAAGAAATGAGCGAGGAAGCAGGTAGCTAGAATTTTGTGAAAGATATAAGCTGGTAGTGGCAAACACACTGTTTAAGAACCATGCAAGAAGAATATACACCTGGAAACGTCCTGTGGATACAGGAAGATATCAGCTAGATTATATCATGGTCAAACAGAGATTCAGGAATCAAGTTCTAGACTGTAAAGCGTACCCAGGAGCAGACATAGACTCGGACCATGATTTGATAACAATGAAGTGCAGGCTGAAATTCAAGCAAATAAGGAAGCAGCATAAGCAGAACAGACTGGCAGTGAATAAACTGAAACAATCTAGCACAAGAGAAAAATTTGCAGAAATGGTAGACTTAGGTCTAAGAATTAACTGTGAAAGGAGCTCAACCGATGACGAATGGAATGCATTAAAGACCAAAATAATGAAAGCTGGCAAAGAAACATTAGGTTTTAGGGAACAAGCTGCCTGAAAAACTTGGATCACAGAAGAAATTTTGCAGCTGATGGATCAGAGGAGAAGGTACAAACATGCTCAGGATGAAGCAGGATCCCCAAATCACTCCAGGTGAATGCCGGGATGCTTCCTTCAAAAGGCCATGGCCGAATTCCTTCCCATTCCTTGCCCCCATCCTTTCCCGTCTCTAAAGACCACGTTGTTAAAAAGGGACGTTAAACTGTTACAAAAAAAAAAAAAAAAAAAAAAAAAAAAAATGAAGCAGGAAGAGAGCAGTACAGGCAATTTAGAAATCAAATAAACAGGAAATGCAAAATAGCAAAAGAAAAATGGCTACAAGAAAAGTGTGAAGAAGTAGAAAATGAAATGGTCGTAGGAAAAGTAGATGTTGCATATAGAAAGATCAAACAGAATTTTGGAGAAATGAAGAAAAGAGCTATGAACATTAAAACTGCTGATGGGAAACCTCTTTTAAGCTCAGAAGATAGAGCTCACCGATGGAAGGAATACATTGAGAAACTGTATGATGGGGACGACTTGAACAATAGTGGATTGGAAGGCGATTTCAACATTGATGACTTAGGAGATCCTGTTTTGAGGACAGAATTTAATAAAGCTCTGAATGACTTGAAAGCAAATAAGGCAGTTGGAATTGATAGATCCCTGCAGAACTTCTTAAATCTCTAGGAGAGGAAGGAATTGAAAGATTATTCAAGCTGATATCAAAAAGTTATGAAACAGGAGTAATTCCAACTGATTTTAATAAAAATATCATCTTCACACTTCCAAAGAAAGCACAAGCCGACAAATGTGAGAATTATCGCACCATTAGTCTAACATCACATGCTTCAAAATTACTGACCAGAATAATATACAGAAGGATGGAAAGGGTAGTAGTTGAGATGGTAGGTGAAGATCAGTTTGGGTTTAGGAAAAATCGCGGTACAAGGGAAGCAATTCTGTCTTTAAGATTAATACTTGAAGGGCGGATCAAGAAAAACAAAGATACTTTTATGGCATTTGTTGATTTAGAAAAAGCTTTTGATAATGTTAGGTGGGACAAGATGTTCAAAATTTTAAAGAAGTCAGGTCTAAAGTATCGAGATAGAAGAATACTCTATAAACTATATAAGAATCAAGTGGCTGTAATAAAAGTAGAGAATCACGAGAGACATGCATCAGTTAAAAAGGGTGTGAGACAAGGCTGTAGTCTATCCCCGTTAATATTCAACTTGTATGTAGAAGAAGCAATGAAGAAAGTCAAAGAAAAATTTCCATGTGGCATAAGTTTTCAGGGAGAAAAAATCAGTATGCTATGATTTGCTGACAACATTGTCTTATTAGCAGCGAGGGCTGAGGATATTGAGAAGTTATTGAATGGCATGAACAAAATACTGAAGGAAGATTTTGGACTGAATACAAATCAAAGTAAAACAAAAATGATGAAACGTAGCAGAAATGATACCAATAGTAGCAGATTAAATATAAAAATAGGATCGGATGCAATAGAAGTGAGTGAGTTCTGTTACTTGGGAAGCAAAATTACAACTGATGGCCGAAGCAGGAATGATGTTAAAAGCAGAATAGCACTAGCAAAAAGAGCCTTCATGAAAAAGAGAAACCTTTTAGTTTCAAATATTGCTCTATGAATTAGAAATAACTTTTTAAAACTCTTTGTGTGGAGCAAAGCACTTTATGGTAGCGAAACATGGACTTTAGGAATACCAGAAATAAAGAAAATTGAAGCATTTGAAATGTGGTGCTACAGAAGAATGCTGAAAATTAAGTGGACTGACAAAGTAAGAAATGTACGAGTTTTGGAAATGATGGGTGCGAAAAGAAGTTTGTGGAAGAAGCTTACAGAAAGAAGAGACAGGCTGGTAGGTCATATTTTGAGACGTGCTGGATTGGTCAATTTGTTAGTGGATGGAACAGTCGAAGGTAAGAACTGTAGAGGAAGACAGAGATTAGAATATATGAAGCAGATAATTGAGGACGTGGGTTGTAATGGGTATGTAGAAATGAAGAGGTTAGCACAGGATAGGAAGGGATGGAGGATTGCATCAAACCAGTCTAAAGACTGACGACAGAAAAAAAAACGAAAAAAAAAACAGACAATCCACAATTTAGTCTGGTTATCAATCCATAAAAGAAGTAATATGAGGCTAAATATAAAAAATATGAACACTTTTCATTCTACACTTTACACATACAAAAATAGGGGTTCAATATGTACATCCCTTTTCAACATAGTATCCTGCCTTAGTAATATACTTGATCCAGCAGTTCATAAGCTTATGTTTTTTTTCTAAGAATCTTTTCCATTGGTCATGAAGCCACTTTCACACAGTTTCCTACATGCCTTTGTCTGCACAAAATCGGAGACCTCACAGATGAAGCAAGAACTGGGCTGTATGCAGGATATTTGAGCATCTCAAAACCCAGTTTCTTGATGGTTTCAGTTTTGCTGAGTGCAGGTGGGCATTTTTATGTAACAGCAACACCATCTTTGACAACATACCTCAGTTTTTGCTGCAAATTGCTGGCTTTAGCTTGTTTTCCAACAACTTACTGTAACTCTTCTTGTTGATTGTTGTTCCCTTTTCCATGCATTGTTCTACTAGATGCTAGTTGTTGGTCCAATAAAGCATTTAGCGTAACCTTTCTCGCCAATGGTGCAGTTCTGTTTTTTTTTTTTTTTTTTTTTTTTAAATTTGTGATTCCAGGTATTTCCGTTTCATGCTCTGTAGTTTAGTTTCTGGCTCATTGTGATGAATCCACATTTCATCACCAGTGACTATTCTGCATACAAATTTTTTATCTTTCTTGTTGAAGCAATCAAGTAAGTGTTGGTAGACATCAACACGTATTAGTTTTGTGTTCTGCGGTAAGATCTCTTGACACCCACCATGCTTTATGGGAACTGTGCTCATCGTGGATAATTTGACAGGTAGAATCATGACTGATGTTCGAGGAAGATGCTACTTCATTGATAGTAACTTGCCCATCCACAAAAATCATCTCTTGAGCCTGCTGAATCTTGTCATTCATGGTTGAGGTTGATGGGCAGTCAGCTCCCTCTTTGTGTGTTACTTTTGTCTGGCTGATTTTAAACATTTTGATCCATGAAAGGCACTTTTACCATGTTGTGCTGAAAATCTAGAGTAAATTTCAGTGTCTTGTCACACCTTCCGAACAAAACATTGGATGATTGCTCTTTGCTCATTCTCGCTGCAAATTGCTAGCCGAGCGGACATGTTTACACTGTAACCGCCAAAAGGCAACTGACACAATCAGGTTCAAATAGCGCATATCTTTTAACAGCCTAACCCAGTGTACGCTTACATGTTCAGAAGGGAGCATGACTTACTTAAAGGTGGGTTGTGACTAAGTGTCGATAATTTTTTACTTGCTCTCATATTTGCATTGGATGCTATCTTTACCTTACCAAAGCAAACAGCCCTAATTTGCACAAAATTGATATAATGATTGTAATGTTTACCACACCATACAGTTGTTCCTGCTTGGCAAAATTCTGGAATGTCAAAAGTTCCGTGAAAGTATATGTACTAAAAAACTTAAACTGCAGTTGTTTTTTTTTATATTTTTGTTTTTTACTTTTGCTGAAAAGTGCATTTGTTGTCACTTAATTAGGCACAGTTATATAAGAATTGAGTCTTTCTTGTCCTTGCATTTGAATGTTAGTCTTCCAAGGATAGTTTTAAGAAACATGTATGCCTTAAAACAGTTGTTATTAAAATCTGAAAATTATTTTGGAAAAGTAATATTTGCAGAGATAGTAGAGAAGTGAAAATATTGTTTATTTACTGTGTGCATTAGTAGACAATGTGCTAGTGGCAAGGATTCATTGTGACGATCTATCAATCACAGACGTCGTTATTAATGGACAGAGAACTGTTACACTGGTATTGTTATGAAAATTATTTATACATATTTGGAGAGCACATACTTCTATGCATTTAAATCATGAAGCAGATCATATAGATTTTATCTGACTAGTTTCAACAGGTAATGAAGACCTTGTGTTCATATTCTTACACCTATTTAACCTCCAAAGTTGTAATTTATTTGCTAATAGACATATAAGTTAGTTATAGAAACAAATATGAAAGTACAGAATTTATTAAACATGAAAAGAAATTGCCTGAAAGGGTCTTCACAAAATAAGTTGCAAATTTTGTATATGAATGTTTTGGGTGATGTGATAATTTTAGCAACAGTTTCGTGTTTTCTTTGTTTGGAACATAAACAATTTTTTTGGCTTTTTAATTGATGTGTTTACACACTTAGGTACCACACACAATTTGTAAACTGTAGAACAAATTTTATCAACGAAATTACTAAACTGCAGCTTTGTTTATAATCACATGTACTGCAAACTGATGCCACACAAGACGAAATTTCACCTACCAGTGTTTGGTGCCAATATTCAAATGTACATAAAAATGCAAAGATTTGCATTTTTCTCTTTGTTTTTGCCAGAAATATTTTTTTTTATAGTAGACATTTGGGTGCTATACTGATTACTATTCCAACATCAGGCAAGTCTCACATCTTCCTCCTTCCTAATCTCAATCCCTCAGCTCTTGAGTCAAAATTCTGCTGAAACAGAGGAGAACTGTTGAAACCAGAACATTTTAATTTTTCAGCCGATACAAGCCCAATGACTGTGATCATGGATTGCAGTGACTACAAGAGTGAAGGATTTATACAGATCTTCAGCATTATAACATACCAACCCCACATCACATGCGCTAATAACTCATCTAGAAATCTGCCTCATTTAGACCTCTAACCCCACTCTATTTCCCTTCTCAAAGATTAACAAGATGGGGAATCCTGAGTGGTCCCTAGTCATTGTCCTTTGATTGCCCACTGAGCACCTCTCACCATTTTTCAATGCCTTTGACCGTGTATGACTTTTCAGAAGGGTCTGTTGATATTTCTGCACTGCATTACATTCAGAGTCCTTTCTAGCCATTCAGGAGGACACATATTCAATTCCATCCAGCCATTCAGAGTTTGGTTTTCCATGGTTTCCCAAAAATACTCCAGTTGAAAGTTGAGCTAGTTTCTTTAAAATACCATGGCATAATTTGTTCCTGTTACTTGCCCTTAATCATCTCCCAGCACTAATACAAATTATATGCTGCTTGAGCAATATAGATATCACCTACTAGTGTACTAACACCCCTCATAATATGGGACTTAATTCTCTTGAATAATACATGGATATGTGTCATCCGTACACTCTTACTAGCACTGCATTTCACACATCACTGACAATTTTATTCTGAGCAGATCAGACAAAACTAATGTCTCCTTTTTTTTCTCCTTTTAACTGTCAACAAATTCAAATGCAATTACATAGCTTGAAAACCACAACATTGGCAATTAATTTGTCACTTTTTAATATAATATTTCCACAGTTTTGTTCCACCTTTTAACAAAGTCATGTATTCCAGTGTGACAAAAAGCATGATGTTGCTTCCTAAGCCATTGATGCACAGATGTTTTCATGGCTTCCTCATCTTCAAAATGAATCCCACGATGAGCTTCTTTCAGTTGCCCATACATATTGAAGGCTTTTGTTGGACAAATTTGTTGACAACATGCATTAGATTTTTTCAGGATTTGGATGTATTGGGCAGAATTTATCATGCATCCCTGCTTCAAAAAATCAAGCACACACCTCTGCATCTTAGAATACTGTCCCCATAACTTTCTCTGCCGATAGCTTAATTTTCAATTTTTTTCTTCCCCAGAGAGGTTATGTGATGCCATTCCCTTGCCTGCCTCTTTGATCCAGGTTCAAAAAAATTAACCCACATTTTGCCTCCGCTCACAAATTTTTCCAGAAATTCCTCGCCCTCCAAATAGAAGACCTGCAAGTGTTCGGAAGCTATTTTCTTTCTTTTCTCTTTATTCTGATTGGTTAACATTCTTTGTTCCAACCATGAGCAAACTTTTGAGTACCCCAGTTGTTGAATAATTGACATTACACTGCCTTTACTGAGGGAGAGAATGTGACACAATTAATCGTTGTCACCTGGCACTCACAACAAACAATGTCATTGACTTGTTTAAAGTTGCATAGAGTCACTGCAGTCGCTGGCCTGCCACTCTACTTTACGTCAGCTAGCAGTGTTTGCCCTTCAGCTTTGTTACAACAACAAAACTATAGTGTAAGTGTGCTGGCATCCACTGTTGCATCACCAAACACCTTTTTCAGCCTTTCATGAATGCAAATGCGAGTTTCACCTTCTGCATTAAAAAATTCAGTCACTGAATGCTGTCTAATACGAACATCAGTGTCAGCCATTTTGCAAGCAGATGCAGTGCTGCCATCTGTTGATGCAGAAAGTTGCTACTGCAATGAATTGGAGAATAATGTTTGAGGATTTGGGCCACATACAAATTTTTCTTTTAACTAATTTATTTAAGGAGAAAAAAAAATAGGAATCACTAGTTTTAAACTGATCCTCATATGTGAAAATTTCTTTACCATCCAGTCCCAAATCTTCCATCATACATAAGACACTGCCATGGGCACCTGCATGTCATCCTAATATGTGAACCCATTTTGGACAGGTTGTAAGAGACCTTTCTTCACACAAGCACATTCCAAAAAACAGTGTGGTTCAAATGCATAGATGACATATTTATGATCTGGATACATGGCAAAAACCACCTTCTTGGCTTCCTAAATTAAAAACATCTACTTCCTTAACTCCACACAGACCTACTCTGGTACCAAATCACCATATTAGATGTGGTCTTAACCTCTTTATAGCAAATAACTTGGTAACTAAAGCCCATCTGAGTGAATGACTGTATTATGGGTGCATGGGGTAATACCCTTCAACATATATTCAGGAAATTGAAATCCTTTTTGCCATGTCTGATGGTCTCCAGTGCCATTGTGAGCATCAGCATGGATACACTTTGGAAAGCGTCACTGGGAGTGTACTGCCTGCAGTCCCCAGTAAAAATTGAACTTCTACCAAATATGCCAGGCTGAGCAGCTTTACCACTTGAAATTATTTTACCAGGAATAATTATGGAATTAAGAATGTAGCTATAATCTTTCTCATATGATTGTTTAAGGTGCATATATGATATTAGAAGGTCCCATAAAAAGATCTCTGGCCTACTGCTTGAAATAAATGCAAAAAAGATAGGTTTGAATACTTCTTAAGAGAATTTTTAGTTAAAACTAAACTAAAAAAAAAGGGTGCTATCACTTTCTAGTAATTAGGAATGAAGAAACTTCAAAGAGAGTGTATAGCTGAAAGATCTGCTGAAGAAAAAAATCATCTAAAAGATGTAGATGGGACTGCATGACATAAGCAAAATTCAAGTGGACATTTCTGCCATGAGAGCTAGAAATCAGTTGATTTGACCCAGCCCATATGCCTTTATCTGCATGTTTCTTTCTGTTAAGAATTTTGAAGAAATTAAGAAAATATACTACACTTCAAGCAAGGAACATGTATACAAGGGCAGTTGTTGTTGTTGTTTTAGGGCGTGTCGACAGCGGGGTCATTAGCGCCCTAAGGGCAGTTAATTAATCTTGTGCTAGAATGCATCAGGATTATTTTTAGTTGCTGCAATCTCCTGGAAGTTTAACCACTTAGTCGAATAGCTCTATTACTCTGAGTTTTTCATTAATTTAAATCACTCAAGTATTGTTACTCTGATAGATAGGTAAGAAAGAATTTTATGTAACAACTAAACATTATTTTTTGAAGGGGGAGCCTTTTCAACACAAAATCTGAGCTTGGTTAATATTGCAGTGAGACTTTATCTTTGATTCAAATGATTTATAAGTGGTTTAGCAACATCTGAAGTTGCCACACAAGCACAAGTCATGCTGGATGTTGATGAGGCCTTATTATTTTGGCCCCCTCAGACAATTACATCCTTTAAAAATGGCTAGCAAGAAAATAATTTTTGTCAAATAATAAGGTGAATACTGAAACAGCTTTTTGTATGGTTGCACAAATCATGCCATGTGGGACATCTTTGGACTAAGTGAATAATTCTCAAAGGAGACTAAATTGAAAATCAATAATAAATGTTGGTTCCTATCCATTCCTCTCCCAAAAATTTTTTTCTTCATTTTTGCACAGACTTAGGAAATATCATAGCCACTGTATGCTTTAGTCAGTGTGGAGAGAACATTCCATCCCTTGACAATCAGTTTCTTTCAAAACAATTTTACCACTTCAGCAACCATGTCTGTCTCTGTTCGACGACTACTATATTGGAGAAGTGTATTTCTTGTGTGAAAATACAAGGACTTCAAGTGAAATGTTGCTGGAATTTCCTAAATCATTTTGAACTACGCTACCCTGAGGCAAGGTGAAAGGAAATTTTGATTGAGTAAGGTCATTCATGAAACCTTATCCCACATATTCAAGATCGTTGACCAATTTATTTATTTTTTATCCCAATGACTGTGTTGCAAGTGAACATATCCTTTCCCTCTAGCTTGGAGGAAAATAGGAGAATCACCCACCCGATTCCAACATGAACATGTGAGAAGATTCTAATGCTGCCATAAATTGTTAATATTTTCAGTACTTGTGTGGAGCTGTTGGTGTACTTGCTCTGGCTATTTTCCAAGAAACACTTATATACCCATCTGTTTGCAAGAGAGACTCTTCAGAGCTATTTATACACTAATGCCTTTAGATTAAAGGTCATCAAGCTAGTTCATGTTAACTGCTGTTGGGCTATTTAATTATTCATCATGTCTAGTAGGTGTTTTTGTCCACTATTTCTTCTCACCTCAAATACATTGCTAATGAGTTCTTGAATGTGTCTTTTTAGATTGTGCTTTTTTTGGATTTATTTTGAATTACATCTCTTAATTTTGAATACAGATAATTATTTACAGGACACTTCTCTAGTGGGAGAGCTACAAATGAGCTCCTCAGGCAAAGGCATGAGTTTGGAAAGGATGCAGATGTAGGTGCTTACACCATCAGCTATCAACTAAACTTGATGGTAGGTGAGGCAGTATGTGATTTATTTGTGAAAGCAGGCAGAATAAAGTACACAGTTTGAAACAAGTGGATAAAATATGTCACAAATGGTAAACTTATTACCTTAATTTTTTTGTATTATGAGCTTATATGTATATCAATAAATGAATTATACCTTTCAAACATGAGTATCTTGTGTTCCCATAAACACAAGATCTTTATAACCTGTTGAAATATTATCTATATAATCTGATACACAATTTTAATTAATACAAGGACATAACTCATCTAGCAAATTGGTGATTCTTTCCACATGTCCATAATTTTCGTAAAGTTGCTACTTTTAAGAGTGTGCTGTTCATTATTAACTATGACTGCTATTTATTTTCAAATAGCCTGTGGCTAATGCAAATGCAATTACATTTTATCTCATCCGAATATTGGTATATTGTTGTGTCTAATGCTTTCTGCTAATTCATTGTCTACTTACGTGCACAGCAGTTAAGTAGTATTTTCAGCTTAACTACTGCCTCTGTGAATATTAGTCCTCTAAAACAATATTTAGATTATAATAACTATTCTTTCTAAGCTGTATAAGTTCTGAAATTAATCCTATAGAGCCTAACATTCAAATACATTGCAGAGAAA
The DNA here is from genome assembly GCA_031002005.1 of Vandiemenella viatica. Lineage (NCBI taxonomy): Eukaryota > Metazoa > Arthropoda > Insecta > Orthoptera > Morabidae > Vandiemenella > Vandiemenella viatica. The sequence goes on along the minus strand of JARYHS010013630.1, from coordinate 172,967,427 downwards.
GATTTCATTCTTACATAACTTTTCTTAATTATATGATTATAAGTACATTTTGCAGCAAAAAAACTACACTTTCAATTTTTTAGTACATATACTTCGAAGAAAGTTTTGGTGTTCCAGCATTGTGCTGTGCAAAAATAACTGTTCTATGATAAAACTTTCCCAGTATCGTCACATAAATTTTAGGCAAATTATAGCTATTAGCTTTGACAAATTGCTAACCAGAACTAAGTAGCTGATTCACTTAAACGCTTAAATATCTGACACACAGGTTGTTGACAGATGCTTAACACATGGAGAAAAACTGGTGTGTTCTGAAATATGATATCACGCAATCTGATTGATGATATCACATCACATGATTTAGTTTTCTTTTAGTGTTAAGTACTCTATACCAGCATTCAGGAGGACGGTGGTTCGAATCTCCATCTGGGCATCCAGATAAGGGTTTTCCCTGGTTTCTTCAGATCACTCCAGGCAAATGCCGGGATGTTTCCTTCAAAAGGCCATGGCTGAATTCCTTCCCATTCCTTGTCCCCAGTCCTTCCCGCCTCTAATGATTTTAACATCAATGAGGCATAAAGCCCTATTTTTTTAATTTTTTTTTTAAGTAGTCTATACCAGATAAAATACATATTGTAGTTTGCAGTATGGACACACTGCCAGTCCCATCTCAGTAGAACATCATGTAACATAACATACGTCAGAGCCATGCAAGAGTATCTGTGGCCGGCGTAGTAAGCAAGTGTGGGGCTACCCTTTGGAGGGTGTGTATCGTTGACCGCCGTCAAGTTTAGTTGTTGACGCGGGAACATTTTGGTCGTGATTATAGAAATTGTGAAAAGACAAGAAGATTGGGCGGAGTGTAACGTGGAAACTAGTAATGTGTTATATTAACGGTTTTGCATGGAGTGCAGCGATCTCAAGTGACTGTGGATGTGTTATGAGTACTGTGGAGAGTGTGGGAGTTTGGGCAATTTAATTCCTCTTGTCCCACGAGTCTGCACTTCTCGGAAAAGGAGCCTGATTTCCTTATTTAAATATTTATTTGGTGGTGGTATTTTGCGTCGGTGTGAAAACATAAGTTTATGAACTCAATAAAGTTTGGTATATCTGTCCATTCTAAAGTATGTGAGCTTACCATTTAGTAACCCGATGAACGGTAATACCTAAACCTGGCGACCGCAGCATAAAGAACCTTTTTATTTGGTCAATGAATATGTGTGTGTCGAGTAAGGGACTTTTCTAATAATCAAAATCCATAATCAGCCAGAAAGCTTACAATCACCATCCGTTGAGCAGTAATATACATGTTGATTCTGTTTAGAATGAAATCATATGGTCATTTTATAATCTTCTGTAACAAGATTTCCCAGATCTATCGCAACTGGTCCTTGAGATCTGACAGACTGGCACTGGGTTGTTGTCCAAACTGATTCCACATATTTTTGATTATGTCCAATTTGGCCACAAGAGGACCTCCTTGTAATGCAGGCAGTTGACACACACAAGTGCCATGTATTTACAAACATTTTACTTTGTAAAGACTGAACCCATGTTTTGTCACATGAAGGGTAAGACATGCAGATGCAGTATATCATTGTCTAAGCACTGTGCCACTAAGGTTCATCGAATCACTATCATAATAAAACTGAAGTCATAACGTATGGCTCCCAAAACTCCATAACACAAGCTTGTGGATACATCCACAACATTGACAGGATTGATCCTCTCCTCTTCACACAACCTTACCAGAACATGGTGGTTATCCATAGTCAGGCAAAACCATGATTTATGACAGAACATAAAGTGACACCACTTATCCTACTGGCCTCCAACACCACTGCCAACACAGCTACCTGTGCCTTCGTGATAGTGGAAACTGAAAAAGGGCATAATGTACTAGTAGTTCAGCAGATGCTAGTCATCACAACATCGTACCAAGTTTCTCCTTTGGAACTCCCTCTTTCATTTAATCCATTGCCCACCATACTTTCATCAAAACCATTTCTTTCTCATCTCTTCACTTCATCGGTTAAAAAAAAATGCTCTGCAATGTCTTTATTGGGTGTCTTTGTCCTTTAAACTAAATTATAAAAGTTAAAAACGCATACTCTGTGACCTTACAGCTAGTTAAGGAAAATAGTTTAAATACCTTTATAGAAGATTTGGCAGAGAGTGGTGTGGCATAGCTTTTTTAGATGGTGTAAATTAATGAGTGGGTTAAATCATTCCTGTAATTCATCAATTATGTGTGCTGATTTTTAACGTGTTGCCTATTTCCGGTGTTAACCATGGGTGGTGTAATCACTTAAAATGTTTGAAGAAAAAAATTCTTCTGACCCAGTTACCAGCGATTTATATACTTTGGAGTAAAATTTGTCAAAAGGAGAATTAAGAAATAATAAACTTTGAAATTATCAACTGAAAGTTTAATGACATGTTTTAAATATCATACCCACATCAGTATTGAATGAAAACATTTATCAAACTTTTATTATATACCCGAGGTTGTGAGATTCTGAATTAGAACAGTTCACATCAACAATCTTTATCACTCATGTGTGTCCAACAGATGTACAAACTTGAAATAAGAAAATAAATAACTTTTATAAATCCCAAAGTCCAAATTATTGCCTAGACATGCTGTTTGTTTCAGAAGAGTTCACACAGGTTAAAAGGAAAACAACTGAATGCTTTTTGAGTATTCTGCCACGTATTTTAAATTGTCAACAGATGGAGTCATTTGAAGTTAGGAGGCAAATATAGGTCATATGTTTGTGATGAAACCTGACTGCATATTTGGAGAACTGAGAGTAGTATGTGAAAAGGAAAGATAAGACCATGGCAATAGGCTATTTGACTATTTTTTGAAAATGGTTTTAAATAGTTTATTGATACACGTTATTTACCGGGCACTATTTATTTTTTGACAAAAAGTGCTTATTTTACATAAAATTTGACGTTAAAATTTAGAGAATTTGAAAGCCCGCCAAAACGCTCTTTTGCTACCTGGCGCAGGCCAACGACACTCGTGACGTCACGTGCCAGCATGCCCTCACTCTACATAAGTAACGTCTGGTTTGTTTCTCTGAATTTGTGTATAAATTGTTGGAAATATGGTTTATAAATAGTGTGTAGTACATCAATCTACAACCACATCAATAAAAACTCATCAAATAAACGTAAGTGTTCCCACATTAGCTGAAATAGGAAAAAAGTCGCTGCCACTTGCTCCTAGAAACCCAGACTACATTGCAACTAAGTTGCATATCATTTGCTGTAAATTTCATTTGCACCATAATTTCTTTGAGATAATGTAGTACGCTGTTTAAGGCGAGTATCAGTAAAGTTAGGGTTCTTAGGTTCGATCCTCGCTTTGGAATATGTTTTGTTATTTGTGAGCGTTTTCTAGATACTAGTTGCTGTTGGTAGTGCCGCATATTCTTTTTCTAAAATCCACCAAAACATTATTTATTTTTCCGAATGTTTCACAAATTTTTGGATAGAAATCTTATTATAAACATTTGAAACAAAACCAAAAAGGCTTCAAAACTGAAACTGGACATTACTTGCACACCGATAAAAGTTTTAAAAAAATTACTAGCACATTAAAAGTAAATACAATCTAAACAGATGCATTTATTTCAGAAAGGCAACATTCAGTTGATTCGTCACATAGAAATTCCAACAAAAGGTATTCAGTGTGTTCTGTAACTGTTGCGAGAGTAGCGCGTGAAATGTTATTGTTAAAATAAATTCTATTAATCACCGCCGAGCACTTGTATTTTTTGCAGTGATAATGTATGTCTGGAATGTTTCAAAATTAAAAGTGGAACATTATCTTTCTATAAAAGTTTTCTTGCATGGCAGCAATTTATGTTTCAAACATTTGCATGACGTTTTATGACTTCTTCAAATAAAAATATGATTCTGTAAAACAACAAACAGCAACGAAAAAAAGTACACATGGAAAAAATATTATCCTAATCTAGGTTCGAACATAGGATCTTCAAATTCCTATAGCACTCATTAATCATGCAGCTATCTGGACCCCCATGGCAATGTTACTTATCTTCTCGTTAATAGTGAACAGTTAAACATCACAGTTTCAACATGCAGTGAAGTGAATGCAGTCGGTAAATAAATAAACAATAAATTCAGTTTCATTGGAAAAAATTATCATTTATCTATAATTATTTATCTGCAGTTAAGAAAAATTGTCCACAACATCCAGTTATTTACCTTATACTACACTTGCATTTTTATCGTAAATATCTTCTGAAACAACTTACTTAATTTAAAATTTTAATCATTCTTATGAAGGATTTCTGTTAATCTCTAACTTCCAGTTTAAATATAAATGAGTCTCAAACTGAAGTTATTACATTCTCAAGCTCCGTAGAATAAAAGCCAGTGGTTGTTTCTATAGCTAGCCCAACAAGTAATTTTGGGCGTTTTTCTGCTGTAGGCTCCTACAAATTGTTCTTCATTTTATATTCAACACAAAATCTCATTAGTAACGAGAGATAACCAGCAAAAAATAGTTGAAAACTTAGATAGCGGGAAACACTCCATACGCAGCCAGCAGTGGCTACAGGCAGGTGACGTCACTAAAGCGATCGCCAATCCCTGAGAATTTTTTGTCATGTGACAAGAGGCAAGAAAAATTTGATTTTTATTTGGCTTTTTTTATTAGAAACAATCCACTTTTCTTTTCAAAATTAACAAAAATGGCTTCCTTAAGCATTAATATATGCGAATGACTACAATTTGTAATATATTTTCGTTACTGTCATATAGCCTATTAACTAGCATTTTATTTCATTCATAATGGAGTGGTAAAGTTTGCAATTTTAGGGGAGGGAGTCAAGAACTGAAAGAAATTATCAAATAATGTGATGAACAATTTACGTAGTGTTAAAATTTAAATAAAATTCATGCTATCTAGAAATAGATCTTCATACAATTAATAATAATAATAGTTATGCTTTGTTTCCCACACCTCAAAGTTCTCAGTGATTCACACTTAAGTGTTAAATGAAAAGAAAAGGTGAAATATGTCCATACTCACCAATGTTGAAAGGTTAAGCAGTACAGAGAACATTCCACAAATTCCTAAAACACAATACCAGCTCACAACATTTCTTCCTACTCCATCATTCCTGAAACTTTAATGTTATTGTCATTCCCCTGGTCATATTTAGGCAGATAAGATTATGGAAATTGGTCTTATTGTGTTTAATGACAGTAACAAATTATTAAACTATGAAGTAGGTGTTCTGAATTTTAAAAATTTGGCCTGTTTGACTCTGGGATAAGTTATTACTTAATTAAAACGACATTGTTTGACCAATGCTAGTGTGTGGCTCAAAATATATAAGAGTAGTGGTTCTTTGCTAAAGTTCTCAAAAACCATGATGACCTCTAGCTAATCATAGTACTGGTTTCACCCAAACCTGCAAAATACTAACAATAACTGAACAACAACATGGCAGAGAAAACATTGTTGCTGAGACAGATTTGATATGGAATACTGGGAAGTAACTAAATGTTGGTATTAACATCAAGATGTAACAAACAAAAAAAAACTTTAACCATGTCTTGCAGATAACCTGCAGAAAGTGCTCCAGGAAATGGAGTGAAATGTATATGGAGAAAGTAAACAAACCAAAAAAAATTCAATTGCATTGGCATGACATTTATTATTTATACAATTGGCTAACTTCAATTGAGGGAAAGACATACAAGATCCAGTTTTTAATAATCAAAACTTACCTTAAACAGTCTGGAAAGTATGAAAATATATTTAAATAGTAATTAAATGACTCCAGACATTAACGGAAATGAAAGCATTAAACATCTTATTCTAGTTAAAAACAAACTGAATCACTGTTCTGATATAGTCTGTTACAGTTGTGTTTTATCATCATAACTGCTGCTTTGGGAGCAAACATGCAACAGGTCATACAATTTCACTTAGCATAATAAATATTCTGATAACATAATTCTTGTATTAGGGAAGCATTTTGTTTTATACTTCAACATTCTTATTTTATTCAGTGAAGAACCACTGGCAGATGTTGAGGGTCACGAGCCCCATCGAGTGTCTCGGATAGCATTCCACCCATCAGGACGCTTCCTAGGAACATGCTGCTTTGATTCCTCCTGGCGACTGTGGGATCTTGACCAGTGTCAAGAGGTTCTTCACCAGGAAGGTCACTGCAAACCTGTTTACTGCATTTCTTTCCAGAATGATGGAGCAGTTGTTGCTACAGGGTGAGTGATCTTGAAAGTTATATGAATTGTTCTTCCATTTTTTATTGCTTTATAACATAATAGTAAAATCGGACTTTGGAAAGTAACTATTACACTCCATTAATAACAGAGCTGAGGTTTTGCAAGGGAAGTATACAAATACAAGTAAGGAAAAAACGTAAACCTTATGTTCTTATATACCTGCACTGTCCACATACTATCTGTAGTAAGTAATGGTTCCTTTCCCCTTCCTTGCTTATCTTTTATGATGACTATTTTTTATTGTGGTTGATAAATTATTTGCTGTTCATTTCAAATGATGTTCCATAAATATGAATAGCAGTTTTTTTAACTGTTTTAGCTATAAGTAAATTTTATTCTAATTGATAATGTTCTAACAGAGTTTAAAAATGATATCACATATGAAAACTGTTTGATAGATGTTTTACTTAATTTTTTATAGCTCTCCAAGCTTCTTTTTTTAAGTCAAAGCACTTATGTTCAAGGTTTTACATGAAGTTTCCTCACAAGTTTCTATTCGTGTTATTTATTTTTATAATAATTTAGTTCTACTTTATTTTACCTCGAATATTATTCTTGAGTTTTGACATTTAGATATTTAAAAAAGCAATTATCTTATTTAACATTAGTAGTTTGATTCTTCATAGAATTTGGGAACTTTTCTCATTCACACTTTTACTTGCTATAGTTTTTATTTTCTTGTGACTTCAGTCACTGTTTATTAAATTTGATGTTTTTCTATCTTCTGTTAGTTTTTCCTTTTTCATTTAATTGTTATTGTTTTATCTGAGCTTCTCTGATATCTCTGATAAATTTTCAGATGTTTAATTACCAAGTGATTTAGTATTATATATTTACTAATATATTTCATTAAATGGTGTCCATTCAATTTGTTTTTCCTTTTATAACTTAAGTTAGCGTATTAAACTAAGAAAAAAGGAAATGGCTTTGGGCAATATAAATTACAAGGAAATGGAAAATGACTCATCACTCACCAAAGTTGAAGGCTGTGAAGAGTGAAAAACATAAATGATGAACACAAGAATACACTTCGTTCTTGGGCTCATCATTTATGTTTTTCACTCATCGCAGCCTTCAACTTTGGTGAGTGATGAGTCATTTTTCCTTTCCTTGTAATTTAAATTAGCCTATGTTTGTTTTTATGTAGCCAGCGTAGTACATACTTCCTTTCAACCTTGGCCAATCGAGACCTCTCCAAAAATTTCTTTACTGTCAATTCAGCAGTAGCAGTTGAGCAGTTGCTGAGTACAGTAGTGTATTTTTGTTTTATATTTTATCTTCAGTGGTGTATAGATTTGGTTAGTGTAATCTCTGAGTGTTTACATTTTGTGGACAGTGCACGTTGGTAGGAGTTGAGCAGTCGCTGAGTACAGTAGCATATTTTCGTTTTATATTTTATCTTTAGTGGTGTCTAGATTTGATTAGTGTTATCTCTGAGTTTTTACAGTTTTTAGGAATTACAGGTTAGTTCGAGTTTCTGTTCTTTTTTTTCTTTTGCGCGTTTTTCAGAAGCAGTATGTCTAGGGACTGTGATTGCAGTGTGCAGACATAAGCTGAGATGGCTGATCTATGCACACAGCTTGCAGCTGTGTTAGCAAAAGTTACACTAAACTGCCGTAAAAGGTTGCAGCAGATGTGATATTGGGGAACCTGATGCTGCTCACAGATTCTCTCATATCAACTGGCATAGGCTGAAGAGCTGGAGGCTGTGCTGCAGTCACCTGTTGGCGACTGGTGTATGGTTTCTAGACTCCTAAGCTGCACACAGGGGCAGTTGAACTGGCTTAAAGGCTAAGACGCTGAACTTGTTCGACTGTCCAACCGGTATAACGTATTGTCGGAGGCTGACTCAGTCCCACAATTGTCATCCTGTGAGTTGACAGCCCCCCAGCCCGCTAGGTCTGAGCAGCCGCAGAAGGGGATTCTGGTAGTTGGGAGCTCTAATGTTAGGCAGTTTTTGGAGCCCCTTAGGGAAATGGCGGATTACTCGGGGAAGAAATCAACGTCCATTCGGTATGTATTCTGGGTGGCCTGTTTCGAGATGTGGATCAAGCCATCCCGGATGCCATAGAATGGGGGTATAGCCAACTACAGATTGTGGCGGCTCATGTCGGCACCAATGATGCTTGTTGCCTTGGGTCAGAGGTTTTCCTCTCTTCCTTCCGGCGGCTGGCTGAATGGGTGAACTCTGTGGCCATTGGCCGCAAGATATCGGCAGAGCTAACCATCTGTAGCATCTAGACAGTGTTGATTGAACCAGAGACTACGACATTTTTGTGATGGTATTGGCTGCAGATTTCTCAATCTTCGCCATAGGGTTGAGTCATGTAGGGTTCCCCTGAATAAATCAGGTGTTCACTACACATGTGAATCAGCTATACTGGTGGCAGGGGTTGTGTGGAATGCACTGGGTGGTTTTTTAGGCTGAGGGAGGAAGACCTGAAACACGAAATACTGTTACTGGCAACCCAATCAGATGCAACATTGGAATTTAGGAGGAACATAAAAGAATCTCGACAGTTAAAAGTTCTAATAATTAACTGTAGAAGTGTTTGTAACAAACAACTGGAACATGAAAGAGTTATTTGTAGCACAGAAGAGGATATCATTATCGGTACAGAAAATTGACTAAAACCGGAAATAAGTTCCGCCGAAACTTTTAAAGATAGCATGAACGTTTTTCGTAAAGATACATTACATCTTCCTGGAGGTGGAGTATTTATAGCTGTGAGTAAATTCTCCCATGTAATGAAATAGACGTCGATTTGATCTGTGAAATCACATAGATTAAACTCAATGTTGCTGGGTCAAAACTCATCATAGGCGCCTTCTACCGCCCACCCGATTCCGACATAGCTATCGCTGAGGAGTTAAGAAATAATGTAAATAGTATACCTAGCCGTTTTCAGGATCATGCTATGATTCTAGGAGGCGACTTCAACCTGTCTTATATCGACTGATGAAATTACGTTCACATTACTGACAGCAGGGATAAGGCAGCTTCTGAAGTAATTCTCAATCTGTTCTCAGATAATCATTTTGAGCAGCTAGTTAATGAACCTACAAGGTGTCATAACGGTAGCGGAAAGATTTTAGATCTGTTGGTTACCAACAGGCCAGAATTATTCACCGACATTTCAACCACCACAGCAATAAGCAATCACAAAGCAGTTACTGCGACTATCAAATTAATGACCATGTGAAAAAGGGGAAAAGGATGGATTGAATAGAGATTCAGTAAGTCCTCTAAGGAGTGTTTTAGAACCTACCTGAGGTATAATTACCATAACTTCAAGTTAACAAGGAACACCGTTGAAGATATGTGGCATCGATTTATACTTTTAGTCAGGGAAGGTATGGAAATACATATACCGAAGTGGAGAAAAAAGGGGGAGAATGATCCACCGTGGTACACATGCGAAGTCAAAACATTACTCATAAAACAATGGAGGTTACACGCCCGCTCAAGGAGGAAGGGGGGTCATAGTGATCTAGAAACCTTAGCTGAGTTAAGAGGACGTGTCAAGAATGTGATGTGTGAGGCCTTCAGTGTTTTTCATTCCAATTCTCTCTCTAAGAGTCTCACAGAAAACCCAAAGAAATTTTGGTCGTATGTACGAAAAGTCAGTTGTACCAACAACAATATTCCAACACTAATTCGTGAAGGTTCCAAGGTTAATGAAAGCCATTATAAAGCTAGCATACCAAATACTGTATTCAAAAGTTCATTTACTGATGAAAATAAGATAGCATTCCCGTTTTCCCATGTCATGTCAAGTTGCTGGTGGAATCATTACGAATAGATACTGCAGGTATCATAAAGCAATTAGAGCTCCTGAAATGGGGGAAAGCACCGGGCCCGGGTTGAAATCCAGTATTTTTTAGAGTATGTGGTGTAAATCGAACGATTTCTGTCTGATATATTCAGTAAATCCTTAGAAGAGCGAAAAGTACCTTCCGACTAGAATATCGCGCAAGTAACTCCGATTTTCAAGAAAGGTAATTGAAGTGAACCTAGAAACTACCGTCCCATATCTATATCATCTGTTTGTAGTAGAGTTATGGAACATAATATATGCTCGAACATTATGAATTTATAGATAACAATTTGCTTACATCAAATCAACACGGATTTCGGATGAAAAGATCATGTGAAACACAGCTGGCTCTATTCACACACAACGTAATTAAAGTTATTGATGCAGGTTCACAAGCAAATGCAATTTTTTTTAGATTTTCAGAAAGGTTTTGTCTCTTTTGTACACAACCACCTTTTAGCGAAGCTTCGAGCGTATGGTATATCAGATCAGCTTTGTGAATGAGCAAAGGATTTTCTAACTGGTCGGTCACAGTATGTTGTTGTTGAAGGAGAAAGTTCTTCTAATCTAGATGTTGCATCGTTTGTACATTAAGTAAGTGTAATAGGACCGCTTCTTTTCTTAATTTTTATAAACGATCTCAGATGCAAAGTGAAAAGCATTTTTAAATTGTTTGGCGATGATATGGTTATTTATAAGGAAGTAAGGAATTCTTCCAATTGCTTAGAAATTCGGCGTGATCAGGATGTTATTTTGGCGTGGTGTGCTGAATGGCAACTTACACTAAATTGTAAAAAGTGCAAGACAGTTGGCATAACTAACAAAAAGGATCTGATTGTTCAGAAATACAAGCTAAACAGTTCAGTTATTGATATGGTCAATTCCGTGAAATATTTGGGAGTAACAGTACAATGGAACATGAAATGGGACTTAAACATTAATTTGTTAGTAGGTAGAGCTAATTCTAGGCTGGAATTCCTCTGTCAAATCTTTCTACAGTCCTTATGAAAGTGTCACAGAACTGATTAGTAGACTGGGCTGGAAGTCTCTGGTAGATAGACGACGCACGTTTCGTTTAAACTTGTTGGTAAACATGTGTACTCCCACTTTCACTTACGAGTGTAGTGAAATACTTTTTCCACCAACCTATTTGAGTCGGAATGACAGGAAAGATTAGATTAGAGAAATAAGGTGCCACGCTGATTCTTATATAAATTCTTTTTCCCTCATACCATTCGGGATTGGAATGCACAACAAAGAGATTAACTTTGGTGCTGAGCACCCCCTGCCACCCACAATTTTGTGCATTGCAGAGTATATATGTAGATTTCTCAAGTATATCACCCAACCCACGGCACCCACATGGCCCCATTCTGTGCCAACCGATTCCTTGGACATCTGAAGGAACATTTCCTAACCAACACTCCCTTTAAATCCACTATGTAGTTCAGATACATAGATGATATATTTATAATCTGGACCCGCTGGAAAACCTACACCTTGAATTTCTCCATTTCCTTAACATTAGCAACAATTCCATCAATTTCATCTGGACCTACTCCTGCTCACACATCACATTCCTCAATGTGGACATCACACTCATGCAGCATGTCCTTCATACCTCTGTCCTCATTAAACCCACTAATTTACAGCAATATCTACACTTTGATATCTGCCATCCGTTCAGTACCAAACATTCCCTCTCGTACAGCCTTGGTATCCATAGAAGTTGCATTTGTTCTGATGCTCATTCCCTCCACCAGTATTCCCAGAACCTATCCCAAGCCCTTATTTCCCATTGTTATCCCACTGATCTCTTACATAAACAGATCTCCTGTGCGATCACTCACCCTCCATGTAGCCACTCTTGATATTCACTTACAAAAACCAACCAGTACCCCCCTGGTCTTGAGTCCATCAACCATATTTTGTGACAGTGCTATGACTTCCTTTGTTCCTTTCCTGAAAAACACACTCTGCTACCCAAAATTCTACCCACTGTCCCCCGTGCATGTTTTAGCAGACCACCCAATCTTAAGAACATCTTTGTCCACAAATACCCTCCGTCAGACTCTCCAAAAACACCGTATGGATCTTTTAGATGCAATAGATCTCGCTGTTAAACCTGCAGCACGCTTCCGCTACATATTCCAATCCTACCACAGGGGAAATTTTCTCCATCATTGGACATGCCATGTGTTCAACAATTCACATCATATACCAACTAACTTGCCACCACTGCAATAGTTATTACATAGGCCTCACCACACAGCAACTTTCAGTTAGAATGAATGGCCACAGACAGTCCACACCTGCAACTTGTACCTTCCAATACCAGACCATACCAATAGCCATGATTCCAACAATTTCAACGACTGCTTTACTGTGAGAGCAATTGGAGCTTTGCCCCATTGCACCACTGCATCAGAACTCTAGATATGAGAACTAGCACACCAGAATATCCTAGTCTTAACCACAGAAAAAAAATCTTAGCACTTATGTAACCATCACTTTTTAATTAATTTTTTTACTACTTACATAATTTAACTAATAATAATTATTCATATCAGCACCAGGTACCTTTGCTATATATATTCATTTTACCATTGCCTGCAATATATTATGTAACGCATTGCTGATATATTGATAGTCTACTCCATATCCGTCCACCCACCATTTCTCCCACTACCTAGCCAGTCATTGTGCACACACGTCTGGAACCAAATGGCCGATTTTTTTCTACTACTTGAAGAAGGTCAATACCGACATATTGTATTTGTGTATCTGCTTTACATGTTTTCTCTCATCGCAGCCATCGACTTTGGAATGTGATGGGTTAGTTTCCCTTTCCTTTATTATTGATATTGCCTAACATAGTTTTGAAACAGTCAAATTAAAAATATTAAGATTATTTGATTATTCTTAATACATAATATCTCATTATATTTTAGTGGACTTGATGCATTTGGAAGAGTATGGGATCTCCGCACTGGTAGATGCATAATGTTTATGGAAGGACATCTTAAATCAGTTTATGGCATTGATTTTTCTCCCAACGGGTAAGATACTGGGTATGCATGTAATTATTTCACTATCTACAGTAATTTGTATAATTACTTTACTTAAATGAACATGTTAATTTTTGACAGCTATCATATTGCAACAGGAAGTGAAGATAATACTTGTAAGATATGGGACTTGAGAAGACGCCAGTGTATTTATACAATTCCAGCTCATATGAATCTGGTTTCAGAAGTCAAATATCAAAAAGAAAGTGGAAATTTTCTGATTACTTCTTCATATGACAACACATCTAAGGTAACAGTAATTTAGAATTTTTAAAATTTGTAATTTAATAATGTCCAGTTATCAATATTTTTAATTCTAAATATTCCAGTTGTGTGTCTGACTCTCTTATATCATTAGGAAATACTTCTAATTTCTGACTGATATCTGCCAAGATTTTGGAACAGCATTTTAAAGATTTACAATGTACACCTATATTTTTTTACAAAGTTTTTACACCATCTTTTATCTTCACAGGTGTTTTAAATGGATGTCGTATCTTGAAAACTAAATTATTTTTTTCCATGAGATTCTAATCATGTAAAACTGATTTTTAAATATTGGTTATAACAGCTGCTTATTAACTTACAATTAATATTTGAATAATCACATTGAAATAATGTTTATCCCAATGTGGATCATTATTGGCTGTATTTGGATTTTTGTACACATGTGGGTTTTTATACTTGCAAAATGGCATCAGTCTTGGGTTGAAAATTAGTGAACTTTGCTTAAAAGATTCTAATAAGTAGGGTTTTATCTAGGTATTTATCTGTTTCTGTTAGTATATACTACTTTGAAACTACATTAGCTATTGAAATTTAAGAGTTCAATGTTAATTCAAACACAGTTGATATTCTGAATATCTGATAACATTATTTATTAAAAGGATGAAGCTGGAAACTCATCCAAATATATACAGTAATACCCCGCTTTACGCGACCCCGTTATGCGCGGTTTCGCTTTAACGCGAATTTCAAATTTCGCATTAAAATGCCTCGTATTACGCGAATTGCTTACTTAAGAATATGTATGTCCATAATGTAGTCAATGGCTTCTCTTTGGTCGCGGTAATCCCCTCTTTCTCCGACCATTCTAATCGAAGAATTGAGGATTCACCGTCCTACGACTTTGTTCTATGGGAATTCCCTCGTTTGTTCCATTTGTTTATCTCGGCTGGTAGTCGTGTTTTAACGTTTGGTGGAGATACATAATTTAACACTATGTTAAAAATGCCGCCTATGAAGAAAAAAAGAGCGTAAAAGCGTAACTTTGGAATTGCAGATGAAGGTGAAAAGAAGAACGGAAAATGGAGGAAAAGCAACAATTGTTGGCAGAGATTTTGGTCTGTCAGAATCGACTGTGACAATGATTTTTAAAAATCGGTAAAAAATCCAGTGAAAGTTCAACACCTATAAGTGCAACAAAACTTCTCGTTCGAGATCTTCTATCCTAGAAAGAATGGAGAAGTTGCTAGCAGTCTGGATCGAATATTTAAATAAGAAGAACACGCCACTGATTCAAGATATCATATACACAAAAGCAAAATCTTCGTATGAGATGTTAAAGACAGAAGAAGGTGACTTCCAATCCGACTTTTGCTGCCAGCAGAGGCTGGTTTCATCGGTTCAAGCAGTGCTCCAATCTTCACAATATCCAGATAACAGGTGAGGCCACCAGTGCGGACACTCAAGCTGCAACTGAGTTTCCATACAAGTTTCAAGATTTCGTTGAATGGAAAAAAATTCCTGTTTGTCTCATCTTCAATGATGATGAGACCGGGCTTTAGTGAGAAAAATATGCCATCTTGAACATTCATTTCTAAAGAAGAACGTCAAGCCAGCGGTTTCAAAGCTGCGAAAGATCGATTAACACTTCTGCTAGGTGGTAATGCCACTGGTGATTTCAAACTGAAACTTTTACTGGTTTACCATTCAGAAACACATCGTGCAATGCGAAGTATAGACGAGATAAGCCTACCAGTCATGGGCGGTCCAACAGAAAGGCGCAAGTTACACGGGAAGTTTTTCAAGATTGGAATTCTAATAGTTTTTGGCAGTCAGTAAAATCCAACTGTGACAGAAATGGGCTTGAACGTAAAGTTATATCACTCTTAGACAATGCTGCAGGACATCCAACCTCACTTGATACGCCGAGAGACTTAAAAGTGTACGTGATGTTCCTTCCACTAAACACTACGTCAATATTACAACCTATGGACCAGGGAGCAATAGCAAACTTCAAAGCTTATTACCATCGCCACACTTTTAGTCAACTAATTCATGAAACAGACGGGGAAGGAAGACAGTCTATGCGAGAGCGGTGGAAGTCATACAACATCCTGAAGGATATTCACAACATAGACGAGTCTTGGAAAGAAGTTAAAAGGAGTTGTATGAACAGGGTGTGGCGTAATCTTTTGCCAGATGTAGTGGAAGCACCTAGAAGAATTGTCCAAATTCACAGACAAGTGCTTGAAGACATTGCTGCAATGATTGAGTGGTCTGAACTTGAAGATGTCGCGGTAGAAGATCTTGAAGAACTTGTAGCAACTCACGACGAACCTCTCAGCAATGAAGATCTGATGGAGTTACAGAATAATTTCATAAACGATGAGGAAGGACTAGTAGAAGAGAGAATTTTATCTTCAAGCGGAATACAAAATATTCGTTCAAAAATTTATTCAGGTTTGGACATATTGCATAGCATAGATAGTGATGATGACCGTGTTTGGACCATGTGTCAAACAATTAAAAACAGCGTTGGGTGAACGTATTTTACAAGAACGTAAAAGAAATGCTACCCAAAAGACAAAAGATGTATTTTTCTGTTTAAAAAAAAAAATGTAATACTGCATAAATTGTTCTTAGAATTAAAGAGATTGATTCCAATGATTTGTATTTTTTTTTTTTTTTTTTTTTTTTTTTTTTTTTTTGCATTAACTTTTGACTCTGTTTAATCGTAAACCCCGATATACGCGAATTTCACTTAACACGATTTTTTGCGGAACGTATCCCTCGCGTAAAGCGGGGTATTAGTGTATATATATATTGGATAAAGGAAACAAAGAAACTGCCGCGAGGCACTGAAAATAAGATAGGATAGGGAAAATAAACAGCTACCCGTCACTTACCACAGATGAAGGCAGGAGGGCGAGACACGTAAAAACACAAAAACAAACGAATTGCACTATATTTCGACTTTAGTCTTAATCATCTTTCCCCCTGCCATATGTCTCGCCTCCCACATGATTAAGACTAAAGTCGAAATATAGTGCAATTCGTTTGTTTTTGTGTTTTTACGTGTCTCGCCCTCCTGCCTTCATCTGTGGTAAGTGACGGGTAGCTGTTTATTTTCCCTATATTATCTTATATATATATATATATATATATATACACGAGTCGACCGTCTATGTGTACACATGTGACGCCGCGTGGTGCTTCACCTGCACGTTTAAGGCTGCTGTAAGCCGAAATATTGCGCTTCTCTTGTGTTTGTTTTTTGTTCGTCGTCCCAGCCGCCTTCATCTGTGGTAAGTGTTAGGTCATATTTCCCTATCCTTCCTTAGTTTTATTGCCTTAAAGCTTTTTCCTGCTCATTGTTATATAACCTCTACTTAGGCTACCTGGAACAGTAATTCTTAGTTGGATCCCATCTGAAACCCCTTTTGTGTGTCAGATTATTGATGACACATTCATAATCGGGACCCTCAGGGAAGACAACCCACTCAGTTCCCTCAGTAAACTCAATACCGCCAGAACTCTGAAATTCGCATGGACTTACTCCCATACACATGCCTGGATGTTGACCTATCCCTCACTAATGGCTACATCAACTCATCTGTCCACATCAAACCCACCAACCTACAACAGTACCTTCATAATGATAGCTGCCACCCTTATCACATCAAACGCTCCCGCCCCTATATAGCCTTGGCATTCAAGGGAGTCACATATGTTCCAATGAACAGGCCCTCCAACCGTACGCTAGCAACATCTCCTAAGCTCTGATTTCCCATCAGTTCTAGTTCAAAAACAAGTTTCACGGGCCACATCACAACCCACTCAACCTATCAACAGCCCACAACCCTCTAAAACCAACCACAGCCCCATTTTGATCACCTGATACTTCCCTGGTTTGGAATCTGTCAACTGTGTCCTGTGACGAGGTTACGACTTCCTTCGAGCCTACCCTGAGATTAGAAACCTCCTTCCAAAAATCCTCCCTCACCCACCCAGAACCTGCTTCAGCAGACCTTCAAACCTCAACCAACTATTGATTCGTAAACATGCGCCCCCCAGCCTGTAAGACAGCCCCGAGGTTTGTTTCCTTGCAACAGATCCCGCTGCAAATTATGCATTATGCACCTGCCTTCCACCACCTTTGCCAACCCTGTAACTGGGGAAAGCTTCCCCATCATAGGACCTGCCACGTGTGTATCCTCCTACCTTATATATCAACTCACCTGTAATCATTGCCCAGCCTCCTACATTGGTCTGACAACAAATGCACTGGCCATGAGAATGAATGGACATAGACAGTCGGTATTCACCCAGAACTCTGACCGCCCTGTATCTTATCATGCCACCACTCATGGCACCAACAATTTTTAACACATGTTGTGCAGTCCGTGTCATCAGAGTCCTCTCGAACAAAAGCAGCATTTCGGAACTCAGAAGGTGGGAACTGGCTTATCAGTACCAACTGGGTACCAGACAACCACCAGAACTAAATTTAAGATAGCACCAATTTTCCTTCCACCCATCCCCCTCACCTCCTGCCTTTTCCCACAGAACCATCGCTCACCAGAGCCTATCTTTTTGTTGTTTGTAACTTCGAATTTTGATTAATTTTAAATTTCCAAATTTTTTTAAATTGTTTGATTTTTTATTTCACATATTTCTCAGTTTTTTGCACAAACATCCATTACTTAATAGGCAATTTACAACCATCAGCTGATGTCTACCGTGCTTCTGCAATGGGTCTCCGTGGACAGGTTTATTATCTGTTTATTACTATTATTTTCTAGTTTATGCCTTTCTACCCCCAACTTCACTTCCTGCCATGTTGTCCTCCCACCCACCACCGCCACCATCAGCTACCGGCCTTGTGGGCTTTCTCAGTTGGCTGCCAACCTCCAACATGCAGCCTTCTCACTACTACTGAAGAAGGGCTATAGGTTCAAAAATTTTACTCTGTGTGTACGTGCTTTTTCCATGTCTTGACACCGCAGGACTCCTCTCCTATCCAAATGTTTAATATATATATATATGTTGCTGAAACTGCCTTAACAAATATTGAGAAATTTGAAAATGTCAAATGACCTGCAAAAGTGGAAACATTCTAAAGATAATGATGATGAATAAGTGTCTGCATCAGTTTGAGGTTGAATAGCCACTGTGAACACAAACTGTAACCTGTGTTATTCTTATTTTCATGGCTGTAGTTTGTTTTTATGGGAGCCTTATTATCTTTGAGTTTTTGTAACGTGTCAGTTCCATTTCAGTATCTGTTGAAAGCCATAAACATTTTTGGTTTTCTAATACCTGCCATTGTATTCATTAGACTTTATACTTTAATCTTTCATTATTCACTCTATGTATTTAGGAGCAGTTGGAAGCTGAGTTGCCAGACTGGATAGTTTTTACGGGAAATCATCTCCATTTCTATCCATTGCTTATCCATGGCAATTATTTGTAGAGTGCCCTCAGTCTCTGACTCTATGCCAACCCTTTGAGTGCAATAAATTACACATGAAAAATATTGCTAACCTCATATGGCTGCTGTGTTGTTATTTGTGGTGGTTTGCGGTATTTAGCATTTCCACACACTTGTTTTATGGGCTTAGAAAGAGCTATTTCTGACTGGTGACCAGACCAATTAAACTTACTATCAATATGAGCATATTAATAACTATATCAGTAACTGTGCTAAAATCATTACATATTCTACTATGAAGGGACAACTTGTTACAATTGAGTACAGTGTGGTTCCATCAATAGAACGCTCAGCAACAAATAATTATTTATTCAAATACACAGCAAGTAACCATAAAGGAATGAGCTTATTAATATTAGTGTGGCAGACTAGTAGTTCAAGGTAACAAGCAATATGCACAGAAACCACAAACTCCAGCTTCATTGTAAGCTGTTCAATTTGTGACTACTTTCCATTTGTACTGTCTTGACCAGGAGATTGCTGGGATTGCCTGATAGTTAACATAGTTTCTGCATGATTTTATTTACTAATATGGGAACAACGTTTTTCATTTATTAGCTTCAAGTGACAATAGGTGCTTGCCTTTAATGTTGCTTACAAATTTTACTCTTATACGTTCCAACTTCACTTCAAATTTGTAAGTGCGCCAACCAAAAGCAAATAATTAATGCAATCTCTTTCATTATGAACCATCAGTACAATAGCCATTAAATTGTGATGGAATAAGTACCAGGAGATCTCGAGAATTGTCTGGTGCTTGCTTCGTTACTCATTGAGTACCACCCAGGGGGCATGTACAGCTTAAGGTAATGCAGTGGAACCTAGCAATTTCTTGATGCCGTCTAAAATGGCAACTAACTACTTTTCTTAAAAACTAGCCTCAAAGTCCGTCAAAAATGACTGGTTGAATGCAGTTTTCTGGCCAGTCATGTCTTCTTAGTTGCTTAACTAAAAATAATTGTTATAAAAGAAATCTCAGTGCAGTTCTTCATGACTTACACTGTAATAAAATGTTTCAGTTGCCATCCTGGTCCAGGTTTCATATCAACCTAACCACAAACACCACTAAATTTGCCACTAGAAAATGAATGTTTCAATCATAAGTAAATTCATATATTCACTGTATTGCATGTTAGTGACAGTAATGTATCGCGACATAAACTTGATCCCAAATATTCAAGGGTTCTTACAACTTACTTTTTTGTTAACCGTGATTCTGACTGAGATTGCAACATTTGAATGGCTGTCATAGTTACATGCAGCTGAAATAATGCCCTCAGTAATATGGTGTCAATGTAAGTAAAAGACAATAAAAATAAATCTTAACACCTCATATTATGCCATGTAATATTAGTTTTAATTTTAGTATAGGTTGCAAAGATCGCAATCAGGGTGGAACTACTTTTGTTCAAATGAAGTAATGATTTCAATAACAAGACTCTCATGAAAACAATTTTTTTAAATAAATTACTCATGCCCTCTGCTGTGACGTCAAATGCCAGTTGTAATTCTTAATGAGGCTAAATAACAATCTAATCAAAACTGACACTAACATTGCTAATCAAAAATTAAAGCTTTTATCTTACATATCAGTGGGCAAAGAATATAATGAGTACTTCTACATTAAACAAGTATAAAATAAATAAAATCAACTAATATTAAATATTTCAGTCTCAAAGAAGTACATACTTTTCTTTCGATATTCTGACAATTCATTTATTCATGGATGCTTTGCTAAATAGAACTGTTATTAAATAACGCGCATATCATACAACATCATCTTTGGTTGTTGTAAGCTGAGACGAGAAGCATGATGTCACCACGTGACAGAACATCGTGACCAAGACTGACAGTTTATAGGTTTAGATGTTATCCTGTATTATATTTATAGATATCTTCCTGCGTAAATTGTGTGATGTCATTTCAGCTATAAGCTAAAAATATGATATGTCATCCTCAAATCATATGTTACTGTACATCTTGCTACTAACTTTTATGCCATTATTATTTATGACTTTTTCAATCCATCTCTTCTAAAGCAGTTTCCAACCTGAGGGTGGGTCTGCTATTGCATTTTGACAAAGATACACCTTCAAACTGTTGGCTTGATAGGCCTGTCGTAATTTGATGGGGTAAACAGATGTGTTGCCATCTGTCTGTGAACGTGTAATTGAGTTTTTGTGTACACCAAGTATATTTTTGTTTATGTAATGTGTAGTTCATGAGGCTGAGATTGGGTACCACCCTGGCATTGCAGAAAGCTGTCTGAAAGCTGCAATCAGCTATTATGTGGGGGACCAGGACTCAAAAGGCTATTTGACAATATTGAAAATATACTATAAATTTATTCTTGTAAATTAATACTTCAGGAAGTGATTTTTTTTTTAATTTTGAAAAGAAATGTGGATTATTTTTTAATAAAAAAAGCGAAATAATAATTAGATTTTTCTTACCTCTGGTAGTGTGACAGAAAACGCTCTAGGATTGGTGGTTGTTTTAGTGACGTCATATGTCTGTAAATGCTGTGACTGCAAATTGGAGCATTTCCTATTATCCAAGTTTTCAACTATTTTTATTGTTTGTTGCTGATTATTTCTTGTTATTAAAGAAATTTCATTTTGAATGTAAAATCAAGAACAATTTTTAAATACCTATAGCGGAAAAATATTGAATATAGGCGCCATATTTGTGGGGCTAGCTATAGAAACAACCCCTGACTTTTATTCTGCAGAGCTTAAAAATGTAACAGCTTCAATTTAAGAAACATTTATATTTCAATTGAAATTAGAGATTAACAGAACTCTTTTATAATAATGACTAAAATTATAAATTAAACTAATCGTTTTAGGAGATATTGACGAGAATAATATAGGTGTAAGTAAGCACAACAATTATTTTATTTTTTTTACTTATGGCTTTACGCCTCATCGATATCAAGGGGACAAGGAATGGGAAGAAATTCAGCTATGACCTTTTTGAAGGAAGCATCCTGGTATTCACCTGGAGTGATTTGGGGAAACCTTTGAAAACCCAAATCTGGATGTCTGGACAGGGATTCAAACGGGCGCCCTCCTGAATGCGAGGCTGGAGCGTTAACTGCTCACCCACCACACTCGGCCACAACAGTTAAGTAACTAGATACGGTAGGCCATTTTTCTGAATTACAGATAAATAATAATTTTTTGTCAACCAAACTGAATTTGACTGTTTATTTATTTACCTACTGCATTTCACTTCATCTCACTCGAAGAAACTGTGATGTTTACTATTAAAATAAAGAGAAGCAACTAAGAAATAGTGTCTGTGTAGTTGAAGAGTGCTAATGAAATTGAGAACGCCCTACTTTCGAACCTTTTTTCCCATTTTTGTTTGCTGTTTTTTGCACTCCAGAATCATGTTTTTTGTTCAAAGAATTCATAAATTTTTGGTTGCTAAGCGTCATGCAAGCATTTGAAACATAATTTGCTGCCATACAAGAAAACTTTTTTGAAAAGATATCCTTCCTCTTTCAATTTATAAATATGCCAGAGATACATTATCATTCAAAAATACAGGTGCATGGCAGTGAATAATGGAATTTATTTTAGAAGTGAGATCACTTGTAGAAATTTCACGCTAACCTTGCAACAGTTCCAGAATGCTTTGTTTCCCTTTTGTTGGAATTTTTACATGACGATACAACTGCATGTTACCTTCCTGACATAAATGTGTCTATTTAAGGGGTATTTATGTGCTAGCAATTTTCAAATTTTGTTTTAAAAAATATTTTTTGTTGTGCAAGTAACTTCCAATTTCCTTTCTGAAGTCTTCTTTGGTTATGTTGCAAATGGTTGTAATTCACTTGTTATCCAAAAAGTTGTGAAGTGTTCAGAAAAAAAAGCTAAATTGATGTTTTAGTGGATTTTTTTTGGGGGGGGGGGGATGAATATGTAAAGCAGCCAACAGTAACTAGTATCCAAAGAAAAACGACAACAGAAAACCAATGAAAGAAGCAAGGATCGAACCCAAGGACCCTAACCTTAATGATACTCGCCTGAAACAATGTATTACATTTAACTCTATTAAATTGTGGTGTAAATGAACTTCACAGAAAATGGTATAGATGATTCTCAAATTGAAGTTGTTACATTTTTAAGCTCCAAAGAATAAAACTCAAGGGTTGTTTCTATAGCGAGCACCACAAATAAGGCATCTACATTCTATATTTTTCCGCTGTAGGCTTATACAAATTCTTCTCGATTTTGTATTCAATATGAACTTTCATTAATAACAAGAAATAACCAGCAACAAACAATAAAAATAGTTGAAAATGTGGATAATAGGAAACGCTCCATTTGCAGCCACAACGTTTACAGACATGTGACGTCACGAGTGTCGTTGACCCATGCCAGGCAGCAAAGCAGCATTTTGGCGGGTTTTTAAATACTTCAAATTTTAATTTTAATTTTACGTAAAATAAGCACTTTTGTCAAAAAATAAGTAGTACCCATTGAATAAAGTGTACCAATTAAAACAATTTTCAAAAATTAGTCAAATAGCCTATTCCTGCCCCGCTGTACGTCCCCAATCCAGTGTGTGGCACCTTCACATTTTGAGTCACAGTGATTGTTGGCTTCTTTAATAGAGAAGTTAAACAATAGTGATAACAGTCCAGATCATTGTCATACATCCTTTCCAAGTTTTGCTTTCACTCTTTTGTAGCCAATTAATGCTGTATGGTTCCTATAAAGATGGTATTCTTTATCTCTGCAGTCTATTTTCAGTTTTCTTAGTGTTGTATTTTAATAAATTTGCCCTGTTGTATTTAATATGATTTTCAGTCGGCAGGAGAACAGAATTGTTTTAAAGTCTTGTGGTGAAACTTTAATGTTCGAACTTATTAACTTCTCATATTTGAATAATAATAATCTTTCTTACGATTCATTCGACATTTATTCTCGTTTTACTTAATTCATAAATGTCCGAAGAATTGCAGAGGTCCTTTGCTATCAATAACTTGATACCATCACTTCAAAAACGCGAACTAACTTTTTCTATCGCCCGATCCTCTTGCTCTCTTGTTACATCTGGTCTCCGTAGCTACCGATTTTTCCTCATAGTAATTATCATTCTTTTGTCTCTTCTCTGTGTAATCTGTCATGCTACATTAGGATTGCAAACAGGAGATTTCATTATCAAAGACTTCCTCTATATCAACCAATTCAATTGCCACTTGTCTTTCTATTTCTAAGGACTTTTTGATAATTACTCTAAGACTTATGGTGGCTTATCATGTGCCTTTTCTCTTTCTGAATCCAAATTATTTTCCTCTCTGTTATGATTTTAGAGACACAGGAGAGAAGGCTTAGTGTTCTATGATCTTCACACTACTATGCTGTAGGCTTCATGGGAGAGTGAGATGGTGATACATTTCTCAGATTCTTTTGGGATTCCTCCTATAATGTAAATTTTATTTATTAGCTTGTATAGATTGTCTTTAACTTCCTAGGACCTACAAGATCTCTCCAAGGATTTCATCTGCTCCAAAAGCCTTTATACATCTTAATTGCTTCCAATAAAGATTCTATGGAAAACGAAAGCAGTGTATAAGTGATATAAATAATAAAGGATAGAGGAAATAACTCATCATATGCCAAAGTTGAGGGTTGTGTTGAGACAATATTTCAGTATTCATGCACTAGAGGGAGAACCATTTGGTTCTGGGGGTGCGGACATGCCAACGGTTACCCTAGTGCATGAATAAGGTTGTATATCAAAATATTGTATTCTCTCGTCGCACTCTCAGCTTTGATATGTGATGAGTTATTTTCCCTATTCTTTAATATTTAATTCTAAGGGTATTATCATATTCTGCTCTGAGGATTGGTGGTTCTTCCTCATCAACTTCAACTATGTCCTCACTTCCAAAGTACCTCTGTAAGAAAATTCCACCATTCATGTTTATTCTCAAGATTGTATATACAATATCCATGGAGAGCATAGATACTAAGCCTAAGACAATTTTATTTCGATATCATATTATAACATCCCCACCATTTCGAAATATGTTACAGCCTCACAAAACATTACAATATATTACATAATAATCCTATTTTGTTCATAAGTTTTTAATGTTTGAAGGCACAAAGAGCTTTAGTGAGCAAGTCAGCTTGCATTTCAGCAATTTCCATGTATTCAAGTTTAATATATTTATTTAATACAGCATAGCGGACAAAATGGTAACGAACATCAATATGTTTAGACCTCTTGTGTATTTGCTGATTACTTGTAAACTTCAATGCACTCTGTCACTAAAGATAGTAATCATACACAAATTGCCCGTGATTTCAAATAACAGATTTCTTAAATATACAGCCTCTCTGGAAGAATCTGACAAAGCCATATATTTTGCTTCAGTGCTTGACAGAGCTACAGTTTTTTTTTTTTTTTTTTTTTTTTTTTTTTTTTTTTTTTTTTTTTCCTATTTACCCGTGAAATAGCAGAACCAGAACCTGTATAAGACCGTCTGTCTATAGTGTTAGTTGCCCAGTCAGCATCTGCAAATCCTTGTAATTCTACCTTTTCAATTTCAAAACATGCTATCACAATTATGTACTTTGTAACCCTCAGGTAAATGCATGTAAATATCTTCCTTCAGATACCCATTTAAAAAAAAAAAACAAAGTCTGAAGTTAAATTTAAATTCTAGATACCTAACCATAATTGTGCATCAGTTGCAAATAAAGGTCACAATGTAAAGTGTCTAACCACCAATGAAAAGGTTTCATGATAATCTACACCTGCTATTTGGCAAAAACATTTAGACACTGACCTAGCACGGTATCACACTTTCAAACTTTCTTATTCAAACAGCCACTTGTACTGCACTTGCTGTTGAAGCCATCAGCCTTGCCTCCAGGTCTCGGATGCGGTTCTCCTGTCTGACCATAATTGCCTTAATCTTCTGCATCACATGCTGTAATTCTCTGATGATATCATCTGGAACAGAGCTTCCTTCTTCTTTACAGGCCACACTTAATATCTCTGAGGCGGTTTCCTTATTCTTTTAGGCAATTTCTTAATTTCCACACTCTCAGCTGCAGTACTTTCTTCCAAGTACTTTCTTCTACTTCTGCATAGTCTGATTGAGATGATTTCAGTAATTCTGGTTTGCCTGTTCCTGTCAACTCTTCTTCTTGAGCAGGCTCCCCCACTGAAACTGATTTCAGTAATTCTGGTTTGTCTGTTACTGTCAATGGGGTACTTGACTAATTTTGGGAAAGTAGTCAGTATTGTAGCTGGTCATCTACTATATACAAAAAAAAAAAAATATTATTACTTGAAATAACGAACGGAAAATTGCAAAATTTTGAATTTTTATGCAATGATTTGAATATTGGCACCAAAACGCTCCCAGCTGTCAGTTGGTCTCTTGTGACGTCAGTTGTTGGCTCGTGCCATTGTAAACATATAGGCGGTATGCTTATTTTATTAATAAAATGAGTTCTAGAGTTTACAAATGGTGTGTGGTGCCTCTGTGTGTAAACACGACCTTTAATGCACCAAACAAATTGTTTGTTTCCGTTCCACGCAACGAAGTAGTTGGAAAAAGTGGTTAATTCTTGCACGACGCGATCCGGCTTATTTGTCTACAACACCCTCAATATATTTTTGTGAAGAACATTTTGACGAAAGTTTGTGCTTAATATTTTATTATGTTTAATAAGCTATGTACGTCAATATTTTGTGCTATGATAAATTATTACCGGTAAATAAATTACGACCCTGGAAGTTAAAATGCTGTTCGTTGTAAATGCATCAATTTTTTTTATTGATTTAGTTGCCGAACGATTTGGAAAACTATATAATATATCATATAATGGGATCAGTATCAAAAGTACTAATGAATCCAAAAAAAAATATTCTTTACTTTTATTTCTGTCTTCAAGTTACTGAAGAATCCATCATCGAATTTAGATTTGGAGAAATTTTTCTTCTGGTCGAGGCCACATTTCGACCTAATCACTTTTGAGATAGTATATCTCGAGAACTAAGCGAGATATCAAAAAATTTTATTCCTTACATTCAATTTGTCACATTACTTAAGAATCTATCACCAAATTGCGGCGCTACGATTATTGTAGAATCCCCACTTCAATGAATATCGAAAAATATTTCGACCTGAATAGGACGATAGTTTACGACTTTCTTAGAAAACATGATCAAAATATTTTTCTAGCTATACAAAAACTTGTATAACCTCTAATATAGAAAGAAAAAGCTTTATATTCACAACATTACTGCCGAAAAAATAGCGTCGAACGAATGTGAACAGACTTAACTTTAACTAACCCAGCGCGGCAAAAAATAGTTGTAGAAATCACTCGAGGATTTTTTAAAATAGTAATTGTACTAACAATTAAATACTGCACATGATTCTGCGAAGGAACAGTCATATTAAACACATTTTAAAGGATACTACAATAAAATACTCGAAATTATTCGAAATGTAGACCTGTTGATTAAAATCGCAAATTATCAATCTGTATTAAGTAAAACGCACCACTAACACACACGCTTCTAAAATACCTTATATTCTAACGTTTTATCGTAATATGGTATTATGTATAACATATAACAAGTAATTATTTTCTTGGACGTTTTACATTCCGGAATTCTGGTGAGCGGAAATCGGTGTTTGATGCAAAAATACTCCCAGTATCATCACGTCAATTCTGGGAAAATTAGAGCTATTTGCCTTGATAAAACCAACTTCCATTGCGAGTATAAGAAGAACAAATGTTTTACAGCCAGCACTGAAACCTTAACAAACTTAAATAAGCAACGGAAAGATGTTCTCTGCATGAGAATACACGGCAGCTAAACTGGCGCGAGCCCA
This sequence comes from Vandiemenella viatica, assembly GCA_031002005.1. Classification (NCBI taxonomy): domain Eukaryota; kingdom Metazoa; phylum Arthropoda; class Insecta; order Orthoptera; family Morabidae; genus Vandiemenella; species Vandiemenella viatica. The sequence continues at coordinate 172,939,650 of JARYHS010013630.1, read as the reverse complement.
ACAACTGACGTCATTGTTGTTTCGTGTCACGTGACTAACAGCTGTCTTTTTACATTTTTATTTTACTAAAAATAATATGTTTTTAACTCCTATCCAAAAAATGAAGTTGATTTTCGGTATCCTAACAACAGTGTAAATTAAGGTTTCATGGTTTCATAGTTAGTGTCAAGTACCCCATTGTCCTTCTTGACCAGACTCCCCCACTGAAACACTTATTTCTTCATATTTATTATCTTTTCTACTCTCCATAATAACCACATCCTTGCATATTAATATATTCTTCTTCTTGTAGTCATAAATTCTATAACCTTTTATATTTTCTGAATATCCAACAAGAATGTGTTTTTGTGACTTTTTGTCCCGCTTTAAACGTTTTTCTTTGGGAACATGTACCATTACATCACTGCCAAATATATGAATATGGCTTACATCAGGTTTCTTGCCATACCACAATTCATATGGTGTCTTGTCTTGAGTTCCTGATGCAATTGATCTGTTTTTTAAGTACACAGCTGTGTTTGCTGCTTCTCCCCAAAACCTTTTATCTAGCTTTGCATCAAACAACATACATCTTGCTTTCTCAACTATTGAGCTATTCAGTCTTTCACACAGACCACTTTGTTCTGGGGTGTAAGGGTTACTTTTCTGATGAATAATACCTTCTTTCTTCAGAAAATCTGTAAACTCTTTATTACAAAATTCATAGCCATTATCATTTCGAAATATTTTAATTTTCTTATTCTTTTGGTTTTCTACCAAGGCTTTAAATTCTTTAAATCTGCTAAATACTTCACTTTTAGCTTTCAAGAAGTAAATAAATGCCATGCGACTGACCTAAGGATTTATGTTCCATTGGGCCACACACATCACCATGTATAATCTGCAATGTCTCTGTACTTCTTTCTCCAATATTTTTGAACGGAAGTCTTGACTGTTTTCCCTCACAGCACATGATACAACTGTTTTTTTCCGTTTGAAAGTTATCAGGATAACTAAGTCCATCAACCACGCCAGACTTCATTTTATTCATATCTGCACTATTTATATGACCGAGTCTTCGGTGCCATGTATAACCATCATTTAACACAGGAACAGCCAATAAACTGTGCTCACTTTTCATTTTATGTTTTACCTTCAACTTGTAAACACCACAAATAAGTTCTCCTATAGCCACCAATTCACTGTTCATATTATGTATGAAACAATTCTGTGAATCGAAATGAACTTTATTACCGTTCTTTATGAGTTCACTCACTGATAAGAGGTTAGTCGTCAGACTTGGCACACACAATGCATTTTTCACAGTAATATCATAACCATAATCTGAAGTTATTTCTACATCACCGGTACACAGCACAGGTACTTTGGTTTTGTCAGCAATAATAACTTCTGGTTCACTTGACGAATACAATGCATTTTTTATCCAATGTTCATTCGATGTAATATGAGAACTTGCACCGCAGTCAATATACCAATCTTGTTTACCAAACTTGCCGGATAGAAAAACAACACTAAACACATTGGATTGCTTAGGTTCATCTGATTTCACCAGCAATGGACATTGATTCCTGTAATGCCCACTCTGTTTGCACCTGTAACAAGTGATGGATTTAACTCCTGTCATTTTGACATTTGACTTCTCCGCGACGTAGTTTCCGCTTTTGTTTTGTCTGTTGGCAGTCTTGCTTCTATTGTTCAGCCAACCTTTAGACGCAAAAGCGGTTTTTGTCTCTGATTCATTCGAATCTGACATTTCCATATCGATCAATTTTGTCTTGATAACATCCGCCATAATAGGAATGCCGGAATGTTCAATCGCCATGATCATAGGTGAAAATCGTTCTGGTAAACCTGCCAGTAACAACGAGCCAATCCATTCGTCGTTTATACCAAATCCAGTTCCACTTAATCTTTGCGATGTCTCAATAATATCTGTCACATACGACGTCATTGAATCACAATTATCAAGCCTCATTGATATAAGATGATGAAGTAAGGTTATTTTTCGTGTAAACCCGGAATCGTCAAACATAGTTTTAAGCTGCGCCCATAGCTCCTTCGTTGTTTTAGCTTGCTTTACGTGCACATACAACGCTGGATCAATTGTAAGAATCAGCTTCGCTTTCGCCTTTGCATCATCTGCGGCTGCAGTGCTAGTACTTCCTTCTTCCTGTATTAAGCCGGACATGCCTTCTAACACCAACATATTCTCCGCTGCAAAAGCCCATAAATCGTAGTTGTCTCTGCCTTTAAGCTTAGGCACGTTAACTACAAAATTCGAAGCCATCTTCAAGCGCGTAACTAATTATTTATAAGATTATGACTTTTCCGTATTCTGTTTACTGGAATAGCGAAGAAAATAACTCTGGGGCACAGTCTGGGCCCATAACCTATTAAAACATGTCCGTTTCAGGTTAAGCAAGAATGTGACAGGCATCTTCTGTTTTATTCACCACAGAGTATATACAATATCCATGGACAGCATAGATACTAAGCCTAAGATAATTTTATTTCGATATCATATTGAAGGAACAAATTCTGTATAAACATTTACTAACCTTGGATGGGTTTCAATTGGCCAAGAACCGTCCAAAAATATAGTATTATACTATAGTAAGACTAGATGACCCGAGCAAAAATTTCGCTACAAAAAATACGATGAATTGTGAGGTTGAAAGCTTGTAATATAATGAAAATAGAACCGCACTTTTAAAACAATTTTTTTTTTTGTTTAGTGTAATAGGTACGCATCGAAACACTTACAACATATTACAAAACAGTTAGAAAAATGTATGACAAATTGTCACAGACCTTAACAGAATACAACCAACATGAAAAAAATGCACACCGCATATCAACATTTCTGTGATATGTATTGCTGTGTGAATAAAAGGTTTACATTGGAATTGTAAAGCAAAACAAAAACATTTCCGTAACAGATAAAATTATATAAAAAGCTCCTTATTGTATAAAAAACTGTTTATTGACATCTGCTTGAATCTAGGGACTTGGCTCTGAACTGTCTCATATGCATGACGACTTTAAGCATCAAATTCCGAAAAAAAAAATATCATTTATCGATTTTGGTTGGGTATCGAAGGAGATAAAGGGCTCGTAATTAAACATTGTAGAAATAATATTGATATGTCCTTTAAGGGTCGAATTCCAAAAAATTCCTTTATAGAAAATGGTGTGACCAAAACGGACACAATGGTCTTTAAAAATGATATCTCATTTGTTGATTTCAGTTGGGCATCAAGGGAAATAAATGGCTTGTGATAGAAAAATGCATTATAGAAATATTAATATTTTTACTCTTTAAAGTTTTGAAAAATTCTTTTCTCATAATATGTTGGTATCAACCGAAGACCTTACAAAGACTTCAATTTTTAAAATGATACCTCATTTATCAATTTTGTTTAATTATCAAGGGAGATAAATGACTCGAAACACAAAAAATGCATTTTGGAAATAGATTTTTTCTTCTTAAAGGGTTAAATTCAGAAAAAGAATCCATTCTTAAAACATGATATGACCACAGTGGAGACCTTAATTTTTAGAATGATACCTCATTTGTCTATTTCGGTTATATATTAATGGAGATAAATCGCTCGTGACACATAAATGCGTTGAAGAACCATTTATATTTTTTCCCTTTAAGGGTTAAATTTTTTTTAAAAATCTTAATATATAATGTCACCAAACCTGAGACATTACTCATCATAATCCTACTTCATTTATCAATTTTGGTTAGTATCCAAGGAGCTAAATGGCTTAAGACAAAAAAAGCATTTTAGAAATAATGAAATGTTTGCCCTTTAAGGGTCGAATTCCGAAAAATTCCTTTTTTAAAATGTGGTCTGACCAAAGTGGAGACTATAAGTTTTAAACTGATGCCTCTTTCATTAATTTTGCTTAAGTATGATGGGAAATAGTGGCTTGTGACAAAAAAACACCTTATAGAAATAATATATATTAGACGACCCATTTCGCTAATAAAATACCATGAATATTGGGTTTGAATGCTTGTAATATAATGAAAATTTGTGTAGTGTAATAGGTACGCATCAAAACATATTATGAAACAATTAGAAACTTAGCAGAATACAACCAATCTGAACAAAATGCACACAGCATAACAACATTTCTGTGCGAATAAAATGTTTACATTGGAATTGTATAGCAAATTAAAAATGTTTCTGTAACAAAAAAAAAAAAAAAAATCTTGAAAGCTAATTACTGTGTAAAAACCAGTTTATTGAAATCTCTGTGATATCTGCTGCTGCAACCCAGGGACTTGGCTCTGAACTGTCTCATATGTGCAAACACTTTAATCATCAAATTCTGAAAAATGCTTTCTTAATTTATGATTTTACCTAATTGGAGACCTTAATCTTTAAAACGATATGTCATTTATTGATTTTGTTTAGGTATCGAAGGAGATAAATGGCTCATAATAATAATAAAAACACTCATTTTAGAAATAATATTGATACTTTCCCCTTTAAGGGCCGAATTATAAAAAATCCTTAGTTAAAATATAATGTTACCACGGCCGAGACCTTAATCTTTAATTTGATACCTCATTTATCTATATCGGTTAGATATGAAGGGAGATAAATGGCTCGTGACACTAAAAGACGTTGTAGAAATATTGATACTGTTGCTCTTTAAGGGTCGAATTCCGAACAATTCCTGTCTTATATATGAAGTCAACAAAGTGGAGATCTTAATCTTTAAAATGATACTTCATTAAACGATTTCAGATAGTGTCGAGGGAGAAAAATGACTCGTAACACAAAAAACAGCAATTTAGAAGTATTAACATTTTAGCTCTTTAAGGGTCGAATTCTGAAAAGTTCTTTTCTTAAAATATGATGTAACCAAAGTGGAGATCACAAGCTTGAAAATGACGCCTCAGTCATTGATTTTAGTTAAGTATGAAGAGAGATAATGGCTTGTGACAAAAAAAAAAACCTTATAGAATAGAAAAAATATATATGATGATGATATTCCAGTCTATCCATTTCAATGAGACACACTTAGTATGTATACTTTAAAAAGAGACGTAGGGAGAAATACTTTACATATCACACAGACACTTGATGTTATTTATTGTGAAGCTTGTACCAACATCACAAATAAAATATGTTACTAATCTTTCTAAGAACTTTTCACCTTATCTTAAGACTCATTTCCTATAACTGCTGGTGTTAGTGCATCTCCACTAAATTACAGAACTACATCTTTGTTGATTGTAGACTTAAAGTTCACAAGTAAGTAGTAGAGTGGTCTGGTAGCTATTAATCCTCTTTCCCCATCTGCTTTGCTACTGGCCGTGCCTAGTGTAGCCACACCTACTATTTGTGTTTATGGTCACTACTCTTGTGAGAGACCTCATCTCTGTGTCAATATAATACCTGACCATCATTGTCATGTCCAACAACTGGAGATTACAGTTTCGTAATATGTTATCCAATATATTCTGCATATTTATTTTAGTGAACCATAATATCTTTTTTACACAAATGCTGTACCCTTAAGAAGTATCAATAGTTTATTAATTGCATAAATGTAAGTGTAAAGTTGTTACAGGTTCCAAATCACATTCAAATTATCTTGTTTTAAGCATAATGATAGTAGCTATTAATTTCCCATTTCTTTTAAATACTTGTTTATAAAGTGTAAGACAGTTTCAAGTTTTCAGTTTCCTTAAAACTGTAACTATTGGTTGTTTATTACTGCATTTTTGTTCCTAGCATTATCAAATTCAACAGATAGAAACACTCCTTTAATCTTATTAGTATGGCTATCATATGTTGAATTATGTTGTGAGATCTGCTTGTAGAATTTATACAATGAGGGGTTGGTTGTTTCTATTGTTACATATGTGCTTTCTCACAAACATGAGTCTGATACTAGACACCCACTGCTTTTCTCAGTGATATACTGGAATTTGGATATCACATGAATGTAGGAGTGGAGCGTTAGAGATTTTTTTGGTTTTCTGGTTTGGATGTCTAATTCCAAAATATAAAACCAAGGAAACATGGTTAAGTACTGAATAAAAGTGTGTCCCTTACATTTGATATGTTTAATTGAGAAATTCAAAAACTAATTGGAAACACAATGATAGGAAACAAAATTATGGCATTATCTGATGGATGTGGTCAGTATACAAGTAAGTACTTTCTGGATACTATAAAGTGATATTGATGGATGTTGTTTAAATTTGAGATATGATTTTCCCTTTCCCAGGCCTTAAAAAATTTATGTGCAGGGATTTTGTAACATATCTGTATAGGAATGCTGCTTTTACTTGAATTGGAACAGACACATATCTTAGAAAATAATTATTTGCGTGCATAATTTAACAGTCTTGATAGTACTTTAAAATACAAAATAAAAGAAGTATTTGAACAGGGAAAAGAGCACTGGGGTGATGTGTTGCTGGATGGCATTTTCATAAAAGAAAAATTGTTTTGGCTGGTTTCAGTTAGATCCTGGCTTGTTCTTTTCACTTTAGACTGAGAATAAAGATGACCCTGGTCAGCATAGTCTCAGTGACAATAAGGACCTCTTTGAAAATCATTAGCCTCTTAACCTTAATAGTCCATGTTCATCACAATTGCGAATGTCCAATAATGAAAATGTTTTCTCTTTTCTGAACAGAATTATTAATTCCATTGAATGTGACACCTGCACACACACACACACCCACACACACACACATTATTCCTTTTTTACTATTTAGCACTTTTAATTTCATTGTTTACTATATATATGTATATTTGACGCAAAATGTTATCTGAAGGATCGCTGTAAAATGCTTCTAATGAGACACTGGTAGTTATCTTGTCATTTTTCTTTTATTTACAGGTATGGTCAAATAAAACGTGGCAACCATTGCGAACACTTCCTGGCCATGATGGAAAAGTAATGTGTGTTGACGTTTCACCAGATTCTCAATACATAGCAACATGTTCATATGACAGAACTTTTAAACTTTGGGCACCTGAATAATGTGTTTAAGATTACGTTTCAAAAAATGTAATTTTAGCAAGTATCATTTCAATGTACTATTTGTGTGCTTGGTTTTCAGTTTCATTTGAAATATCTTATTTATTTTGAATATTGAAAAACAAATATTATTATTAGTATTTTACAAATAAAAGATTATTAATTTTTTCAGTTATTACACATTTATAACATATGACTATGTAAGCTTTAATTTTCTGCTACTAATATTTATTGATTTATGTTAATGTTGCAACAGTAGCTCCACAGAAAGATTTAGAAGTCAGTGAATCACAGATGAAACAATGTGGGATGATAGAGGCATTAAACATACAACAGTTGATAAAATACTATTGAATCAGCCAATATGGTATAATCCTGAGCAAAAAATCCATTGATGCCCAATAAATGGTATCGTTACAGTCTCCATCAGCTATTAGCAGCTATAGCAGTTAATGGATGAGCAGTAATGCTCTGGCCTCCCATTCTGGAGAACGCAGGTTTGAATCCCTGTCCGGTCATTCAGAAATGAGTTTTCCACAGTTTCCCAAAATCACTCCAGGTAAATGCTGAGATGGTTCCTTTAAAAGGCCATGGCCAAATTCCTTCCCATTCCTTGCCCCCAGTCCTTTCCGCCTCTAATGACATCAACAAGGTGTAAAGCCACAAGGGGAAAAAAAGCTGTAGCAGTCATTTCTTCTTAAAGATCTGAAAGTTCTGGATCCTCATTAAATGTAATGATTCTTCCAATTAACTTATTTACCACCAATAATTGCTATTAAGAAAATTGCCTCATATGCCACGAATGAATTCTCACAAGAAAATGTGCTTTAATAATCCTACAGGGTGGCCCTTTAGTTGTGTACAAACAAGTGCAGCTTCTTCCCTTTATTGCAGCAATTAATTAGAGTAGTTGTCACCTTCTAAATAACCATAGTTGGTGTAGCACAAAACTCAAAACTGTTGTTAGTGTAAAAAAAAAAAAAAAAAAACCATACATCATTCATACAGGTTGGTGTCTGGGCTGTGGGACACAAATTCTGGCATTTAAACTTGGCTGGTACTTGATGGTAAATTCAAGACTCTCATTGCTTATTTTAATACTAGCTGGTACCCACCACTTCATTCGTGTTTGTAAAGAATTTGTATTGACAGCTACCAACATCTAACAACCATAGTGCACAATGGGAGACGCGATGCTATTACCACCCAGAAATGCCAGTCATCTGCGCTATGTAGTTCAGGCAGCAAAGTAAAATTTACGGACACACATGTCTTTGGATAAAATAGGAAAATATCCTTGATCTACCACTTTCAACCACCATATCTGCCACACTCCCACAGTTACCAAATTGGGCCAACATTGTGATCGATGGGTGACTCTGTGCTACTACCACACACAAACGCAAATGATTTGCGATAGATAGTTTACGCTGAAAGGTGATACACCATGACACATGCATCATTGACAGAAATATGAAATTGCCGCAGGTCGACAACTTTAACCCCCAAATCTCCCATGCCCCCATAGCTACCAACATCTAACAACCATAGTGCACGGCAGGAGATACGATTATACTACCACACACAAACACTAATGCTCTATGCTATGTAGTTGTGGCAGAAAAGTGACATATGCGGAGACACATGTCTTTCGTCGAAATACGAAAATATCCTTGATGGGCCAATTTCAACCACCATATCTCCAACACTACCACAGTTACTGAAATTCTGCCGACGTTGTGATCGAAAGGTGACTCTGTGCTACTACCACACACAAACGCCAGTGATTTGTGATTGACAGTTTTCACTGAAAGGTGATACACCATAACACATGCGTCATTGACAGAAATATGAAATTGCCGCAGGTCGACAACTTTAACCTCCAAATCTCCCACGCCCCCATTGCTACCAACTTCTAACAACCATAGTGCACGATGGGAGATACCATTCTACTACCACACACAAACATTAATGCTCTATGCTATGTAGTTGTGGCAGAAAATTGACATATGCGGAGACACGTTTTTTGTCGAAACACGAAAATATCCTTGATAGGCTAATTTCAACCACCATATCTCCCACACTACCACAGTTTCTGAAATTCGGCCAACATTGTGATCAAAAGGTGACTCTGTGCTACTACCACACACAAACGCCAGTGATTTGTGATTGACAGTTTTCGCTGAAAGGTGATACACCATGACACATGCGTCATTGACAGAAATATGAAATTGCCGCAGGTCGACAACTTTAACCTCCAAATCTCCCACGCCCCCATAGCTACCAACTTCTAACAACCATAGTGCACGATGGGAGATACCATTCTACTACCACACACAAACATTAATGCTCTATGCTATGTAGTTGTGGCAGAAAATTGACACATGCGGAGACACATGTTTTTTGTCGAAACACGAAAATATCCTTGATAGGCTAATTTCAACCACCATATCTCCCACACTACCACAGTTACTGAAATTCGGCCAACATTGTGATCAAAAGGTGACTCTGTGCTACTACCACACACAAACGCCAGTGATTTGTGATTGACAGTTTTCGCTGAAAGGTGATACACCATGACACATGCGTCATTGACAGAAATATGAAATTGCCGCAGGTCGACCACTTTCAACCCCCATAACTCCCACACCCCCATACCTACTGACATCTAACAACCATAGTGCACAACAAGAGATATGATTCTATTACCATACACAAACACCAATGTAATGTAGTTGTGGCAGAAAAGTGACATGTGGAGGCACATGTCTTTCGTCGAAATACGAAAATATCCTTGATAAGCAACTTTCAACCACCATATCTCCCAAACTACCACAGTTATTGAAATTTGACTGATGTTGTGATCGTAAAGTGACTCTGTGTTACTAACACACACAAACGCCAGTGATCTGTGATAGATAGTTTTCACTGAAAAGTGATACACCATGACACATGCGTCATTGGCAGAAATACGAAATTGCCGCAGGTTGACCACTTTCAACACCCATATCTCCCACACCTCCATAGCTACCGACATCTAACAACCATGATACAAGACAGGAGACACGATTCTACTGCCACACACAAACACCAATGGTCTATGCTATCTATTTGTGGCAGGAAAGAGAAGTATAAGAAGACACAAATTTTTGGTCGATATATGAAAATGCCCTGCATTGGGCAACTTTTATCATCATACTCCCACATCCCCACAGCTATCGACATTCGGCCAACGTTGTGCGTGACAGGAAACGCCATGCTACTTCCACACACAAAGATCAGTGATCTGTGCTTGCTAGTGGTGGCTGAAAAGTGAAATATATGAAAACACACGTCAATTTTATATATATATATATATATATATAATAACAATGAGCAGGAAAAAGCTTTAAGGCGATAAAATTAAGGAAGGATAGGGAAATATGACCCAGCACTTACCACAGATGAAGGCGGCTGGGACGACGAACAAAAAACAAACACAAGAGAAGTGCAATATTTCGGCCTACAGCAGCCTTAAACGTGCAGAAGGTGAAGCCCCAGGCGGCGTCACATGTGTACACATAGACAGCCGACTGGTGAATGGCGTCTCAGGCGCAGATGGTAGTTTAGGTGGTGGGAGGGGGGGGGGGGAGTAAGCTCAAATATTAGATCGATAATCGATACTGATGACGATATGTTATTATTGAAAGAGATGAAAAATAACTGGGTGGGGATATATATATATAACTATAAGTGAAAAGTAAAATAAATGTAAGTAGCATGGAAAATAGTAAATACAAAACTAAAAAAAAAAAATTTAAAATAAATAAATATAAATGGTATAGATAATAAGTGCTGGGTCTAGTGGGCAGAAATTATTGGAGATTGAGGCCAGGAGGATGTCTGGTGTCAAGGATATTCTGGTAGGACAGTTCCCATCTACGAAGTTCAGAGGGGGTCGTATTGTTAGGGAAAACTCTGATTGCTCTAACTGAAAAACAGATGTTCAAATTATTGATTTTGTGGGAACTGGCATGTGCAAAACATGCCAGATATGAATAAGACCTGAAAAAAATGATAACAACAACAGTTTAAAGCAAAACAAATAGATAATATATTGCATCTCTGTCATGCTCTACACATTTTTTCCAATGCCCTGACAATTTTTGAAATGAACATTCTTTGGCCATGGTAGGGAGAAATTTGTGCACATTATGCGGTTATTATGCAAGCATGGGACCCAACGTGTATAAATTAATGGCGTCAACAGTTGGCGACTTGTGCATAGATTAATGTCAAATTGAAAATAAGAGGGATTATAGTAATGTACATCTCTGCAAATCAAAAGTTAGATGACATTATTGATTATTTACATCTTTCATTATTACCATATACAGTACAAGATTACTTCATACAGATAATATAAAATATGTATGATTTTCATTGGAGATTTTAATGTCAGTTTTGCATTAGACAAAACCAAGAACCCCGCAGGGGCCTGGTACGGAAGTTCCAGGTATGGGTTTGGCGAACCCGCAGTGCCTGGTCTGGAAACTTGTGAGCGCCGCAGGTTTCCCACACCGTAAACTCCTACCATGCTTTAAAGACCACCATAGGGCGTGGCGGTGGAAAGTTGTGTGCCTAGGAGAATGGGGATCTTGGCTTAATTGCCCAGATCGTGAAGACGGTACAAACCTCTATAAAAAAAAAAACTCAACCTAAAGGTCAGACACGTGCCGAGGAGGTGCATGGGTGAGAGGCAGATTACTAACATGCAACCTCAGGGGCACCTGTGCACCCCTGTTGTATTAGCACTTCTTTTTAAAATGGTTTTACTCATGGGACCAAAATTCAGCGTCACAAAACCAAAAGACCCTGCAGTAGGGGTGTGCCGCAGGCTAATATAAATACATCCAGTTCCAAGAAGCGGGCTAGGGTTGATAGCCCTCCCGCTTCAGAAGACCAATGTAACAGGAAAGTATGTTTGATAGCGAACGCTTTCGTTATAATGATGAGGATAGAAGGGACATTTGAAAAAGTGTTTCTGTTCTACATCAACAAATGATTAGAAGGACTTGTTGGTACCTTGAAATCCGTTAAGAAGCTGAGGAATGGGACACTGCTGCTGGAAACATCCACCAATAGGTTAACTGTGAGAAGCTCGGGGAGTTCACCGTTAAAAGCGAACTCCACAAATCCCTGAACCTTAGTAAAGGCATCACCTGCCCTGACATTATGGATTTAGGGACCGAGGAACTCATTAAGGAGTGGGAAGAGCAGAAAGTGGTCTAGGTGCGTCAGATTACACGGAGGGTAAATGGCAATCTTGAAAAGACTGCTACCTTCGTCCTGATGTTTGACACTCCAGTGTTGCCCAAGTATATTAAAGCCAGATACATTAATTTGAATGTGCGCCCGTATGTTCTGGACCCAATGCGCTGTTTCCAGTGCCAGTGGTTCGGACATACGACGATGTCATGCAACGACAACCCCACCTGTGGTAGAAGCAGCAAGGGGGCACACGGACCGGGTGTCAGTTGCACCCTACTACAGGTGTGTGTCTGCTCCGGATCGTACCCCGCCTGGATTAGGCAGTGTCAAGTGTATCTTGAGGAGTGCAAGATACAGGAGTTGTAGACCAAAGAGCGATTACCCTATTTAGAGGCAAAGAAGAAGGCGAAATCGCTCGCTGCTCCAATTTTTGGAACTAGTTTTGCCAAGATGGTCTCAACTCCCATCAGGAAAGAAAGTGTTGCTATGCAGACATGGGCACAAGCACTACGTGTTCATGTCAGTGCAAAATCCACGAAGGTCATAACACCTAAGAACCGCGGATGTTGCTAGCTACACATCTGCAATCTCGACCAATCCAGCAGCAGTAACAAAGACTCCAACTGCAGCAATCGAGTTACTAGCGCCTCCTATTCCACCACGTTCTGCTACCAATGGAAATAGAGGTGACCAGAAGATCAGAGGTCCAATGTTTAGACAGACGAATCCGACCCAGTTTGTTAAGTCCCCCTTCGTCTCCTCCCAGACTGCCCAGCAGTGGGGAGGGTAAGGGGAAGAGGCAGAGGAAGAAGAAGAAAAAGAATGGGGAGGAATTTGAAGAGTCCTCTGGGTCAGAGATGTCTGTCTCCGCTTCCTGACAGGAAGAAACGGAGATGCTGGTGGACGAGTCTGGTCCTGTTCCTAAGCAGGGAGTGACCGAAGACCCACCCGAACCGGGGCGGGTAAGGTTAAATAGGTAAGGAAGGCTCCCAAACTTCAGTGGAACATCAATGGTTTTACAGCTCACAAAGAGGAGTTACACCTCTTAGCACGGTCTGATCCTTTGTGTGTCCAAGAGAGACATTTTAGGCCACTACACCAGCCAGTGCTAAGAGGATATGACATACCGAAAGGACGATACCGAGGGTGATCAAGCGAAAGGGTGAGTGACTATGTTTGTTCGAAACACTGTTCACTCCCAACCTATGATCTACAGGCAGTGACAGTGAGGATACATGGTCCTATTAAGTTGACCGTATGCTCCATTAATCTACCACGGAATGTGCCTGTCGAGTATGACGACCTCTCGGATATCTTGCGTCAGCTTACTCGGCCATTCCTACTCGTAGGAGACTTGAACGCACACAGTGCGTTGTGGGGCTCGAACACCGACTGCCCCAGAGGCCGAGTAATTGGTAGAATAATGGAGCAAGAGGAAGTTTGTATCCTTAATACTGGTCAAATGACCCACTTTACCACTGCTTCCAGATCGTCCTCTGCCATAGACCTTTCGTTTTGCTCTCCTTCAATTGTAGACTCCGTGCAGTGGGAAATGGATCGCGACCTACATGGAAGCGACCACTTCCCTATACGGCTGCACTTAGGCCCCGAGTGTAGAGGAGGAAACACCCGACGCAAATGGAATGTCAGTAATGCGAACTGGCAGCTGTTCTGCCGTTCTGTTGTCCTGGAACCACGTGACAACGTGCAAGAGAAGGTGAATTACTTCACAGAAGTGATTCACCAGGCAGCTGACGTTTCAATGCCGAAAAGCCCTGGAACGCTGTTAAGGTCGCCCGTCCCCTGATGGAGCGAAGAATGTCGCCCCGCTATTCAAGGTCGTAGACGGAAGTTGCGTCGTTTTAGGTTGCACCCAACTTCCGACAACCTGGCAGCGTTCTGTATAGCAAGAGCTGGGGTTATCAAGGAGAACAAGAAAAGGTCATGGCAGAACTTTGTAAGCACTATTAATCGTTCCACCACATCATCAAAAGTGTGGGAGTCCATCCGCCGTATATCTGGAAGGTGCTCCCGCCCACCAGTGTCTGGATTACTATATCACGAACGTGTAATTACCGACGAACGGAGCATAGTGCAGCTGATGGCGGAGAATTTCGCTGCCATCACTTCGTCTGCAAATTTGGACCCTCGGGTCAGCAACGGAGGATTTGCTGCCGGGAGGCGCGTGCTGTGCTTCTATTCGCCGGATACAGAGGCCTACAATATCCCATTCACAGCTTGGGAGCTGGAGTCGGCATTAAACTGCGCCAAAGACACTGCTCCAGGGCCTGATCTGATCCAGTACCAGATGCTGAGGCATCTTCGTAAAGATGCTAAAGAGTACCTTCTGGATATTTTTAACGATATATAGACCGGAGGACACTTCTCCGACTCGTGGAAAGAAGCAACATTAATTCCTATTTTAAAACCTGGGAAAGACAAATTGTTGCCAGGTAGCTATCGTAGTATTGCCTTGACAAACTGCGTGGGGAAGACACTGGAGAGGATGGTCAATCGCCGTCTCATCTAGGTGTCTTGAACCCCGTAATCTGTTGAGCCGCTTTCAGTGTGGATTTAGGAAGTTCCGTTCTATCCTTGGACAACCTGATCCAGCTGGAGGCGGCAAAACAGGATGCGTTTATCCTCTGCCAACACCTTGTCGGCATCTTTTTCGACATAGAAAAGGCCTTACGATACTACCTGGTGGCATGTTATTTTAAAACAGTTACACGACTGGGGCTTTAAGGGAAACCTGCCCCCTTTTTTAAAATCATTTTTATATGGTCGTTGCTTCCGGTGCCGAGTCGGTAACTAAGTGTCTGAGCTCTTTACTCAGGAAAATCGTGTTCCTCAAGGGTCAATTTTAAGTGTTATCCTCTTCGCTATTGCGATTAACAGTATCTCAAGCATTATAAGTAGTCCGATTCGTTATTCCTTATATGTGGATGACTTTTTAATTTTTTTTTACGTCGTCTAACCTGAGAAGCGCAGAGGGGCAGTTGCAACTCGCTCTGTACAGGCTGGATGAATGGTCAGTGCACACCTGTTTTCGTTTCTCTGCCGAGAAAACCTGGTGTGTACTTTTTACTCGCAGTATGAGTCTTTTAGCAGAGCCCCACCTTACCTTGAGGAACACCATTTTAACTTTTACGGAGGCTGTTCGGTTTCTGGGCCTTATCTTAGGCAGTAAGCTAACCTGGCTGCCACATCTTAATGATGTGAAAGCCAGAGCCTCAAAAGCTTTAAACGTTTTAAAATGTCTGTGAGGCAGGTCATGGGGCGCTGATCGCTCCTGCCTGCTACAATTTTACAAAGCCTTTGTATGGTCGCGGTTGGAGTATGGTTGCATAGTAAACAGTTATCTATGCATTTTAAATAGTGTCCACCATGCGGGAATTCGGCTCGCCACGGGTGCCTACCGCACCAGCCCGATACCCAGCATCTGCGCTGAATTTGGTGAGCCGCTGCTTTCCATCCGGCGACACCTTCTAATGGTGCGACAGTACATGCATATTGTCACAACACCTGGCAGTCCCATGTATGACGTGGTTACTCACTACTAATGAAATTCTATCTATCCTCAGCACCAAGAAAAATACCACCCCTGGACCCGACTCGATCACATACAGACACATCAAAGAATCACCCTAATCCTTCCACCATCTCCTAGCACACCTTTACACAAACATCCTCTATTCTGGCATTCACCCTCCTAAATGGAAATCATCAAAAATCCTCATGTTCCCCAAACCTGACAAACCTAAGACCGACCCTAATTCATACCGCCCCATCACCCTCACCTCCGTCTTGAGTAAAATTTTTGAAACCATTCTCACACGTCGCATGCACAAACACCTATCCCAACACTCTCTCCTATCCCCAGCCCAGTGCGGCTTCCGCCCAAAACTATCCACCCAAGACCAACTGCTTAAACTTGTACGCCTCCTAACTTCGCACATCAATACCCATAGATCCGCTATTTTCATCCTGTTAGATATCGAAAAAGCTTTTGACCGTGTTTGGCACGTAGGACTTATCTTCAAACTGCAAATCTTCTCCTTTCCAACCACTTACATCCGCACCATAGCCTCCTTCCTAACAAACTGAACCTCATTTGTAGCCATCAGTAACTACCTCTCCCATATTTTTTTCCCAACCGCAGGTGTCCCCCAAGGATCCGTTATCTCACCTCTCCTATATATCCGCTACAACACCTCTACATCACCGACCTACCCATACCCGCACCCCCTACATACATCCTAAATTACGCGGACGACACAGCATATCTCGCCATCCATAAATCCCTACAGCAAGCAGAAAGAGACCTACAGAGACAACTCGAAAAACTCACCAAATGGTGTAATCGCTGGAGACTCAAAATAAACCCCAACAAAACATAGGCAATAATCACTGGAAAGACCAGCAGGAAATATCGCCTCACAGATTTCAACATCACTATATACAATCAACGCCTCCAGCTCACACCAAGAGTAAAATACCTTGGCATCACTCTGGACAGACACTTGACCTGGACACCCCACCTGAAAACCGTCATTACAAAAGCAAAGACCAGACTTAATTTACTAAAGCAACTGACCGGCACTTCCTGGGGACTAAATCCTAAAGCTATCACCAACACATATAAAGCCTTCCTCCGCCCCATTTTAACACATGGCCACCTCTCATGGATATCCGCCCCAGATCGATACTACAATAGAGTCCAGATAATTGAACGCCACGCCCTCCACATAGCCTACAGTATCATATTACCATCCCCAACCCAACTCCTTTACAACCAAATGAAATTCCCACACATCCTTATCTACCTTGAATCCCTCCGAATGAAATACTCCATCAATAGTTATCAACATAAAAATCTCATAACCTACAACCTACTCATACAGCAACACTACCTACCCATATCCTTCAAACAGATCCCACCCAACCTTCATCTCCATAATATTCTCTACCTTACCGACCACACCAACCAACCACCACCGATCCCCCAACATAAAAGCAAGAAAATCTACCCAACCCTAACCACATAGCACAGCAGATAACAAAATAAAAATGACTGAATAAAACCACCGCAAAATCAACAGTTAACCATTAAGCAACTAAAAACTAGTTCACTGTAAAACATAAAAAGCTGTAATATAAAGAAACCAATATGTAAAAATCGTAACCAAAGGCTGAAGAGCACGGAATGTGTGCTGGCAGCACGCCTTCTCTCCCCTCCAGGGAGGAAGGAATGAAATGACGAATATATATATATATAGGGTCTCAGTGCACTCCAGACTTGGACGTGACAGCGAGCAGACTCGTTGGAACCCCGGTCTAAATGAGTCTTCAGCCTGAAGCGCGCGTCACCTGGCTGAAGAATTTTGGGGCAGGGATAGAAGCCCGCTTGCCCGTTGTCCTGCTGGAGTCCTGCAGTGTTAGTGACAACCGCATTTGCCGGCTGCCACAGCAGACCCAGCCACTGCTGGCGCTGTACTGCAGCGACGAGTTGCACTGCAGCACCATGAGCCACTGCGTTCACTGCTGCAGCGGACTCAGCCACTGCATGTCGCGGCACTTGCCGTGGTTCAGCCGCCGCATACCGCTGCACAGCAGCACTTGCAGCGGATCTGCCGCCGCTAGTCGCCGCACGCAGTGCCCTGCCACCGATGCGCCCACTGCGGCAGCGGACGCTGCAGCCGAAGGCCACTGCATCCACTACCACAGGCGGTATCGCGGCAGCCACGAACACTGCGGTGGTTGTGGGCGGGGCCACGGTCCACGGAGGGGTTGTGAGCATACGGACGTCACGCTGTTTCAGAGAGAGAGGTGGTCGAAAAACCAGGATCGGTCATCTAAGGCGACTTCGGTGGCAGCGACTCAGAGCGGCTCGACGACTGAATCAAGAGCGGCCTCCAGTTTGAATACGGCTCACTGGCAGCTCCCCACATTCTTCGAAGAAAATACTCGGCATTATTCCAATTCTGACCTATAAATGTTGTTAACAAATTTAAACTGAAACTTGTAACTGAATGTCAGAATAAATTTTTAAACGCTATTTAACGTGTTATTTATTACTAACTGTAGAGAGAACTGACCTACATAATTTGGTGGTATAGTATTTATCTTCTAATCTGGCTAATGCAATCACTATATGTACTGAAAGAAAAGCTAGTTTTCTATAAGAAGTCGTCCCTGATTATGTGTACTCGTATTTCTTTTACTATTATGCTTGAAGACAAATTTCTGTCTGGCTGTTGCACACTGTGGTCGGCTAGTACTATGGCTAACCGTATGCTAAACTGATACAGAAATCGGCAACTAAATGTGTTGTATGTGGCCAATCATGCAAACACACACAATAAAGTGGCTTCCCGCGGCCCGCGATTTTGTGTTCCGCGTCGGGGCAGCTCGTAGCAATAGAACCGTCTGCCGCGACCCATGGTGACATGTGCTACGCGAGCATACTAGTTTTTACGGGTAGCCTACGCGTGACAAGCAGATCCTGGTCGTTCGCCGAACGGCGGAAGGCGGTTCGTACGCCATACGTTCCAAGTCGGTACTTCAAAGACAATCCGAAGTTGCGCTGCATGCTGGTGGACAGATATTCCAGTCGTGCGTCTGCATCCTTCGTTCACACTGTCACGTTGGCACTGTCTTCGTTTAGGCACATTGTGCATTTCAATTAAATAAAACCACAATTTTTTGTTAAAGAGTTTTTCGTTTTGTTCTAACCATTTTTAATAATGACTTGGAAAAATAAAAAGGTACTTTCTTTATTAAAGGGTGTGAAAGGCGTTCCATATTGTGGAAGGACGATAAACTTTAACATAATCCATTAGCAATATACGATGCTTGGTGCGAAATAAATGAAGAGAATGACTAAAAACAAAAGAGAGAGAGTCTTCAACGCTCGCGCACGAGAGAGAGAGAGAGAAAATTGAGTTCTTCACGGCGCGGGAACAGGAAAATGTAAGTTAGTCCATGATATTCAGTGTTTGAAATAAATTAGTTTTATATAAATTAAAAGAAAGACAATATGTTGAAGTTAAATTTAGATTGATTTCAATGAATTCTAGAGCAATATTTACAATAGAATGTGGTGATTTTATTGACAGTATAAGAGATGCGTCTGCACGTCTCTCCTGCAGAATGGGTGAGAACATTACAGACGGTATATTTGACTGTTTTATTTTACTAAAATACATCGTGTCTCATTAATGTAAACTTGTGATACGAATAAAACTTAGTTGCAAGTGGGTATTTAGAATGGTGATTTTATTGACCATATATGAGACGCGTCTGCACGTTGCAAGTGTTATTCGATTCTTTATTTCAAATGCACGGGCTACTAGCACTTACTTTGGCTCTGTGCGCTGGTGGCGCTCAGTGGCGCAGCTAGGTCAACAAGGGCCCCAGTGCAAAATAAAATTATAGTGGCCCCTTGAGTAGAGTTTAGGGGCCCCAAGAGCTGAGCTTCTGAGCTTGGGCATCCCCTGAGCACTACCGTATCTAGGTTCAGAAGGCCCTCAGAGCTTAAAAAAAGTCACCCATTTGCCCTGAAGGCCCTGGGCCCTCTGAGCTGTCCTAGGAGCCCCCTGGGATGCGCTTGGGGATCCCCTCAGCTGCGCTCGGGGGCCACTTGAGCGTGAGGGCTCCGGTGCACTGCACCGCCTAGCCCCATGGTGATAAGTGACTCTAGGTGACAGGTGCCTCTAGTTTACAGGTATGAACCTGTTCAACCACACCTATTGTACATGATTACCGAAAACTCTATCACTTGGCGGCCGAACAATGCTTTAAAATCTCCCGACCAACAATGCCATCCCATGGTTTGATTTCTGGCTATCTTTTTGTTCTGACAAATTGAGGCCTCTATCGTAAGCTTTGATTCGCGGATTTCTCTCTCTCTCTCTCTTCCCCCAAATACTCCCGAATTTGTCTATAAATCCCATTTTTAAGCGCATTTATTGTCTCCAACTATTGCATCTCATATTCCAAGAAAATTCTTCAAATAATGACGTCAAGTGTGCGCTCTCCAATTCACTTTCTTTGGAGGGTCCATAAACTATATAGCCTCATTTTGGACTCCTTTGAACCCCCCTCCCCCTCGTAGCCTCTCTCCCTCCCCCCGCGGGGCATGTTGCTTTTTTCCCCTATTGATTCCAGAAGATGTACTGTTTTCTATTGTCAGAAATTACATATGGAGATAATTAATGACGAAAATAAATATTCACACGCTGTTGTGTGTTCTGTCCCTTATTTTACTGTAAAAAATAATATGAATGAAAAACTACGTGGCTTGGGTCCGAAACCCTTCCCTACCCTATGTAGTCTAGCTTACCTCTCTACCCAACCCGTTCCCCCACAATAGAGAGCCACGTAGTTTATACACGCTCCTTTTCCAACCAGTGGTGTAACTATACCGTTGAGGCCTGCAAATTCATTGAATGGGAACCCCCATCCAATGAATGAGTGGGGGAGGGGCTGAAAACCAGGGAACCCATTTTATAGGCGACCTTTTTTCAGACGTTACTGCCCTCTCGGCCTGGGGAAAGGCCCTATGGTTGATGGCAGTTGCATTTTGCCCGTCCTGCCATCCTATTGTTACGCCATTGTTTCCAATCCACATCCTTCACTTGTTTTTTTAGAGCACTTAAACGTGCCGATAATAGTTTTCATTTTCATGCAGAAATAATATCATTTGTCTTTACAGCAGACGAATTATTTGTTTCAGATTTTAAAACTATTTCAGTTATGAGCCAAAAATCTGCATTCAACCCGTCATTTTTGATGGGTCTAGATACTAGAAGCTATTTATGAGCCGCACGGCTCACTTAAAACATTATGCGACAGCGGAAGACTGATCAACAATCAAACACAACAATTGAATATAATCTAACACTTTAATTTAGGACACGAGTAACACATTATGCACACGCTGCATTAGATATCAGAAGGTTGCATTTACCTAACTGTCCACTGTTGCAGTCAATTTCTCATACAAAGCTTCCGCACTGTGCTCCGTGAAAAACTGCTGGCCGGCGAGCGCCATAACAGCTGCTCTACATTGCACTGTTGGTTCTTCGCGATTCTAACAGCCGCGCTGCCACTGCTGGGCGCAACATTGTGGTTTCGCCACACCAGCCCCCACGGAGTTGATGAGACTATGTTAGAAGTTGGTTCGAAAAATTTACTCGTCGATCAGATCTTGTGGTTATGAGCAGTCCCGCGTAGAGTGGTCTGTCACTGTCGCCGTCGCCTTGTTTCTTGAAACGTCGGAGAATTCTGGAGGATTGTCCCGTTCGGCATTAGGACCACTGTCTTTTAAAAGGAAAACAGATTTCACTCGGTCTATGCTTACACATATAAGCTTCTTTTTGTTCTGAATAGTTAAAATCCTATCGTGGCTATCCAATACACAGTGTCGACCAGAATATAGAGGAAGAAGGGCCTCACGTACCAAATCATCTCGCAGATATACATGTATACACGTTTCAAGGCCCTTGAATACAAACGTGTAACTGTGACCATGTCTTTGTTGGACGTAGTCGGTGCATTTGCTGACGTAGTTTGCCCACGAAGTAGGATGTATCTTTCAGACGTTCCTTTTTTGCGTAACACAGAAATTCACCCGAAAGACGGAGTGGTTCTCCATACACAAGTTCGGCAGAGGAAGCACCGATATCGTCTTTGTAAGCACTGCGGATGCCCAGCAGGACTATCGGTAGAGCTTTCAGGCAGGACATACCGGGATGACACATGATAGCTGCTTTGAATTGGTGATGAAATCTATCCATCAAGCGGTTTGAACACGGGTGCCAGCCGGTGGTGCGGGATCTGTGCGTGCTGGTTAGGATCCGCAGGTTCCAAAACAGCTGAAATTCGAGCTTCTTGCCGTGGTCAGTGTCATGCGCAGAGGTGATCCACACTGCGAAATGCAGCATGCTATGAAAGCCTCGGTGACGTTTTCTGCTGTGATGCGTTCTATGGGCCAGACCTCTAGCCAACGAGAAAATCTGCCAATAGCTGTCAGGTAATAGCGATAATTCCACGAAGCTGGAATTGGCCCGATTATATCCAGATCGACGTGTTGGAAACGAGCAGACGGCATTGTGATGTTTCCGACTGGTGCGTTTGTATCAGGTGTAACTTTGGTGCACCAACAGTCCTGAAAGGCTCGAACCCACGCAGGGCAGACTTTCGCCATTTTGGGCCCCACAAAACGTTCCGATACCAAACGAACGGTAAGTCTGGCGCCGGAGTGGCTCGGGCCATGAAGGGACGAAAAGAGTAGTTTTCGGGAAGATGTTGTGATGAAGGCCTTGGGTTTGCCTGTTGAGATATCGCAGAAAAGGATGATGGTAGTCCCAGGGACTGGGAATTGCTCCATGCGAAGTGATGAATCGCCTTTGATGAGATAACGAAGCTTAGCGTCGTTCATTGGTGAGTCTGCTATCATGGAGACGTTTAAGGTTCCGCAGATACGGGACAGTGCGTCTGCGGGTACGGTGGAAGAACATCCGATCTGTTCAATGTTGGTGGTGAACTGCACAATGAACGAAAATTGGTTCAGTTGCACGGGTGGTTGTCGCGGCGTTGTTGAAATGAATACGTAAGCAGCTTTTGATCGCTGTAAATGGTGTAGTGATAAGCTTCCAAGATGTGCCGAAAATTTTGGATGGCTTCGTAGATTATGAGTAACTGGCGATAATACGCAGGCCAATCCGATTGCTTCGGCGAAAGCTTCTTAGAAAAGAAAGCTAAGGCCTGCCACTTCCCCATTTACATGTTGTTGTAGACTAGCTCCTATAGCCGTGTTGGAAGCATCACTAAAGAGTCACAGTGGTGCTTCCGGTTCAGGATGAATCAGGAGCGTCGATCGAGTTAGGCTGGCTTTACAGGCGTTAAATGTATCTTCCAGGTCAGGAGTCCAGGGTACCGGTTGGGAGCCTCGTAAATTGGATACTGCTGAATGGAGACAGGTCTGGTATTCTGCTGCTGGAAACGACGGTAGAAATTCACCATTTCCAAGAAGCATGTGAGATCGCAGGCTGTACTTGGTAGCGGGAAGTTTTGCAGGGCACTGGTTCCATCTGGTAGTGGTCGGGTGCCGGCAGCAGAGACTTCATATCCTTAGAAAGTAACGCTTGGAGAGGCTTTTCAAACAATGGCATTCATTCTTTCAAGACTAATCAACAATCACATTCTTACTAATTATTACATTAGTGTATAGTACTTAAAATTTCGTTGTTAATCCTTTTGAAACACTTTTGCACTGATTCCACACTTTTTTTCCCAAAAAACTTAAATTTAAATTTTTTCCGATATACTTTCTGTACACTTAACACACGCAAATTTCTGTTTCTTAAAACGGTCGATTCTTTGCTCTGCTTACTGCTTATTAATTTATCCGTCGAATGGCATATGTTTGAGGCTCCTTTAAAAACTTTGGCATCAGATCTAGGCACACCGAAGAAATGGCAGCTGCTTGCACCGTGCTGATTCCTGCGTCTACTTGAATCGTGATGATCCTTGCATCTGCTTGCTTTCTTCTTATTTAAACGGCAATCTGACATTGTTTGTTGCGAAGATTTACTTTTATCCAGATCCGTCTTGCTTAGCAATGCCAATTGCTAAATCCTGGCCATGGGTAGTCAAATACAAGCTGTTCACTGATGTCTTCTGCTTATCCTGGCAGTAGTAAGCCAATATACAACAACCTTGCCACGCTTCTAACAGTTTGCCCTCTTCTGTTTCGAGCGTACGAGCAGGTTGTCTTCTCCTCCCACTTCTCTCAAAACAAAACTCACTTTAATTTACTTTCTTTAACGCTTTTCATTCCGTTCTTTTCCTCAAAACACTTCAAACAATAATGAAGGGTATTATTATTATAGTAAATAATAATAATACAATATGCAACAATTTATTATGTACTTGTTGCCGAAAAAATAAAAAAACAACACGAATATCTTCAGGAAGTTCGTTACTATTAAGATCCCATATTCATATCTTTCAAAACTCTCACATTCTACGCATTCATACAAGTCGAGGCTGTTGCCTCCGCATCCTATCACCCTATGCCATGTCTATACTTTTCGGTGGCCTTGCACTGACTGCGATGAATTTACTATAACTATATTACGAGTGTACTGTTCGGCACGACAACTAGCTAGCTGGCGAGCCTCTTGCACCGCGACAACAATGGATTCCCCAACTCCAGAACAAGACTTCTTTATTACTATTGGAATTGCTATAAGAAAACAAAAATTTACAATTAAATTAGAAATATTAAGGATCGGGGTGGGCTGGTGGCATGTATTTTACAAGTTCCACTCTTAAAAAAGAAAAAAAAATGTCTTGAGATAATTTGATTTTCTTAATTTCTCAGATTTTCGACATTATATCATAATGAAACACAAACTAGCACACTGTTTGGTATCATATCAAAATCAGACAAGTAGTTCTTGCGTGAATCGCATGGAACGGATGGTGAATACAGTATTTTGAACACTTTTATTTTAGTTTTAAAATGAAACATACCGTGGTTTACCCCTGGAACCACGCGCTGTATGTTGTTCAATCTCCCATCAAAATCCGACCAGTTGTTCTTGCGTGAATCCTGTTCATATAAATAGACAGACAGAAACAATTTTTTTAAAATAGTAGATTACTTCTCTGTAGGTAATGAATGGTGTCCCAAGTTATCTTAAATGTAGGGACTTTTTATCTGCCACACTCTTATTATTTTATAGACACGGAACACGACATTATACCACACCTTGAAATATTAATTAGATTATGTCTCGAACCTTGCTTCTTACCACAGGACTGTTATCGTAGTACCAATCCATAACGAAAGTGAAAATGTAGGCTGACTAGTTTGAAATCAATGGAACGAAAGTTGTTAGAGAGATTGATATTCGACATTTTCAGAAATGTCTGCGAGGAGAGAAACTGCTTTGCAAAACGGCAAGAAAATTAAATGTGAATCTCTGTTAATGGGCTATTTCCGAGGCATTTCGGATTAAATGGTTAAGGAAGGAGAGGTTGATAGCGTAGCATTAAATCTCACCAAATCATTTAACAGAGTGAGCCATAAAATTGAGGTAAATAACGTGAAATCACCTAGTTCTAGCCTCGAATTCGGGAAGACGGGTCCGGTCATGCAGTTTTAAGTTTTCCATGGCTTCCCCAAATCAGTCCAGGCAAATGCTGGGATTGGTTCTTTCAGAAGGCCATGGTCGAATTTTTTCCTGTTCCTTGCACCCCCAGACCGAAGCCCGCCTTTTATAACCTCGACGTAAGGTCATAACTAAAAAAAGTAAAAACGTTAAAACCATTGGAGAAGATTAAAAAGAGTATGGGAACAGAAATTCTTAAAAGATATAAAGTTACATTAGGAAATGCAGTACCAAAATAGATAGAAGTGATAATATGAGTACCACATTGTAGTATATAGAAATCATTTTTAATCGTTATTCTAATGAAAGATTGTATTAACAATTAGAGGTTAGGTTAAATTCAGAAATTATGGTATAAGATAGAAAATACAGAGGTCTGTGAACAGTTCCAGCGTTACCTGAACGTTTCTAACTGGGCAGGTCAACATGAATCGAAATAGATACAAAGAGTAATACATCCCAGAGGTCCTTCCTCAGCAGGGATCCTTGAAACAAGATTGACAAATAAATAAAAAAAATTATTAAACACTCAGTTAAAAAACTGATTTTTTTATCATGAAGTGGGGAGGAAATTCTTAACTAAGGCCTTATGTGTAAATATTTTGACATTACATCTGATAATAAATTCAATTTGGCAATGTCAGGGTTGTAGGAAGAGGTTTCAAAATGCCAGTTTTGTTGGAGAGTGTAAGGAGGGAATGTACCAGAGAAATACAGGAAGAGGATTGCAAATCCTTGATCAGACTGTTGCCTGGATATTGCTTGTATAGTCGAAGTCAGTATTTGAGTAACAAATCCAGGTGTTGAAAGGGTGCTAAGAAGGGTAGCTAGATTTGTTTGTGGAAATTTCCACAGAACACATTCAGTAAAAGACATGATACAGGAGTTAGATTTTGAGTCGCTGGAAGACAAGATCAAGGTGAAGAGGAAACAGTTAGTGTACATGGCGAATATTTACGATAAGGCTCAGACAGATATTGGTAGAAGTATTAGGATTTGTATATGGACTGGGAAAATTAAATTATTTTCACAAGCTGGCATTTGATTGCAGACATATGAGAGTGGATTTTTTTTGCTGAATATCATACAAAATTTAAGACTTTAAAATAAATTGCTGGATAAAATGCACTAATAGAATTGAAACAAAAATATACAATTATTATGTTGAGAAATTTTCACTTGGCCATGTGATTCATACAAATTAAAATGAATTGAAGTTAAAAGTCTTGAAAGATCTAAGATGGGTGCAGATTTGATGCGTTATGAATATATTACTGGTGAGATCTGCATGGATAATGTAAGGAGATTTACGAGTGGGAAGTAGACGAGAAGAGATGTAATGAGAACGTCAGCCTATGAAGAAAATTATCATCGTAGCATATATAAGCTCCTTGTAAAAACTTGTGTGTGTGTGTGTGTGTCTTCCACCTAAGTAGTGCATCAGTTTGTTGCAACGTTCGAAATCGCTCTCCGATTTCATCTTCTTCGTTCCCCTGGAAGGAGGTCCGAGAACTTTTTATGCATAGGGAAAGCCTCCATTCATTCAGACCTAAATTCTTCCTCATCTCTATAATAATATTACGTGTATAAATAAATTGTGAAATACCTGAACCGATTTATTTTTAAGTACAGCTATTTTTAAAAATACACTCATTAAAACGAAACAGTCACATTTATTGGAAAAAAGAAAATGGGAGTGGTACTGACTCAGATAAGTACAGATTAGGCAACTATCAGTCAACGAAGTCTCATTGAAGAAGGAAAAGAGTGTAGGCGAAATACCGCTAAGACTCTGCGAAGCCTCCTGTTAACACTCGGCTCCTAATGCGCATGCGCGGCGGCCATAATAGATTTCCCAAAATATTGCACTTTTCGCACTGTGTTTGCTGATGTGAATTTTGCATTTTCTAATATTTCAAAGTTTTTATAATGCCAGCTTGTGTTGCATACGGTTCCACAGACAGACCAGATGGCAAACAAGCCGTAATATCATCCATACTGTTCCATATACATTCCCCGTAGTAAGAAAACGAGTGTAAAATGTCCAATTTAAGCTTCCGACTTTTGATGTATGGTAACAAGATAAATTCGCTGATGCTGCTGGCGAATTCATGTAGGTATGTATACTACTAGTAAAATATCTTCTGAGTAAGCCTACAGAAATTGATTTTTACTATTAATATGAAGCACAAAAGATGTTTCGTGTCAAGTTTACATCGCAGTTTAGTTAATTTATTATTAGACGTGCGCTGACCTAATAACAGTTCATACTGAAGGTTTATAATGAGATTAATTGTGATAATTTACGCTACGCGAACCAGGAATACTGATGGAAATGTTGTTGTTACTAGAAATGTAGTTCGCAATTAATTTTGTGTTGAGGTGGGCAGCACTATCATAACCGTGGCGACGTAATTTGATGATTCATATTTATGTAACTTGACGAGAAAATCAAAAATCAAGAAAAATTTTCTAAAATTTCCCTTAGTTCTAGAGATATCAACTAACAAAAATTGTTTTAGGTATAGTTTCTTGTGCCTTTGGTGAAGTTTTTATTCTGGTCAGGGCCGCGTTTCAACCTATCCACAAGAGGTAATAAAAAATAAAACACCTACTCTGCACGACAGCGTGTATTTCGTACTGACTTTGCCAAATTAGCTTTTTATCCAGGCCGCATCCCAACCTAACCATCGTAGGAGTACCAAATCATTGGGCTGTTTGCACTGCGTCAGCTGAGAATATTTCATTTTCTAATATTCTAAAGTTTTCTGTAATGGCAAGTTGTGCTGCATATGGTTGCGCAAACAGACGAGATAGGAAAAAACCTGGAATAACGTTTCATAAGTAAGTCACATTGTAATTATCGTTCTTGAAGTATCTGACAGGTAACTGCAACATAATTTTATTCATTGCTCTCAATAGGATCATATCGTTCTCAAATTTTTGTTGGTGTAGTGTAGACAATTAGCATATGTTACTATTTTGCACCTGAAAAGCTAGACTAATTGTAGACAAGTGTTAAAAATTTAATTTAAGCGGATGATGTTTACATCGCGAGCCAGTGAATATGGTATTCTGCATGCTTTACTCACGTTTAAGTTTACACTGAAAGTGTACGATGAAATTATTTGTGATAATTTGTGCTGTGCAAACTACTAAACCTGATGAAATAAACTTTATTGTCCGAAATATAGTTTGCGATGCATTTCTTGTGTTTAGATGTGTCTACATAGTTTGATTTTGTAGCGGCAATATTAATGGAAATGTTGGCAGGTTGAAATGCGGTGTGTACCAGAAGAGAACAAACAATTTATTTATTATTAGTTGTTAGCTTCTGACTTATGAATGCACTGATTTATCTAGCAAAATTATATAGGTCACTTACAGTACAATATCTTCTAAGTAAGCTCAGAAACTATGAGGTCTTTTGAAGTGATAATTTTTTTAAAAGTTCTAAACATTGACTTAGGCTATTTTTAAAATTTCAGATATGACTTGTTTCTGTTTGTAAATATGTCTACAACTATATTTCTAGATTTTGAAATCTTTCTTATCAATTACTGAAATATAATGTGAAAATATAACTTATCTGAACATCAACTAAAATTTAAGGACTGCAGAAATAAACAGTTTGTTATTCAAGTTAAAAAGAATTACCTGTTCATTAAGTTACGTCCGAATTCATCATCAAATATGGATATGGCGAAAGTTTTCTTCTGGTCCAGGCCGCATTTCAACCTAACCACGTCAATTTTGAGGTACAATATCTCGAGAACTATGCGAGATATAAAAAAATTTATTCTTTACTTTCAGTTTCTCTCATCGAGTTACATAACAATTCGTCATCAAATTGCGGCGCCACGGTTATCGTTGAGTCCCCTCATAACCTAAGAACCTCAGTTTTGAGACAGTATATCTCGCGAACTAAGCGAGATATCGAAAAAAATTATTCTTTATTTTAGATTTATATCGTCATGTTTCATAAGAATCTATCACCAAATTTGACTTTGGGGACACGTTTCTTCTGAATTTCAACCAGAAACTCCACTCTTTTGAGACATTATATCTAGAGAACTAAGCACGATATAAAAAATTTTATTCTTAACTTTTGATGTGTCTCGTAGAGTAACACAATAATCCATCATCAAATTGTGGTGCCACGGTTGTCTTATGATTCCCTTGAGGTCTTTGTGCGTATTTCCCGTGTTTCTCCTGCTAAGCAATATGGCGGCCTCCCGTCCCCACTTCTCTCCACCCGGTTTCACTCCAGTAGTCCAGTATGTGGTGAAGGTCCGTTGCGTCTTCTCCATATATTCCTTCCTCTATGGGTGAAGGTCCCTTGCGTCGTCTCCATATGTTCCTTCCTATCTGTCTCATACAATCTATTCCATGGAGGAAGGAATTATATGGAGGAGAAGTGACGTTAAATCGGTGAAGCAAGCACTAAACTCTCCCGCATGGTGGCAGCACCGGCAGCGACCATATGGCGCTTCCCAACAATTAAGGTGTTCACATTGTGGTAGATGCAGTGATTATTTCATTTAGTATTGTGTATAAGTGTTTAAAAATGCCAGCTTGTGTTGCGTACGGTTGCACAAATAGGCCAGATAGGAAAGAACCTGGAATATCATTTCATAAGTAAGTTGAATTGTAATTATCGTTGTTGAAGTGAGCGGTAGACACCGCAAACTTTGCAGCACGTCTATAAATATTTAGTCATAGCTCTCAATGGGATGACTTTGTTCTCAAATTTTTCTTGGTGTAGTGTAGAAAATCAGCAAACTTGCTATTTTGCACATAATAGACTAGCATTATTTTTTAACGAGTGTTTAAAATGAGATTTAAAGGTGCGTGCTTTACTTCGCGATTCAGTGAATTTACTATTACGATTTCTTTCGTCACGTTGCTGATTATACTGACAATGGATGATGAAATTAACTGTTATGGGAGAAACCTGTGAGTTTTATTAATTTTTTAAATAGCTATTTCAGGCCATTGACTTCGGTTATTTTTAAAGCTTCATATAAGACTTGTTTCTGTTTGTAAATACGTGAAATCTTTCTCATCTATTTATGTCGAAACAGGTTCATGCAGAAATAAAAATGGGCTTCATAAATAAAGAAGTTATTGGCCTTTGAACAAAATCAATTTGGGGAATGTGTTTCTTATTTAGTCTTTTTTTTTTACAACATCTCCCCCCCCCCCCGTATCTAAATCTAACTGAGAGATAATTTTTTTACAATTGTCCTAATAAGTAGGGCTGTGAAATTAGACAACACATCTTGATCAAGAGAATGTTCATTAAGGTGACTGAATAAACATTTTATTTCTGGTACCAGCCTACAAAATGTCTGGGTTGCTCATCCCTAGAGTGGGTCCTCTTACTTTTTTTCTGGTCTAGGACACATTTCAGACTAACCACAAGTGGTAGTAATAAAACTGAAATATCCATTCTGCATGTCAACCATGTAATCATTGTGGCTTTGACAGAATTAATTTTTGGTCCAGCCTGCATCCAAACCTAAACCCCTCAATTTGGATGTTGTATATCCCCCAAACTAAGCAAGATATCGAAAACATTTATTCCTTATTATCGAGTTTTTTCGTCGTGTTACATAAGAATCCATCATTAAATTTGACTTTTGCGAAAATTTTCTTCTGCATTTCAACTCAAGACACCTCACCTTTGAGACAGTATATCTCGAGAACTAGGTGAAATATCGAAAAATTTTACTCTTTATTTTTTATTTGTCTCGTCTTTTTAAATAAACATTCATCATAAAATTTGACTTTGAATAATTTTTTCTTCTGAATTTCAACCAAAACCATTTCGCATTTGAGACAGAATATCTCGAAAACTAAGCAGGATATCAAAAAATTTTATTCTTCATTTTTTATTGTCTCATCGAGTTACATAATAATCCATCACCAGATTGCGGCGTCACGTTTATCCTAGAGTCCCCTTGAGGTGTTTGTGCATATTCCCCGTGTTTGTTGGGAAGCGGTCAAGCCCCCACCACTCCGGCCATGCCCCCCCACTCCTCCGCCAGCCTGCTTCACTCCCATGCGTGGTAAAGGTCTCTTGCGTCGTCTCCATATTATTCCTTCCTCCATGATCTATTCTAGCATTATGGATCTTTGAACAAAGATATTTGTTTACAGGGCAAAGTGTTTTGCGGCGTGCAATGTTATTGGCTGATTTAAATCCTTCATCAATTTAATCTTTGTGGTGCGTGTTTGAATGCAGGTATTTCGTTGAAAATGTTTAGCTGTTTGTTGGTTTAATAGTTATTGGGTTTAATCGCGCTTGCGCTTTAATTTTTTGCATTCTGTTGCGTTTAACGTCAAACTATTTCGTAGGATGGATGCTTTTATGAAGTATGACAAGATTGGTGAAGGTAAATGATTTTAGTTTAGTTCTATAGCAGGGAAACAAAATTTTAAAGATAACTAATGTTGGTTTCGATATTTTCAGGAACTTATGGAGTAGTGTACAAAGGTCGAAACAAAAAGACTGGCGAATTGGTTGCATTGAAAAAAATTCGTTTGGAAAATGAAGAAGAAGGTGTACCGTCAACCACAATCCGTGAAATATCGTTGCTGAAAGATCTAACGCATCCTAATGTAGTAATGTAAGCTTTGACATGAGAAATTTCAGACAGCTGAGTGGAATTTATTATCGCTAGACACATTATTCATGTCTTATCAATTTTGCTATTAACTTTTTCTTATTCTCCTAAGTTTGCATTTCTGGAATTTTGTCTACTATACTATCAATGTGAGGCATCTCCTTCCTTATTTGTGTCGGTAATATATGTCACATCAGTTTTGTATTTTATTACCTTCAAAAGAAGGTTTGATTACTTCTTATGCCTGAAAACCCTGTTTTATTTCATTGTCATCACAATCTCTTCCCTTCCATGTGCTGTTCCTAATTTTATAAATGTCAATCCAATCTTTCAAAGCAGTTACTGAATAATTGGCAGGATTTGAGAGGGTTTCCTTCAGGGTCTTGTGATTACCATGTGTTATTTCTGCGTTTGAAGACACCTGTAGCAGAATTAACATTAATCCCTCCTTCCTATCTTTGTATGTATATGCCTACATAAAAATTGTTCGCTGATAACCCCCCCCCCTTTTTCCATATTTCTTATTTTGAACAGATGAAGTGCTGATGCATCAATTTGTGGACATAATTATTTTTATTACATTTTTGTCTCTGTTTGGCTGTAATAATTTGAGATTATCATATCACCGACAGCTTGGACTGAAGAAAATAGTTTCATCAGTATTCTTGACTATGCTATTATTAATAATTGTGATTGTGATGTAGCTTATTTTCTGGTAGTTATTTCCCTACTTCAGCATTGCAAGAATTTTCAGTTTTAGTTCTTTCCATGTTTCAGCTATATTGTTCACTGATCCCTCAATTTAATTGATTCCCTCGCTTGCCCATCTAAAAATTATATTTTTCTTCATTCCAGAAATGGAGGGATAGTGCATTGTTGTGGACATCTTTCCTTCCACAAATTATTTTAATTTTTTCTTTGAATATCCATCCAGGCTTGATTGCCAATGTATACATAAATGCATTCCCAACCACCTCTTAATGCACCTCCTGTTTCCAGTGATACCCAATCCCTCCTTTAGTTCCTAATTTGAATGAAAAAATCTAGCTGCCAATCTCCTTAACATGGGTCCCATACTGGTTTATACTGTAATATCAAGATGGGGATACCGCTGTGGCATCACGTGGTATATATGACATCATTGTAACATATTCAGTCTGCAAGTACCAACACAGTAACAGCTATAGATATGATCTGAAAATTGGATATCTGCAATATCGTGTGTTATGGTTACGTTTCACTTTGGTCCAGGCTGCATTACAACCGAAACGCATATTTATAAAATACGATTTCGTCAAGCATCACTGAGTTTATGTTGTAATGCATCCTGGACCATAAGTCACAATGATGTCGTATATACCACATAACCTGTGTGTTTACTACACAAGGCCGCAGCGGTATCCCCATCTTGATATTACCCACAGAAGCAATGGTGGGTGGGAGGGGATATTCTCCACCAGCCCCAAACTGGTACTGACCTGTTGAAATTTGGATTAACTGCTTCCTTATAATGTCCTCTTCATGTTTTGCACTCTCCTTTTCTGGAAAAGTAGCCACAAATTAAATTAAATATGCCGAAATATGACACTGCAGTGCAGCTATTAGTTGCCACCGGCACTGCGAAATCAATGATAATCTCTTGAAATGTTGGTTTAATTCTTTGTTGTAATATTTTCTTGCTGTTTTAGCTTCACTCCGTTGTAAAACGTCGCATGAAATTAACAGATACAAAATATTTATCCGAAATGCAGTACAACAAGGTTCACCATCTTAGAATTGATATAAGCAGTCAGAGATAATTGATTGCTTCTGTTGTAAACAAATGCTCAGTTTCTGAGATGGATGCCGCAGAACGAATTTCCCATAAATTTTTTATTCTTGATCCAGGCCGAATTTCAACTTGACCACAATCACTATGACAAAACGAACCTATTTAGGTTGATATGATCCCTGTACCGATAGTTTGTCATTTTTTAAGCGCTACTAACATTTCGCCGCTGCGGAGTGTCCCACATTTCGGCATTTTTAATGTAATATGTGGTGACTTTTCTGGAAAAGGAGAGTGCAAAACGTGAAGAGGACATTATAAGGAAGCAGTTAATCCAAATTTCAACAGGTCAGTACCAGTTTTGAGCTGGTGGTGAATACCCCCAACCACCCACAATGGTATAGCAAAGACCATAGCTGGTGGATGGGCGAGTAATGGAATGAGTCCTTCAAGAGGCCATGGCCGAATTCCTTCACATTCCTCGCCCATCAGCCTCTTCCAGGTATTTTCCTCAACGCCAACAAGCTGTAAAGCCCAAAGAAAAAAAAATCATACTCTAGGCCTACCTTCAGACTGTACTAAACATTTATTTTTCTGTCTGGACATGTTGACTTTTTGGCATTTATTTTCATTCTATGTTGACTATATATTATAATAATATATGTTAATATGATGAGTCTTATTTCAATCTGTATTGTATAATCTAATAATGAATAAAATTATTATCATTGCTATTATCCTATCCAGGATATTCTGATAGACTAGTTCTTATCTACGTAGTTCAGAGGAAGTTTTGTTGTCAGGGAAAACGCTGATCACTAGGGTTCGGATGTTTAGGATAAAAAAAGTAGAGAAATATGCAGGCAAATATGACCTTAAAAATGGGTAAATATGACGTAAAAATAACACAATATGACCAGCCATTTAAATTTACTATAGATCATAATATGCTCAATTACACATTATTTTATCTAGTATTGTCACTTTCATGTAGACAGCATAATTTTCTTCCGTGCACTCGCTGCACCATTGGGAAATCAAATTTTAAATTGTTTAGTTGAAGTCACTTTAATTTCAGATCATTTACAGAATAGAACTCTTTCATCTGTACTAAAATACTCCTTTCTAAATTCCCTTACGTAACTGCACACTTTCAGAAATTTTTTATCTTCGGCATGGTGATAGGTCTACTCACTTATCCAATGCAGATTTAATGATGACTGAAGATATTTCATCGAGATGTTGATTGACGCTGATCCACACAGGCATGCTTCTGCTGTATTGTCAAGATTAAAAGGCAGGTGGAACATTACGTTAAGGAATGACAACAATGTATAACTTTAATTCTTGACTGGTGAATTCTACGACAGTGAAAATTAGTTTTGTTTTGTTTACCCCCCATCTGTATAGCAGAAGTACAGTTCTGTGAATAATTATCTTAATTTCTTCTCATCCCGTTACTGTTAAAAAACTACCAGATTTCCCCTCAAAATATGACCATAAATATTATCAAAATATGATCAAAACTAGGAAAATGGTCTGAATATGCGTTTATATGCTATATAAAATACATTTAAATACAATCAGAAACGTTGAATCAGTGTTTAACTCTGCATTTCATCTCAAAAAGAAGGCAGAAAAAAAATATGACTTGTCCTAAAGATCCGAACCCTACTGATCACCCTAACTGAGAAACAGATGTTAAAATTATTCAGTTTGTGGGAACTGGCATGCTTTGCAACTGGATGGGCCTCATTGTTAGTATATACTATCTGCCTGTGGCCATTCATTCTGGTAGCTAGGCAGTTAGTAGTGAGACCTATATATGACCTGGAGCAATGGAGGCATGTAAGTTGATGTATGAGGTGTGTTGTCATTCCAATGGCATGGCCAATGGTGGGGAATGTTTGACCTGTGGTAGGATTGGTGTAAGTGATAGTGGCTGAACATCCTGGACACCAGACATCCTTCTGGCCTCAATCTCCAATAAATTCCTTCCATGAGACCCAGCACTTATTATCTCTACATTATTTACATTTCTTATATTTTACTTTTTATTTATAGTTTTTCAAAATTCGATTTTTGTATATGTATCCTCACTCAGTTATTATGTTGGTCTACCACTTTCAATGATAATATACCGTCAACAGTATTGATCCAATATTTGAGTTCCCCCCCTTTTTTTCACTACCATCTGCTCCGGCGATGCCATTCACCAGTTGGCGGTCTCTGTGTACACATCTGACTGGTGTCTCACTTCTGCATGAATAAGGCTGTATGCCGAAATATTGCGCTTCTCTTGCGTTTGTTTTTTGTGTTCGTCATCCCAGCCGCCTTCGTCTGTGGTAAGTGTTGGGTCATATTTTCGTATCCTTCCTTATTTATATATATATATATAGGAATCAAATTAGGATAGGGAAATGAGCCACCACTTGCCTTAAGATGATGGATGTGGGGTGCGAACACACAGAAAAGACACAAACACAAATAATAAAGTAATTTTCGGGATAAACCCTTCGTCAATGGGAGAACATTATGAAAGGTGGGCGCAGCTGGAGACTGCCTCACAGAAAGATCGCCGTCCGGGAAAATGGTGGGGGTAAATTCAAACATCGGAAAAGTAGAGGAGCAGTGAATCAGAGCTAATACCCAAGCATAGATAAATATCCAAACTAATCTCTTGTCGGTGGGAAGATCAAAATATAATTAGAACAAAATATATGAAGAAAAATGTATATAATTATATAAAATATTGTGCAAATACAATTTTTTAAAAATGATAATAATAATAAAAATTATTATTTTTAGAACTAAACATCACCTTAGGTATATATATATATATCTATATACTGGTAATTTACAGGTCAATTTCTTTCTTGAAATACATTTCTGAAATTGTTGAATATCTCAACTTGCATTCCACTTAAAAATTAAGGTGCCTATTGTTCTCATCCATATTTAATTCCTCCTCTATGAATAATGCTTTCAGGAACCATTTCCAATTTACTGGTTTGCCGTTGGTATGTACATACTGATATTTCCCCTCCCATTCCTTCATGACAATT
This sequence comes from Vandiemenella viatica, assembly GCA_031002005.1. Classification (NCBI taxonomy): domain Eukaryota; kingdom Metazoa; phylum Arthropoda; class Insecta; order Orthoptera; family Morabidae; genus Vandiemenella; species Vandiemenella viatica. The sequence goes on along the minus strand of JARYHS010013630.1, from coordinate 172,902,734 downwards.
TTCAGTAATTTTAACATATCAGTTGCTTAATATTTCCACCATTTTCGAATTTTTGGAGTTTTCTTTCCTTATCCATAATTGTCTGCAAACCTTCTTTTCCCTTTTAATTTCTTGCTTTTCTTCAACTTTGAAACGATACTGACAATTGGTGGGAAGCTATTTTTTTTTTTTTTTGGAAACTATGCGTAAAGAATTCCGCGTTTGCTGGAGATCACGAATCTGCTATAACATGACTCCGCATTGACCAACGATGTTGTAACACTGAGGTATTCAATCACAAAACTCATTATTTTATAAGGATCAGTTAGATTGTAATATACCCTGGATAAGCAAGATACTGCTAGAAGTAGGGAAAGTATTTCTAGCAGTGTCTTGCATTTGGCTACTGCAGTGTCATGATGCCAATTCCTCACGGAAACACAATCTCCAGTAATCCCAGAATTCCTTCTGGGGACTGCGTGACTTCATCTGTCAAATTGCACTAACATCTTGAAATTTGGGTTAATTGCTTAAATATGTCTTCTTCACATTCACATTTTACAAGACTCCATAAATTAAATTAAAAATGCCAAAGTATGAGTGTATTATATGGCTGTAGGATATGCAGTCAGCATTACAAAATTATTACAAATCTCTTGAAATGTTGGTTAATTCCTTTACTGTGATATGTTTTTGCCATGTTTGCTTCTCTCTATTGTAAAAAGTCACAAGAAATTTAGTCACAGATTTTGCATGGTGCCAGTAGACAAGTCATTCCATGTCAACTCAATACAATTTTAAGACAAAATTATTGTAAGACAACTAGCTTTGCCTTGGGGTGGAGGCAAGAGGCTTTGTCTTAGCTCTGACCGTGTGTTCAGTTATGACTCTGTTACAATACACAGGTCGCCAATCAGTTTCCCTTATACCTCAAGCTAAGGAAAAGGTATCGGTAAATAATGTTTAAGAGTCAATGTTGTTTCAACTCACTATATTCTGAAAATCTTGCACAGTCAATAACTGAATAGGCAATCAGACAAAGTCGCAGAAGAAAATTTACAAGTTCGATTAACCGATTCGAGCCAAACCACATCCTAAAGTTCACTGTATTATTGATTATTACTTGAACGTATAAAAAAGTTCGTCACACGCTTCTACAGTTCCAGTTGATTTGAAATCGACCCACACTTAAGTAATCCCGAGGCCCCTCATGGCGTAATATTATTTTGCTGCAACATTGTGATAAAATTGAATGAGCTAAGCTGTATGTTGATGAGCCTACTGTCTCTCAAAGACTAACTGTGAATGTGCGAAACTACATCTTGTCATGCTCACTGTCCTTGGGCAACTGACAGCACTCGCTTTTAGTGGGAACCAAGAATATTATAGGCATCTACCTGCTCTCTCACGAACTGTGGGAAAGTCCCAGACTTCCTGTTTCCCACGAGAATATGCTAGCACTGATCAGATAAGTTTCGAATACGGTTTCATCATCCAAATTTTACGTTGACAATAAAATAATCGTATCACTCTGAAATTTTACAAATCGTTAGATCTTGAAGAAAACGTTAACTTTAGTTATTATAAAAAAATTTGTAACTTTAGTAGTTTGGCAGAAAATAAATAATTTGGATATGAACTTCTAAAATATCATTCCAGGCGAATGCTGAAGAATGTTTAAATTAGTGTAAAACTCTGCTTTCTCGCTTGAATTAACATAGAAACTAACTGTAGAAATGATATGCAATCATATTATCCAATTTAACCCACTGTTCTGAAAATAAAATTTTATTGCGCAATTACAAAATTTAGTAGAGTCATTCCATGTCAATACAATTTTAAGACAAAATTAACCTCACTATCTCAGATTTTGATGAAATTTGGCAGAGATGTACTATTTATATAGACTTGGAATACATTAGACTTTGAGATTCACCCCCTACTCGTTTTTGAATTGTGGCTATGTAAAGCTTTCAAACTGCAAACTAACAATTTTGAATTGCTCTAGAAGCTCTCCTCATTTAGCTAGAGAGCTGAGAGATGAGTTATTTTACAGCATTTTTCATGCACTTTCCTGTGATATAACGATTTGTGAACACATTTTTTTAAAATAAGAATTTGATTCTAAATATTTAAAAAATTACATATTTTAAAATTTGAGATTAATTCCACAAATAGATAGTACTGTTATAAATCATCTTACTCTGTCTCCAGTTTCCCAGGTGTAGTGTAAGAGCACTCACCACCTTTGTCTGTCCAAGTATGTTTCCTCTTCTTGGATTCTAGACCATGATGCACCTTTCTCCTGTAGGTTCTGTTTCACGAGGTCAATCCATCTCCTTCTGAGCCGGCCTCTTGGTCTTTTACCCTTCAGTTCTTTTTCCAGCCATATCCTCGCTGTTCTTGTTGGGTCCACCTGCTTGACATGTTGCAGCCAACACATTCTTGCTTTGGCAATTTTTCACGAAGGGTTTCATCGACTGGGATCTGTTTATGGATCACTTCATTCCTGATCTTCTCTCTTCAGCAAAAGAGTAATAATTGGAGATACCTTTCAAAAACAAAAAGAGCCTCATAGTGTCACTGGCAAAATGTCTATGTGGGATGGTTGGTAATGGCTTCATTGTTAAAATAATTTAAAACTGAAGCTTGTTTTTAATTAATTCCCAGTATACAATACCAATTTTTACACTTCTGTGAACATAAATATAAGCACTAACCTGATAATGAGTCTGAAATAATTAAATCAAACAGACTTTCAATATGCTGGCAATACTTTTTAGTTCAAATTTTTAGGAAAAATCAGTGTTTGGTTAAAGTGCTCATACTGCAACATTAAAAACATCTTAACTACAGGAGCATTCCTGAAATCCTAAAGAAAGTCTCAAAGAATCAAAATTTGCTGTGATTATTTGAAAGATATAGCATAGTGCTACAAGATAAAGCACAGAGCTACCACTGGACAGGGCAGCTGGTATTGATCTATCCTTTTGTAATATATTTTAAACAGGGAAACAAAGTTGAACATTTTAATTACATAGCTATTTCTGATTTACAAGAGCACAACACAGTTTTTATTTACATCTTTCAACAAAAAAATTTCCTATCAATATTTTTTATTTTTCAGACAGATCTGGAGACCAGTACAAAAATAAGAAAAACTTTTGACCTCTGCTTTCTTGAGGAAGATTTTAAAGTGAAAGGAGAGTTGCACTTCTGCCACAGCTAATTGAAAATGATCTTGTGATGTGCTAGTGTTAGTTTGCATAGATCTTATGAAAATCAAATTGAAACCCCACAATTTTTTGAGTGAGCAGCACAAAACATTACCACAGTAGAGTTTGCCTTCTGAATCCAAGAGGAATATACTAAATCAGATTTATTATTGAAAAGTCACTCTGATGAAGCATTGATTATCCAAAAAAAACGCAGTACCCCGGGTTCATTCCCAAAACTACTTCAACATTATTGATGAAACAGTTTTCAGTTGATTTGAATGTTTGGGGAAGAAAATGTCAAAATCTCATGTTAGACTTAAAATAGAAGTCATATCAGGCTACCTCAGTGCCGTCTATGAAGGAAACTGGTGACTCAGATATGTTTTACAGGAAAATGAAGAACTTGATGAAGTAAAAACATTTCTTCATCCATCTGGGCTGTTACATCATTCTCATATCCCAGAATACTAACGTTCTGTGGGTATCTGTTGTGGATGTTCTGAAAAAAGTGGATCCTGCGACTCCTACTAGACTGAGTTAAGTTCCACTTACAAATGATGTATGCCAAACAAAAGTGGTTTTTTGAAACTTCAAAAGATGAACTTATCCTACTCGATTAAAAGTTTTACTTGAGACTCGTTGAACTCTTTTATCAGGGTAGTGTTCATATTTATTTTCACAGATGTGTAAATATTGGCATTCTTGTATTATTCAGTTGTATACCGGGAATTAATGAAAAATAAGCTTCAGTTTTAAATTGTTTTAACAATGAAGCCATCACCATCCCACATTTATATTTTTCCAGACGATTTATAAAAGTATGGAATTAATTTCAAATTTTAAAGTGTACTTTTTGAAAAATTAATAATCTAATTTTTGCTCAACTAACAATATTGTGTTAGCGAACAGTATGTTATATTACAGGAAAGGTCTTGAAAAATGCTGTATAATGACACTTCTCTCAGCTCTCTAGCTAAATTAGGAGAGCAATTCAAAAATATTTGTTAGCAGTAGTTCGAAAACACACAGACATCTCTCAAATTTTGGTATTATTCCAAGTCTAAAAGAATAGTTCTTCTCTGCCAAATTTAAGGAAAACTGAGATGTTGAGGTTTAGAGAGTCTGTTGAGTTAGCGTGTCATGACTCGTACATGTCTTTCCATGTTGCATTGATAAAAGCAATAGGTTGTTTTCTTTGTGTGAAAATACCGCATTTGAAGATAGAAATGCAGATAAAATTTCCATATGACTAAAATAAAAAAATATTTCTTCTGTTTGAGGCTGCATTTCAACCTAACCACAGTTGCTGGGAAGAAAATGGAACAATTTAGGTTGATATATTTTTAGTATTTTTGCAGTGTGTAGCCACTTTGTATTTCGACATTTTTAATTTAGTTTGTGGTGACTTTTTTGTAAAATGAGATTGGGGAACATGATGACGATATGTCCAAGCAATTTTAAAACGTTTGTCATTTTTGATAGGTAGATAAAGTCTTGCAACTACCTTACTATTGTATGAAATGCTCTTGGGTGACTAGCCGAGTCAAGAAGACTTCACCAGAAGATGGTGACATTGAATTTAGTTGCCGAAATATCGTGTGACAATGCATTCTTGGCTCGGCTAGTCACCCGAGAGCATTTCATACATTCTCAACGCCGAAAAAGACTTCGTTCTTATATTCCTTACTATTGCTCTTACTAAAACTATGAAATTTTATATGATAGGATTATTATTCAGATGTTAAGAAAACAAGAAAAGACTCACTTAATCTAATTGTCAGACAGTAGCTCAGTGTTTTATTTTGCTTCAGTCTTGATTGTTTATTAGAACCACAAATCAAAAAGTTATTTTTATTTATCGTATGATTATTTATGAGGTACACAATAGGAAATGTACATATCACAAGCTAGTACAATTTCATATCTCGAGATCTAATGTTTTAATCCAGTCAACTGCACTGATCGACGCATCATGGATTTCCGCTTCACATCCGTAGGTATAACCTCAATTGCCCTACACGTGACCCCTGGGTGGTGCTAAGAAAGCAACAGCGATAAGATGAGACTGAACTGTCTGAATAGACTTCTCGGTCAAAGGATACACAAAAAGGAGCCAGAAGGTCCTTTTCAGGACCCACAAGCTCGTAGAATTGGACCATCTCTATGCATTTGTCAACTGAATATCAAAAAGTTATTTTTAGGATGTCACAAATTGCAGAAACAGTTGGGCAGAGCTTGAAAATTTCTAACTATGGCATCAATGCGATGTCACAGGTGGTTTTTGTTTATATGTGTGTCCACAATGCTGGTTTTATCAAGAATGTGTGGTGTGTAGGCAGTCAGCTGCATGAATGAATGGATTTGACCCCAGGGGTGCTCCGCTGAAGGTCAGGTAACTGTAGTAGTTGTCTTGATCTGGTTAGCTGAATTTATATCTATAACTCCCCATGCCACTTCATTCTGCAATTCAAGAAAGAGGTGAACCACCAATCACAGAACTGCACAAACTTCACCTTGTAATTGTTAGGCCAAGGTGACAGATAAAACATTCCAAATTGTCACCCTGTCGAGCACCTTATTGGTACACAAGAAATCCACACCCTCTTTCTCTTCATTCACTGCCTGACCTGTATCTCTTTCTTGGATTTTACATTTCTTAGGTCAGCATCTTTTTTACAGAAACATTTTCACCTGTGTGTTTGATCAGACAATGTCCCCCCCCCCCCCCACATTCTGTTTACTCCCTTGTCTTGATAAAGTTCAAATTCACTTTTACCACAATTTCAGATACCTGTACTGCCGTTCTGTCTCTGCAAGTATCTCGGTGTTCGTCTGTTGAAATGTTTGGAATCCTTTGACTCAACATGCAATACTGTTTGCATCCATTTTATTGTATTGCTTCGTAACATATTAAGCTGTATTACACGACAACTTCCCACTTTATTACTGTTAATTGTTTAGTTCATAAGATCAAAGTTTCATTTGGCATTGAGAATTAATATAGTCTTCTTGGGTGACTAGCCAAATGAGCAGTCACCTGAGAAGACTATATTAATTGTTAAGTTGTTTCAAGTGTTTCCTGCTCATCATTATCATCCTCAACAGTTTCCAGCCTCTGGCCGGGTCTGCTTTATGCACAAGCCTCTCCATTTGCTTCTTTCATCCCACCACCTCTCAGCCCCACTTTGTTCCAGTCCTCTCCTCTCTTCCGTACATCCTCCTCCACTCCTTTCAGCCATCCATCTCTTGGTCTTCCTCTGGGTTGTTTACCATGCATCTTAATTTCATGGATTTTTCTTGGGATTCTCTGAGCCTCCATTCTCTTGACATGTCAGTACCATCTCAGTCTGCTCCTCTCTACCCTTTCCTGTAGGGGTTCCTCTTTTATGGTGCGTCTAATCACTTCATTCCTTATTCTGTCCATTTTAGTAACTCCCATTCTACCTCTTAAAAACTTCATTTCATTTGCTTGTACTCTGCCGATGTCCCGCTTTTTCATTGTCCACGTTTCAGCAGCATATGTTAAGACAGGCACATAGTACGTATGATAATTACTCTCTTGCTTCTCCATTGCACCTCTTTATTCCATATCAGGCTTCTAATGGTCCTTAGGAACGCCTCTGCTTGTCTTCCTCTTTCACTTATCTCGCCATCATTTCCTCCACATTCCTCTAATACACTCCCCAAGTACTTGAACCTGTTTACCTTCTTTAGTTGTTCCCCTGCCATCACATTTCCCTGGGCTACCCTATTCTTTTTCCTGGTTGTTACCATGTACTCACATTTCTTTACATTAAATTTCAGGCCATATTCCTCCACACTGTCTGTCCATACATCCAACTGCCGCTGCACTTCCTCTTCTCCACCTCCCCATATCATCCGCAAAAACCATCACCTTCATGTTTTCCTCTCCCATCCTCGCTGCCACCTTCTGCATTATTTCCTACTGCTTTGCCCATTTTCTTGTTCTGTTGTGTTCTCTTCTAACCTATCTAATTTAGGGCACAAGCAGTGGCAGAGGTTAATTATGATTATAGTGTGGAGTAAGAATTGCTTATTGAATGCTTGAAGTGGAAATATCTTGGCATAACATTTGATAACAAACTCAATTGGGCAGAGCACATTGGGCAGGTGTTAGGGAAAGGTTACAAAATTCTTCATTTACTGGAGAGAGTGATGAGGGGTTGTACCAGAGAAGTTAGGGAGTTGGGTTACAAAACTTTGGTCAGACCAATGGTTGAATATGATGGTGTAGTTTAAAAACCCACATTTTGGTTATCAAATACAGGAGTTGGAAGGTGTGCAAAGAAGAGCAGCTAGATTTTGTTGTGGAATTTATCTCAGGACCCGGTTAGTAACTGATATGACAAGGGAGCTGGGTTGGGGCTCATTGGAGGAAAGTGAAGAGAGTGCTGGGAATGAACAGGGCATGTGTTAGGGCTTGGAGGGATATAGGTCAGAGAATTAAGAATAGTGGATGGAAGAGGAAAGGCGACCATGACTACAAGCTTGCGCTCGATTTCATGCATAAGGAAGTGGGAAAATTTTCTTTTGTTTGTAAGGATGTTGGGGATTGGAACAAATTACCAAGTGACGTGGTGAATAATTTACCAAAAACGCTTAAGGAATTTAAAATTTGTAAATCAGAAAAGTAAATGTGGGAGGAATTTAACATTCAATTATAAAAGAATATATATATATATAAAAGAATATATATATATAAATCAAATTAGGATAGGGAAATGAGCCACCATTTACCTTTAGATGATGGATGTGGGGCGTGAACACACAGAAGAAACACAAATAATAAAGTAATTTTCGGGATAAACCCTTCGTCAACGGGAGAAAATTATGAGAGGTGGGCACAGCTGGAGACTGCCTCACAGAAAGACTGCTGGTGGGAGTAAATTAAAAAATTGGAAAAGTAGAGGGGCAGTGAATCAGAGCTAATACCCGAGCATAGATAAATATCCAAACTAATCTCTGGTCGGTGGGAAGATCAAAATATAATTAGAACTAAATATGAAAAAAAATTAATTATATAAAATATTATACAAATAAAATAATTTTTATGAAGTAAACATCACCTTAGGTGGTGGTGGTTCAATATAGGCAATGGAAATGAGAGGATTTAAAAAGGTTAAACATATGTAATAATAAGAAAAATAATAATAATGACCGGGTATTATCTCAAGTTGAGACCAGGTGGTTGCCTTGTGCCAAGTTTGTACTGGTAGGCAAGTTCCCACCTGAGTTCAGAGAAACTGCTGCTATTAGGGAGAACTCTGATAGCACAGAATGTGAAACAAGAGTTGAAATTATTCAAGTCGTGTGGGCAGCAACTGGGTGCTTTGGGTTCTGTGTGAACACCGTCTGTCGGTGGCCATTCATTCTTATGGAGAGTGGATTTGTAGTCAAACCTATATATGAAGCCAGGCAGTGGTTGCATTTTAATTGGTAAATTACATGGGTGGTTTCACAGGTGGCGTGTCCTATGATAGGTAAGCTTTCCCCTGTCACAGGGTTGATGAAAGTGGTGGAAGCATGATGTATGTCGCACATCTTGCAGTGGGGTCTATTACATGGGAAAGAGCCTTGTTACTGATTGTTAGGAAGAGGAAGACTGTGTTTGTGGACTAGAAGTTTGCTGAGGTTAGGAAGTCTGCTAAAACAAGTTCTAGGAGGGGCAGGGAGGATTTTAAGAAGAATGGATCTTATTTCAGGGCATGTTTGTAAGAAATCATAGCTCTGCCAGAGGATTCTGTAGATGGATTCGAGGCCTGGGTAGTACTGTGTGACCAAGACTGGATTGTGGTTGGTTTTTGCGGGTTTGGGATGATTGATAGGCTGTTTGTTCACCAAAGTTGGAGGGTAGTTGCGAGATATTAATGCTTCTGAAATACTGTTGGAATAATATATGAGAGACTGTTGGTTTGAGCATATGTGACTACCTCGAATGCCAAGACTGTAGGGGAGAGAACGTTTGGTATGGTATGGGTGGCAACTGTTGATATATATATATATATAAAAGTAACTGTGATTATGCCTTGGATAATTTTAGTCTGTGCTTTGCAACATTAACTTGGCCGCCACCTAATTTGATTAAACCCCAAATTAGGAAAGGTAACAGTCGGTAAAAGTCACTGGTAAATGATGATAGATGTACACTATATTCAATTTTAGACGAAGTCATAGAACTAAATTGGCATCAGACAATGTCTCTAAAGAAATGTAAATGCAGGACCGATTAACATGATTGAGCCAGACCAAACCCCAAATAAAGCTCACTAATGCATGGAAGATGGTAAAATTTTGTCACACGCCCCAAAAATTCAATGTTTCTGTCAATGACCTTTAATTAGGTTACGCCGCCGTGCCACTTGGCATAAAATTCTACATCAGAGCAACATTGTCACGCTCTAACTAATTCTGCAAGACTGGCCGGCATCTACATTGCACTGCAAAGTAGCGTGGCACCAAAACGACACACCGCAGAGCGTGGTTTCACTCAGATGACTTGAAACAGACTGGCCACAAGGAAGGCCAAGGGCTGCTATATATAGAAGCGCCCGTGGGAACAGTTTGTCACTCAGTCTCATGATCTGATCAAATGTCATCCTTAAAGCTTAAAGATTTCATCATGCATATGACCTTGTTGACTTAAAATACTCCTATTGCTCTGAAAAATTGGCAGTAGCTAGATCATTTAAAAAGTGTTAATTTTGAAATATATATATAGAACATTCAGATAGGATAAAAAATCACCGCTTACCAAAGAAGGGGATTCCAGCGGCGTTGGTACATGAAAAAAAAACACGAACACACAAAATTTTTTGGAGCATAGCTCTTCATCAGTCGAAGTGAGATGGCTGCATGCAAGCGGCTGGCAGCCAACTGCATGAGCCACAATGTCGGTGGCTAATGGTGGGGGGAAAAACAACATGGTGGGAAGTGAGGGTGGGGGTAGAAGAGCACAGGCTGGAAAACAATGTTGAATAGCAAGTATAAAACAAAACTGTACACAAGGACCCGTCGCGGAAGGGCAGTATACCTCAGTTAATGGTCCCAAAAGCCCACCAAATAATGGACACATGTGCAAACAACGGAAAACAAAATATTCAGAAATTTTAAGTTAAAACTAAAAATAAAATCACAATCTATAAAGATAGGCTCTGGTGAGCAGTGATTCTATGGGAGAAGGTGGAAGAGAGGGGGATAGGTGGGAGGAAAATTGGTGCTATCTTAAATTTAGAACTGGTGATTGTCTGGTCCCCAGTTGGTACTGATAGGCCTGTTCCCACCTTCTTAGTTCTGAAATACTGCTTTTATCTGAGAGGACTCTGATGGCGTGGACCGAGAAGCAGGTGTTAAAATTGTTGGTGCCATGTGTAGTGCCATGATGTGATACAGGGTGGTCAGGGTTTTAGGTGTGTACTGATTGTCTGTGTCCATTCATTCTGATGGCCAGTGGATTTATTGTGAGTCCAATGTAGGAGGCTGGGCAATGGTTACAAGTGAGTTGGTATATAAGGTGGGAGGATACACAAGTGGCGAATCCTGTGATGGGAAAGCTTTCCCCAGTTACGGTGTTGGTAAAGGTGGTGGAAGGCGGGTGCATAATTTACAATGGGATCTGTTGCAAGGAAATGAACCTTGGGGCTGTCTTGCAGGTTGGGGGATCCCATGCGTATGGGCCAAGAGCTCCAAACCTCAACCAACAAAACGTCACACCGCGGAGCGTGGTTTCGCTCAGATGACTTGAAACAGACTGGCCACGAGGAAGGCCTAGGGCTGCTATATATAGAAACGTGCGTGTGAACACTTTGTCATTCAGTCTCATGATCTGATCAAATGTCGTCCTTAAAGCTTAAAGATTTCATCATGCTTATGTCCTTGGTGACTTAAAATACTCCTATTGCTCTGAAAAATTGACAGTAGCTAGATCATTTAAAAAGTGTAAATTTTGATTCTTATAGAAAAAATTTGTAGCTTCAATAGTCTGGTTGCAAAACATTATTTTCTGAGATTCCAAACTGTGTTCATAACTTCTACAATGTTGCAGCTATGAAACTGAAATAACTTTTACTAGCCGACCTGAGCGATAATTTTTCTAATAAAATATGATGAATAGTGAGGTTGAATGCTTGTAATTTAGTGAAAAGTAGAACCGGACTTTTGTAGCTAGCGTTCTGGCCTCACATTCGGGAGGACGGCGGTTCGAATCCCTGTCCAGGCATCCAGATTTGGGTTTTCCATGGTTTCCCAAATCACTCCAGGCAAATGCCGGGATGCTTCCTTTAAAAGGCCATGGCCGAATTCCTTCCCATTCCTTGCCCCGCTGTCCTTTCCCGTCTATAAAGACCGCGTTGTTGAGAGACATTAAGCAGTTAAAAAACTTTTGTAGCAAATATTTATTTAGTGGAATAGGTACGCATCAAAATACTCGCAACATGCTATGAAATTTTAAAACACACTGTATGTACTGACCTTAACGCGAAAACACCCAACCTGAACAAAATGCACACTACATATCAACATCTCTGATATATTTTGCTGTGCGAATAAAACGTTTACATTGAAATTCTATAGCAAAACAAAAATGTTTCCGTAACAGAAAAAAATATCCGAAAAGCTACTTATCGTATAAAAAAAAAAAAACAGTTTATTGACATCTCTGTGATATCTACTGCTGCAATCTTGGCTCTGAACTGTCTCATAGACGCGACCTCTTTAAGCATCAAATTCTGAATAATTCATTCTTATCTTATGGTTTTACCTAATTGGAGACATTAATCTTTAAAACGATATGTCATTTTTCGATCTCCGTTGGGTATTGAAGGAGGTAGATGACTCATAATAATAATAGTAATGATAATAATAATAAACACATTGTAGAAATAATATTAATGCTTTTTCCCTTTCAGGGTCAAATCCAAAAAAATCCTTTTGTAAAATATAGTGTGATCAAAGCGGACACCTGGGTCTTTAAAGTGATACCTTATTTATCGATATCGGTTAGGCATCCAGCGAGGAAAAAAGAATTGTTAGAAATTGATATTTTTGTCCCTTAAGGGTTGAAATTGGAAAAAAAGTTCTTTCTTAAAATATTATGTGACCAAAACGGATACTTTAATCTTTAAAATGATACCTCATTTATCGATTTCGGTTAGGTTTCAAGGGAGATAAATGGCTCGTGACCGAAAAATGTGTTATAGAAAGATTAATACTTTTGCCCTTTAAGGTTCAGATTTTGAAAAATTCCTTTCTTAAAATATGGTGTAATGAAACCGAAGACCTAACGAGCACCTCTGTCTTTAAAATAATACCTCGTTTATCAATTTTGTTCAACTATCAAGGGAGATAAGTGACTTGAGACACAAAAAACGCATTTTAGAACTAATGATATTTTTCCCTTTAAAGGTTCAATTCAGAAAAAATCCATTGCTAAAATATGATTTGACACTAGCAGAGACCTTAATCTTTAGAATAATATCTCATTTATCTATTTCGGTTAGATATAAATGGCTCACGACACAAAAATGTGTTGAAGAACCATTGATACGTTTTCGCTTTAAGGGTTGCATTCAAAATAAATTCTTTCTCAATATATGATGTCACCAAAGCGGAAAAATTAATCTTTAAAATGATACTTCATTAAACGATTTCAGACAGGTATCCAGGGAGATAAATGACTGGCAACCCAAAAAAACAGAGTTTTCAAAATATTGACATTTTTGCCCTTTAAGTGTCGAATTCCGAAAAATTCCTTTCTTGAAATATTATGTGACCAAAGTGGAGACCATAAGCTTTAAACTGACACCTCATTCATTGATTTCGGTTATGTATGAAGGGAGGTAATGGCTTGTGACAAACAAAACACTTCATAGAAATAATATATATGGTTTTACCTCTGCTCTTTCAACTGATACCAAAAACTCAACTATTTTCAAAAGGGTGAAATAAAACTTATCAACAAAAATAAAATTTAAGTAACTGGTATTAAGTAAGCTATTAAAGCTATCAATCTGAAAGTGGCTTTAAATGATTCTACATATTTCATAAGTACTACTGAGCGATTTTTGAAGTTGCTACCTGTTTTCTTCAAATTATTATGAATTTTTAAAGTATATGCTGTTTCAGGATGATGCGATAGGAAATACTATCTTGTTCAGATACTTTCTCAAAACTGAAAAAACCTGATATCTAGCTTGAATTAACTTAGTAACTGACTTTAAAAATGATATGCAATGCTATTCAATTTAACTCGCGGTTCTGAGAACAAATTTTGTTTCACAGTTACAAAATTTTTAGGTTACCTTACGGTGGCCATTTTACAGCCACTCGTCCACGTACATAGTTATTGTTTTAACCATTACTTTTAAGCTTTTAAATCTGACTGGCCTCTTTACAGCCATCCAGTCATGGTTTGTAAAGTTCGTAGTTTTAATGGCCCCTTTACATCCAACATTTTAGTATTTTATTTAATTTTGCTGTCTGTATGGCCGACCTCCATACAATCGGCTATGCAGATGGTAATATTGTGAATTTTAAGCTACATTGCTAAGCCGGTTGTTGTTACGATGCTAATGATCCCTTCATCGACGCGTCCTTAAGCCGCAACAATAACAACAACATCAACATCTTTAACAAAGAATCTCCCACTACAACCATTTGTGCATATCTACTGGCTGGATCTGGTCATGGTGATTTAGGAACATCATCAGTTTCACAATTGTATGCTGTGTCTAGTAAGCTTTCTCGGATATTTTTTTATGCTGTAACCGATGTTTGTACTTTGTTCTACACTCCTATCTGAAACCGTTACAGAGCGTTGTATATCCTGTACTAGCCTTTGCTCGTGATTTTATCCATGTCGACAAGAGAAGGTTTTAGTTGTTTTGTCATTGATTTACAGTTTCCACTTGTGTCATTAGCATTTACTGAAATGGTCGCTTGGTTTCTCTAGAACAGTGTTGCTTGTATTTCTTCATTAATGTTGCAATCTGGATTTAATTTTTTTGATTTGGCTTTGGTTTGGCTATGTCTCAGATTTTAAGCTTGACCAGAAGGCTTCATTCTGGGAAGATCCTGTCAAAACCTGACATTTCCAATTATGGTTTCAGAACAGTTAAAGGCAAATGGCATGAGCACCTAATGTACAAGTTGTTTAATGATTCTTATTTCTAGCTCATGGGGTATGTAGAGGGGGGTACTGTGTGGATAAGTTTTTATCAGCAATGCATGTCTGAAAACATACTGTTTCTTTTCTATAAGTATAGCAAAATAAAAATTGTTTTTGATGGTTTCTAAATTCCTTCAGTAATGTTCTAATCAAATAGGTGTAATGTAGTAGCTGTTCATGCAGAACCCTCCATATAGTGTTCCGAGTGTCAATGGATTTACTTTCCTCTTAGAAGTAGGGAGGGGGTGCTTGTACCATATTATGAGAAATGCCTTAATTTAAATGGCGATTATGTAGCCAAAGAATTTACTTCCAAAATGTATATAATAGTAAGTGGAAGTGCATTTATTGAAGTGTTTAAAAATTTATTTAAGTTATTTACGTGGTCAGAAACTACGGAATTTTAGTGAATTTAACTTTCTTTCGAATTATTATTATTTTAAAATTACTTTACTTCACTTAAAAGTGTTTAGAAATGGTGAAATGCTCATGTAGCAAAAATCTGTTGTTTACAAGTTGGATTATAATGTATTATCTTATTCCAGGTTAGTTAAAAGTTTCTTTATTATTATAATAAGTTTATTCAGTGCTTTTATTAAATGTTGTGGGTCTTTACTGCTTTTAAAATGGTTTATTTAATAAATTAGGTTGTGGTATCAGCTTCTATATGAAACGTTCCTCCCATAACCTGTGTGTGCAATGAAAACTATATGTTTACTATGAATTTACTTCCTCCCTTATACTCGAAATTAGGAAACTAGAATTTACCAAAATTCTAAGGTGCTTGCAACTGGTGATGTAGAAAACTGAAGAAGGCATTAGAAATTTTAAAGTTAGCTGGCTAATACTCTGTAATGCTTGACACTCTGCTGAAAAGTGTAAAAATAAAAATAAAAAAAACCGTTGAAGGCTGCAGAATGACAGCTGAAAGTACAGTGAGTGTAATAAATATGCACCATTATATGAGAAATGTAATAAATATTATTCCCAGCATCTTGTTGATACCATTCTGAAATTTATTACCCTTTGTCTTCCAGCAGGCAGTTTAATAAGTAGCTAACCGATTGTTTCTCCTTGAACAGTTATGCCACATTCAGAATTTTCTTTTGTTTACTACCTTGATTGCTTCCTTTACATCAGTGGTTCCCAGTTTTTCCCTAGTAACACTTCAAGAATGAGGTCAACATCGCGTTATGGTTATAGCTGAAATGGAAAATAAATGCGTTCATCCCAGTCGAGTGCTTTGCTGAACCACAGCATTGCAGTAGTATGATTCATACACACTAATTTGTCTTAATGTATATTTTGGCGATACTGATTTTTGCATAATAGTTCCTCTTTTCAGTTATTTTGTAGATGACCTTAACCAAGGGATTATAGCATGTACCCCTTGAAGCAATCTCACGTACCCCCGGGAGAATGCATACTACTAATTCGGAACCAATGCTCTACATAAATGTTGAATATTGGGGGTAAAGAAAACGAAATAGTCTCGAACCTTTTTAACTGATGCTTGTATCTTGTATTTATCTACTTTTATTATAGCCACTCGAACCTCGTATAGGTAATAAATTCTTCTTCTCTCTCAATATTTTAGATCTGAATTCTCTAAAATTTGTCCCATCTAACATTACAAAACCCTTTTTTCAAATGCCACAAGTATATCCTTATTTTTCTTGATCTGTCATTCCGATATTAATATTGAAGCCAAAATTGCCTCTTGCACCCTGCTTCTTCCTAAACTCTGATCTTACCTAGTATCCCCTCCCCTCCTCTCCCCTTTCCTTTCAACTCTTCTGTATTATTATGCTGGTCAATAATTTTGAAATATAAGTTGTGTGATAATTTTCATGTTTGTCAGATTGGTCTTTCATTGGAATCTCTCCTGTTTTGTAACATTTTTGTAAGAGTTTTGAATGAGCTATTAATTCCTTCTTCTTACCACATGACTCATAATTACTTTCATTATTTCTTAAAAAATTGCAGGTTGTATAGTATAGTTATAATTTTCATCACTATAATAAGGAAAGTATTCAAGAACATTCAATAATTTGTCATTCAAGTCCTTTTAATCTGGCATTAAATCAGATATGTCAGCTAACCAAGTACAAAGTAGGTTACCAAATCTTTGTCTACCAAATACATCAAAAAGCAATTATCATGAAATGGGAATAAAAAGTGAAGCAATCTTGCTCATCATCCACTTACTCTTTTTTTCATTTTGTTTCTTCTATTTTCTCTGCTCACACCAATTTGAATAATTCAACTAATAACTTCTAAAATTCCTGTTTCTCTTTTTCAAGTAGGGCATTTACTATTTTCATGTGGGAATTCACAGCAGCCAAGTGTAATGGTGTCGCAGTTTCTTTATTATCTGCTTTAACATTTGCTCCCTTGTTTTACAAGGCCATTTACTATTTCTATAAAAACTTTTTCGATGGCGGTGTGCATTAGTGTCAACTCATCAGTCTTTGTAATTCTATTCATATCAGCACCTCTGTTTATTGAAAGCTCTGCTACCTTTACAAGGCAACATGCAATACTGTAAATTGATCATTGTATTTATAATCTGTTAAATTCATTATTCTGCCACTTTTTAGGCATTTACAGTTTCCTTCTTTTCAATTCCCTGTTCATTTCTTCAGTTATATCACTCTCATTTAGATCTATTGCATATACTATTATAAATCTGTAAGCAAGCTTTGTGTCTGGGAGGTATGGACCGATGTGTTTTCAAATTTTTAGAGCTAATGGTTCAATCAAAATTTTGAGACACAGCTAATTACTTGTAGGTACTGAGGGGCAGAGCTAATAAAATCATTTCTAGGCAGAAAAATTATGGGCAATGGATCACACTGCATTTGAGATGGTCACTCCTTTCAACAAAAATTGACAATAGATCATGTTACTTTTCTTGGGATTGTTTTGTTTCTTGACTTTGGCTATTTATTTATTAAATTCTCTGAAATTTAAATCATTAAAATTATCAGGACATAACAATTAAATGTAATAAGTACAAGAAATGTTTAAATTACATCTTTGTACTTCAAGAACCGTCAAAGATCATACTACTATACTATACTTCACATTGTTATATTATTTTCCAGTTTATGTAATATACCAAGCGAAAATAAACGGAATACGTTAATCACACAGCTTCTTCGTAGATGCACTTCAGGAAGTGTACCTTAATTGTGGATTTAATTTAAGTTAAACATCCACGCGCTTAGTGTAGATGTGTTTAGTCACAGTAATTACAACTTTGGTAGCAATGCAAAGAAGCCATTATCACACAAGCAATATATATATATATATATATATATATATATTTTAAAATGTATATGAACCGTTCATAAACTGTATTAGCAGTATTAATTTTTGTTGATAGTATGAAGTGAGTTGCAATCTTATTTGCTTGTAATGGACACTATAATCTGAATTTGTTTTGCGTGTAAACTTAAATGCAGCCCGGACACTAAAACTGAAACGTATTCAACCAAATTCAGATGGTGGTCCCATAATGCGAACCTCCTCAGATGGAATTGTCATTTTGGTTTGAAAATTTGTACACGCGTTCCTTGGGTGATATTATTTAAAAATATTTTTATGTTTTAACAGTCAGATACTAAACGGGGGATTCTACGATAACTGTGGAACTGTGATACTGCAATTTGGTGGAGGATTCTTATGTAACTTGATGAAAAAATTGAAAGTAAAGAATACAATTTTTTGAATTCTCACTTAGTGTTCAAGATATCATATCTCGAAATTGGAGTGGCTACTTTAAGATAAAGGCTGGGCCAGGAAAAAAAATAAATAAATCATGAAAGCCACACAAGGAATTACGTTGTAAGCACCTTAGAATTTGGGTAAATTCTATTTTTCTTGACTATATGGCATTTAATTTAATTTAATTTAATTGAAATGGAGCACACACTCCGGTGACAATTTCCCTACACACCCAACTTCCACCTATCCTACACTCACCTACAAAATTTAACTTTAAATTCTTTTAACGTTTTCGGTAGGTTATTCATCATTCCCCTTGGTAACTCATTCCAATCCCTGACACCCTTACCTAAAAAAGAAAATCTTCCCACACCCTTGTGCCTGAAATCGAGTGCCAGCTTGTGGTCATGGTCATCTTTTCCCTTCCATGAACTACTTTTCATACCTACTGCAATATCTTGCCATGCCTCATCGCCAGTATATGCCCTGTACACTCCCATTACCCTCCTCATCCTCCTCCTGTCTTGCAATGAATCCCATTCCAGCTCCTTTATCATATCTGTCACTGATTGCATTCTGCGATAATTTCCAGAAACAAATCTAGCAGCCCTTCTTTGCACCTTCTCCAACTCCTGTATTTGATACTCAAAATGTGGGTCCCATACTACACTACCATATTCGAGCAATGGTCGTACTAAAGTTTTGTAACCCAATTCCTTTACTTCTCTCGTGCATCCCCTCATCACTCGCTCCAACAAGTGCAGAATTTTGAAACTTTTTCCTACCACCTGTCCAATGTGTCCATCCCAGTTAAGCTTGTTGGAGGGGGTAAGCCTTCCAGAAATCATAAAAAAATTTCATCTAGTAAATATAGGATATGGGAGACATGATTCATGCAGAAGCCGATACTGCAGTCTAACTCAGAACAGACGGCGATTTAAAAGCAATAAAGTAATTCAGTACTTAATACAAGCCGTAAATAAACAGTTAATAATAGTAAATAACCTTTAAACTAACCTGAACCAGTGTAATCCATAGTTATCCAACTTGTAAACAGTCGATTTTGGTTACGTGATTATATCACTAATCCTCAACACTTTTCAATGCAGTATTTTTATAATAATAATAACCCAATAGAAAGCTAAATTCACTAAAAATCAGTAGTTTCAGGCAGTATAAATAAAGTAAATATAATTTTAAACACTTCATTGCCCTTGCATTTTCAATACCACATAACAACACGTTTTCGATAATTTCCCGAGCTAAAAAATTAACCTGGTACAACATATTAAAGTTTTAAAACATTCCATGCAATATAACGAATATTAAGTCAGTTTTAAATTAATTAGGTCGTAAGTAAAAATGTGGTAACTTTCAAAATTAAACTTTGAATAAATAAGACCATTTCAGTAAACAAAATAACTTTTAAAATGTGTAACAGAATAAAACTTTTTCAAAATAAGCAGCACTTTAATAATAATTAACGAGATACTAGTTTTTTTTTTTATCATGTCTGCCAGGGTGTATTCACCTCCGTTTTGTGAGGATGATAACTTCTATAATCCACCACCGATAATAATAAAAGTTACAGTTTTTAAATCAGGAGCAATCACAGAACACAATGACAGACGTTTAAACACGATAATTTATAGTTCAACGGTAATTGCTAAAATTGTGGATACTAAGTACTAACACGGGGATTTACCAACATTTTTCAGGAAGTCAGTTACTATTATGCACACACATTTCAATTTTTTACGGTAAACTGAGTAAATTTAGAACTAAAGTCGTCATAAACTCGACAAACCTACACATCATATACTATTCACTGTAAAATTCTGAACACTGGGGATGATAAAATTTTGACGGACTATTTTGGACGGCGAGGTGACACAGAAGGCGTGCGTCGAAAGGTATATAATGCGGAGCGGAGGCCGTCTTTCTTGCCTTGTATTTTATGTTGCGAAGCAAGTTATGTGTCAGATAGTTTCGTCAAAAACCGTTGGGTGGCGGTTGTGTCAGCCAACGATTATGGTCATCAGAATACCTTCAGTTTGTAACTCCATGCGCTACCAGCAACCATGATGGAATTTTCTTGTAGGACTGTGGTGTAAACAGTGACTATGAAACTTTAATTGTGAGTAACAGGTTTAGTCTGGTATTTATTCCTCTTCATGACTTGCGATTCTTGGAGACGGTCAGTCCGATTTAGCCATTTCAAGTGTAATTGTGACTTTCAAATGTGACTTTGAAATATATTGAAAACTTTTCATAAGTGAACAGTGCATATTTTCGTAGTGAATAGTAATCTTTTCTTTCCTGAGGAATAAGGGAAGTGGCGACCTTATTGCAATACAGGCTCACACATGGTTATACAGTTTTATTCAAGAAAATTTTGTCACAACTTAAAGCAAGTTAGAGGTTAGTTAAGGTGATTATACCGATACTTCACCCCGGTATGTAGTTTTTTCCCTTACAACGTGGTGGACATACACAATAGATGTTTTGTTTTCTTCCTAGTGATTGCGGTTAGGTTGAATTACGGACTGTACCACAAGAAAAACTTTACCAAAAGCAAAAGGAACTATACCTACAACTGGTTTTTGAGGCTCAATATTTCAAAAACTAAGTGAGATATTCGAAAATTTTATTCCTTACTTTTGATTTGTTTTGTCGGATTACATAAGAATTCGTCATCAAATTGGGATGCCATGGTTATGATAATGCTGCCTTTAATTAGTAAAATCATTCAAAATATTTGCTGTTCTGCACAAGTTGTTATGCAAGAAATATGTGTTGTTACTAGTTTAAGTTCCTTGTAGCAGTTTCTCAGGCTTGATATTCGTCATTCATGTGATATGTATGTGAGTTATCGCCACACAAACAATTTTTTACTGTATAGCATTGAATTACAATAGCTTACATGTTGCACCAAGAACTAATTGTTGAACTGCCTAAGATGTTAATACTCGAATGAATATTGTGTGGCAACCAACATCTTGCGGCAAAGCCAATTGCAACAACAAGAAGTCAGTTTTCATTCTGGTCCAGGCTTCATTTCAACTGTGGACAGTTTATACAAAAAAAAAAGTTGGTGTAATGTCTACTTTCCATTCTTACCAAAATAGTCTTTATTCTTGAGTAATATTGTCTGCCCATGCATCCTTCACTGTAAAGGTTACATAATGTGAATGGATCTGTATCATAGATTGTCAATTACAACAAAAAGCAGCGTCTGTTTTTATTCTGGTCCAGGCTGTATTTCAATTACGGATGGTTCATACAAAAATAAAAAGTTTCTTTACCATTTTCATCAAAATAAAGTCTTTATTTGTGGGTGTTTATTGTTGTGTCTGCCAGTATGTGCTTCACCATGGAAGAATGGATCGGCATCATAAATTTTCCCCCATTTTTTGCTCATTTTTTTTACTTGGGAAGCATCTCTATTTGCCATCTTTAAATAGGTCTTATCTGTAGTCTTCAACTAGACAGAATTGTAATATTTTTGCTTTTCCCTGATATTTGGTACTACAAAACAGTGTAAAACTTTTCTACACACCAAGGACCATACACGCGAGGCAGTGGGCAAATTTTAGTACTTAATATTTAAAAAAAAAACTGTTTACATTGATATCGCATGTTTTTTAGCCTAAATACTATCCTCTACTATATTAAAAAAAAAAAGCAGTCTGTTGTAATAAAATAATAAAGACTGATTTTTACAATTGTTATGATCACATTAGTCATGTGATTAATTTCATTGTTTAAAGACACTCTAGCCTTGAGTCTTGTCCTATATGTTATGCCAAAATATTATAGTGTTAGAGTTTGTATGTTGTGGTCCTCTTGCCTTTATTTGTGTGGTGTATGTGTGAGAGAGAAAAAGGGTGGGGGGGAAGGAGAGAAAGAGAGGAGACAAGACTAGACTAGGTGGGCCAAGGAAATTAGGGAAGCAGTAGAGGAAGGCTACTTGGCAACCACTGGTCAAGAAAATGTTCCAGTTTCGTTTTCTGTGCGTATATTTCTGATGTCACCTATTCTCAGACAGTTGTTCCTATTTTGAAATTACTGCCCAGTAACCCTCTATCACTGTTAACTGCCATTGTCCAAAGTGTAGTTAGATGCTCACTTACTCCCAAACTATCCACTACATAATCTTCTGGATTAAGGCTCAAAAATTTTGTGTGTTTTTTACTGTTTCTGTATTGCTGATAATTGGCAAAAATATAGAAACATGTTCCACTTGAACAAAAGTTTGTTTTCATTGGTTGCATCACTATGGGCAAGATTCCTGAAAAACTTGAAAATGTTTGACAACTTTAGTTTTTTTCAGTCCTTTGAAACTCTCTGGTAAAGTTTTATAATGATGACTTTGCTCCTTAATGTCACTTATGTATACAAACCAAATTAGTCTTATGCAATAATGTAGCCAAATAAACTAATTACAGGCAAAGCTACATTGAATAGAGCAGCAGAAAACTGGAGTCAACTGATTATTTTTAAGCATTTGTCTAATTGTTTTCCTTTTAGAAAAGTGATACAACTTAATGTTAGAATAATTTGAACAGCACAGTGTGTTCGCTGTTATGACACTGGTCCTTACATAATTAATTTCAGTTGCTACCTGAGTAGTCAGTAATTAACCTTAAGGCTCATATACACAAGCAATAAACTTATGACACTTATTGTGTGAGCTGATCTCAATGATAGTGTAAACATGTCTGAGAGAAACCCTAAACACTTCAGAAATGATGTGCCATATATGTTGGACACCAAGATTCCTATATTGTGAAGTCAGTTCGCTTCTCTGTGTGTGTTGTAATATCAAACATGCTGAACCTTTGACACTTTCAGTGAGAAAATGTGGGATGAGAAAAGTTTATGGGGTAGAAGTAAAATATTTGCTTTAATTTAGGAGTGGTAAGTTTTACCAGAACTGTGGGATGTAAAAAGTAAACCGTATCACTGAATTAAAAATCAAGTGCTCTACTTGAATTTGCTGCCAAATTTAACACCACTGCTAATGAAATATGGTGGAAATTGACTGAGCAGTACAAAGTACATGAGAGTTTTTCGTAATAATAAAGTTTTTATCCTGTAGCTATTTAGACCCTTTAACTACTGATAGTATAGTGTTTTTGTGGTTTGCCGGTAAATACTCAGAATCCACTGCTGTCATTCACAGAAAGATGTGAAGTTGCCAAATGTCCTGTTACCTTAACTCGGGTAACAATGTCTGATGAACAGTGAGCTCAGACCTTCGAAATATCCACTCTTGTCCTTATGTTCCTTCTCTAATTTTTTTTTGCTTCAACAGGAGTAATAAAACTGTAAAAGCACCAGCAAACTGATTGTACTTGATTGTTACAGCATCTACACAAGTACATGTAAAGATTACAGTAACAAACTACATGACACTCTAATATGTTTGACAATTATAAAACCCTACTTTGCTTCCTATATTTGAAAATTTTTTAATCTTTAAAAACAAATTTTCAAAATAAGTTTTATTTGTATGTTTGGCCTAAAAATGTTTTAATTGAAATCTTTATTATAAAACTGGTTTGGACATTACTAGACAGTTCTATTATAATAATCATCATTATACAGATGGCGAATGAAAATAAATTTAGTGATAGGGCAGTATGAAATTTGGACTAGAGAAATACGGGAAAAAAAAATTAAGAGGCAAGCCAAGTAAAACAGGAAATTTTTGACCATATATGTATGAATGATAAGGTGACTTGGACCTGGATCATCTAACAATTACCTGTGTAGTGATGAAAGTAAAATGATATCCAATGCAGAAATAAAAATTAATGTGTAAATATTAATTGGATCTTTTTCTGCCACATGGAGAGGATTGTGTTGTGAGATAAAAAGTCCTAACCGAATAATAACTTAGGTGATTTTAAGTTCTAGGATGTTAATTGTAATTATTTTGTGAAGCATTTGACTATACAAGAGGAAGGAGAAACTAAAATTATTGAAGGAAGTAAGGAATTCTATGTGTGAAATATTAGTTGGAAATTGTCACTGAGCACGGTAACAACTGAATAAGCTTGTATCCAAGTCTCAAAATGCTTTTGGATATATTCAATACATTGTATGAACATGTTCCAAATGTGGTATTAGTTGGATCTCTATTGTGATCTATGACCAAGTTCAAACAGATAGGCCTGTGAAAACTAACATACCAGATATTATTTTTTACTGTACCTAGAAAACCTGAAACATAATGGATGCAGCTGAACCTTCTGATCATAGTGTAGTGACCAAATAATCAGGAAAGTGTTTCAGTGTCATAAAGTCTGGCAACTACACTGAAAGAAGACTGGTTATCTAGTTTTTTCTCTGAATTTTGTTCATCCTTTGTGAGATTTGTCAAAGATATTATGAAAATGAATGGTTCATCCAGGATGCTACATCAACCGAGGCCAGTGCACATATACTTAAAAGAGCTGTGGAACATATATCAGCTTCATAATTAATTAAAATTTTCATGTGATTGTAAAATTGGACAGACAACCAATAAAATGATAAAAAAAAAAAGAAAAATAACACATGATAACATAAAACTGTTAACCTTATACAAAATCAGCTTTATCCGATGAACTTATTTCAGTGTTAGTATAATATTTTTTTGCTTTCTTGTTTGTTAATTAGCTGAATGCACAAAGTCCAGAGGTATTTTTTGTGCATGGACATATGATATACACATTGACGTAAAATGTTTTGTATGCACATTCAAAACTTTGGTGGCATATGGATTCTCATTCCTGTTTGGGGGTAATTACTTTGCTTTTAAAAGATTCTCCAGGCTGTATAAATAATATATTTAGGAAATATATAAGACTGGAGGTTTTCTCGGCATTGCAAATGAATAAAATTTTCTCGGCTAGTCACCCAAATTAAAAAAAAAAAAAAAAAAAAAAAAAAAAAAAAAATTAGGAAATAGTTAACAATTTAGAGTTTGTGAGTTTGTTTCATTGTATTACAATCAGATCTCCAAAATGGGTAGTTTTTTTTTTATTGTAGCTCATTTTTGCCTTTCTGCTGGTTTTCCTGCTGTTCTGATATTGTACATTTCTGTAGTAAAGTTGTACGCTGATGTAAATTTCTGGCACAAAAAGTATATAGTATATTAGTTAAAAATGAAAGAAGACTGTGAACAGTTGCAGGGTGATCTGTACAGTATATTTAGCCCTGTAGGTTAGCGTGTGATGATGGTAAATGCAAAGAAATCTGCTTATTAAATCACAGATAAAAGAAAATTTCAATTGAGCAGAACACATTGGACAGGTAGCAGGAAAAGGTTTCAAAATTCTTCTTGTAGGCAAGGGTAATGAGGGGATGTACCAGAGAAGTAAGGGAATTACGTAGGTTAAACAACTTTAGTTAGAATATGAATATGATGGTATTGTATGTGACCCACATTTTGGGTGCAAAGAAGGGCTGCTAGATTTGTGTCTAGAAATTACCTTGGGACAAAATCAGTAACTGATGTGATGGATTTGAAATGGGATTGATTGGAAGACAGGTATGAGGGTGGAGTCATGGGAGTGTGCCAGGCATATATTGGTGATGAGGCATCAAAAGATATCCGAAGAAGAATTAAGAGAGGTGCATGGAATGGAAAAGATAGCTGCAAGCTGGCACTAGATTTCAGCCATAAGGGCGTGGGAAGACTTTCCTTTGTTTGTAATGGGGTCAGGGATTGGAACAAATTACCAAGAGAAATGATGAATAGGTTACCAAAAATGCTGAAAGAATTTAAGTTGAAATTCATTGGGGGTAAAAGTGATTGCAGGGAGGGGGAGAATTGGGTGTGTAGGGAAATTGTTACAGGAGTGCTGCAGTTAAAGTAGTTACATGAATGCATAATAATGTACCAGTATAATTTATTCCATCTTATAGTGATTCAGTGATTTACACAACAGGGAAGTATATAATTTTTTAAATCAATTGCTATTTTATTTCTTCGTGTATCATCTTTTCCCTCAATGCTTTGAGCTTGATGTTCTAACCTTATCTTTTGTAGGTTACATGATGTAATTATGGAAAATGGGAAGTTATATCTTGTATTTGAACACTTGGAAATGGATCTAAAAAAGTATATGGAGAAACTTGGAGAGGGAAATTACCTGTCTCCAGATGTTATAAAATCCTATTTGTACCAGGTAAACAATGTTTTAGTTCCCAGATTTAACAGAGTGAAAAGTGTTGTGAAACCTGAGCTAAATGTTTGTAATTTCATTGTTGTTGGGTTACTATGTGTATTGGACAACTTTTGAGATTTACTTCAGCCTTCATGCCTGTACTTCTGAAATTTTTTTGAACATTCCAACTTATCTATTGTGTTAGATTTTTATGAACATAATTAGCAGTTCTGTTAAACTATTAGAATTTAATTTTTTCTTTGATAACAAAAAAAAATTGGCTGAATGGAATGTACTGTGAATGTAAATTATATTGTTTGCTTTATATCAGTATTTCAGCATCCCAGCATCCTTTCCATTTGGTGCCAACTGTTATATTTCTATAGTTCACCAGCCTCCATGAACTCCTGGAATGGATGTTTATGATTATGAAGGCGTTTGAAGTATTTGGGAAAATCATGAATGGAAACTGTGGCGCCTGCCGTAGGTACGTTGCGAAGGGGATGGGTTGTAGTTGGTGTAAGAGGTGGTTTCACTGGGCATGTGGGGAAGAGGAAACGGGGAAAATAAATGAGGCTCTCTCATGGTTTTGTTCACTTTGTCTTAGGGATGATAGGATGGGGGAGATGGACGAAACGATCAGGGAGTTGTGTGGAAGTATCAGGGTTCTTAAGGCTCGTCCTGTGGAGGCTCAGCCTCTGGAGGCATGGCCGGTGGTGGCTCCGCCTGTTGAGGTTCAGCGTGTGTGAGCTCAGCATGTGGAGGCTCAGACTGCACAGGCACAGCCTGTGGGGGCTGAGCTTGTTGAGGCTCATGCTGTAGAGGCTGAAAGTAGAGATAGTGGGTTGGAGGAAGTTGACAAGGATGGGTGGGAGCTGGAACAGGTCGTTGGAGAAATATAGTTATCAGAATGAATTGTGGAGAAAAAATAGATTTGACCTGTTGCCAGAGTCAGGAGGAGAAGAGCCTCATGTAGATGTAGGTAAGATGCAGCAGGCCTTTAGGAATAAGGGCAT
This sequence comes from Vandiemenella viatica, assembly GCA_031002005.1. Taxonomy (NCBI): domain Eukaryota; kingdom Metazoa; phylum Arthropoda; class Insecta; order Orthoptera; family Morabidae; genus Vandiemenella; species Vandiemenella viatica. The sequence goes on along the minus strand of JARYHS010013630.1, from coordinate 172,875,451 downwards.
AAAGGCAAGATAGGATGAGAAGGGTTCTGCTGCTAGGTAGTAGCCATGGGAGAGGTGTAGGCCCTCTTCTGCAGGATCAGTTAGGGTACAGGTTACCAGGTCAAGAGTTTTGTCAAACCTAGTGCAACATTATGTCAGGTAATAGAGGATATAGGTTCACTTTGCAGGAGTTTCACTAAGAACAATAAAGTAGTGATAGTGGGAGGGGCGGGGAATAGTATTGATAGAAACGCGTGTTTTAGTATAGAGATTGACCTGAGGAAGGTGGTGAAGGAGGGACATCATACCAGGGTGGAGCTTGTGCAGGTCCTAAGTCGCCATGACCGGCCACAATTGAACTATGCTGTTAGGCGTGTAAATGTAGAAACGGAAGTGCTACTTGGGAAAGGCATTAGTTCTGTGTTGGGGGTTGTGCCTGTAAACACCATTCGTAGGTGGGGTTTCACTAGGCATGGCCTACTACCTAAATAGAAGGGGGAAGGGTAGTACTTTCTGAGTTGTTAGCTAAAGCAGTAAATCATTTCCAGTGATGATGGGGTCAGGACTGTGTCTTTTTTAGGTTAGGGACTGCTGGTGAAGGGACGGAAATAGATGATCATAGTGATACTGATTGCTAGATCCACGATGAGAAAGATCATAGATGTTAAAGAAATAGCTGAAGTTGCTGAAACAATAACTGACGGGGTTGTGGCGGTTCACGCCTGGGTAGGTAAGGCTGAAAACCTTTTACTTCTTTTTATAATATAAAAGAAACCTTAAGCTGCTAATTTATTGGGTACTCATAATGGCGTACAGGCGAGGCTTATTTATCGTTAACATTGACACATTGAAATATGATAAAAAGAACTATGCTAAGCCTCTTCTTACAATTGCCAACACATATCAACAAATAAACAAAGCATTAAAACACAACCACCTTTAAATTAATCTTTAAACAAACTCCCAATGTTAATTGGCAAGCAAGAAAGCTACACACTTGATTTTATAAATGAAAGTTCCCTTCACAATGATCGGGAACCATAAATCAAACACAGTATTGACATTAACTGTATTCGATCTCAAATGCCGGGCGCCAGGATAATTTAAATTATCCACCAAGTGTGGCTTTAAGATAGTCTGCCCCAGCTAGCTCAATATTTGGGGGTGCGAGAACTCCTAATCGTTCAGTGGTCGTTACAGGGCTGTACTCAATGACCGAATAAAAGTACCACACTGCACTTGTAGAATTATTTCCGTGACGGCGATGTATTTCCCACGACGGCGGAATTACTATAGCCCCTTGACTACAGTGGACTATGCACCACGTCCGTGCAAGTGTATTGGATGCGTGCACAGTGACCTCACTGTACAAGACACGCTTATTGACCCTCAGGTTCGAAGCCAAGACCGAGCGATCTCCAGCTTCGGAAGATCCGCTCCTTCCAGTCTGAAGGCTCGGAGCCAAGTCCCTCCAGCGTCCGCCGGAAAAAAGCCTCCTCTCGTCGCTCGTGGTTTACATAGAAAAAATACACCATCATTACAAAATGCAAAGGAAAGTCTCTCTCGATTGGTTCTGCCATTTTTAAGCTCCTCCCTTCGGCTGTCACGATAGGCGAACCTTGTCTTTCTCGGTTCGTGTGAATTCGGGATAGCCTCGGACATTTTCGTCACCTGTGACCTCCAAAACTCCCCGTTCGAAGACCTGGGGCTTGGGTAGTTTGTTCACCTCAGTGTGCCGTTTCCCCGGAGCCAAGGGATTATATGCTTGACCAACTGCGTGAGAAGGGTAGCTGGTGTCCATTGTCCTTGGCCGCCGCCTGCCTGTCACGACCCTCTGGTGCGACCTAGCTGGAAGGTCCAACAAACACACTGACAATCCTCTCCGATAATTCCTTTCTTATTCTTTTTATATATAAAAATATGCAAAATAATATATATAAAAATGTACGGAATGACCCATATTTGGTCATTCTGCTACAGGGTAAAACTGGGAAAGAGGAGATAAATGCTGAAAATATTAAGCCAGTAATAAGGGTGTTAATGGTAAACTGTAGAAGTATAATGAACAAAGTAATCAAATTTGCAAATTTAATAGAGTTACACGAACCACAAGTAATAATTGGGTAGAGAGTTGGTTAAAAGAAGACGTACTGGACAGTGAGGTTTTTCCTGATGGTTACAGAGTGTACCACAAAGATAGAGGAGCAATTGGTGGAGGAGTTTTCATACTAGTTGACAAAAACTACCACAGTTCACTGGCATTCATAGATCAAGACCATGAGTTACTTGGGGTAGATTTCTGGGGTAATAAAAAAGAAAAAATCAGAGTGTTGGTTGTTTACCGCAGTGGAAGAATCACAGAAGAGGATGAGGCCCTTGGGGAGAAATTAAATTCATACTCAGATTTCAGAGGTGAGAATAGAATGATCATCATTGGTGGGGATTTAAATTTGCCAGGTTTAAACTGGGAAGGAAATAAGATAAATAACACACGGGAACAAAGATTTGCAAATATCTTAATAACGGAAGGAGGACATACACAAGTGGTTGAGCAAAGCACTAGGGGACAAAATATTTTGGATATATTTCTAATTAAGCCCGAAGAAAACCTTTTGAGGTATCAAGTAACTGAAGGAATAAGTGCTCATGAAGCAGTACTGATGGATATTAGAGGATTCAGTAAACCAGCAGCCAAAATTGAAGGGGGAAATAGGTACAATTATAAAAAGGAACAGATTTCAAATTTGAAGAGATATTTCAGAGAACGATTCAGCAAATGGAAGGAAGGCAAAAGTACAGTAGAGTCAGGGTGGGAAGAGTTCAAGGAGATAATAAGAAAGGAGAAAGAAAAATTCATTCCACAGAAGGAAATAAAGATAAGTAGAGAACCTGTGTACTATAATAGAGAAGCGAGGAGGTTAAAGAGGTTGGTACGAATAGAACATAACAGAGTTAAGAGACAGCAGGGTAGTAGGAAATATTTAAAACAACTAAACAAGGACTTAATAACAGCAAAGAAAGTGGCTAAAGATGGGTTTATGAAGAGAATTGTCAGTGCAGGAGGACCACTGACTGATGCATCTAGAAATTTCTATGGCTATATGCATGAAACTGAGGGCAAGGGAGGGTGTAGAGACGCTTATGGATAAGGATGGAGAAGTAGTTACTGAGGATTTGAAAAAGGCAGAGATTTTAAGTAACTGGTTTAGTGAGAGCATTAGGGACAATGAATCACATACGGGAAGGTCTAATTCCGGAGAACGAGCTTAACAATACAATTAGAAATGAAGATACTAACAAATTTTAAATTCATTCTGAAGAAATCATGAAGAAATAAGCAAGCTGAAAAAACATAAGGCGGCTGGTGTAGATAATTATTACTACAGATATCTTAAAGATAGCCGGATGTGACATTGTACCTGTATCTTGAAATATTATTTAAATTGAGTCTGGATACTTGATGCTTACCACAGGTCTGGAGAAGTGCGATAGAAGTACTGGTACATAAAGGAGGGGCTGAGAAATAGAGTCGAAAATTACAGGCCAATCAGTTTGACTTCAGTGGTAGGTAAATTGAAGGAAAGATTGATTTGCAACCACATCAGAAATGTATGTGAGGAATGTAATTGGTTTTCAAGGTAGGCAACAGGGGTTCAGGCTAAGGATATTCATACGAATCTCAGTTGGTGATATATGCAAGATATTTCAGATGAAATGGACAAGGGCGGCCAAATTGATAGTCTAGCACTAGACCTTTGAAAGGACGTTTGAAAGAGGTGAGCTATAAAATGGTAGTAAATAAAGTAAAAACTATTGGAGTGGATGAGAAAGTGATTTGCAGGGTAGAATAATTTTTAAAATGTAGAAACAGAAGTAAGGTGGAATGCGGTATCAAAGGAAGTGGAAGTAAAAATGGGAGTGCAGCAGGGTAGTTTATTGGGACCATTGCTATTCATTATTCTAATGAATAATTATGTTTATAGTTTTCTATCTGTAAATTAGATTGTTTGTAGATGACAAAATGCTGTATAAAAGGATCAAAACGATAGAGAACTGTAAACTAGTTGCAGGGTGATCTGGACAGGATATCTAGTTGGGTTGGTAAACATGGGATGAAGATAAATGCAAAGAAGAGTCAGCTAATTAGATACACAACTAAAAAACAAAAGGTTAATTATGAATATAAGGTGGGGGAAGAATTGCTTGCTGAAGACTTGAAATGTAAATATCTTAGCATTACATTTGATAACAAGCTTAACTGGGCAGGACACATTGGACAGGTGGTAGGAAAAGGTTTCAAAATTCTGCACTTGTTGTAGAGAGTGATGAGGGGATGTACGAGAGAAGTCAAGGAATTGGGTTACAAAACTTTGGTGAGACCATTGCTCGAATATGGTAGCGTAGTATGAGACTCACATTTTGAGTATCAAATACAGGAGTTGGAGAGGGTGCAAAAAAGGGCTGCTAGATTTGTTTCTGGAAATTATCGCAGAATACAATCAGTGACAGATATGATAAAGGAGCTGGAATGGGATTAATTGCAAGACAGGAGGAGGATGAGGAAGGTCACGGGAGTGTACAAGGCGTATACTCTTGATGAGGCATGGAAAGATATTGCAATAGGTATGGAAAGTAGTTCATGGAATGGAAATGATGACCATGACCACATGCTGGCAATCTATTTCAGGCACAAGGTTGTGGGAAGATTCTCTTTTTTACGTAAGGGTGTCAGGGATTGTAGTGAGTTACCAAGGAAAATGATGAATAACTTACTGAAAACGTTAAAAGAATTTAAAGTTAAATTTTGTAGAGGGTAAATGTAGGTGAGTACAGAATAGGGGGAAGTTGAGTGTGTAGGGAAATTGCCGCAGGAGCGTGTGCTCCATTGCAATTAAATTATTATTATTATTATTATTACAAGCTGGCACTCGATTTCAGGCACAAGGGTGTGGGAACATTTTCTTTTGTAGGTTAGCGGATCGGGGATTGGAATAAGTTACCAAGAGTATTGATGAATAATTTACCAAAAATGTAAGTGCTTTGCTTTTTTCAGATGAGGCTCTGTGGTTCAGATTCTACATTAAATTGCAGGTCCAGAAGGAAAGAAATTAGTAATAATGCTTCTGACACACTGACTTAGTATGCCACCATTTGGAGGGTCCAACTAATGTTCGGATCGTAGACCAGGTTTTGTTTATTTTCACTGTGTCTTTTAATAACAATTCTTTCGTTTTGATATGACCGGCCCTCAGTGTGTTGAGTAGTGTATATTTACTGAAGTTTTTCTACATTTGTTGGATACTCATTATTTGTAAATTTATTTTTCCATATTATAGTAATTAAATTAATGGGTGTTAATTAGTGAAAATTAATTACAAATTGGGATAGGGATATCATGCAACTACCTATCTTTGGCAGGGTTGATTTCCCTCAAGTCTGCTTGAAAATGAGGTCCATTCTCCCAAAAATCCCTGCCTTACCTAGAACTTGCCTTCAGCAGACAACCTAATGTCAGCCAATTCCTACTTCACAATCACAGTCTTCCCCATCCCACCAAACATTCCCAAGGATCTCCAATGCAATAGACCCAGCTTCAAGATGTGCAACATATACAGTGTGTTGAGCACCTTTACCAACCCCTTCACTGGAAGAGCTTTTCTATAGCAGGACACAACACCTGTGAAACCCCCTATGTAACCTGCAACCACTGCCCCGAGTTCCTAGAGTCCACTTGTCATAAGAATGAATGGCCACCAACAGACAATATTTACCCAGAATACAACCACCCAGTCCATCCTATCTCATATGATATGAATAATTGTAAGGAAAGGGAAAATGACTCATCACTCACCAAAGTTGAAGGCAGCGACGATAGAATATATTATGAACACACAAATAAACTCAATATTTCAGTTATTAAACCTTATTCATGACGGAAAAAATGAGTCATTAAATTGTTGCTTTATAGCCCAGGCATTTTAATTTTTTAACCTAAAAAAAATAAAAAATGTAGACCTGAAATTTGGCACAGACGTTCCTTAGTACCTCAGAAACAAGTACTAAAAAGTCCCCTTCTCTAGGGTGTCCGCGTCATAGTTTTTTTTTTTTTTTTAGGTCAAAAGGGCTTAAATAGGGATTGAGTGCCAAATCTGTATAAACTCGTTTGTAAAATTTTAAAATGTCAGACTCAGTAACATTTTATTGCACCTCAGGTAATTAGGATAGACTAACCACTGCATAAAGTTAATATTGGCACTATTATTATCTAAAAGTAAAAGTATAATCACATTTTATCATGAAGGCTGTACGAAACATAATTTTTTTTTTCAATTCTCTGCATTGCGGGACCTACGATAAAAGTTGTAGTACACACTTTCAGCAATAAAATGGTATAACGTTCATCCCTCTGCAACATATGGTTGTCGAGATACATGTTGAAACACGCTCACGTGAGTCAACGCTGGGCTGAGAGCTCCGCGTGCCGCTCCCTGGCCATTGTAGGTAATAACCTGAAAAAAGTATAATGTAGACCTGAAAATTGGTACACATATTACTTACTACCTAAGAATAAATAAGAAAAGAAAGGGAAATTAACCCACCACATACCAAAGTGGACGGATGCGATGAGAGAACACTAATGCTAACAAACAACTACACAATATTTCGGCATATGCCTTGCTCACAAATAGAAAAAACGGGCCATTAGGCTCGGAACGTGTGTGCACACACCGAACGTTCGGTGTGCACACACGTTCCGAGCCTTAATGGCCCGTTTTTTCTATTTGTGAGCAAGGCATATGCCGAAATATTGTGTAGTTGTTTGTTAGCATTAGTGTTCTCTCATCGCATCCGTCCACTTTGGTATGTGGTGGGTTCATTTCCCTTTTTTTTTCTTATTATATCGCCTAGAAGCCGCTTCCATTTTCCTTAGTTGCATCATTACTACCTAAGAATCATGTCTTGAAAAGTCCCCATCTCTGAGGTGTCCTCTTCATAGTTATATCAGGGCAAAGATTTTAATTAGGGTTTAATGTCATAATCAGTATAAACGTCTTGTAGGTCTTAATATATCAGCTTTTGTATCATTTAATTGCACTATAAGTAATTGGAAAAGCTAATTATTAAAAGACCGCGTAGTTTTGGAAGTAATTATTGGACAGAAGTAAAAAAATCTCACATTTGATAGTGAAACAGGTACGAAATATGACTAGTTTTGTAACAAAGTAAGATTTGATAAAAGCTATCGAAGGCCTATTATCAAAGTTTCAGAATGCAGTTTCAGCATTGAAATGGTGAATTCATCATCTTCTTGTGACAAACGGTTGGTGAGATATCATCGAAACATTCGAAACGAACACGCAGAGCTAAGCACATGAGCCGTTCCACCTACCCTTCCTCTTCTGTCTGCATCATTCTAATCTGTTCGAACAGTACACTGAGAATTTGTGCCCTTGGCATTACATAGAAACTGACAGAAAGAAACCTAGAAAATGACTGAAACATTTTGCAAAATTATAAATTATTCAAATTTTTATTAAAATCTTCGAATAAAAATTAATGTTCAGCTTCATCATCATACTCATCATCTGAACTGTTATAGGTGACTTTATCGCATGCAGATCTTCGGCAATGTCCACACATTAGTGAACACTCCAGCCTACAACGCACACATTCAAATCTATTTTCGCAGATGTTCTTACAATTGCAGGGCACCAAATTGAGGAGATGATCCGGAGAAGGTACAAGACGGCTAGTCACTAGCTCAAGAGCTCCATTCTGAATTTTCCAGCCCCAATCTTCAGGACCTAAAGAATTTCCTAGCCATTCTTGAATCTGTAAGTAGATTCCTAGAGAATGGATGGCCAATGTACCATATATTCGTAGAGAAGTCGCTCACATGCTTCATATGTTGGGGGAGGGACGCAAGCTTTAAGGCATGCAGTGACTCGTTGGGTTGCGAACTTATGACTGTATTTTATACCAGAAGTTCATGGCTATTTTGACACAGAGATATAAAATTGTCAAGGAGTGGCAACGGTAAAAGTCTTTCTTGCGGATATTATGTCTTCTTTCTGTGCGTTAGGATGTTCGAATGTTTCCACTTTCATGCAGTACTGCAGAACCCTTCAATAACTTCCAGTCTTGTTTTTTTCCTTTGCCGAAAAGAGCGCTGGCAGTATCGCACCCAGTGAATGCATGACAATAGGGTGCAGAGTTTTTCTTTGTGATGGATTTGCAGAGTTCTGCCACGTTGAAGACCTTACTAGCAGTTTTGCTTGTGACAGGTTGAACTACATTTATACGACTGCTTTCACTAAGTCTTGCTACCAACGAGGACATCCGTATCGTTGGAAATGACCGCTACCTCTTGACCCCTGCATAATCAAGTGCAAACGATGCAATGCTGGCATCCGCATCCCTTTACACTGAATGTCATGATGACCCAGTCTTCAATTTGTTTACAAGTAATTCGACTAGCTCATTTATGTTATAATAGTTTTTCAAAAGCTCAGCTTGGAGTGAAGTGACAACCGTGTTGTGGTGACCGAAAACATTGGCAGATGTTTTCCCCCGGCACATCGACGACGCTCCTCTCTTTCCGTTGCCATGTGTTCAGATCCATCGTTTGCCGTTGCCCTCTATGACAATTTTAAATCTCAGTGTCAAAATATCCATGAACTTCTGGTAATAAAATACAGTCGTAAGTTCGCAACCCAACCAGTCACTGCATCCTTCCAGCTTGCGTCCCTTCCACCAACATATGCAGCATGTGAGCGACATTCTCTACGAATATATGGTATATTGGCCATCCATTCTCTACGAATATACTTACAGATTCAAGAATGGCTAGGAAATTCTTTAGGTCCTGAAGATTGGGGCTGGAAAATTCAGAATGGAGCTCTTGTGCTAGTGACTAACGACTTGCCCTCCGGATCATCTCCTCAATTTGGTGCCCTGCAATTGTAAGAACATCTGCGAAATAGATTTGAATGTGTGCGTTGTGGGCTGGAGTGTAACTAATGTGTGGACATTGTCGAAGATCTGCATGCGATAAAAGTCACCTATAATAGATCAGATGATTTTTTTAATTTAATTTAATTTATTTTAATTGGAATGGAGCACAGGCTCCGTGGCAATTTCCCTACAAACCCATCTTCCCACTATCTTGCTCCCACCTACATTTGCCCTCTACAAATTTTCTTTAAATTCCTTCAAAGTTTTCGGTAAATTATTCATCATTTCTCTTGGTAACTCATTCCAATCCCTGACACCCTTACCTAAAAAGAGAATCTTCCTACACCCTTGTGCCTGAAATCGAGTGCCAGCTTGTGGTCATGGTCATCTTTTCCCTTCCATGCACTACTTTTCATACCTATTGCAATATCTTTCCATGCCTCATCACCAGTATATGCCCTGTACACTCCCATGACCCTCCTCATCCTCCTCCTGTCTTGCAATGAATCCCATTCCAGCTCCTTTATCATATCCGTCACTGATTGCATTCTGCGATAATTTCCAGAAACAAATCTAGCAGCCCTTCTTTGCACCCTCTCCAACTCCTGTATTTGATACGTAAAATGAGGGTCCCATACTACACTACCATATTCGAGCAATGGTCTGACCAAAGTTTTGTAACCCAATTCCTTGACTTCTCTCGTACATCCCCTCATACTCTCTCCAACAAGTGCAGAACTTTGAAACCTTTTCCTACCACCTGTCCTATGTGTCCTGCCCAGTTAAGTTTGTTATCAAAAGTAATTCCAAGATATTTGCATTTCAAGTCTTCAGCAAGCAATTCTTTCCCCACCTTATATTCATAATTAACCTTTTGTTTTTTATTTGTGTATCTAATAAGCTGACTCTTCTTTGCATTTATCTTCATTCCATGTTTACCAACCCAATTAGATATCCTGTCCAGATCACCCTGCAACTGTTTACAATCCTCTATCGTTTTGATTCTTTTATACAGCATTATGTCATCTGCAAACAATCTAATTTCAGATAGTAAACAATCAACACAATTATTCATTAGAATAATGAATAGCAATGGTCCCAATACGCTACCCTGTGGCACACCCATTTTTACTTCCACTTCTTTTGATACTACATTTCCTACCCTAACTTTCTGTTTTCTACCTTTTAAAAATTCTTCTACCCAGCAAATGACTTTCTTATCCACTCCAATGGTTTTTACCTTATTTACTACCATTTTATGGCTTACTCTGTCAAACGCCTTAGACAGATCTAGTGCTACACTATCAATTTGGCCTCCCTTGTCCATTTCATCTGAAATATCTTGCATATATCCCACCAACTGAGATTCGCATGAATATCCTTGCCTGAAACCATGTTGCCTGCTTGAAAACCAATTACGTTCCTCACATATATTTCTGATGTGGTTGCATATCAATCTTTCCATTAATTTACCTACCACTGATGTCAAACTGATTGGCCTGTAATTCTCAACTCTATTTCTCACCCCTCCCTTATGTACCGGTACTACTATTGCACTTTTCCAGTCCTGTGGTAAGCAGCAAGTGTCTAGACTCAATTTAAATAATATTTCAAGATAAGGTACAATGTCACATCCGGCTATCTTTAAGATATCTGTAGTAATATTATCTTCACCAGCCCCTTTATGTTTTTTCAGCTTTCTTATTTCCTTCATGATTTCCTCAGGATGGATATCAAATTTTTTACTATCGTCATTTCTAATTGTGTTGTTAAGCTCGTTCTCCGAATTAGACCCTCCTGTTTCTGATTCATTGTCCCTAATGCTTCTGAACCAGTTACTTAAAATCTCTGCCTTTTTCAAATCGTCAGTAACTTCTTCTCCATCCTTATCTATAAGTGTCTCTACATCCTCCCTTCCCCTCAGTTTCCTGATATAGCCATAGAAATTTCTAGATGCATCAGTCAATGGTCCCCTGCACTGACAATACTCTTCATAAACCCATCTTTAGCCATTTTCTTTGCTGTTATTAAGTCCTTGTTTAGTTGTTTTAAATATTCCCTACTACCCTGCTGTCTCTTAACTCTGTTATGTTCTTTTCTTACCAACCTCTTTAACCTCCTCACTTCCCTATTATAGTACATAGGTTCTCTACTTCTCTTTATTTTGCTTTGGAATAAATTTTTCTTCCCCCTTTCTTATTATCTCCTTGAACTCTTCCCACCTTGACTCTACTGTACCTGAGCCTTCCTTCCATTTGCTGAATTGTTCTCTGAAATATCTCCTCAAATTTGAAACCTGTGCCTTTTTATAATTGTACCTATTTCCCCCTTCAATTTTGGCTGCTGGTTTACTGAATCCTCTAATATCCATCAGAACTGCTTCATGATCACTTATTCCTTCAGTTACTTGATACCTCAAAAGGTTTTCATCGGGCTTAATTAGAAATATATCCAAAATATTTTGTCCCCTAGTGTTTTGCTCAACCACTTGTGTAAATCCTCCTTCCCTTATTAAGATATTTGCAAATCTTTGTTCCCTTGTGTTATTTATCTTATTCCCTTCCCAGTTTACACCTGGTAAATTTAAATCCCCCGATGATGATCATTCTATTCTCACCTCTGAAATCTGAGTATGAATTTAATTTCTCCCCAAGAGCCTCATCCTCTTCTGTCATTCTTCCACTGCGGTAAACAGCCAACACTCTGATTTTTTCTTTTTTATTACCCCAGAAATCTACCCCAAGTAACTCATGGTCTTGATCTATGAACGCCAGTGAACTGGTAGTTTTTGCTAACTAGTATGAAGACTCCTCCACCAATTGCTCCTCTATCTCTGCGGTACACTCTGTAACCATCAGGAAAAACCTCACTGTCTAGTACTTCTTCTTTTAACCAACTCTCTACCCCAATTATTACTTGTGGTTCATGCATCTCTATTAAGTTTGCAAATTCGATTACTTTGTTCATTATACTTCTACAGTTTACCATTAACACCCTTACTAGGCTTTACATTTTCAGAATTTATCTCCTCTTTCCCACTTTTACCGCAGTCAGTTATTGTTTCAGCCATTTCATCTATTTCTTTAATATCTGTGAATCTGCAATCAGTATCACTTTGATAATCTATTTCTGTCCCTTCACCAGCAGCCCCTAACCTAAAAAAGGCACAGTCCTGACCCCATCATCACTGGAAACGGGCTCCCTCACTGCTTTAGCTAACAACTCAGAAAGTACTCCCTTCCCCCTTCTATTTAGGTGTAGGCCATGCCTAGTGAAACCCCAGCTACCAATGGTGTTCGCAGGCACAACCCCCAACACAGAACTAATGCCTTTCCCAACTAGCACTTCCGTTTCTACATTAACCCGCCTCACAGCATAGTTCAATTGTGGCCGATCATGGCGATGATCAGTATGATGATGAAGCTGAACATTAATTTTCATTCAAAGATTTTAGTAAAAATTTGTATAATTTATAGTTTTGCAAAATGTTTCGTCATTTTTAAGGTTTCTTTCTGTCAGTTTCTGTATAATGCCAAAGGCACAAAATCTCAGCGCACTGTTCGAAGTGATTAGAATGATGCAGACAGAAGAGGAAGGGTAGGTGGAACGGCTCTTATGCTTAGCTCTGCGCGTTGTTTCGAATGTTTTGATGATATCTCACCAACAGCTTGTCACAAGAAGATGATGAATTCACCATTTCAATGCTGAAATTGCATTCTGAAACTTTGATAATAGGCCTTCGATAGTTTTTTAGCAAATCTTACTTTGTTACAAACTAGTCATATTTCGTACCTGTTTCACTATCAAATGTGAGATTTTTTACTTCTGTCCAATAATTACTTCCAAAACCATGCAGTCTTTAATAATTAGCTTTTCCAATTACTTATAGTGCAATTAAATGATACAAAATCTGATATATTAAGACCTACAAGACGTTTATACTGATTATGACATTTAAACCCTAATTAAAATCTTTTGTCCTGATAAAATTATGAAGAGGACACCTTAGAGATGGGGACTTTTGAAGAAATGATTCTTAGGTAGTGATTAAGATCTGTACCAATTTTCAGGTCTGCATTATATTTTTTCAGGTTAATACCCATAATGGCCAGGGAGCGGCGTGCGGAGCTCTCGGCTCAGCGTTGACTCACGTCTGCTTGTTTCAATGTGTATCTCGACAACCATATGTTGCAGAGGGGATGTACGATATACCATTTTAATGCTGAAAGTGTGTACTACAACTTTTATCATAGGTCCTGACCTGTAACTTTGACAGTTCTCCGCAACGCAGAGAAATTGAAAAAAAAAGTTATGTTTTGTACTGCCTTCATGATAAAATGTGACTATACTTTCTTTTAGATAATAATAGTGCCAATATTACACTTTTATGCTGTGGCTAGTCTATCCTAATTACCTAGGGTGCAATAAAACGTTACTGAGTCTGACATTTTAAATTTTACAACGAGTTTATACAGATTTGGCACTCAATCCCTATTTAATCCCTTTTGACCTGAAATAAAAACTATGACGCGGACACCCTAGAGGTGGGGACTTTTTAGTACTTGTTTCTAAGGTATTAGAATGTCTGTGCCAAATTTCAGCTCTACATTATTTTTTTCGAGGTTACCCCTAAAATCTGTCTAAAATGCCTGTACTATTAATCCTCCCAAATAACAGCAGTTTCTCTGAATTCTGAAGATGGATGCTTACCTACCAGGACAATTTGGGCACCATATTGTAATATTTTGCTGTGCTCTGATGTCTGCTTCAAATTACTATCTGCTCTCCATGTCCTCTCTTTGATTTTATCCACATTATGGATCACTATTGCATTCCAATCACCAATGATTATTAGATTTTCCTCCCCTTTCACATATTGGATTAATTCTTCAATTTCAGCGTATATTTTTTCTATTTCTTCGTCATCTTCCTGTGACGTTGGCATATATACTTGTACTAGTGTGGTTGGGACGGGCTTAGTTTCTAACCTCATCAAAATAATCCTGTCACTAAATTGTTCATAATAACTCACCCGTTTCCCTACTTTCTTGTTCATTACAAATCCTACACCAGTGACTCCATTGACAGCTTGTGTGCTAATTATCCTGTGTTCCGCATACCAGAAATCCTGTGCGTCCTTCCATTTAATCTCACTAATCCCAACATCTGACCTAAGTTGTTCCATCTCCCTTTTTAAGTTTTCTAACCTACCTGCCCTATTCAGACTTCTAACATTCCACGCTCCGACTCGTAGAATGTTTCTATCCATTCTGATGACTCCTCCCTGAGCAGTCCCCACCCGGAGATCCGATTGGGGGACTATTTTTACCTCTGGAATATTTTACCCAGGAAGAAGCCATCATGATATATGTAATTTCAGAGGATTACATGTCCTCGGGATACCCTTTAGGTCTTTAATGCAGTGGTTTCCCGTTGCCTTTCTTCATCCCCATGCCGTTGATCATTTCTGATTCCTCCGCCTTTAGGGTCCGTTTCCAACCCCAAGGGCAAGAGGGTGCCCCTGACCGCTCCCCGCTCTTCCGCCCTCCTATCGGAGGCCGTTGGCAAGCAGTGGGTGACTCCTTATACCGGGAATCTTTCAGTCGCCAGAGCCTCGTCCGTGCAAACAGGGTGCACCACGTGAAGGAGAGGTTGACATTTGGTTGGAAAAGACTAGTATAGTCTCTCCCAAACCCTTACACCCCTCATGTTCCTTGCTCAACAGTAACTATGTGAGGCAGTTCTCTGCTGCACACAGCCACCACAATGTTCTACTTTCATAAACTTGCTCAGTAATTTTTCAATTTGCATTTGGCTTGCAGATTTTAAGATTGCACTGTTTTTGTCAGTTTACATGATGATAGAATTCAGCGACATTAAAATTGTGAAGAACTTTGTAAATACTTATTTAACCTCAATGATATATTTCATTTTGGCAGCGTGCTATCTTTATATGTAAAAATTCAGCCTCCGACTATTTTTCGAGTTTTGCAGGAACAAACAAAAGGTCAGTTGACTTGAAATTTTTGAAGAATGTGGCTTGTATGAAGGATTTAAAAAAAAAAAAAAAACAATAACCAAAAAACTACTCCCTCTCTCCCTTTACACCCTTCAGTTTTTATACTAAACCACATATTTTGTCCGCTTCCGATCGAACTTTGCACATGCATACTTTAAACCAAACAGAAAAATACTGTTAACATTTGGTTTTCAAAAACACAATCCCCCTTCCTCTTTCCACCCTCTAAATTTTTGTCAGTGTTCTTTATACATACCGACAGTTTTTATCCGATATCTATAGAACTTTGCACACGTAAATCTTATACTGTCTACATTTTGTTTTCAGAAACCCAACCCTTCTCCCTCTTTCCACCCTCCATAATTTTTGTCAATATTCTTTATAGAAAGCTACAGTTTCTATCTGATTTTGAAGTAACTTTGTGCATGTATACTTTAAAGCAAAAAGAAAAATACTGTCTATATTTAGTTTGCAAAACTCCAAACCCTCTCCCCCTTTCCACCTGTTAATTTTTGTGAATGTTCATTATACATAACCACAATCTTTATCCAATACCTATGGAACTTTGCACAGGTTTACTTTGAAACAACAGAAAAGTACTGCCAACATTTGGTTTTTGGAAACAACCCCTCTCCCCCTTTACCTCCACCTCTCTTAATTTCCAATATTGTTTATAGAAACCCACAGTTTTTATAAGTTTTCGATGGAACACTGCTCATGTGTTCTTTAAAACAGAGAGAAAATTTCTGCATTTGATTTTCAGAAAAACGACCCCTGCACTCCATTTAATTTTTGCAAATATTCTTTATACAAAGCTACAATTTTATCTGATTTTGATGTAACTTTACACACATGCTTTACAACAGAGTTAAATACTGTGTACCTTAGGTTTACAAAAACTCACACACTTTTAGTTTTTTTGCAAATATCTCAAAAATGGCAGGGAAATCGGCTAAAATTGATAGAGATATTCTGAGAGCCCATAACATTTCCTGTCAAATGGTGTTGGACTGATTTCGATTGCTGACCAACAATTCGAAATAAAAGAATGATTTTATATGGGAAAAAATATATTTTCTCTCATTTATTTCATTTCACAGCATAGCCACAGCAAGCAAAACAGGGTATTAAGTGAATGATGTGTTTCCTTGGTGAATATATGTTCGCTAAAATACTTTTTTCCCCTATTCATTTCATATGGGCCACAGCGAAATGCGGCCGGATTTTGATAGTATGTTATAAAGGTGTAATTTGAAATAATTATTTAGATTTCTAATGAATTTTTCTGCTTAACTTACTATTGACATACAAATGTGTATCTTTTTTACTTTTTTTATTTTGCACATTAGATTACTCTGGCAATTCTATTCTGCCATAAACGACGTATTTTGCATAGAGATTTAAAACCACAAAATCTTCTGGTTGATGGTAAAGGAACAATCAAAGTTGCTGATTTTGGACTGGGGCGTGCATATGGTATTCCGATGAGAGTTTATACACATGAAGTAAGTTTTTGGTATATGTAATATTTGTTAGAAATATGCAGTATTGATCTAAAATTTCCTATATTCAGATAAGGTATAGAAATTTCTTGTGTTTTAAAGTAGCTAATGTAAACTAACCTTTCCCTCCCATAGCTGAAGTTGCCTGCATTCATGTCACAAATATCAAATGCAAAAGTACCTTTTTATATGATTTATAAACAATACACAATCTTATCAAGCCAATTAATATAATGTCATGCTAATTTAAGTTGTTCAGATGGATTTAATGTCCCTGCTAATATCTGTTTCCCCTCTGTGAATCTATTTGATAATAAATAAATTCTTTTTATGAACATAAATTTTTAAAATAGTCAATTTAAAAAAAAAAAAATCCTATTTTGCAAAAAGAGGACTTAGTGTAATGCAAACACAATTGCAGATGCACTTATCACTTTCTCCTTAAAAATTATAGATACTAATAGTCAGACAAACATTTGTAATTATAAATTTATAATAAACTTCACATTGCAGTCTCACTTTACTTCCTTTTGGGTGGTGAAGTGAAAACTAAATTTCATGCTGATTTATAATATTTTTTACTATTTTTTACTTGTCTTTATGACCATGAAATTTTTTATTGCATCATAATGAGGATGAAATTCACAGTTTTATCATTGACTATCTGTGTCACAACAGCAGGACAAATAAGATACAGACAGGAGAATAACCACCGCTTACCACATTTTAAGGTAGGACTGTGTTGAAATTTTTAAGTTTAGTGTTCCTTCTTCAACAATGAGTAAGGTAGCTGTAATATGGTGACAGGCAGCTAGCTGGGGCAACAGCTCAGGGTGAAGGAAAAATCAACATGAGTGGGAGTTGAAAAGCATAAACATGAGCATTGTAAAATTGGAAACTATATCCAGGAAACAAATTGTGGGCAGCGGAGGAGTCTGTTGAAAATATTGTTCAATAAAAAGTTATGTACAAATATAAGGAATATAGAATATAAAGAAACTTGAATAAATGAATAGACACTCAAAGCACACTAATTAAACATCAGCTCTTGTTAGTGGTGGATCATGTTGGGAAGAAACAGTGTGGGTGGGGATAGAAGTGAAAAAGAAGGAAAATTACTTGGTATTATCATGAGACCCAGCAGCTATCTGGTAACTAGTTTGTACTGGTAAACCATTTTTCTCCTTCTGGTGTTTGGGAAAACTGACAGTATGTATGATGAAGCAAGAGTTATAGTTGTTGGTATTATGCTTGGTGGCATGAAAAGATAGTGATTAGTCATAATTCTGTGTAAATATCGTTTGTCCTTGGCCGTTCATTCTAAAGTACAGTGAATTCGTGGTTATTCCTACACAGAAGGATAGACAATAGTTGCAAGTTGGCTGGAATGTTATATGGGAGGTTTCACAAGTAACTGTGTTGGTGAAAGTGGTAGAGGCAAGGTTTATGATGTACATATTGTGACAAGATTGGTTGGGAAAGAGCCTGGAGCTGTCTAGAAGACTATGTTTGTGGACTAGAAGTTGGCTGAAATTAGGGGGTTCGCTGACTCGTGTCCTGAGAGGGGCGGGGAGGATTTTGGGCAGGAAGTATCTCATTTTCAGGCAGACTTGAAGAAAATATAGTATATACGACTCCCTTGAGTACCGATACTATAGGGAAGGATGCTAGCTATTGTAAGCATCCTAGTATTTTGGCAAATACTACTCTTTTAGATAGATAGCAGAGAGGGGAGAAAAATAACTCAATAAAAATAATAAGCTTATCCATCGTATTGCATGGTTTCAATCTCTCGTAACTATAGCATCTGACGATACCAAGTTGATTTCGTACATAAAGAAGTTTTAAAACCAAAAAAGTAACTGAAACCATAATAACAGACATAAATAAGCCATTAGAAGCAGTAAATGAACTTTAAACTTACCAGAATTAGTTAAATCCACAATAATCCAGTTCAATAAAAATCAATTTTCATTTCGATATAATTCTCCTATTTACAGTCACTTAAAAACGCGGTAAAGAACTTTTATAATAATAATAAATTCCGAGAAACAGAATTTTGTAACATTTCACTCGGGATATTAATGCTAAGGCAGTTTAATTCAATAAAACATGTAATTTTTAATCAGCTGACACTTCTAAAAATTCTAAACAGCACTTTCAATTAGATTTCGAGCTTAAGCAGCGCACGTATCTAAACTTCAATCCTTTCTGAATAATTTGGTTTACTTTTTAGGCATTTCCAAGCAATAGTTGAAGTGGGAGAACAAATTTAAAATATCACTGTATTCAAAATCTTACGTTAAACTGATAAATAATTTTTTATAGCCGAACCAGGCCTCATACAGGCCTGGGAATACTAGGAACAGATGTATTTAAGGGAAAGGGATGTCATACTAATTTTTATTTCAAGATAGGAAAGTTACTTTAGACACACTGGAGTGAAAGCAGGAGGCGCCGTTGAAGAGAGGTGGCATCGATTCCTACATATATTCGGGGAAGGTATGAACTTGCATATACCGAAACGCACAATCGGGGAAGAGAACGATCCCTCATGGTACACACGGGAGGTTAAAAGGTTATTCAAGAAGCAAAGGAAGATACATGCACGATCAAAAAGGACGATGCATCGGACTGATTTAGATAAGTTAGAGGAGATAAGGGGACGTGTTAAGAATGTGAAGCGTGAGGCCTTTAATAACTTTCGTGAAAATTCTCTAAGAGCCTCACTGAAAACCCTAAGAAATTTTGGTCATATGTAAAAAAAGTTAGTTGTAGTGGGAACAATAAGCCAGTTCTAATAAAAGACGGACGGGAAGTTGAAAACAGCCGTGACAAGGCTACCGTATTTAACACCGAATTCAAAAATCCATTCACGCAAGAAAACATGGAAAACATCCCCACTTTACCACATCGTGTGGAATTAGAGATGGATCCGATAGAAATTGATAGCGTAGGAATTGTAAAGCAATTAAAACTCCTGAAGTGGGGTAAAGCGCCGGGTCCCGATGGTATACCAGTAAGAGTATTTTCTGAATATGCGGAGGATATTGAACCATTTCTGTCAGATATATTCCGTAAATCACTAGAAGAGAGAAAAGTACCTTCTAGCTGGAAAATAGCCCAGGTAATTCCCGTTTTTAAGAAAGGAGATCGGAGTGATCCTAGGAATTATCGACCCATATCTCTAACATCGGTCTGCAGCAGAATTTTGGAACATTTCATATGCTCGAACATAATGAAGTTTCTAGATGAGAATGAGTTACTTACACCATGTCAACACGGATTTCGGAAGAAGAGATTGTGTGAAACACAGTTGGCCCTATTTTCCCACGACATAATGAAAGTTATCGATGCAGGTTCGCAAGTTGATGCAGTTTTTTTTTGGATTTTCAGAAAGCTTTTGATTCTGTGCCACACAACCGACTTTTAGCGAAGATTCGAGCTTACGGTATTTCGGCTCAGATTTGCGAGTGGATACGTGATTTTCTAACTGGTCGATCGCAGTATGTCGTTGTTGACGGGGAAGCCTCTTCTAAGATAAATGTTACTTCGGACGTTCCTCAAGGAAGTGTAATAGGCCCACTTCTTTTCTTAATATTTATAAATGATCTAGGTGACAACATCAAATGCTGGTTGCGATTGTTTGCCGATGATGCGGTTGTATATAGGGAAATAAGGTGCTCCGACGATTGCTTAGAAATTCAGCGTGATTTGGATGCTATTTTCGATTGGTGCCGTAAATGGCAGCTTACACTTAATTGCAAAAAGTGCAAGGCAATGCGGATAAGTAACAAGAAGAATCAGTTTGTTCACGAGTACAAAATAAACAATCCAGCTGTTGACACGGTTGATTCCGTGAAGTATCTGGGGGTGATAGTACAAAGCAACATGAAATGGGACATGCACATAACTTCCGTCGTAGGCAAGGCTAATTCTAAATTACGATTCATAGGTCGTATTTTGAGGAATTGTAATGCTCAAACAAAGGAGATAGCATATAAAACACTAGTGCGTCCGCATCTGGATTACTGTTGTGGGGTTTGGGATCCGTATTGCAAGGTTCTGATTGACTCAGTTGAGAGGGTGCAGAGGAGAGCCGCTATATTCGTGACTTGTTGTTACAACTCTTATGAAAGCATCACAGAATTGATACATAGATTGGGCTGGGATAGTTTGGAAGACGGACGACGTAACTTGCGTTCGAATTTATTGGAGAATATGCGAAAAAATTTAAATTTTGAGTGCAATGAAATACTTCTTCCGCCAACCTATTTAGGTCGCAATGACCGGAGGGATAAGATTAGAGAAATAAGATGCTGTACTGATACTTATATGTATTCCTTCTTTCCTCGCACTATTCGGGATTGGAATGGGCGGGTTTAGGATTGGTGCTTAGCACCCTCCGCCACCCACAATGTTTGTGATTTGCAAAGTATGGATGTAGATGTAGATGTAGAAACATCCAATATTAAATTCAAATTTTGAACAGTGAAGATGGAGTCGGCTTCGAGCAAGGTTATTCCCGGGAGGACAGTCAGTTCCGGTAGTGACGGCAGGTCAAAAGCATGGCAAATTAAAAATATTCATTACTGCTAAACTGTTGATTTTTAGACACCAAGAGGCAATAAATGCCCAGAATAAATAACTTTAAATCATATCTCAAGTTGAAGCCTCTAGGAAGAATAATTTTTAGCATTTTTGTGCACTATTTGCAGTGACGTCAGGGATGTGGAGGGATTTGAAGCCGCACGTAGGATCCGAATTGTCCCGCAAATCATCAGTTCGGCATTGGCACTGGTGGAGGCAAGGTCTGCGCTCCTCCAGGTCGTGATTATGGAATCGTTCCATTGGATACTATAGGGAACAGTGCAAAACCGGCACCATGTTAGCTTCTCGAGTGAACATTCCAGATTGTACCATGTATTAATGACTTTTAAATTTTCTTTGGGGTTTTCTCTGTCTGCTTTACCATCCATAATCTGCTTTCTGATGGATAAGTTTCAATCCCCTTTTTAAATCAACTGTACATGACTTTTGTGATATTGTGACTTTTTTGGAATACATCTGCACAGTGAAAATTCATTAACTTTTTTATCCCTCTTAAGGTTTGATAAAAAGGGGGTGGCGACCAAGATTAACTACAGTTGATTATTTTCGTGGCTTTACACCGGTCTACAGAAATTTGTGAACTTTAAGTAAAATTTTCCAAAGTGATGCATCAAGAAGAGAAGCAGTAAGTTAAGGGACTTAGCTGGTGTTCTAGCCCCTAAGCCAGTTTATTTCCCTTACACTATCAAAGTGAAGATACTGTTGAAAGTTGAAAGGTTGGTGTAGACAGAAGTATAAAAGTGGCCATTACAGAGGGACAATCTATATCTAGGAAAATGGCCTGAGTGTAAGGATAGGCTTGTGTAAAGTTCAGGGTGTTAAATCAGTTGACTGTTACAGAATTTGAGAAGGTTGTTTTACCCGTGGTCTAGATCATAAATGTGTCATCTGTTAATCAGCCATTTTAGGGGCTGTAGGTTGACTATCCAAAAGCTAATGTTCCAGGAGTCCTGGGAAGAGGTTTGTGTATGAGGGATCCACACAGGTACTCATGACATGCTACAAATCTGGCTGTAAATTTTATCTTTGAAGGAGAAAAAGTTATTGTTCAATATCAGGTGGTAAGGGAAAATTTGCTGGGGAGGTTGTTGGATGGGTGCTGATCTAGAAATCAATTTCACTAAGTTAATGCAGTGGGGAACGTTAGTGTATAACGATATCACATCAGTTGTTACCAGGATGGAGTTGGGAGGAAGAGGCATGGGCACACCAGTATGATGGTTGTCTCTTTGTGTGAGGGGAGCTTGTTGACAAGGTGTTGTAGATATTGGTTACCCAAGACAGAGATACACTCCGTCAGTGAACCATAAGTGGCAACTATTGCACCTCCAGGATATCCAGACATTTGGACTTTAGCAAGCAAATATAGAATAGGGCTGTGTGGATTTTTCGGAGTGAGAATTTTGATAGACTGTGGGATCAGAACTTGAAGCAGTCCATTGAACTGAATAAATTCCTTAATCTTTTTGCTGACAATATGTGTGGTGTCATAACTTAGGAAGCTGGAAAGTGTTCATATACAACAACTAATGAACGACTTAGGCCACATTGTCTCAGTGATTCATTACCGCTGTGATCGAATCCTTGTCTTCATGGAGGATGATCAGTTTTGGGTTGGTGGAGAGCTCCCTCTTGGTTCACGTTTCCGCTGTGTTAAGATTTGTGCTGTTGGGTAGAGATTTCAGGAAACTAGAGGATGCCAAGCTGGTGGATAAGAAGCCTGAAACATTTTTAAAAGCTTAATGAATAAAGGTTTTCCTGGTGTACTAGCTGTGTTAAATGTTCTCAGGCCTCCTGCCAAGGGAGCGGATTAATTTGATGCAATGTTTCGAAATTGCTCCCCAATCTCATCTTCTAAATCTGAGAGCAATTTATTTTTAAAGCAGGTTTTTGGGGGTGCAGCTCTCCTGTGTTCATCTGTTGTGATTAAGGCTTTTATTTTCCCTATCCTTCCTTTAAGTGCATAGGTGCAAGAAAACAATGCAAATTAGGATAGAGAAATGAGCCACCGCTTACCTCAGATGATGGCAGGATGGTGTGAACACATGAGGCAGACACAACACAAGAAATATTGCAAAGCTATATGATGAGCAGTATGATGGGAATTCTAGAGTGGCCTTAATCTCTGCAGTAATTTGCAAGGGAAGTGCTATGAATTTAGGAAAATAGGTTTGGACATAACAGCATGATTTATATTAGAGAATGTAGTTTCCTCTCTGGTGATAATTTTTATAGATGAAATAATAAAAGAGGATGGCCAGAGAAACCTGAAAACAAAACATCAAAGTATGTTGTTACAAAATGATGTGATGGCATGACTGACAAAACTGCAACAACTGCTGGTTTATAGTAGGGTGCAATCTAATCTTACAGAATGCTCTTCTCTGAAGAAAATAAGTGGTGATTTCGGTACAGTTGGACAGCACAAATGCTGATCTTAATACCTGAAGTTAAAATGTGACAGAAATGGAAATGTCAAAGAAAATTAATGGAATGGGATGATGTAAATAAAAGAACACAGGAATTGTTCAGGCCTGATATGGAGAGCGGAGGTGACGCAGAAGTACAAAAGACCATTTACAGAACATGCATTGTGCCAGCACTGACATACAGGGTGTCAACAAAGTCCTGCTACCATTTACAATAAAACATACCTCTTAAACTACATGAGATAGAGACATGCTGTTTTTTGCAATACGTTTTTCATCTCTCAAAGTTTACTTTATATTTGTCGCAGATAAAGGGAAAGGCCCAATGTGTATGTTGGTACACTGAGTTTCATAAATCACCAGTAACTGTTATACAACAATTCTGTTGGCAATATGAAAATGATCCTCCATCCAAAGCTTCCATACTATATGATGCCCAAAATTTCTACAGACTGGTAGTGTTGTAATCGAATATGGTGTTTGTAATAGCTGTGCAGTCCACTCTGTGGACAATATTATAGATTTAGAGAGTTCTTGAAATATTAAGTTCTTAAGCTATTTTCCAAATAACAACAGATTAAGTACAAGTGGGCACCAAGATGTTGTTTGTCAGGATAATATAATTTGACACCAGGGTGACCAATTTATAGGCAGAGGTCCCAAGCTGCTCTAAATAGTGATATTAATTAGATCTTACCTTAGCAATATATCACCAACTTCTACCACACAATTACTATCTGAAATAATTTGGGTTCTAACTTAATGACTGGAAATGACTTTACACCACACACTGAATAAGTTAAACATGTACTTTGATTATTAAAAACCTAACCATACATTTATCAGCAATTACTGACTACAGTTATGTTGGAAGGAAGCATCATGCATGTCGAATGCTTGGCTACAGTGCATCTTGCTAGATGGCTGAATAGCTTCTAAATACGAATATAATGGAAACATGGCTTTATTGAGTTAATGCACTGATAACTGAATGATTAAATAACAATCCAACCTGATATTACCAAATAAGATCATCACTAGGCATTTCAACTCTATTACAAAGAAAGACAAACAACTCTTTAAGTTACACAGACTGAATAATTTATCCAACATACCCGAGAATACTTTATCTACCAAATATCTAACTACGTGGGCAAGAGACAGATGCAACTCTTACCTCTCACATGGTTGCTGGCAGAATAGACCTCATTCAACATGGCAAGAGAATTTTTATGTCCTTTACTACATCTTGTTCATGTGCACTGTACAATGTACATGCATAGGTGAGAGCTGCACACTGCAGTAACCTTGGGCTCTTGAATCTGCAATTCTATACACTTATGCATTTCGCTCTCTTGCTCTCGCTTACAATATTCTTCGCTGAATAAAGTACTAAAATACCAATTTCTAAACCCCAATTCACAGACTGCCCATTACACTGTAATGGACTTGCTACAGAAAGGATGATGTTGTGTTGCAAGAAATTGGCAACAATGTGCAACTTAAATTTCAACACAGTCCTCAGAAATCAGTCCGTTATGCTTCATGGGAACTGCATGAATAAACCATTCATTGGGTACTCCATAAATGGTTACCCCTAAATTACAACTTAAGCAAGCTTTGCAGGCAAATAATCTTCCTGCTTATTCTGCATTCACTGCTTTGATGCTGGCCTTGAACAAAGATGACAACAGTTACCCGCTGTTGGTGATATCTCTGATGAAGCCACTTTCTTTGTATCTGGACTGGATAATTGCAATAACCTTCAGGTATGGGGTTCTGAAAATCTGCACATCAGGTGCGAACATGTTTGTGGTAGCCCCAACTTCAATGTTTGGTGTGCTCTAAAGTATGGTAATTGGTTCAGTTTACTTTGATGAGAAGACGATTGCAGGGGCATGCAACATGATTTATGAGTATGTGTTCCCTCAGGCATTGGACCTGCAGTAGAACATAATGTTCCAAGACAGCACACCTGCTCTTTGGTCTGGCGAATAGATATTTTACTAAAATATTAATTGATGTGATGGACCATTCACATGAGCACAACCCCTTGGATTTCTCTTATGGTCATATGTTAAGGGTTCTGTCTATGAAACATCTGTTGCAGATCTTACCACACTTAGACCTATAGTTGCGATTGTGCAAACGGTTGATGTTGCTGTGGTTGGAGCTAGAGTATACTCTCCTCATCCTGAGGGCAACATGTGGAAGTGGAGTTAACTTAAAGAAAAGTGAGAGATATAGAACTTGTTACAAAAAAGTATTTCTCATATAGTTTTCAGGATATGTTTCATTGTAATAGTAGCAGAACTTTACCCAAGAATGGAGGAATTGGATCTAGGCCATGAAAGTACACACATTTTTTCACCTCTCGCTCAAACTCTGTGAAAATGGTAATTTCATTTGTCACAAAATAATGGAGTCTGCCCTTCGTACTTCTTAAGCAACTTTCCTGTGGTTTATCAGGTTTCCTTCTCTCCAACATTGGCATTTGTGATTTTTCAACTGTTCACCAAACACAAAATTCTCAAACATTTTAGTCACATTGGAATGTAATCTTCCATCTGAAATACATACCTTCCTAAAATACTTCCATTAATGACTGAATTGGTGAGAGGGGTTGCAGTTTGAAGAAAATTCAAGTAATTGTTTATTTTCTTGCCAATGTCTGATAAATTTTGAACCTCATACATATTGTGTGTCATATCACTGAATTTGAAACTGGACTGTTGAACAGTAGTTGTATGGAACTTAGTAATCAACAGAGGGAAATAATGTTTTGCTGGCTACTTTTCCTTAATTTAGATAGTTATACCTTATGTTTATGATGCAGGTTGTGACACTGTGGTACAGAGCACCTGAAGTATTACTTGGATCTGATAAATATTCTTGTCCTATTGATATTTGGTCAATTGGATGTATTTTTGCTGAGATGACAACAAAGAAACCTCTGTTTCAAGGAGATTCGGAGATAGACCAGCTCTTCAGAATATTTCGGCAAGTCAAAATAAATTTTATTTACAAATAGAACTTAGTTTTCTGGTTTGTTTTATGGTTACTTTTATCACTTTTTATGTGTAAAGGATGTTTGAAATGTAAATCATATATATATATATATATATACACACGCGTGTTTCTCTATGTTTCACTTTTCAGCCACCACTACCTAGCACAGATCATTGGTGTTTGTGTGTGTAAGTAGCATGGAGTTTCCTGTCATGCACAACGTTGGTCGAATGCCGATAGCTGTGTGGATGTGGAAGATATGATGATTAAAGTTGGTCAATGCAGGGCGTTTTCATATTTTCAAGAATATTTCCGTATTTCGAACAAAGACATGTGACTCCACATATGTCACTTTTCTGCCACAACTACATAGCATAGACCATTGGTGTTTGTGTGTGGTGTCTCCTATCATTCACAATGGTGGTTAGATGTCGGTAGCTATGGGGGTGTGGGAGATATGGGGGTTGAAAGTGGTCGACCTGCAGCAATTTCATATTTCTGCCAAAGATGCATGTGTCTTGGTGTATCACTTTTCAGCGAAAACTATCTATCGCAGATCATTGGCGTTTGTGTATACTAGAGTTCGGAGCAAGTATGAAGGCGGGTCACGGGCGGATGCGCAGTAGCCTGTGGAGCTGTACCACGTGACTCACAGCCAATCGCGTGTCCGTAGCTTTCCTGTGTTCGTTCTGTGCGCGTCGTGCAGTGTTCGTCAAGTTTACAGTTTATTTCACTTATAGTGTTCCGTGTTTAGTGATTATTTTGCCCTCATGGGGTTCATTATGAGTGATGGTAAAGAATCACGCCAAGTGTTGCACAAACAAGCGAGAGGAATAGTGTTCCGTGTGTATCAGTACTTGAAAAGGCAGTCTTCTTTTGAGTCCGCGCCACCATGTGGTGCGAGTCGCGCCGTTGCCAAGTGGCAGGAGCAGACGGCTGAAGCTTGTGGTGTTGGTTTGCGTGACAGAAGCAAATTGGCAGCGTCGCAACACATCTCCCCTCTCTCTCTGCGCAGAACGCGTAGCCCACCCGCCTTGGTACGTGCTCCAAACTCTAGTAACACAGTCACCTTTGTTAAAAGAAGTAAATTGACATAAAAATTATAATGTTTGGACACAAAATAACTCGTGGTGCTGTGGCATCATGAAGATAACTAAATGATAAAAACGGCCTTAATTAAAATAAATAAGGGAAAATAACTAGCAAACTGTTCTCAGAACCAAAACCAACCTAAATAAAAAAGTATCAGCACTAAAAGTAAACTGTTAAGCAAGATATTGATACCTAAAATAAATTGATTTTCAGACTAACGAGATTTCAAAAGTGGTTTATGTATAATAGAAGTTATGGAATGCTAAAGGAAGTTAAAAAATGAGCAAATTGCAAACATTAGTTTTGCTAAATATCCGATTTAATACAGGTGAAAGTCATATATCAGACTAAATTGTGGATTTAAAAAAGGATTCTTTAAAGTTAGAAGATTTATCAGGGAATAAGTATTTTCGGAAAAAATTAAACGTTAAAAATACAAAAATTATTTCACTTCGGGAATTTATTGTAGTACAACCATGGTGTATTTTGAAAAAAGGTTGTAACAGAAAATATTAAGAATAATTTAATTTGTGATATGTTAAAATTTGGTTATAATTGGTCAGAATTCAGTTATCATAATAAAGTGGTAGAATCAGATTCTCAGGATTGAATGATGCAACATGGAAATTTCTAGTCATTCTCAGTGGTAGGTTATAAAAGCATTACCTCACTGTTAGCAATCGGTTGGCAGAAGTTATAGGATGTAGGCAAACTCTGTGACTTGTGGTGGGGTGTTTAATGCAGTTCTGATAGTATGAATATTTTAGCTGCATACCAGACTTTGAACTATTTTGATGAAACCATACTGTGATAGAACATTTTTGTTGTCATTTGGGTTTTAAATCTTTCAGTGGTTTGCATATTTAAATTTTGAGAAATTCTTACATGTGACGAGAACTTTGACTTCATCCACATTAGTAAATTAAAAGGCTTGTTATTTTTTTGAAAAATTCCCTTAATAACTGTTGTAGTTGTGAAAAATGCTATTCTGCATCTTCATATAAGAAGAGAGTTCAATTAAACATTTGTCTATTCAATATGCAACTTTTTGTGTCAGCAAATCTTAAGTTTTTAAAATGAACTTTTCTTCTGATTTGTTATTCAATATATAAGTGAACTATTTAAAAATCTCATGCTTTGGGTGACAAGTGATTTGAGGATAGAACTGTTCCAATAATTAAATATTTTGGAAGTTTACTTAAATAGCACAGTCATAGCTTACCGTACAGTATAAACAATTACAAACTGCTCAACCAAAGACTTGTCTGCAACAAAGTGCAAGCTGGTTATTTATGCTCCAGATTAATTTGTTTTAGCATTGTGTAATTTTTCAAGTGGAAAATGGAAACTATCGACATTCACAGGGCCGGCTTAAGGAATTTCGGGGCCCACTGCGAAGTTTGATTTCGGGGCCCCCTACTACTTTTCTAGCTGTACTTTTGCCTACAATTTTTAATAATTTCCTTGACTTTATATACACGTATACATATGTGTGTGTGTGTGTGTGTGTGTGTGTGAAGAGCTCAAACAACGATTAAAGAGACGGAATGAGGTTTCTCTAAATCTGTGTACAAACAGGCCAACAGTTAATTGAGTATTAGCTGAACGGGTCCAACTTCGCCGAGTCTTTGCTCTTTTATCAATGCATCTCATATGGATCTCCCAACTACTGTCACTTTCATTTCTGGCCCTGCTGCACATTGTGTCAAATGAAATTGTTTTGTATTCAGTCTTATAGCTATTATACTGTATTTATAAAACACTTTTTGTATATGAAATTTCTTTTCTTGCCTTTCTTTTCTTGCCTTTCTTTGCTAGTACATTTAGATTTTTGGGGTTGCAGGCATACACATTTTAATTCAATAACTTTTTATATGACTCGTCAAAAGACGACTGAGTTTATTCGAACGAAATTACATAAATTGCTGAAACACCTTCAGAGCAATACAGTACACACCTTTATATATGTAGGATTATTGTAATTACATGAGATACGACTTTCTCAAAACTGAATCTGACGAAGGACTTCTCATGGAACTCGACGCCTAGGAAACGTCTATTGTGAACGCAGGTTGTTAACATTTTAAATTTGCAGATTACTTATTTTAGCAGGAAAATTGTTCGTTAAGTAAGGACAAATTTTGCATGAGATCATTGTGGGGCCCCCTCAAGCTTGGGGCCCCCGTGACTGCGGTTCTTGCGGTAGCCTTAAACTGGTCCTGGACATTCACCTTGGAGAGTGTTTCTCAATCTGTGGTCCACGAAGATTTTACAGGTGGTCTGCAGGCAGATTATTACAAATTTGTATACCATATTCATGCTGTATAAGGCTATAAGCAAATGTAAGCCATATGCCCAACTTCTTTAAAAGGACCGAGCGTGGTGGTGTAACGGATAGCGTTCTGGCCTCGCATTCGGGAGGACGGCGGTTCGAATCCCCGTCCGGGCATCCAGATTTGGGTTTTCCATGGTTTCCCCAAATCACTCCAGGTGAATGCCGGGATGCTTCCTTCAAAAGGCCATGGCCGAATTCCTTCCCATTCCTTGCCCCCATCCTTTCCCGTCTCTAAAGACCACGTTGTTAAAAAGGGACGTTAAACTGTTACAAAAAAAAAAAAAAATTTAAAAGCCAAAAATATTTCAATGATCAAAAAAGAAAAAAAAAAAAACGAAAATGGTTCTTTTGATATAGAAGGATGAAAATTTATTGCATTTTTTCAAGTTTATCACAATATCAAAACAAAATCAATGTTTAAATTGGAAGGAGTTTTTCAAAACAGCAGTTTTAAAAATGAACAAATTTTTTCTAAATATATTTCAAGGCTTTCAATGAGTAAAAGAAACTGTAATTTATTATAAATTCTCTTAAATCAAAAGTGAGTGTATTAAGATTTTACCCATTTGGAATTGAAATAGCAATTTTAGAAATGCTATTGCTAAATTTGACTAGTATAGGATTATGTAAATAAAAGTTTGTATGCCTTGCTAATGAAATTGAGAATCTAGAAAGAGAAAAAATTCATTTAGTTTTTAAATGATATCCAGACTGCTATAAAAAATTTGCAGACATATGAAATTAAATGATTTTTACTATAAGTTGAAATTTGCATTGGGTGTTCTTAGTATAGTTGGTTTAGCATGTGTGAACAAATGTTTTCCAAATTGAAAAATAAAATAACTGATGATAACTTGGATTCGTGTTTGAAAAGACTTAATATTATAAAAACTTTCTAAAAATAAGATAGGATAGGGAAAATAAACAGATACCCGTCACTTACCACAGATGAAGGCTGGAGGGCGACACGAACACGTAAAAACACATAAACAAACAAATAATATTTCGACTTAAGTCTTAGTCATGTGGGAGGCGAGACATATGGCAGGGGGAAAGATGTGGTCACATCCCAACCTGCCACATGAATCATTTTCAGTGCTTCACCGCAGTTTCTTTGTTTCCATTATCCAAAAACTTTCTAAAGGAATGCAAGCATATTTGTTTTCATTAATTAAAATGCCTTCTACTTACATGTGAATCTTTCCTGAATATATTATTTACATAAATATCTGTTTAACTGTGTATTCATTATTCATTAAATTAAAAATTATGGCTCTTATAAATTTTTCCCAGTGCCTTTAATGGTGAAACTGGTTCTTTTGCTTCTACAGCGGGCTGATCACTGTATTAGGCATCATCAATTCTAAAACTGTTTTATACAGAACTGAATTGACATACATTTTGAAAGCTCACAAGAGATGTTGTGTAGATTATTATATTGAGATATGAAATAGAGTATTCTGTAAATCTATTTTATTCCTCCCCTTCATTACTTTTTTTAGACTCGTTTTAGCTATTATTACAGTTGCATCAGACATTTGCAGAAATATTCAAGTCAAAAAAATTTAAATTGTTCAGAAATCAATTGAAACTGACACAAAAGCATTTTTTCAGAGGTTTTTTTCTCCCATGTTTGTAGATTACAAATAATTGAATGTTTAATGTAAGTGGAAATTGTCATAAAAATGTGTATTCACTTTTGCAAGATATCATCAGCATATGGAATTTTGAACAGATGAGGAATGTTCTGTGAAAAAGAATATTAAATAAACTTAAGTAATAAAAGCAGTTTTCTTGGTCTATGTTATGCCACATAATCATGTCTGTCATCGTGCTCCAGTGTATTTTCTTCCATTTCGTCAGTTGACCTGTTATATGAAGATAAAATTACTTTTTCTCAGAATGTTACCTTGAAGTTGTTTTACATTTACAGTTTTTTTTTGTTCGTTGAAACTTTTAATTCATGTGCTTTTGCCAATGGAAGTGAAACAACGGCCTAATTTTATTCTTGATTTTTGAGGAAACGTGTACTTTTATAAACCGTTGATAATCTGTAACCAGCTACCTTTTCCATCAGAACCATATTTAAAAGGGGCTTCTGGGTGTACTCTCTACCCATAAGATTTGAGGACAAACCTTTTTTTGTTTTTTTTTTGTTTACAGTGATGGCCACCACTTCTTAAACCTCAATATGTCATTGGTTTGCAGTAGTGTCATGGGATTTTTTAAATGGAATGGACAACC
The DNA here is from genome assembly GCA_031002005.1 of Vandiemenella viatica. Classification (NCBI taxonomy): domain Eukaryota; kingdom Metazoa; phylum Arthropoda; class Insecta; order Orthoptera; family Morabidae; genus Vandiemenella; species Vandiemenella viatica. The sequence continues at coordinate 172,843,276 of JARYHS010013630.1, read as the reverse complement.
AAGACAAAGTTTTCTCTGGAAACTTGCATACAGTTGTGTTTTTGTGTCATATTTTTAAATAATAACAATTTTGTTGGCAGATGATAGTGACCTCTGAAAGGAAAATAATGGTAAATTTTCTAGAAATCTGAAGACGTTTTTATTTTGCCTATGCCATCCATTAGAAAAAAGATAAAATTCTTTAATCTCTGGTCCAGTATTATCATTTGATCACATAGTATACACCTTATTTCCACCCTTATTAGCTATACTTTTATATCTGAAATGATGTTAAGTTTTCAGAAGTTTTATTACAACATAGAGTAGCCACAGAAGTTGTAAATAAAATGTCTTGGTTGGAGATTTTTGGATGAAGTAAATTTTGCATAAAATCAAAGGCTATTATTGCCTATGCATCAACCTTTTCTTGTGAAGTTTCTGAACATAAGATATTTTATCCTAAAACTTTTTTGAACCAACTGTCAGCTTGCAGTTGCTTAACTGTATAGAAAATTTTCTTTGAAATACCTTAATTAATATCTTAATAATTGTAATTTTTTTTTGACACGTTTCAGAAGGTTTAATGTTCCCTTCAAATGTAATTCCTTTTATCTTGAGGCTATTTTCCAGTATTAGCAAAGTCACATAGTGTATTAAACTTTTTCTTCAGGGAACCAATATACATTTTATATACAGCCAATTTACCATTTTGGCTTGAAACATAAAATTGAAAGAGGCAGTTTCCCTGAGTATCTTTTCATGTTGCTAATGCCACTGTTTCAGTTCACACTTTTTGATGTTTTGCTACAGGTAAATATCTTTTATCAAATTTGTTACAAAAACTGTTCATTTTTGTCAGACAAGTTTATTTGCTTTTTTATTAAAATGAGAAGAGCGCTGTTTCTTAAAACTTGAATGAACAAAACAATGTTAGTAAGTTGTTATAATAAATTTTAGTATGTTAGTTATTTGTCAGTAACTGATCAAAAGAATCAGCTACTTATAAAAAAATGCCCGTGAGATCCAATGGAAATAACCACCTTTCCAGTCAAGGTGGTATAGCCTTTTTAATTTTTGCATCTGTAATAATATTTTTATTGTACTTTGAAAGATTATAATTTCTTTTATTTTTCTGGCTTATAGTCACTCTCCAATTCACTTGATGTCTATTTGAAATCTAAACATGCAAACTTTCTCACTCACAATTAATAAATCCAACAAACACTGGCTTCAGAATCTATCAGCCAATTGAAACTTTGCAAATTACCGTGCAAAACTGCCTCCCCATTTAAAGGCTGAAAAAAAGTAGATGTTATGAAGTAAATAAACTAAATTAACATAAATGGGACCTATACAATGGGAAGTAATGTTAAATGTTCTACAAGTTTCATTATTTGAAGTGTAAATTGCTCAAGCGGTGTTGAGTCTGGAAATTCTCCATCCTCCATCCCTTTACTCTTTTTCAGAAATATGAGCAATCGTTTGTGTTAAATGTTTTAGGGCTGGCAGAGTTCTATGTCAATATCTGTAAACATCAATCTTGAAAAACCCTCGCAGAACAAAATCTCAGAAACTGATTGGGTGTCAGTAGCATCTGCTAGAACTCTCCATTCAGAACACAGAGAACATAATTTGAAAATTTCCACTATAATCTCAGTATACTGACACTTAAAACTTGAGTACTACTCATGTAAGGTAGCTAAAATCGAACTTTTTCCCTCATACTGTTTTCTTTCTACACTCACATAATTCCAATTCCTGAAAGCTCATTACTCTCATAAAAACTTCCCATTACATAAAACATCTAAAGGATAGAAATGCTATTAATTTTATTTTTCGGAACATAGTTCTAGGATCACTAGAAAGAAAATGTTGTTTTGATTATTTTTTTCTGAAACAAACTTGAGCTGTGCCAAAATAAATAAATAAATAATTCTTCTTGTTTTTATCATTATAATTAGAAAGCTTATTTTGAATTTTACTTTGTTTCTGAAGTACTCCTACTTTCATTAATAATACTTCAAATTTACTACTGTTGTTATATATGTGGGTTGAATACACACACCAAGTTTTATCAAAATTTGAGGCAAAGAATATTATTCCTCAGTTGTCTATGTTGAAAAATAATAATAAAAACTGTGTACACAGTTATGGTACAAATTCAATGTACAATAAAACCAGTAATTTAATTGTTTATAAGATTAATTATATAGCTATTGGAAAATAGTAACAGTGAAAATGCTGTTAGCTATTCAAAATAAGGATGGATAGAGAAAATAAACCCACTCCTTAATTTTTTTTAATATTAAATTATATTGCTAGGATTTTTTCTCTGTTTGACATTTAATGTAATACAATAATACAGTGTAATACTATACACGGTTTCTGAATTAAAATTTGTTAAGATGTACTAAACATATTTTTTTCTCCATTTTTATAAGACTATTTAGAGAAGCAAGTTATTTTTTTCTGAAGTAAAGTGTGAAATAACTGTTGTAAACTGTTCATTTATGTAAGTGTGAATTATGTATTATAAACACCTAGTATGATGTAAGAGAGAGTTTACCAGCACTATTCTTACCGGCTAAATAAACTTTTAAACCACATTGATAAGGTACTTTGAATTTATTATATTATACTGATTTACTGGTTCCTCAATCGCCAAGTGATTTATACTTTCACTAAAATATGTAACTAAATTCCTTAACTTATCAACGACGGGGAGTGTCTTGAACAATAATTAATAAACTATTTCCTCAACTTTTATTTTGCAGAAACTCTTCAGAAAAATACAAAACTTCACATCAGACTTCATTCCAAAGATATTATAAGTACATCACAATAAACAAATGACACAGATTTTGTCTTAACACTGCGCCAAGCAAGCTTGTCTGTTTGCGATTATTGGGACCTTTATAGGCATCACAAAATGTTGTTGAAAACTATAAAGGCTTCAACAATTTTCTGGAGTGCTAACATTGAATTAAACAAAATCAATCAACAAAAACAATTAACTTAACCAAAATTACTTGATCATAAGAAAACACTTAAATGAAAGTAAGATATTTAAGAGCATTTGATATCACATTAGCCTAATTTAGCACTTTAAAACAGTCAAAATCTCGCTCAAAACGTTATTAATTGCACAATATCCCTAATTAAAGTCTCTTAATATGCCGAGCACTCTGCTGCTTTTAATACATTTACAACAGTTATTTTTACTCATCGAAACATCGCACATTCAGAAAATAATTATACAGATTACATTCCATCACTTCCCTTCTCTCTGACAAAAATTTAGTCAATTCCAAGGGTAAAGATTAGTGGCAACTGTTGTTGGGGGGTGCAACATTTCATGGCTTGTTTGAATTTATATAGAATGTCCCTGCCTATGAAAATCACAAAACATCATACTAGACTCTTTTTTTTCCCTTTTCCTTTTTCTTTTGAGTGCTTAATGTCTTCACTTCAATCTGACTGTGTGGTACATTTGTGAAAGTTTATACTAGCCGCACACAGAGATCATGAACATTTTCAATGTACATTTTTTTATGTGTGTGCTTTCCCATAATTTAGGATTTGGCTCAAAATTTTGTGAAATTTTTGTTTTCATCGCCTTACAACTGATATTTTACTGGTAGTTTATTTGCTTATCTTACCAAACCTTAGATCACATTACTAATAGATACCCCTCTTAGTTATCACTTACTGTTTTTATTTCTCTCACTTAGGAATAGTTCTAATTTCACTACAAAAATGGAAAATTTGCACAAGAGGATTAATAATTGAAACTATACTATCAACAGGCATATTTGTATTTAAATTTAGAATACTTTACACAATGCTATTATGTACATAGATTGCAAGGAAACAAAAGAAGTTGGATAGCAAAACAAAAATTAAGTTAGGAAATAAATCATGACTTGACATAGAAGTCAGGATGACTCCATCGATACATGAAAAGAACACATATCAAACATTGTATTTATTATACAAATAACTTTTCTTCAGCATAGAACAAATCAGATCCACCACGACTGCTGGTAAGTGGTGTTTCATTCCCTATTCTAACTTTTTTACGTATTCATATGAATATAACATTAACCAATGTTTACAAAAGACATATAATATTCATTCTATGTGCAATTGGTTGTAAAAGTTTCTTTTGTCCTGTTTGTGTGAGTGTTTCTTATAAAGCGAGTCAGTTTCTCATAACTGTACTCCTCAGAAACTTGGGTGAGAAATAAATTTGTGGCTGCCTGTATCAGACTTTTCTTTAAATAACAATCTAAATATGCAATTGTATATTAGATTAAAAATTTTAGTATTAAGATTTCAGATGTAATTGTTACACTGCTATCAAAAATTATATGATTCCTGTTCTAGTGTGCTGAAAACACCTACAGAGGATATATGGCCAGGTGTTTCCAAGTTAACCGATTACAAGAAATCATTTCCCAATTGGACCCAAGATACTTTAGAAAACCATGTAAAAAATCTTTGTCCAATGGGGTTAGACCTGCTGAGGGTAAATATTAAATTTTTAACATAATTCATATTTTTGCTGTCGGACATAGTCACAACATAATGGTGTATTTACACAAAAAAAAAACACTGTATGCGGGAAAGTTTTGCGTTTGTAAACATTTGTGTTTACTATTAACAATTAATCAGTGTTAATGAAAAATAAATAAGAATCTGTTTATGAGCACCAGGTTAGAAAGATATATTCTTTCTTAGAAAATTCCAGTTTCAGATACAGCCAACTGTGAGATAAAGCTTGCAAAGGTTGGTGGGGAACCCAATTCGATGTAATCTTTGTGCCAACATTTACACTGAAGGCAGCATTAATAGGATAAAGTACGTTAGAATTTTTCAAAGGCAAGAAAACCTGCTTTTTAAAAAATCTGTCTAAAGCTTTCAGATGCAACTTCAGGTTGATATTATGAGAGATAAAAGGGTTATGAGAACTATATGACTGATAAATGATTTGGCTGATGTGCCAGAATTGAGCACTAATAACTACTACATTCATGATTGTTTCTAGGAATATTTTAATTTTGTCTGTTGTATTTTGAATAATTATTATTTTTATCTTACAAATATTCACTTTTTAAGTTTTGAATGCACCATTTATTGTTTTATTGTTATTTCTTCGTTTGACAGAAAATGTTGGTCTACAGCCCTATCGATAGGATCTCTGCAAAAAGTGCTATCCTGCATTCATACTTCAATGATCTTGACAAATCAAGATTGCCTTGTACAGATTCATAGACTGAGATGTTCTAATGTTAGTTTTTGTTTTCTGTGACAGTCCTAATATGGAATTTAGTTGTACATTTTGCAGTAAAGGTTTATTTGAAAGTGTGTGATGTAATACTGGAGGAAAAACCATATTGGTCATGTACAGTCTACAGCTTCTATGAAAATTTGTGTGTGTGTGTTTTCACTCTCTGTTTATAGATTGAAGTAGAACAAACTGCTGTATTGGTAATTAGGATAGAGGTAGAAATCACTGCCATGATCAGTGTTTTATGTGTGTCTACATTAGAGTGTGTGCTGACACTGTTGTACTGACAGCTGTGATGAAGGGTGGTTTCTTTTTACATCCTAATTTGTGTATTTATGAATATGTATTTCTTTGATGGCTTTATACTTCAAAAACATTTTTTTCTGATGTTTGAATTAGTTGTATTTTGTTATGTTTCATGGTTTATATGAATCTCTGAATTTTCTAGTATCTACACAATTTAATAGACCATTTCGTGAAAGAACTCTCTCTCTGCAAAGTATTCTAACAGAATGTTAATTGTAATCTTTTTTGTGAAAATTTGTAAGCTATTGAATCAAAATGTATTTCCTCTCCACTGAAACTTGGGTGCTGATTAGTTAATATATATAAATATTTGTTGGTAGGATAAAAGAAATTGTGAATTGATACAAGAAGTTCTTAATTTTTAAGAATGTTATATGCTAAAAAGAAATCTAATAGAAATACTAAATTTGGTTTTTCTTTCTTACTATTAGTCTTCCATATAATTAGTCAACACTTGTTCTTACTATATTTCCATTTATTGCAAATATTTTTTTCTTGTTTATCTCTGTCCTTTAGAAACACAATGTTATTTTAGTTTCAAGTATGTGCTTTGTATGGCTCGGAACTGAACTGATGTTGCAGTCGATCTTAAGTAAATTCAGATGTAATTACTTTTACTAGAATATATAGTGGTGACTATATTGTTTTGAATATTGTATATTATAAAAAAATAAATAAGAATTTTGACAGTCCTTAAACTCTGAGAGAAAATCTTGTGTCAATTTGAAATAAGAAAATTTTCACTTTATTTCCCTTTAATGTTGTTTTTGTGTCCTATTTGGAGAATCTTAAACTTATTCGCTAATTTGTAATGGCAGTTTGCAGTATTAAAGTTAAATAAAATCAAATATCACATTATCAAATAAGCAAGATGGAATAGTGAAATACTGCATAGTTTCAATTAAGCTGTTGCTATATTTGTGAAGAATGTTTTTAGAGCACTCTCAGTAAAGTACGTTACCACAAAAATCTGCCAGAGCTTCCCAGACAGTTACACGTAAAGGGAGTTAGTTTAACAAATGCCAGGATGATCCATGGTAATTATGTGTAATTGTTTTAAAATGTCACATTGTAATTCCAATCTCTCGTTTAGCTGGTAATATGGGGACTACTTGCTTTTTAGTGAGGTGCTGCTGGATTTGTGTTCAGGATGTAAAACCCACATTAAAAATGCACATTTTCTTCTCTAACTGTAAGACACAAAAGGATGAGCAAAGTAATTCCATATTTTTAAGAGCAATTTTTTTTTTATATACTTAAAAAGTACATAAGACTTTGCAGTTATGCAACTGCTTCGAAATTTTAACAGGTGTGCCATCAGAGTTTATTGTACCAACACACTGAGCGTGGTGAATGAGCAGTAATGCTCTGGCCTCGCATTCGGGAGGATGTGGGTTCAAATACCTCTCTGGGCATCCAGATTTGGGTTTCCCCAAATCTGTACAAGTGAATGCGGGGATGCTTACTTCAAAAGGCCATGGAGCCTTCTACACTCACAATTGCATGTGGTATAGTGCTCGATATCAGCCCTGCTGCCTGGTTCAGCAGCTTACATGCATCAGTTTACTCTTATGGTTACCAAGTACTTGTTTCTAGGCATAACTGTACCTGTGAATGGTAAAATTTAGACCAATTTCTATTGCATACATATTCCAAAGGGTGAGCAGTAAAGCTCGATCTTGGAATTCAAGATGATGCAGACTCAAATCCTCATCAGGCCATCCGGATTTAGGTTTTGCTTGTTTTCTGAAATTACTTTAGGTCAGTGTATCCCAAACTTTTTCAACCCGAGGACTAGTAAATTGTAAAAAATAATGCTGTGGACCTCTAACTTATGGGGGCCTAATTTTTTACCAATGTTTGTATTATTATCTGGCACATATTTTATTGGACCATTGTAACATAATAAATCTAAAAGTACGTTTTGAATTCATACTGAAACAGGTGGGAAGCTGGAAGTGAAATGTTAAATACTGACCAAACTCTTAATAATTAGAAAACTAATAATAATGTTACTATAGGCTGAATGTTACACTATACCACCAATCTATAGGCACAAAATAAAATAAGACACTAGATCCTACACCTTTTAGTTTTGTTTATTTCACCACTCTGTCATCAACACTGCCATGTACTGCGGTTGTTTACATCTGCTACAATACCCTCGGTAAATGGTCATTTACCTAGTCCTTAGACTAACAGCTTTCTTTTTGATGCCAACTAGAAATGAACCGACGGTTGTAGGAACAATGCTGTCCTGTCCTGTCCTGTCCTGTCCTGTCCTATCCTCATCCTGGAAATGTTGCAGACCACAGGTTGAGAAACAGTGGTCTAGGTGAATGTCTGAATGGTTCCTTCAAAAGACCATGGCCAGAATCTTCTCACTCGGTGCTGCTAACTCTCTCCTTTTAAGGTACCTATTAGCTCGCAAAAAGCATTCCCTCTAGCTATCCCCAGTAGTAATATACTCTTGATTAAAATATTAAGGTACCAGAAGGCTACATCCGTCATGAACTTAATTGTTCACAGTTTAGACGAAAAGCATTCGCTTTGCGCCTAACTTTTTGCCTATACTGACCTTGTTGAGGTGTAAAGCCCAATTAGAACTCGATACTCTCCCTAATAACAATCTAGGCAAGTGGTTGCCAGTGGATGATATATTAACACAGTCAAATTCAATTTAATGGCAGCTAACATTTTGAAGTAGTGTCGGTTTCCAGTAAATCTCTCTAGTGCAAATTGGTGCATGATGGTATTTCTGCAATTGCTCCTATCGTACTTTTACCTCCAGGTCATCTTTTACCGAATGGTAGCAATCTATTGTGGTCTTGACTGGTGGCTGGTAAATACTATTTAACATCTAGAGCCAGAATCTCTTAGACGATAAGTTGTTAGCTGGGGTTGCGCATAACAGCTTATGCCAAACTCTGACCGTTAGTATGGTCTAAGGATATACTGTCTTTAAGGTCACCAATCATCTGGAAACCTCAGGTGATTTGAGGTATGTTCTGAATAATGTTCACTGTTGACTTACATGGAATTTTCAAACTATGTATTCTTCAAATTTTAGTACAATATACAGTAACCAATACTAAAGAATCGGAATTCTTCACCGAAATAAACAATTGCAGGTTTAAACCATGAGACAAGTCGCAAGCAACCCCCAATGAACCCCTAAATGAATAAAGTTGTTACATCGCGAGTAGTAACACTTCTGCACTATCAGGCAAATCTGACCTAAGATGGCTGACTGATTAACCTCACTCCTACCTATAGTTTCCTGCTTCTCCTCCATACATCGTGCCAAATCGGCTCTACGCCGACCACAACCTTCCCGTACAAGTGCCTTTAACCCTGCACTGGTCGCGTGGATTACATATGTAGTCCACTCAAGCAATTTCTAATGGGACTTTTCAGAACGCGACTACTGCAGGGTTAAACAACTGACCTCAGTGCGGCTTCTGGGGCTGGGGTCTTTTTCAATCTATCTAGGTATTATGCAATATCCAAACCTATTTTTTCTCTGATCGACTTGAAATTTCTATTGGAGGTAGCCCGTTCTCTAAACGTCAAAACAAATCCTTATGAAACATTCTCTAGCATAAACAGTTTGTCTGTAAAAAGGTTATTAAAATGGCAAAACCTAAAATTATCTCTCATTTACATGATATTCAAGCCATGGTGTTAATTCTTGTTTTAAAATAATTTACTACTCCTCCTCGCTTTATTGGTATGCAATATGACTTGCTTACAATTTATATTTTAGTGAAATCTGAAATTGTTGTAACCCAAACTTACTATTTCCCAGTGGCGGCTCTAGACGTAGTGGCACGGAGACATGTCACCACCTACGAATCAAGAATAAATAAATGTAGTGAAAGGAAAATAAATATTTATAAAAGTTGTGTTCTCTAATATATCATTACTTATGAAAGATAGGGAAACTACTGAACACCATCTGTTGGCTGGACCAGTGACAGACAGCTTTGGTTTGTCACCAATTGCGCATGCGCTCTGGCATTTTCACGGTAATATTGAAGGGGGGGGGGGGCACTTTGTTAGTGGTGGTTGGTGACAAGTTTGTTATGTCCCTAGCTGCCCTGGGCAGACACGCGGTCACTGGAACATTATAGAGCTCGATAAAGTTACTAACACTGTCGGTAGAGCACAGCAGCAGCTACCATCATTTTTTTTCAGTTTCAGCTTCGTCCTCTAAAACTGTTTCTCCACCAGGTGGTCCGTGAAGATGATTCAGGTGATCCGCAGGCAGAAAATTATTAATTTTGATACTGTATTCCTACTTTATGAGGTAAAGCCTTTTTAAAAATAATAATAATAAAAGCCTTGAATATTTCAGTGGCCAGGCAAAAATCTGGCACTTCCAGGATGAGGGTAGAACAGCATTGTTTCTACAATAATATATTCATTTCCATATGGCATCAAAAAGAGTGCCGTTCGTCTAGGGATTAAGTAAATAACCGTTTTCTGAGTGTCTTGTAATAGGTTTGAGGTACTGTGGTACGTTGTAAAGTTCGCAACATAGGACTGGTGAAATAAACAAAAGAGAAAGTTGTATGGTCTAGTGCAGTGGTGGCCAACCCAAATTATCTTGCGGGCCACTTTGGAAATGCGTCATAACTCCGCGGGCCGCATATAAGGTTACATATCCCTATATCAGATTTAGACCCACTACAGATATTTTTTTTTTTTTTTTGATTGAAAAAGTGAAACATAATGAGTTATTATTATTGTGTTTACTGTTATTCTTACATGTAAACATAGATAATATTATAACAATGATACTAAACGCACTTTTTAAAGAAATGTGTAACACTAAAAATGATATATAAGAAATACATAAATAAAAATGAAATAAAATTAAAAAATATGGATGCACAAATAAGATAATTTTTAATACATTGGTTTTCACTACTTTGGCCATTATAAAATAAATATATTTTGTAAAAGTGTGTTGAATCTCGCAGGCCGCAAAAATATGCGGCCAGTTGGCCTCAGGTTGCCTCCCCCCCCCCTGGTCTAGTGTCTTTTACTTTATTTTATTTATTTATTTTTGTTCATGTGATATAATGTAGCATCCAGTCTCTAGTAACATTATTATTTATATGGTTTGCTAAGTATTAAGAACCTGGTCGTCAAGTAATTAACTTTTAATAGATCACCTCCAGTTCCATAACTGTTTTTGCAGAAATTCAAAACATGGTTTTAGATTTATTATGTTATATTGGTACTGTAAAAAATGTCTACATACATAATGTACACATAGATAAAAAGTTATGATGATATAAGTTAGTGGCCTGCAGCATTATTTTTTACATTTTACTGGTACAATGATTGAAAAAGATTGAGAAACTCTAGCCTAGAAGCTTTATTAATGCAAGGAGGCAATATTGTTTCTATGTCTTAGTTCCTTTGAAGGAGAATTACTCAAGTTTATTAATGCACATAACAGAAAACGAAAAACGACTCTCAAGCGAAATGTGTTCCACTGTCGGAAATGGTGTGCCACGGTCGTCGTGGTCATCAAAGGCTGTGCCGAATTAAGAAAGCGTGCCATAGGCACTCAAATATGTTTTTTGGGTCCCACTGTTTTTGTAAAAGTTATCTGAATTTTATAAGTAGAATGAAAAGTTTTTGTAGATGACTAACTGAACTGATTATATTTTTCATCCAACTAAACAAACAAATTTTACAATTTATGATATTTTGAATTTTTTTTATTAATATTGTACACTACAATCAAACCAAAAAATTTCATTTTCATGCTTTTCATATTACTTTGATTGTTTATTTTGGATGTTTATATTTATTTTTTAATATTTTTATTTAATGAAAAAAGTTAACTCACAGGGAGCCTTTAAAAAATCGGATGCTTGAGGCTACTACTTAGTTGTGCCTATGGGGCAATCTAGTTTTGCCTGTAGGTCAACTCGTCGGTTTTTCACTAATCAGTCATTATTTGTTTACTTTCTGGTCAATCTTAAAGCATTTAACATTGATTAATTTCAAAATCAGGACACTTTCACACGTTGCAGATTTTGAAGTTGATTTTTAAGTCAACTCTGAGCTCTTCTTGAAGGCACTTTTCACTTAAACAATGAAAATCAGTAAACCATCAAAAAGTTTAGTGTTGTCACTACCTGAGCAAGTTTCTGCGGCCGCCACTGTTATTTCCTGTATCTCCCAAAGTATTGTTACTACAGATCTAAAATATGTTTTAAACGTTCCACAGGTGTTCCTTTTCTATATGATAGCGATGTTGTTTAACAGTTATTTAGTTTCAAAATTTCAGTTTAAATCTATTTTCATTCTTCACCGTTTCTGCCCTCCCTTTCCTTGTAATTATTATTAATTTTAGTTTTCCTGTCCTAGCCAAATTACTGCATGGATATTTACAAAAACTTTCTCATTACACTCAGAAAAAATTCTACTTTGTTTTGAATATACTTTCCAGTCTGTATCTAGCTGATTTATGCTAAAGTTAAGTTTTCTTCTCTAAATCATCATTTTCTCTTAAAAATGTTACTTAACCTTTATCTACAGATTCTAAATTTTTACATAATGTAGTCTAAAGTTTGATAAATCTTTTAAGCTATAAATCTTCCCTGTAGCTAGAAAACTCAGCGCTTGGAAATTATTTATCTGTTCCCCCCTCCATGTTTGAAACCATGTGTGAATTTTTAAACTTGAAACTTGGATATCTTATCAGCACTATTTTGTACCTCTAAAGTGTCCCATCTTGTTTTCATCCTTATGACTTATTCCATCTCTTGGACATGAAGGGAACATTTTCTATCCAATAATAGGTTTTCTTTATAGCAGAAATGTTGACAAATCGTTGTGATCACATTTCGCTGTTTACTCCTACTTATCACTTGAATACTGCAAGAAAATGATTTTAACTATCCTTTACTATTGAATTGCTATTATCTCAGCACTCTTAAAATTAATATTTATAATTTATTAGCAAAATTAAGGTCATATAACAAATTCTATCTGAATAAAAAAAAAAAACGGCATTTTTATGTAAATACGATCTGTTTTACAATTTTTTTGACACATACCTTTGGTGTTTTCTTCTTGCACTATGTATTGCAATATCATTCTAAGTTAATTACAATTGGTATAAATTAATTATTAATTCAGATTATACTGGGCCAAACTACTAACAATGTACTCGGTAAAAACTAAATCCCTTTTGCCAGACTAATGCATAAAAAAAGCAAATTATTTATTCCTAAATCACTATATCCTGCTTTGATGTACTTGTAGAAATGGTACTTTAGTGATTTTTACCACTTTATAGTATTTTTTAACTATAAACAAACTTTCAAATATTAAAATCTGGATCTGTTTTGGAAGTGCTGTATTTCCGCATGTATGTTCACCCATTCAGAACAGTTACATATTGGCAATCGTGTGTTGTTTAGGCAAGACTTATCAGACTTGTGAAATCTAAATATCAACAGTAAGATGAATAAATATTTATGCTACTCTCTGGTGCTAATGGCCTTCAGCTAAGACTAACAGCACAAAGAAATTAATTCAACCAAATTGATCCTCCCAACAATTTTATAATAGTGCTTGGATTGTAAGCAAAATTTTGGTATGTTCCTCTCATGCTATTGTTCTTAAATATCCAGAAAACTTAGGAGTTATAATGGCACATTGCTATTGCTGTTTACAATGTTGTAACATTCAAATATATCATCACAAACATAGACAAACCAGACGTTATGATGCTTCAGATGAGTGCATCCAGGTGGTTGGGCTGATGAGTCATGAATCCTAGAAAATCACACATCTCCCCTGATCCTCTAGCTCCAAATATCATATTTTGGGGATCTGCAACGAAATTTCCGTTATTTTATATACACAAATCACAACTACATTTATGCACAAAAGAAAAGAATGGAACAGGGTCATTTAAGTTGCGAATATCTTTGGAATAGTTTGTAAAATATTTATTTCAAAAATACCCAAAGCACAATTCATTCAAATAATTGTTGGAAAATCATAGTAGAATCAAGTGAATGGAGGTAACAATTTTTGCTGCCCCTCCCAAAGCACAGGATAATGTTTTTTCTTCTGTATATCTAACCACCACCACATATATACTACTGCCACAGTAGCCATGATATGAATAGTGAAACCTGTTGGAATACTGTCTGGTACTTGGGAACTACTGCATTTAACGTATTTGGTGTTACTTTATGAACCTTCAAAGGGGTGGCATTTCACAAAACAGTAAAAGAAAGAAAGAGAAAGAAACCCTCGAACAATCTTGTTCAGGGTTGCACCTTCTACCTTTTGTTTATCGGTTTGTGAAGTTTGTTGGTTCTCATCTCATTACAGATGTGTGGTTCATGGTCCCACTGATCATGAAATTTAATGTTATAAGTGTATTTAGTTACTAAATAGTTGTGAATATATGTGTTAACTTTGACATTTGAGTGTTAAAGGCCGTGAAACATTAACCATCAAGATTAAAAGATCTTTGGTTGGCAGTGTTGTTGTTGATAAATATGGCTAGAGGCTGATGTATGAAATTGAAGTTAATATTCTAAAGTATGAGCCTGAATTCAGTGAAGAAGAATAATAGTATGAGGAAACTATAATTGATGTATTCAAATGTAGTCATATGTACATAAAGAGAGATGTAAAAGATACATAACTGTTAAATTGTGATTTTCAAATAAACCATTTGAGTTGGTTTTTGCCAAAATAATTGAACTTTATTCATGAGGTAATGTTTTAAACTGTGGTAATAGACCCCGAATCAAATATACAGATAAGTAAATGGACCAATCACAGCAATTCAACACTAGAAAAAAGAAGATAAATCTAATTATTTAATTGTGATTGAGCACTTGCTCAAGTGGCAATTTCCCTACACACCCATTTATCCCCTTACCTGTAACCACCTAATTTTGTCCTCTTCCAAAAATGCTGAAAAAATAAATTAATCATCACTTCCCTTGGTAATTTATTCCAGTCCCTGAAGGCCTTATGTGCGAAAGAAAATTTTCCTACATCCTTATGGCTTAACGGGAGTTTCACTTTGGTCTTGGTAATCTTTTCCCTTCCATGCACCCAGTCATAATTCTTTCAACGCCTAATCGCTGATATATGGCGTGTACACTCCTACCACTGTCCTCACCTTTTCATCTTCCAGTGAGTCCCATTTCAGATCCTTTGTATACCAGTTACTGATTTTCTTCTGCTGCCTTCCATGCCCCTGTCTAAATCATGTATTTGATGCCCAAAATACATATTCAGGGAATGGTCTAACCAAAGTTTTGCAACTCAGTTCCCATATTCTCTGGAACATACCCTCATAACACTGTCCAATAAGTGAATGATTTTGAAACATTTTCCTACCACCTGTCCAATGTGTCCTGCCCAATTAAGTTTACTAAACGACCCGTGCGAAAATTTCATGAATAAAATGCGATGAATAGTGAGGTTGAATGCTTGTAATATAATGAAAAGTAGAACCGTACTTTTGTAGCACACACACACACATATATATATATATATATTTAGTGTAATAGGTACGCATCAAAATACTCACAACATATTACAAAACAGTTAGGAAGATTTAAAACACTCTGTATTTATGACAAACTGTCACTGACCTTAACAGAATACAACCAACCTGAACAAAATGCACAAAACATATCAACATCTCTGTGATATTTGTTGCTGTGTAAATAAAATGTTTACATTGGAATTGTATAGCAAAACAAAAGTGTTTCCATAACAGAAAAAAAAAACAAAAAAATCAAAATAAAAAAAAAAAAAACAAAAAAATCAGAAAAGCTACTTATTGAATCAAAAAAAGTTTCTTGACATCTCTGTGATATCTGCAGATGTAATAGGGACTTGGCTCTGAACTTTCTCATACGCGCTACCACATAAAACACCAAATTCTGAAAAATTCTTTCTTAATTTTTTATTTTACCTAACTGAGACCTTAATGTTTAAAACAATATGATATTTATCGATTTCGGCTAGGTATCGAAGAAGATAAATGGCTTGACATAAAAAAAAAGCACGCTGTAGAAATAATATTGATACTTTTGCCCTTGAAGGGTCGAATTCCAAAAAATTTCTTTTATAAAATATGGCGTGACCAAAGCAGCCACCTTGGTCATTAAAATGATACCTCATTTATCGATTTTGGTTAGTTATAAAGCGAGGTAAAAAAATCGAGAAATGATGATATTTTTGCCCCTTAAGGGTTGAATTTGGAGAAAGTTTTTTCTTAAAATATGATGTGACTAAAGCGGATAATTTAATATTTAAAACAATACCTCATTTATTAATTTCAGTTAGGTATCAAGGGTAGCTCCTGACAGAAAAATGCATTGTAGAAATATTAACACTTTTGCCCTCAAAGGTTAGAATTTTGAAAAATTTCTTTCTTAAAATGTGGTGTAACAGAACCTAAAGGCCGCCACACACGAGCAGTCCATCTGGCGCCAGGCCATTTCGCACCATTCCATTTAGACTCGGTCCAAACCAGGGGGTCACACACGACAGAGCCGCGCCAAGCCAGTGCGTGCCTACAAATTTCGCCAGTCCGGCTCTGGCAGTGTAGGGGCTAGCACGATTGCTCGGCATTTTAAGGGTTACCTATTCGACTCCGCCGTGGGGCTTGTTTGGTTTTATTTTAGTTTTTTTTTTTTTTTTTTTTTTTTTTTTTTTTGTCTTCGAAAATGTGTCCCAAAATTACATGAAAGATGCCAAATATAATATTTAGTACAATATAAACTGGAGCTGGCTAAATGATCGTACAGACCGAAGGCCTTTTTTTTCGCTAGGTTATGGAAAGTTTTTTTTTTTTAAAAAATCAGCAGTCATTTAAAACTATTTTTTTCACTTTTAATTTTATTTTACAGGGAAAAAATTAAATGCTTCTTAAATGAATTCTTAAAAACAATTGTCATAAACGAAGAAAATTAGTAAGAACGTATAAAATACAAAATGCGGTGGTGTAAGTCAATTTTCCTTGCTTTATGGAAATTAACATAATACAAAAGATATTGTAATAAATTCTGGAACATATATGTTGTAATATATTCATTTTAGTGATGTCACCTGGAATCAAATTTAACACCAAGGTTATAATTGAATAAAGTCTATAAAATGGTTACATTTTATTGCTGACAAAAATGACTGAAACTAGTGTTTATTAAAAAACCGAACGAACATACTACTGTGTATGACTTACAACGGTGTATTTATAACCAAAACTGATATATAGTGAGATTGTGTAATGTATCTTGAATTGTAAGAAAGAAGATCTTGAATTGTTTCTTTAGAAATCCTATTGGGAAGTGCGTTATAAGTTAGCATGTAGGATACACAGTGAGCACGCAGGATGCGTTTACAAACACAATGATTTAAGTCTGATTTATACCACTTTGTTGATAAATAAAGCACGTATTTCGTTCATCAGTTGAATTTTCAGTTCCTCCTGTTGGAAGCTGAATGAAAATCTGACTTGCTTCATATTTTTTACTAACAGATTGAGAGATTGATTTATCTATATATGGTTTCGGTGTCTTTTTTTTTATTAAAAATGTGACTGACCTACACCATTGTGACTTAAACCCTTCCAAATAGAACCTATCTCCGTGAGATAAAAACTCTTTATTTGAAGCCGCGGCCAAAGCTCATAATTTCGATTTTTCAGCATTGTTTTTGGTGTTGCACTAATTCGCTATTAATACTGATTTTTTTAAAAAATATCTGTGTACAAGAATGAAAGAACTAGGGTGAAAACGACGAACAGATGAAATTCTATGAATATTTTAGCCGTTCTAAACTAACTATTGGGTTTAATCTATAGATATAATAAAACTATAGACGGGAAAGTCTGCACATATGAGATATTCTTTAAAAAATGAGTTCTGGTAGTATTAACGCGCTACAGGAAAGAAATGAGATGTATTTTTTTAATTTGTGTCTGTCTGAAAATTATGAACAGGATTAAGAAAAAATAAATATATGTCAGATTTTGACCGAGTTTCGCTTAATGTACAAGTCCGTGGTCCCGCGAGTAAAATAAGGCAAGTTTCATTTTGATGTGAATTTGGAAAGCTGAGATATTTAAGACAAAAGTGTCTGCAAATTAGTACCCACTTTTCGTTGCGCGGGTTATCCCACTCCAGTCGTGGTGGGGGTAGTCTACCAGACCCTCGGCTACCTGGCTCGGCGTGGTGGATTTTGGACTCGCCAAAAATCCAGCAGGGCCTGCCGAGCCATGCCAGTCCGTCCGCGCTGCCCCACACACGACGAGTTTTGGATCGGCGCGAGGACATTTGGCCTGTTGGCTCGTCCGTGTGTGGCGGCCTTTAGACCTTACGAAGACCTCAGTCTTTAACCTTCAAGTACACGCGTTGTTTCTAGTAACGTACAGTCACGTGTGGGGTCTAGAAGTACCCCAACCGTGTTTAGGTGTGCTTACAAGTAATTACTGGAAATAACTTGCATATTTTTATATTTACATAATAAAAGATAACGTATTTATTATTTCAGTCGTTTATTGTGCTTATATTAATCAGTCTTATCCGAAACTTAAAGCCATTCACAAAAACATGCCATTTTGGTTTTCTGTTTGTATAGGTCAGGGAAAATGACATAAAAATCAACAAATATTGACTTCTAATTAAACTTCTTTTTTATTATGTACAGAAGTGGAGCATAAAATCAAATTAAAATTATAAAAGAGAAAAAACTAACAATACAAAAAAAATGACACTTCATTATGTGCCTACAAAAAAAATGACACTTCATTATGTGCCTGCAAAATCAGTCGTTTCCTTTGGATTCACAGGACAAACAAAAATTGATTGTCTTTCAATGAGGCTTACAAATACATTGTTTGCAAACGTTACATGTTAGAGAGCTCTTCTTATCTTTCGACCTTGGGCAAATATAACACCTTCGCTTTTTAGAAGCACTAGGGGCAGGCTCATCTTCATTAGGAGTTGAAAACATTTGTTCTCTGCCAACCAATTTACACATGATTTCCCGTATATCCTTGGCCAACTTTGGGTTATTTTCTAATCTCCTGCAAACGTATGGCTTTACAAGACTCATTGCAGTGGACTTTATGTATTCTCTTCTGCTGACTTTTTTATTTGGATTAGAACCAACCCAAAGAACATATCCATTAGCAAGAGAAATATTCAGCATTGCAGCAAAGATTGCGTTTGGCCATCTTCTTGTTCTACGTGAGCAAGAGTAATTTGAGCATTTCAAATCCAAGGCATCAACTCCTCCCTTAGTCGCATTGTAAAAGTCTATAATTTCGGGTTTCTTCGATTGTTGATTTACAGACACTTCGTGATGCATGGAAGATAGTAAAACTACACTTTTATTCCTCTTTGGAACGAATGATACCAAGGTCTTGTCCCGAACAAATCCAAATAAAGATGATTCAGTGGGTCTTGTTTTATCAGGCAAAAACTGACGAGGAATTTCTCGTTTGTTTTTTTCGTACAGTGCCCACGTATGTTAGCCCTCGTTTCAGTAATTCGTCTACTAACTCAACAGACGTAAACCAACTGTCTCCAGTGATATTCCTATTAGTTCCATAAAATGGCTCTGCAAGTTTTAGCACATCCTGTGTTGGTTGGCACTGCGAAAGGGATATTTCTTTGCGTAAGCGGTTTTCCTGAGTATATAAACGCATTACATAAGTAATGAGTTTTCGCATCGCAAATACACTGTATTTTCAGGCCATATTTTCCAGGTTTACTTTTGATAAACATTCTAAATGAGCACCTTCCTCGAAATTTTACCAACATTTCATCAACACATAAATATTCTGAACAAGAATAGTTCGCACTACAATTGCTAAGAAACTTTTAAAATATTCCTCGTATCAAAGCCAGTTTATCTGTAGATTTTCTTTCTTCTCGTGTGCTGATGTCATCAAAGGTTACATTGAAATGAATGAATAAAAATCTGTTTATCCCCATTACACCTCGAAAAATGTCTCTTCCAGTAAAATCAGTCGCCCATAACGATCTAACATTTTCATGATTTGACTTGAATATCGACGTAAACAGAAGTAACCCAAGGTAAGCTCGTAACTCACAGCAGTCAATGTTGTTGCCATAATACGGCCGTAATAATGGAGATGAATATTTGTCCTCAAGTTTTTTGTTGGTACAGTGCACGATAGTCTCAATCACATCATCGGTAAATAATAGTTCCCAACTCTCTACAGGTGACATTTCACGTTTACTAGCAGCAGGTCCTCTCAGTCCCGTGCGTTCTCGTACCATATTGTGCTGTCGTACACGAGATGAATGTGGGGCAGATTTACTCCATTTGAATCTGTTCTTACCGTAAAAATAGTTCCCTGAGCTTTCTTCGTCTTCATCACTAGTAGATGAGCCTTCACTTAGCTCCATCTCTGAACCAGAAACATGTTCACTGTGTATCGAATCATGTTCACTGATGTCATCAACATCTTCGTCTGGGTCATTTAGTTCTGTGTCTTCATATTCTGAGTCGGTGCCTTCTTCCAACAGTCGTGCAATATCCTCATCACGAAGAAAGCGAGTCATTGTTGTAAAAAATATACTGAAATAAGAGGAAATTTCTATAATAGCATTTTGCAAATAAATACAACGTAAAAGCACGCGTGGGGTCTACAGGTACCCCAACAATGAAAAACAGGCACTTACTGTTGCGAGAGCGCGGCGCACGTCCACCTACTGCAAGCGGCAGCGGCACACTGAGAATACCTACAATGACGAGTCTGTAGTGCGCCAACAATGGAAATTATAAACAAAAAATTTCGCGTGGGGTCTGCTGAGACCCCACCCGTGTAGTTAAACGTTAAAATGATACCTCGTTTATCAATTTTGTTTAATTTTCAAGGGAGATAAATGACTCAAGAGGCAAAAAAACGCATTTTAGAAATACTGATATTTCAATTCAGAAAAAATCATTTCTTAAAATGTGATGTTACCATAGCAGAAACCTTAATTTTTAGAATGATACCCCATTTATCTATTTAGGTTAGATTTAAATGGAGATAAATGGTCATGATACAAAAATGAGTTGTAGAACCATTTATACTGTTTCCCATTAAGGGTTAAATTCCACAAAAAAATCTTTCTTAATATATGATGTCACCAAAGCTGAGTCATACATAACTCTTCATACTCCTACTTCATTTATCGAATTTGGTTAGATATCCAGGGAGATAAATGGCTCGAAACACAAAAAATGCATTTTAGAAATGTTGAAATTTTTGCCCATTAAGGATTGAATTACGAAAAATTCTTTTCTTAAAAAATAATGTTACCACGGTGGAGACCTTAGTCTTTAATATGATATTTCATTTATCTAAATCGGTTAGATATCAGAGGAGATAAATGGCTCTTGACACAAAAATGCGTTGTAGAACTATTTATACTTATTCCCTTTAAGGGTAGAATTCCAAAAAACTTCTTTCTTAATTTAATTTCAATGGAGCACACGCTCCGGTGGCAATTTCCCTACACACCCAACTTCCCCCTATCCTACACTCACCTACATTTGCCCTCTACAAATTTTAACTTTAAATTCTTTTAACGTTTTCGGTAGGTTATTCATCATTCTCCTTGGTAACTCATTCCAATCCCTGACACCCTTACCTAAAAAAGAAAATCTTCCCGTACCCTTGTGCCTGAAATCGGGTGCCAGCTTATGGTCATGGTCATCTTTTCCCTTCCATGAACTACTTTTCATACCTACTGCAATATCTTTCCATGCCTCATCGCCAGTATACGCCCTGTACACTCCCATTACCCTCCTCATCCTACTCCTGTCTTGCAACGAATCCCATTCCAGCTCCTTTATCATATCTGTCACTGATTGCCTTCTGCGATAATTTCTAGAAACAAATCTAGCAGCCCTTCTTTGCACCTTCTCCAACTCCTGTATTTGATACTCAAAATGTGGGTCCCATACTACACTACGGTACCATATTCGAGCAATGGTCTTACCAAAGTTTTGTAACCCAATTCCTTTACTTCTCTCGTGCATCCTCTCATCACTCTCTCCAACAAGTGCAGAATTTTGAAACCTTTTCCTACCACCTGTCCAATGTGTCCTGCCCAGTTAAGCTTGTTATCAAATGTAATGCCAAGATATTTACATTTCAAGTCTTCAGCAAGCAATTCTTCCCCCACCTTATATTCATAATTAAACTTTTGTTTTTTAGTTGTGTATCTAATTAGCTGACTCTTCTTTGCATTTATCTTCATCCCATGTTTACCAACCCAACTAGATATCCTGTCCAGATCACCCTGCAACTGTTTACAGTCCTCTATTGTTTTGATCCTTTTATACAGCATTATGTCATGTGCAAACAATCTAATTTCAGATAGTAAACAATCAACACAATTATTCATTAGAATAATGAATAGCAATGGTCCCAATACGCTACCCTATGGCACACCCATTTTTACTTCCACTTCCTTTGATACCGCCATTTGCGCCCTAACTTTCTGTTTTCTACCTTTTAAAAATTATTCTACCCTGCAAATCACTTTCTCATCCACTCCAATAGTTTTTACTTTATTTACTACTATTTTATAGCTCACTCTTTCAAACGCATTTGAAAGGTCTAGTGCTAGACTATCAATTTGGCCGCCCTTGTCCATTTCATCTGAAATATCTTGCATATATCACTAACTGAGATTCGCATGAATATCCTTGCATGAACCCATGTTGCCTACTTGAAAACCACTTACGTTCTTCACATACATTTCTGATGTGGTTGGAAATCAATCTTTCCTTTAATTTACCTACCACTGAAGTCAAACTGATTGGCCTGTAATTTTCAACTCTATTTCTCACCCTTCCTTTATGTACCAGTACTTCTATCGCACTTCTCCAGTCCTGTTTTAATCAGCAAGTATCCAGACTCAATTTAAATAATATTTCAAGATAAGGTACAATGTCACATCCGGCTATCTTTAAGATATCTGTAGTAATATTATCTTATGTTTTTTGTGCTTGCTTATTTCCTTCATGATTTCTTCAGAATGAATTTAAAATTTGTTAGTATCTTCATTTCTAATTGTATTGTTAAGCTCATTCTCCGAATTAGACCTTCCCGTATCTGATTCATTGTCCGTAATGCTCTCACTAAACCAGTTACTTAAAATCTGCTTTTTTCAAATCCTCATCCATAAGCGTCTCTACACCCTCCCTTGCCCTCAGTTTCCTGATATAGCCATAGAAATTTCTAGATGCATCAGTCAGTGGTCCTCCTGCACTGACAATACTCTTCATAAACCCATCTTTAGCCACTTTCTTTGCTGTTATTAAGTCCTTGTTTAGTTGTTTTAAATATTCCCTACTACCCTGCTGTCTCTTAACTCTGTCATGTTCTCTTTGTACCAACCTCTTTAACCTCCTCGCTTCTCTATTATAGTACACAGGTTCCAGGGGCGGATCCAGGGGGGGGGGGGTAGGGGGCTCAAGCCCCCCCCCAAAAGTATCTAGGTCCACCTCCGACATTGCAATTTTGGAGACCTTTGAAGACTATAAAGACTGCTGTTTGCCCGTCTGAAGCTCCCCCCCCCCAACCCAAAATCCACTGAAGGCAAGCCCCCCAGCCAAAATCCACTCAAGCCAAGCCCCCCCCCCCAAAAAAAACAAAATTCTGGATCCGCCCCTGACAGGTTTTCTACTTCTCTTTATTTCCTGCTTTGGAATGAATTTTTCTTCCTCCTTTATTATTATCTCCTTGAACTCTTCCCACCTTGACTCTACTGTACTTGTGCCTTCCTTCCATTTGCTGAATCATTCTCTGAAATATCTCTTCAAATTTGAAATCTGTTCCTTTTTATAATTGTACCTATTTCCCCCTTCAGTTTTGGCTGCTAGTTCACTGAATCCTCTAATATGCATTAGAACTGCGTCATGATCACTTATTCCTTCAGTTACTTGACGCCCCACGAGGTTATCACCGGGCTTTATTAGAAATATATCCAAAATATTTTGCCCCCTAGTGTTTTGCTCTACCACTTGTGTAATCCCTCCTTCCCTTATTAAGGTATTTGCAAATCTTTGTTCCCATGTGATATTAATCTTATTTCCTTCCCAGTTTACACCTGGTAAATTTAAATCCCCACCAATAATGACCATTCTGTTCTCACCTCTGAAATCTGAGTAAGAATTTAATTTCTCCCCAAGAGCCTCATCTTCATCTGTCATTCTTCCACTGCGGTAAACAGCCAACACTCTGATTTTTTCTTTTTTATTACCCCAGAAATCTACCCCAAGTAACTCATGGTCTTGATCTATGAATGCCAGTGAACTGTGGTAGTTTTTGCTATGAAGACTCCTCCACCAATTGCTCCTCTATCTCTGCGGTACACTCTGTAACCAACAGGAAAAACCACACTGTCCAGTACGTCTTCTTTTAACCAACTCTCTATCCCAATTATTATTTGTGGTTATTTGTGTATCTCTATTAAGTTTGCAAATTCGATTACTTTGTTCATTATACTTCTACAGTTTACCATTAACACCCTTATTACCCGCTTTATATTTTCAGCATTTATCTCCTCTTTCCCAGATTTACCCCAACCAGTTATTGTTTCAGCAATTTCATTTATTTCTTTAACATCTCTGATCAATCTCGTCGTGGATCTACAATCAGTATCACTTTGATCATCTATTTCCATCCCTTCACCAGCAGCCCCTAACCTAAAAAAGACACAGTCCTGACCCCATCATCACTGGAAATGAATTACTGCTTTAGCTAACAACTCAGAAAGTACTCCCTTCCCCCTTCTATTTAGGTGTAGGCCATGCCTAGTGAAACCCCACCTACCTATGGTGTTTACAGGCACAACCCCCAACACAGAACTAATGCTTTTCCCAAGTAGCACTTCCGTTTCCACGTTTACACGCCTCACACCGGAGTTCAATTGTGGCCGGTCATGGCGTCTTAGGACCTGCATGAGCTCCACCCTGCAGGGCCGGCGTTAGGGAGGGGTAAGCGGGTCAAAAGTACCCGGGCCCGCCGGCTGATGGGGGGCCCCCATCACCGACTGTAGGGGCCCTCAGGCCATGAAGCCAAGAATCCGCCCATTGTCGGCCGGCCAGTTTGTAGAGCTAAAAAAAAAGGTCGCCCATTTTACCCCGGGCCCGAAATTCCCAGCGCCGGCCCTGCCACCCTGGTATGCTGTGCCTCTTTCACCACCTTCCTCAGGTCACTCTCTATACTATAACTCACGTTTCTATCAATACTATTCCCCACCCCTCCCACTATCACTACTCTATCGTCCTTAGTGAAATATGATGTCACCAAAGCTGAGACATTACTCCTCATAATCGTACTTGATTTATGGATTTTGGTTATATATCCAGGGAGATAAATGGCTTGAGACATAAAAAACACATTTTAGAAAAATTGAAATTTCTGCCCTTTAAGGGTCGAATTACGAAAAATTCCTCTCTTGAAATATAATGTTTAGAGCTGTAAAAGTTACGAGAAATTATGTACCCGTATGTATTCGTTACTAAACCAATCAATACCCGTTACTTTCGAATCGTTACTCGTTACTTTCAGTACAATCGAACAATAGCATGAAGCATTGTACCGAGTCGCGCCGCGTACGAGTTAACTTCGTTACTATCGTATCGTTTCGTTACTCGTTACTTTCGGTACAGTCGAACACTAGCATGAAGCATTGCATCGCATCGTATCGCATACGGGACGACTTCGTTCGTACTTGCTAAAGTTAAAGTATATTGTTTATTTAATAAAATAAGTTTAGCTTAGTTGTACATTCGGATAAAACTAAGTAATTAGCACATGGATCTTACGGAAAACCTCTGAATGTAGGCGTACACTTGATTTACTGTAATGAATATTATATACGAAAGAATAATCCAATTTCAAAACAAACACCTGTTTGCATACAAAAAGAAAAATGACCTGACAATAACTAATGACGATTATTTTTTAAAATAGCCTGCTCAAAACCCTGCATAGAAGCCTGATGTGACAATGGGATATGAATTTAACAAATATTATAATCTCATCAAATTATTTCGTTTTTAAATAGGAGGTTTCACCACTGTCTTCCTTTACGGTTTTCATATAATTTTATTAAAAATTGTTCATCTTTTTGCGATAGGTTTGTTAAAATACATGTGGACATACTATCAAATCGGGCCTGCAGGCAAAATACTATTGACTCCCGCATTAATTCTTTCATTTTACAACTATCAATATTCAAAACTTTTAAATCAATAACAAAGGTTCAGGACAAACATGGAATTAGATTAATTGTTGTTGGGTCGCGGTTACAACAAACATTAACCATCAATTCCAGAACCGCATTGATGATTGATCACATGGATCCTGCGGTAATAATACAATAACTAATACCTAGCAAAAGGAATAAAGTCATTGTAACTTATTCTTTGTTTCTGGAATTCTGGAACTGCATAAAAGGGTCGCTACATTTGTTTATGGCAATTATCACAGAATGCAATCAGTAACAGATATTACCGTATAAAAGAGCTGGAATACGATTCACTGGAAGACAGGTGGAGGGTGAAGAGGGTCATGGGACGTATATTGATGGTGAGGTATGGAAACAGATTGGTGTAAGAATTAAAAGTAATGCTTGGAAGGTAAAAGATGACCTTGACCACAATCTTGCACTCGATTTCACGCACAAGGATTTAGGAAGATTCTCTTTTTAGGTAAGGGTTTCAGGGACTGGAATAAGTTACCAAGAGAAATTATGAATAATTTACCAAAAACGTTGAAAGAATTTAAAGTTAAAATTTGTAGAGGGCAAATGCAGGTGGATGCAGGAAAGAAGGTAAGATGGGTGTGTAGGGAAATTGTCACCGGAGCGTGCGCTCCATTGCAATTTTATTAAATATTATTAGACCATAACAAGTGCAGATATGTAGGCCTATATCAAAAACTATTAGAAAACTCTTTTGTATTGTGAATTACACAATAAAATAAAATAAATAAATTTCACAAATGTTTGAATTCAAATCCTCACTAATTAACTACCAACGAAAAAACCGCAACTATCTCAAATTATCCATACAAATTTTAATGTTAAACAAAATAAAAAGTACAAAATTAGTCTTTACGTTGGCAAATTTTCGTATCTATACGACAAATGCGAATAACGAAACATGCGAGTAACGAAATGAATTTGTGAGTAAAGATTCGGTACTTCGAGTCAGGCGACGAACCCGTTATTCAGTAACGAATACATCGTTACTTTTACAGCTCTAACAATGTTACCACGGCGGAGACCTTAGTCTTTAATATGATACATTATTTATCTGTATCGGTTAGATATGAAGTGAGATAAATGGCTCGTGACACAAAAACGCATTGCAAAAATATTGATACTTTTGACCTTTAAGGGTCGAATTCCGAATTTTTTTGTCTTATAATATGACGTCACTAAAGCGGAGATCTGAATCTTTAAAATGATACGTCATGAAACGACTTCAGATAGGTATCCAGGGAGATAAATAACTCGTAACAGAGAAAACAGCATTTTAGACATATTGACATTTTTTCCCTTTAAGGGTCAAATTCCGAAAACTTTCGTTCTTATAATATGGTGTGACAAAAGTGTGAACTTTAAAATAACACCTCATTCATTGATTTCGGTGAAGTATGAAGGAAGATACAGGCTTGTGACAAAAAATACCTTATAGAAATAATATATATGATTATCATACGTTATGCCAAGTTAATTTTAGAGATCTGTCCCAAAAGTATCCGAACTTCCTTCATATTTCCCTGCTGGCGTTATTCTGCGTCATCAGGCTGGTGGCATCCTTCGAAGTGGCTTCCATTTGATTGAAGAATACGCTCCCAACATCCTTTTCACTTTTTGAAGCAGTCGTGGAACTCGATTTTTGCTATGGCCTTTAGAGAGTTCGTTTTATTCGTTTCGGTGTCTTTTGAGCGACGTTTTTAATCTTGGGAACAGTCAAAAGTTGCAGGGAGCTACATCAGGATTGTACGGATGCTGACGGAGTTGTACGACTTCGTGCTTTGTCAAATATTGCCGCACGAGGTTCGGTGCATGCGCTGGCGCATTATCGTGATGATGCCAGTCACCGTTTAACCAAAGCTGATGCCGGGTTCTTCTAAGTATGTCACACGATCTTTTCATAACTTCAAAATAATAATAATTTTTGTTGATCGTCTGACCTTCCCTCTTACATAAAACGCTAACCTGGAGTCTGGATGCGTCGTCTGTAGCTACTACAGCTATTGGCTAGAGAGGGGCCACATGCCAGCCTTCACTCGCCAATCAACAGCCACCATATTGCATTCATTCCTTCATGTTGCATTTTGTTTATTTACTACAGCTAGATGCAGAAACTCATGTAAGGAGAATGGTGTTCAATTTTTATGTTATATTATCTGTATCAGTTATAAAAACTAGGTTAAACCATAAACTAAGATTTTTTTTAGCAGACGATAAAAAGCAATGAAGTTTATTAAAAACTCGGAGAGACGTACGTAATCGCGAAATGTATCGGTCAAATAAATAACAGTTACCCGTTTTCGAAATTATAGTCTCCGTCATTTAAAGTAAAGTAAAATGCATTAAAAAAATAAAAATCCTAACCAAATACTCTGATAATCTAACCAGAGTAAGGTACTCATATCACGAAAGCTATAATTAAAAATGATTATTTGTTATTACTTACAAGCTTTTTCAGAATAAAATCCTACTACCATCATAGATGATACCCTTTGTATTTGATAAACGTGTTAGCTATTAAATGAGATTTAAGTTTACTTTTTTATCTAATCAATTTATAAATGGCAATTCAACAACGATATTCTTGCAGTCAAATAGTGGCAAGCAGAGATATTAGAAATTATTTTCACAGTTTAATAAATACGCAATTGCTATGAAATTAACTACTATAATACAGTTATGAAGTCTGATTTTCGTAACATTTTATTCTTTAAAAAAACGTGGAAAAACATTTCGGCTGAAAAAATGTGGAACAACGAGTATTTTTTCAGTAGCATGTTGCTAATGAAATTAACATTTAAGAAACTTTAATTTCTCAAGGTATCTGCTATTGGTAAATTCCAAATCTCATTCAAGCTTATGCTCAATTTTAATTTAATTAAAAATTTCGCTAATGTTGCTGCTTGATTAAAGTTTAATTATTACGATTTATTTCCTTTTTACATATTTTACTGAATACTTCCGTTAGTGGTCTTTGTTCACATTTGCTGTAAGTGAGTTATTATCAGGTCAAAAATTTTACCGAATCGAGTATTCATACAATTATTTTCTTCGATGTTGTTCAGCTATTTAATAATCTGTATATTTTTTCAGGCCGTTACAGACACTATGACGAAAGATTACATTATGAATGTTTTCCAAGTCACAATTAAAAAACAACGTGATCCTTCAGATATTCAAGAATTCTGCAGATATTGCATAGTGAAATTGTATGGTCAAATACAAGTCAAGTTTGTATTTCAGCAAGTTCGAGTGTACGGTCTTTTAAACAATTAAATTATGGCGCTAATGTCCCGGTCCGTCTTTAATAAGTCTTAATTATTTCTGAGTTCTTCAAGCTCAGAGATTTTATTCACTCTAACTCAATTACGTATTCGGTCAGATCTTGTCAACCTGTCTTTGACCCTAAAAACTGAAACCATTCTACACCCGCAGTGGCGTAGCTAGGGCAACAAGGGCCCCAGCGCAAAAAATTTATTTTGGGCCCTCAGGCCCGATGGGCGACTTTTTTTTTGGCTTTGTGTTGCTGGTAGGGGCCCCCGAGCCGAGGCTGGGGGCCCCTGAGTTGTGCTTGGGGGCCCTCCTGAACAGTGATTTGGGGCCCTCCTGAGCAGTTAGGGCCTCTTAGTGAGGGGGCTCCCCGTGTCTGAGGGGCCCCCTTAGACGCCGGTAGAGCTAAAAAAAGGGTCGCCAGTTTGCAGTGAAGGCCAGTGGGCCCTCTGAACTGCGCTTGGGGCCCCTTGAGGTATGCTTGAGGGCCCCCTGAGCGTAGGGGCCCCGGTGCACTGCACCGCCCAGCCCCATAGTAGTTACGCCCCTTTACACCCGTGACAATATTAATTGCAATTACCTCCACAAATCCCGTAAAGTTTTTTTGCTATGAGAAACAAACTATAATTCCAAAAAACGAATAAAGGTGGTATGTTATGTGATCATATACGTTTTGCATAAACTTACTCAGATATTTTTTTTTTTTTTTTTTTTTTTTTTTTTTTTTTTTTTTTAGAAAGATTTTGTTACAGCATAATTCGCTTTGAAATCAGTTTTACAAACTATTTAAATTGGTTTCATAAGCGCCATGTTACTAAAGGTATTAATTATTGCGGGTGGAAGTAGTTCCATATTTAACGTGCTGAATTGTGCCTGGACCAGGAATAAAACTGATATTACATGCATAGCAAAAGTTTTTTGGGATTCCAGTTTTTTTTTTTTTTTTAATTTCATTGGTTCTATCCTTCCTTCGTCGTTAATTCAGTAGACTTTACTACTGTATTGCCCTGTGAACTGCAAATGAAATATATAGAACATTAAAAAATCAAGGCCATTAGCATAATGTAATAACAATTCCGTTTAATAAACCAACTGCAAAAAAAAAAAAAAAAAAAAAAAAAAAAAAAAGAACTGCCGGAATATTGCGTCCAAACCGTTATTTTTGATGGGCTAGATGCTAGTAGGAACATATTAGTGGTGCACAACACCTTCATAATAATAATAAAACAATCTACAACTACTTGACATTGCTCCGACTTTGGTGCTCTTTTTTCGGTCGTGGCTCCGACGACAGCTTCTATTGCGAAGACTGTCTTTTTGTTTCGGGACCATAACCATAAACCCACGATTCATCATCGGTTATAATCTTTTTTTAAGCAGATTTTTAAAATTATTGACTGTTTCCAAATTGTCCTGAACGATTTCAAGGCGAATGTTTTTCTGCTCCACTATTAGCAATTTCGGAATGAATTTCGCACACACGCGATCCATTAGAAATGCTCAGTTAAAATCTTCCAAACACTAGTTTTCGGTATATGAAGATCACATTCTAGTTCTCGCACAGTCGATCGACGGTCTTCATTGATTGGAAGTCGCACACGTTCGATATTATCCGGCGTTTTGTCGTCGAAGGCCGCCAAAAGATGGGTTACTGTCAGCAGATGTGCGGCTATCTTTTAACCGCTTATACAACTTTTTTTCATATAGTCGCCTCCCCCAATGCCGTCTTCATCATTTAGATGGCGTCCGCACGACTCTTTTGGAGTTTAAAGCAAAATTTAATGCAAATTCATTGCTCCGATCTTTCTGTCATTTTTTACGATTGCAAAATGCGACGAATGGACAAAACACCTTGTAAACAAACACTCACTGCGCATGAATTAATGTGTCCCGGTGAACATGGCGGCATTTAGGAAGTTCGTGAAGCTTTACTGTTGACAGTAAAATTGTCAGGAGCGAAGATATGAAGGAAGGTCGCGGATACTTTCGGGACAGACCTCATACGATTCAAGCCTTCAACAAGCAATTCTGTCCTCTTCCTTCAATCACAAACAATTTTTTTTTTTTTTTTTTTTTTTTTTGTGTTTCTAATAATCTTACTCTTCTTAGCATTTATACTCATTCCATGTTGACCTTCCCAGTTAGCTAATCCAGGTTACCCTGCAGCTGATAATTTCCCCCCCCCCATTTTGATTCCATTATATAAGTGTCGTCTGTAAATCATTAACACAATTATAATGGTCCCAATACACTACCCTATGGCACTCCTGTTTTCATTTCCACACGTTCTGGCCTCGCATTCGGGAGGACGGTGGTTCGAATCCCCGTCCGGGCATCCAGATTTGGGTTTTCCGTGGTTTCCCAAATCACTCCAGGCAAATTACGAGATGCTTCCTTAAAAAGGCCATGGCCGAATTCCTTCCCATTCCTTGCCCCCATCCTTTCCCGTCTCTAAAGACCTCGCTGCTGAGAGACGTAAAGCAGTTAAAAAAAAATCATTTCCACTTCTTTTTATACTGCATTTTCTATTCTCTTTGCTTTCAACCTTTCAAGTATTCTACTCGGTAAATCATTTTTTT
This sequence comes from Vandiemenella viatica, assembly GCA_031002005.1. NCBI lineage: Eukaryota > Metazoa > Arthropoda > Insecta > Orthoptera > Morabidae > Vandiemenella > Vandiemenella viatica. The sequence goes on along the minus strand of JARYHS010013630.1, from coordinate 172,811,537 downwards.
TCCATTCACTCCAACGGTTCTTATCTTATTTAGCATTATTTCATGGCTCACTCTGTCAAATGTCTTAGAAAGATCTGTTGCTACACTATATATTTGGTCTCCCTTTATTCTGAAACATATTTCATATAGCGCACTGAGATTCACATGAATATTCATCCAGTGTCTTCCTTGCACTTGGAATTAAGACTCCTTGTTTATCCTGAAAGTAATGAGTGTATCGTTAGGTATGCTTTTTGTTCGAGGAACGGCATTGTCTATCGGTAAAAAATTCGATCCTCCAGCTGCATCAACATGTTGTACTAGTGAGAGCATTACCGAGGATCCAATTCTCCGCCATTATTTTCAACCAGCTGAACTTAAACAGCGAGCTGGCGTTGCTGCTGTTGTCATTTGTGGAGGTAGCTCCTATTTGTAATAATTTTTCATGAAAGTTTTACAGAAGCAGTTCAATTCTGCTGCCAGGTTGTCTGTCGCATACCATTCATGCTCTATGTACGAAAGTGGTCAGAACTGTGTTGACTTGTGCGGGATGATGATAACTGTCATTTAAGTACTGTTCGGTGTGGATTAGTTTACGAATAAGTGCTCAAAGTCCCATCAGCGGTTTTTTTTCTTTTTTACCAATACGTCCAATAATGGTGTCTTGTAACAAGTCAGTATTGTTGTCACATATCGTATAAAGGGACGTTTCCACTGAGGCAACTTCTAGACAACATGTGGCATGCGTAAAGTGACCAGATTTTAAAATTGGTAAAGCGGGACACCTGACGGGGGAGGGGGGGGGGTGTATTGATTAAAAAGTTGGTCTATATGGAGCAAAATTTTTTTATAGAACGCAAAAATAGAATTGTAATACATTTTTCTAATTTCAACATGTACAATTTACAAATATAATACATTAAAAATTTATGCATAGTATTATTTTATTCTTTGGCATATATCTCAGTTGAGTGAATTTTTTCAGTAGATTGCTGTCATTGTTTAAAAGCTCGTGAAATTTTTCACAATACTTTGTTAAATTATATTTCACACATAATATGACTTTAAAAGTCTCAGCAGCTAATTGTGAATTTTCTGTGGTCCACACTTTATTTACTGTAGAAAAAAAGCGTTCAGTCGCAGCATTAGTTCCTGATAAGTAGGGTTCGGATCTTTAGAACCAAAAAAATAGAGAAATATGCAGGCAAATATGACCTTAAAAACGGGTAAATATGACCTAAAAATTACAAAATATGACCAAACATTTAAATTTACTATACATAAAACATTCTCAATTACACATCAATTATTTTATTTATTAGTGTCGCTTTCACGTAGACAGCAATATTTGCTCCAGTGCACTCACTGCACTATTCGGAAATTATATTTTAAATCATTTTGTTGTAGTCGCTTTAATTTCACATAATTTACAGGAAAGAACGCTTTCATCTGTACCAAAATACTCCTCACCAAATTCCCTTACAATAACTCTGTAACTTCCCACATTCGGAAAATTTTGTTTTCGGCATCTCGTTACTCACTGATCCACTGTAGATTCAACACTGACTGAGGATTATTTTCAAAAGTTTTCATTGAGACATTGGTTAACGCGGATAGATACAGGCACGCTGCTGCTGCATTGTCGAGATTAAAAGGCGGGTGAACATTAACGTGTATGAGAGTGACAGTAAAGCATAACTTTAATTCTTGACTGGTGAATTCTGACCTATTCAGAGAAAATTAGTATGGTTTTTCTCCAATGTATAATAGAAGCACAGTTCTGAATAATTATCTTAATTTTTTCTCATCGATATCTAGTGAATTCCCGGTACCCTTAAAAAAAATACCAGATTTTTCCTCAAAATATGACCATATGACCAAAAATTTCATCTTCATATGACCAAAACTGGCAAAATGGCCTAAATATGCATTTATATGCTATATAAAATACGTCTAAATACAATCAGAAACGTTAAATCAGTTTTAATTCGGCATTACAGCTCAAAAATAAGGCAGGAAAAAAATATGACTTTTCCTAAAGATCCGAACCCTACTGATAAGGGGGCGCCCATTAATGATGTTTGGTGTTTTTCCGGCTTAATTCGCCTCTATAAAGTATAGTATAAATAATACGAGTACTGTCTGGTAAATTCAAGAACATTTATGTATTTATGAAATAAATTACTTACCTAAATTATCTGAATAGCTGATTTGTTGACAGACGGATCCAAAACAACTTCGGGGATCGAGTAGGCAGCGCTATATATTGCCCCAAAACACAGCACCAAACATTACATTCTTTACCATCGCAAATTCCAATATATTTAGCAAAAGCGGAAGCAATATTGGAAGCAGTAAGATATGGCCGGACCAGGGGACCAAAAGAGGTGGTTATAATAGCAGACTCTTTGAGCGTTATCAAGAGCATTTCAGAACCCAAGTGGAACTATAAGTTGGCACCCTTGCTAATAGAAATACTTCACGAAATACACCTCAGCAACAACCTAGGGATCAAAACAAGGTTAATATGGGTACCCTCACACAAAGGGATCAAATACAACGAATATGTGGATAGACTTGCCAAAGAAGCCATCTCAAACGGATAAAGAACAGAGCTAACACTCCCTCCATCCACATTCCTGCATGAGATTAAACAGGGAGCGAAGAAAACATGGCAGTCAGGATGGAACAACTCTATGAAACAGAAAGGTGCTTTTTACGGCCGCATCCAACCAGTCATCTCTTCCAAACCGTGGTTGCACAACTGGAAAGTAAACAGACGCCACTTAACCAACATCTATCTATCATCAGAAGCAGATTTCATCATGGCAACTTTCCCAGCCACTTAAAGCGGATAGGATTGAGAGACAACCGACTATGCGACTGCATTCATCAGGCAGTAGGGGATATAAACCATCTTCTCTTCTCATGCAAGAAATACGCCCACATTCAGGACAGAATGCTAAAAGAACTCGCAAAATGTAACATTCCTCTCCCAACCAACGCTTCCATCCTGCTCTCCTCAAATAAATACGAAATACTCAAAATCATAATGACCTTCTTTAAGGAGGGAAACATCCAATTATAGATTTTAGACAAGTAGAAAATCCAACAGAAAACGACGGGAACAAAGTTAGTACATTTACAATCGTACACCACTTGAACAGATATATCCTCATACATATCAGCCAGTCATATACTAGAACTTGAGGCCATAGTGAACGATTAGGGCACCAGTGCTATACATTGACCCAAACAGAATTAAGATATCCCATAAATTGTATAATAAACACTCTACGGCGCAGATAAGAAATATAAAGTGATTACATGTCGACTCACAGTATAACACCAAGTAGTAAGCAGATAGATATAGAACTGTAAAAGAATGGAAATGTAAAAGATCATACAATTTAAACTGTTGTGTATAGAACTGTAATGTAATGTAAATTATGTATTTTAAAAAATTGTAAAGGAAATGAAATGTAAATTGTTAAATTATGTAAACAGAACTGTAAAGTAATGAAATGTGAATTGTAATAAAACGCAAAGAACTTGGCTGTGTGGCTGATAAGGTCGATAGCCATTAAATAATAAAAAAACTAGCACTAGCACGCAGCATGATGTGTATCGTCTGAAAGGCATTTACAAAATGTTTTCATCGTTGCCAGTGTCGAAAAATGCCATTGTTCATTAAGTTTAAACAATGGTGGTCGAATGCTAACAATTGATAAATAATGCGACCTTTGATAAGCAGTTCTTGATAAGCACATCTCGATAGTCAGCTCTTATAAATTATTTGTTGTTATTAAAGTTTAGCATTGTAAAATTAACAAAAAATAATATAAAACTCATATCCTGGCGAAATAGCCACATCGCCGCAGAAAGCTGCATATTCCCTTCCCGTTCTCCCACCATTCCCTAGCTTGTCATGCATTATTTTCAAAAATCGGGACTTACCTAAAACGCCGCGGGACGCGGGACAAATTGTTAAAAATCGGGACTATCCCGCCAAAAGCGGGACGTCTGGTCACCTTAGGCATGCGCCACTGACGCATGCGACAAGGAGTATTTCAAGCGAAACAACACCCTGCGACATATAGCAAGCAACAATGACGCATGCCACGTGTTGGGCCGTGTCGCCAGTCGAATGCGCCACTGTGCGACAAAAATATAGCGTGTTGCACGATGTTGCCTGTATCCAACTGGCGCGGCGGTTGATAAGTGCGACAGAAAACGGTCCACATGGAGTGGAACATACAGGATTCAACCTTATTATTGAAGACTACCATACTCCGCGGGAGATGTGGAACAACAGAAGTGTTTAATATAAAAACAGGAATGTGAAAAGCAACAAATTACTTGCTAACAAGCACGAAATTAAAAAAATAAAATCAAGAATTTGAGGTTTGATTTTGAACGGGAACATAAAAGGACTACTACACCGATGGGTAGATCATCTCCTATAGAGAAGTGATTTGCTTATAATCTCCTGACATTTTTGTTTATATATTGTAATAAAAACTTTACAAAAGGATTTACATATTAATAATATTTATAGCTTGTATACAAAAATGTTTCCCAATTTAGATTCTAGAAAGTATAAATTAATTTTTTCTTGGGTTGACCATTCACTTTTGATAGTTGTGTGTGACAGTGAGAAATCAGGTAATACGAGAACGTAGAGTTTGTGTTTTGTTTCTTTGTATATCTTGCCAAGATGCTTTTCATTCTTTTGTCACAAAATACCTTGCGAATTCATCCCAGAGGCCTTTTGCATCTTCATCTGATTTTAACCATACCTGTTTCATCTTCTATTACCGTCCTCCATGATCATGGAATGACAGTTCATCTTGAGTATCAATATCTATGGTTCCATGAAGAATTCTTCGGTTATCGCTTTTCTTTAAAAAAAATGCTTAGATATGCATACGCAGAAGTGATACTTTCTGCTTTTTTCAACATTTATTATTGAAGTTTCTCGAAACGCACGAAAAACTGATGCTAATAATCTAAAATATTGGTCACTTCTCTTCATATGTGTAATTGTACATTCTATTCTTAGACCCTTTTTCTTGACCTCTGAATAACGCCTCATAATGGGTTATCTAAACGTAAGGAGACAACAATTTACTTTCAGGGAGAGGTTATAAAGTCAGTAATACGAGTTCATTTTTCATTAAAAAATAGTGAAATAAAGTTTGGCGAAACACTACTCTGTGTGAAATCCTCATTTGACAATCAATATTGGCATACAAGAAACAATAGTTAGCATCCGCACCAAGGCGTATTCAGTTTTATTTCCTTTATTAGTATTTGCCAGGATCGAATAAACAGCAGCTGTCACTGCTTCAGATGACATGACGCACGCTGCTGGCAAACAGCTGCTGAGTAGTTTGAAATGCTTTTGCCGCATGCTACGAGCAACAGCGACAAGTGACAACTGGCAACAAATTTTTGGGCGACATTCAACATGCGCCAATGTATAAAGACGCACGGCAACATGTAGCAACGAAATAACGCGTGCAGCATGCTACATGTCGCTCGTTGTTGCCTCAGTTGAAACGCCCCTCAATAGCCAGAGATGTGACTTATTTGAGATACAAGTTTTAGAAATACAGATACAAAATATGTATTTTCATCTTGTATCTGAAATACTTTTCTTAATCTTTATTTTGTATCTTGTATTTAAATATTTTTTCTTACTATATTTGTATTTTGGAACTACTAAATACTATAGACGCATTTTTTTTCATGTTATGGCATCATAAAGACAAAGACAACAACGAAATACTTTCAGTAGTGTTACTTTAGGGAAGCTGTTGCATAAGATCTTAAGTAGGTCGACGAAGAGATTCCACTCAACTGCGTGACGACCCAGTTATCCAATGGCGATCGCCAGGTGACCTCAATCTGTGCGTGACGTCATAGCCCCGAGCGTCTCGGACAGCTAGCTAGCGCATAAATGCCATGACACTAGTCAGTTCCCGGACGACTCTCGCCTAGCGCAGTTCACTATGGCTAGTGAGGTACTCCTATTTTCAACATGCTACAAGTTAAGCAGCAGTGACACCAAACGACTTACTGTAGGTTTGTCACCTAAACTGGAATTCACTCCGGTAGTTGTACTAGAAAAGTTGGGTACAAGAAAGTGAGGCTCACACATGAGGAGTGGGATGTACTGGGACAGCTGGTCTATACAATTGGTGGCTTTTTCAACAACACTGAACATTTGCAAACGAGTGTCTCACTCGGCAACCACAACATCTCGTTCCGAGCAGTGGTTGGAGCGAAAACTATATGGTTTTGTAACAATGTTGTGCCTGTATACGGTGTGTTTCTCGGCGAATCAACATAGGGCAATATGGTCGACGCCTTGCGTGCAGTGATCACCACAATCAACACCATGAAGCCCTGGAGTTATCAAGTTACCAAGTACTATAACGAGTTTATGAATAAGTTATCAGTAAAAGTGGTTCATGACTACCCCCGTTGTTCTGTGAATGACCTGACATATTTGCATTTTGGTAATGTACATGTCAATGAAGTATCATACAGCCCCTGTTCAACACTAGTCTATGAACGTTAGTAGGAGGAGGTTGTCTTAGCTAGCCAGAAACCGGGAAAACCCGTGACGTCACAAGATGGCCACCCCAGTTTGGGCGACCAAGATGGCCGCCCCCCGTTTGGGCGACCAAGATGGCCGCATTAGTTCCTCAACCACCCGCACAGATGGCAGCATCTCCCAAGGGCTTAATTTCTTTGGGCGCAGACATTCCACACCGCCCACCCAAGCCCTGAGGCAATGGCTATTTCTGTTCTGGAATGCGCGCTTTGTGAAATGTGTACACTGTTTCAACACACCTACCGAAATACCCACTCGACTGTTTGCTTTTCCATTAAGCGTTGCGAAATGTGTACTCTACCAGTTGTGCAAGCGGTATCTCTTGTGTAAGCGCGGAGTGAAATGCTCCATGCGCCGCTTAAAAGGAGCGCCCGTGGCCAGCTCTGGCTCTGTACCGTTGCGAATCTTGCAGTGTGCGCTTCTAACAGTGACCGTTGTTAACCACGCAGTGTGTGTTTCTCGCAGTGTTCAACACAATGTCTCAGTCTTATGAAGGTAATAAGTTATAATAATAATTATTATATGTGTGTGTTTGTGTGTATGTATCAGTGATACTAAAGATGAATTTTCTTTTACAGAGCTCCCAGTTCTATCTGCTGCTGATGTAGAAGAGTACCTCGCAAACAGTAAGCTAATTTCCTTATTGTTAGTAGTATTAGTTTAAATTATTATTATTATTATTATTATTAAGACTAATTTTTCTTTTTCCCTGTTTCAGATCTACAACAGATCTCACCGCTGTTTAGCGATGATTTAGATACTGGTAAGTTTTTGCATCTAAACTGGAATATTTTTGCTGTAGATGTTTACTTGTTGCATACTATAATTTATTTTCTATTGTAGAACCACGAGTTGTCTCAACTCCGGAGCTGGTGTTGCTATACACTTTTTCTGGAGGTATGTATTTGACTGTAATTAATTTTTTTTAATTTCTCGTGCGTGTGTTGATACTAAGAAAATTAATTTGTTCTGTTGCAGAGCCTGTGAATGCTACTGATGGTTCTGGCAATAATTTTGCAAGGGGTAAGTACTATATTTTTCATGCTGTAGATAATATTTTTGTTTGATTATTTTCTGTAACCAACTAAAATTTTTTTTTTGTTGCAGAGCCTGTAAATGCTTCATCCTCTGAGCTAACGAGGTATTTTGCCAATTGTAAGTAAAAAAAAAAAAAAAAAATCTTAACTGAATTACTTTAAACCTTTTTGGCTGTGCAGTAAAAAAAAGATGATTTTTTTTCCACAGATTGCCCTGAACATGATGATCCCAACCAGCCTGGGGACGTCTTTGTTGGTAAGTGTTTAGATTTATTTTTATTCAGTTTTTCTTTCTTTTCCTTGTCTAACTAAAATTTATTTTGTTATAGGTCAGCATGGTTCCTCGGGGCCCCTCCAAAAAAGGATGAATGATGATAATGATGATGATGAAGGGTCATCTAAAAGGATTAAAATGGCAGGTAAGGTATTTCTTCTACTTTTTTTTATTATTTTATCTCTTAGACTTTTAACCATGAAAAAAAATCTGACTATTTTTTTTGTTGCAGATGTATATATGTCGCCGCCGGCCTTGTCTAACTAAAATTTATTTTGTTATAGGTCAGCATGGTTCCTCGGGGCCCCTCCATAAAAGGATGAATGATGATAATGATGATGATGAAGGACCATCTAAAAGGATTAAAATGGCAGGTAAGGTATTTCTTCTACTTTTTTTTATTATTTTATCTCTTAGACTTTTAACCATGAAAAAAAATCTGACTATTTTTTTTGTTGCAGATGTATATATGTCGCCGCCGGACCTGGAAGCGTCGGACGTGCCACAGCCAAGCTCCAGCGCGTGGGCAGAACCATTGGAGGATGAGCTTCTTGCTACTTTGTCGCCGATTGAAGCTCTCTGGGCGACAGACGAACCATCCTCCCAGTGGCTGCCCAACACTCAAGCGACCGGGTCCGGCGTTAATGAGGGTGGGGAAAAAACAGGTAAGCCGGATGCTACGCGCTTAAAGCCAACTATCAGGGCAAGTGCTTACGCGAATAGGTTGCTTCACGTCACTGTTGTAAATACTGAAAATTTTAAAGATCCTGGTAATTTTATTAGAGCATGTTTCAAAATTTTTAATGATCAAATTTCCGCGATTATTTGCAATCCTTCAACACCGGCTATAAAATGCCAGGTGGGGTTGGATTGCCTTTTCCAAATTCAGAAGAACAATGTCACTA
>JARYHS010013630.1:172782550-172801720 GCA_031002005.1 Vandiemenella viatica | reverse complement strand
AGAACTACCCGAGCGCTAACCACCATTCTTCCGGGTCGGCACCCGCGATGCCTACAGTAGCAGCGGATGAGTCCTACCAAGACCGCAGCAGAGGGGTCAACTACTGTTATACACATATTGGCCAGCATTACGTTTCCTTGTTCCCAGTTTCCTCGAAACTATATGTCTCATAAACAACAGTTACAAAATATAGAAACAATCGTTCATTGTCATTCATTATTGATTAGTATCAGCTTCTATAATTTTCGCACTTGTTAAACTTCTGGTTGTATTCTGGGTTACCAGTTGACTAGTAACAATTTCACCCCTCAAATCAGTGCAGTTCTTTACGGACTACTGTCGGAAGAGTTCACCATAGTATTAACATCAGAATGGAGTGAAAAGTTGGCCTACTATAATAACTTCAAGTAGCAAAAAGCGTATAAATCGCGAAATAAACTAATGATTTCATACGTGTCCGCTAGCAATCGCAGCAGTTCGTTAATTACCAAATGTTTTAAATCCACGTCCTTGGATACTTACCAATAACGTTTTCGGTAAGAACTTCAAACCAACGTTTCACCTGTCGTTTGATTTTTAACAGCACCACCCACAGAATATTGCTATAGCTAAAAAGGCGTATTAGATTTTTGTTCTTTGCCTGTTTATGAAACACCACTAAAACCACAAAGGTGACAACAATTTGTGAAATTGTGCCTTCAACTACTGACCCCTCATCATGTTTTGTTTTTGTTTTGAAAAGAGTGTTCATTTCGCCTTAAGCAGCTTTCGTTATTAATGGTAGGTGAAAATTAGTTTTTTTTTTTTACGCTAAAATACTGTCAACTCAGAATGCATTGACGACATCTCATGTCACCGACAACAGTCATTTAGTTATAATTTTTTCCGTATGTTTCTAAAATAATTTTAAATGTGGTAGTAAGGGAACAACATGTCTTCATAGCACACCGCAAAATTAACTAACTTCAAAAATCTGCAATTATTTGTCAACGCACTCACCTAAAACTATCTTTACATCGCAAATATTGATTTTATCATTAATAGTCAGTTATTTTAAGTGAAAGATGATCGGTATAACGTCTTTATTTCTTTTGACGCTATCGTTTCTTCAAAATTAACTTTTTGTTTGAAAATGTTAACTTTTAATGTTCTGTATGGACACGTAATTTCTCTTGAATGTTTTAAAAAACTCAAATGAAGTGCTTTCAATGTCTGCACAACTCTTTTATTAACGAAATACAATCCGTATTTTCGTTTCTATAACGAATATGTTAAAATATGTCACGTTTTTTTGTGAGGTGGGTGAGTCTCAATTTTGGATATTAACATGAATGTACCACCTACCGGGTATAGTACTGTCTTGGTAGATGTGTATAATGGGTTGAATAAGTCCCAGGATGAAATGTAGCGATGTGCAATTCAGGTCGTTCGGATTAATATGAGCATGGTAGTACCATTTGCCGCATTTTCGCATGTCGGCCATCCTCTCCTCCTCACAGCCATGACAATACCAGCCTTTATTAATATCAGGGACTGATTTCTTCGTTGTTTTCGTGTTTTTCATCTCTTTCTTCTTTTGGTCGAAAAGTTCCTTTGTCACTGGGGTACCCCTGTAATTGATAGCTTTCTTTCTTAATGTTGGTATTTTCGCGTCGGCTGTTTTTACTGGCGTCAGCATCAGCTCGTGAATGAAGTTCTTTTCAGCTGAGACAATGGCATATCCTCTTCGTCGTCCGAATCAGAGGACCCATAAACCACTCTCTGAGATGATGTCGAAGTTGATGGTATGGTCAAGTTAGATGGCTGGATCTCTTCTTGGTAGGCAGTATCAGAAATCATCTGCACTGGGGCTGGAATTTCTGTCAATAAGGATGGAGCGAAGGCAGTTTCAGGGATAGCTTCGGCATTTAATGGATACAAACCAGTTGCTTTAAAGCCACTTATAATGTTGCTATGCGTCATGCATTTCGACCACACATTCGAAAGAATGACATTAAATCGGGCCTTAGTGAGCTTCTTGTCTCGATTTTGATCTAAGAATGATAGGACTTCAGCATCCCAGTGATGTTCAAATGAACGATATACAGCTTTGTCGAGGGGCTGAAGTTCATGCGTAGTATTTGACGGTAAGCAATACAAAGATATGTCCAGTGAATCCGCGCAATCAACGATGGTCAGGTCCAAATGACAGGCTGCTCCGTCAAAAATCAGAAGACATCTTCCAGCACTCTTGTAACTTGCTAGGTGCTTCAGAAACTCCTTGAAAAGCTCATTAGTCATGTAGCCTTTCGAAGATTTTTCTACCAACGTTCCCGGTGGCAAGTTGTCGATCAGCTCGGGCTTCAGTCGTTTACCTTTAAATATGATCATGGGTGGTATAGCAGTACCCAACGCATTTACACATCCTGCAATGGTCACACTTTCTGCGTGTTCTGAAGCTTGTAAATGCACTCTTTTAGCGTTTTTTTGAGCCAAAACAGTTTGTTGGTGGTGGATCGTGAGGCGGCAACCCTTTTCATCCATGTTATAAATTCTTTCAGGATGATTGTGGAGATCAAAGTCATCGTACAATTGCCTTACTTTTGCAAAATGATCATCAACGATGAACTTGTTGAGTTTTTGAGCTCTTGCAAAATTCATGAACTGAGCTTTTCTTTTAGATATTGCAGGGTTTCTCTTCATAAACGCTTTAAACCAGTCTTTGCCTGCTAGTTTGGTGGTTTTGTTGAAATTATGTTTGATATTATTCTGTTCGCAAAATTTGTACACCAAGCGACGTAGAATTCTTGGTGTCACAGGAAGTCCTATTTCAGAAAACTTGATTATTCTTCTCACAAGATCAGCTTCCTGATCTTCGGAAAGGATGGTTTTCCGACCCAGACGTTTATTCAAACTGCCACTCTGTAGATGGTTTCTTATGGTTCTCCTAGGGATCTTGTACCTCTCTGAAGCTTTATATGTACTCAGCACACCCCTTTGTACTGCTTGAACAGCAGACACGAGGTTTTCTTCAGACCATAATGCTCGTTTGGGAGGCATTTCTGGCAGTTGATACAGAAATCAAGCCGAAAAGGAAAAAAATAAAGCATAAGAATAATTTGGTATTTACATTAAAACTTAGAAAATATGGTCTTAACATTGCAAAAGAACAGGAGGGTAATAGGGCCTACGACCAAATTCGATAGGCCTTATTACCCGCCAGCCACTTATGTAAGGAAAACAAAATAAAATAAAAATTAACTATAGTACCGAATTCAAAGTTAAAGGTTCAAAAGAGAAGGAATTTTCAGTTAAATAGAGTTAAGGTTTACATAATTAACTGCAAAATTACTAAAAATACTTACGGTTGCTTCCAACGGATTTTTATTATTCGTGCGACGCGGCCGCTTCCCTTGAAATCAGGCTCGCTACTGTCGGCGTGAAGTGAGAAAATCCCCGTTTCTTACAATGAGGCGGCTCAACAGAGTATACTTTGATGTGTGCCTGTCGCTTAAAGGCGGGCGCCAATTTTAAATATGATTTCCGTTACTTAGGCCTTATTAGCCGACATGTCTTATTACCCGCAGGTACCTTATAATACAGTTATGAAGTCTGATTTTCGTAACATTTTATTCTTAAAAAAATGTGGAAAAACATTTCGGCTGAAAAAATGTGGAACAACGAGTATTTTTTCAGTAGCATGTTGCTAATGAAATTAACATTTAAGAAACTTTAATTTCTCAAGGTCTCTGCTATTGGTAAATTCCAAATCTCATTCAAGCCTATGCTCAATTTTAATTTAATTAAAAATTTCGCTAATGTTGCTGCTTGATTAAAGTTTAATTATTACAATTTATTTCCTTTTTAAATATTTTACTGAATACTTCCGTTAGTGGTCTTTGTTCACATTTGCTGTAAGTGAGTTATTATCAGGCCAAAAATTTTACCGAATCGAGTATTCATACAATTATTTTTTTCGATGTTGTTCAGCTATTTAATAATCTGTATAATTTTTCAGGCCGTTACAGAAACTATGACGAAAGATTACATTATGAATGTTTTCCAAGTCACAATTAAAAAACAACGTGATCCTTCAGATATTCAAGAATTCTGCAGATATTGCATAGTGAAATTGTAGGGTCAAATGCAAGTCAAGTTTGTATTTCAGCAAGTTCGAGTGTACGGTCTTTCAAAAAATTAAATTATGGCGCTAACGTCTCGGTCCGTGTTTAATAAGTCTTAATTATTTCTGAGTTCTTCAAGCTCAGAGATTTTATTCACGCTAATTCAATTACGTATTCGGTCAGATCTTGTCAACCTGTCATAATCTTTGACCCTAAAAACTGAAACCATTCTACACCCGCAGTGGCGTAGCTAGGGCAACAAGGGCCCCAGCGCAAAAAATTTATTTTGGGCCCTCAGGCCCGATGGGCGACTTTTTTTTTTTGCTTTGTGTTGCTGGTAGGGGCCCCCCGAGCCGAGGCTGGGGGCCCCTGAGTTGTGCTTGGGGGCCCTCCTGAACAGTGATTTGGGGCCCTCCTGAGCAGTTAGGGCCTCTTAGTGAGGGGGCTCCCTGTGTCTGAGGGGCCCCCTTAGACGCCGGTAGAGCTAAAAAAAGGGTCGCCAGTTTGCAGTGAAGGCCAGTGGGCCCTCTGAACTGCGCTTGGGGCCCCTTGAGGTATGCTTGAGGGCCCCCTGAGCGTAGGGGCCCCGGTGCACTGCACCGCCCAGCCCCATAGTAGTTACGCCCCTTTACACCCGTGACAATATTAATTGCAATTACCTCCACAAATCCCGTAAAGTTTTTTGCTATGAGAAACAAACTATAATTCCAAAAAACGAATAAAGGTGGTATGTTACGTGATCATGTACGTTTTGCATAAACTTTCTCAGATTTTTTTTTTTTTTTTTTTGCTGAAAATTTTGTTACAGCATAATTTGCTTTGAAATCAGTTTTACAAACTATTTAAATTGGTTTCATAAGCGCCATGTTACTAAAGGTATTAATTATTGCGGGTGGAAGTAGTTCCATATTTAACGTGCTGAATTGTGCCTGGACCAGGAATAAAACTGATATTACATGCATAGCAAAAGTTTTTGGGATTCCATTTTTTTTAAAATTTAATTGGTTCTATCCTTCCTTCGTCGTTAATTCAGTAGACTTTACTACTGTATTGCCCTGTGAACTGCAAAATGAAATATATAGAACATTAAAAAATCAAGGCCATTAGCATAATGTAATAACAATTCCGTATAATAAACCAACTGCAAAAAAAAAAAAATAAAAAAAAAAAAAAAAATAAAAATAAAAAATGAACTGCCGGAATATTGCGTCTAAACCGTTATTTTTGATGGGCTAGATGCTAGTAGGAACATATTAGTGGTGCACAACACCTTCATAATAATAATAAAACAATCTACAACTACTTAACATTGCTCCGACTTTGGTGCTCTTTTTTCGGTCGTGGCTCCGACGACAACTTCTATTGCGAAGACTGTCTTTTTGTTTCGGGACCATAACCATAAACCCACGATTCATCATCGGTTATAATTTTTTTTTAAGCAGATTTTTATAATTATTGACTGTTTCCAAATTGTCCTGAACGATTTCAAGGCGAATGTTTTTCTGCTCCACTATTAGCAATTTCGGAATGAATTTCGCACACACGCGATCTATTAGCAAATGCTCAGTTAAAATCTTCCAAACACTAGTTTTCGGTATATGAAGATCACATTCTAGTTCTCGCACAGTCAATCGACGGTCTTCATTGATTGGAAGTCGCACACGTTCGATATTATCCGGCGTTTTGTCGTCGAAGGCCGCCAAAAGATGGGTTACTGTCAGCAGATGTGAGGCTATCTTTTAACCGCTTACAAATCTTTTTTTCATATAGTCGCCTCCCCAAATGCCGTCTTCATCATTTAGATGGCGTCCGCACAACTCTTTTGGAGTTTAAAGCAAAATTTAATGCAAATTCATTGCTCCGATCTTACTGTAATTTTTTACGATTGGAAAATGCGACGAATGGACAAAACACCTTGTAAACAAACACACACTGCGCATGAATTAAGGGTCCCGGTGAACATGGCGGCATTTAGGAAGTTCGTGAAGCTTTACTGTTGACAGTAAAATTGTCAGGAGCGAAGATATGAAGGAAGGTCGCGGATACTTTCGGGTCAGACCTCATACGATTCAAGCCTTCAACAAGCAATTCTGTCCTCTTCCTTCAATCACAAACAATTTTCTTTTTTTTTGTGTTTCTAATAATCTTACTCTTCTTGGCATTTATACTCATTCCATGTTGACCTTCCCAGTTAGATAATCCAGGTCACCCTGCAGCTGATCATTCCCCCCCCCCCCCCATTTTGATTCCATTATATAAGTGTCGTCTGTAAATCATTAACACAATTATAATGGTCCCAATACACTACCCTGTGGCACTCCTGTTTTCATTTCCACACGTTCTGGCCTCGCATTCGGGAGGACGGTGGTTCGAATCCCCGTCCGGGCATCCAGATTTGGGTTTTCCGTGGTTTCCCAAATCACTCCAGGCAAATTACGAGATGCTTCCTTAAAAAGGCCATGGCCGAATTCCTTCCCATTCCTTGCCCCCATCCTTTCCCGTCTCTAAAGACCTCGCTGCTGAGAGACGTAAAGCAGTTAAAAAAAATTCATTTCCACTTCTTTTTATACTGCATTTTCTATTCTCTTTGCTTTCAACCTTTCAAGTATTCTACTCGGTAAATCACTTTTTTTTCATTCACTCCAACGGTTCTTATCTTATTTAGCATTATTTCATGGCTCACTCTGTCAAATGTCATAGAAAGATCTGTTGCTACACTATATATTTGGTCTCCCTTTATTCTGAAACATATTTCATATAGCGCACTGAGATTCACATGAATATTCATCCAGTGTCTTCTTTGCACTTGGAATTAAGACTCCTTGTTTATCCTGAAATTAATGAGTGTATCGTTAGGTATGCTTTTTGCTCGAGGAACGGCATTGTCTATCGGTAAAAAATTCGATCCTCCAGCTGCATCAAAATGTTGTACTAGTGAGAGCATTACCGAGGATCCAATTCTCCGCCATTATTTTCAACCAGCTGAACTTAAACAGCGAGCTGGCGTTGCTGCTGTTGTCATTTGTGGAGGTAGCTCCTTTTTGTAATAATTTTTCATGAACGTTTTACAGAAGCAGTTCAATTCTGCTGCCAGGTTGTCTGTCGCATACCATTCATGCTCTATGTACGAAAGTGGTCAGAACTGTGTTGACTTGTGCGGGATGATGATAACTGTCATTTAAGTACTGTTCGGTGTGGATTAGTTTACGAATAAGTGCTCAAAGTCCCATCAGCGGTTTTTTTTCTTTTTTACCAATACGTCCAATAAAGGTGTCTTCTAACAAGTCAGTATTGTCACATATCGTATAAAGGGACGTTTCCACTGAGGCAACTTCTAGACAACATGTGGCATGCGTAAAGTGACCAGATTTTAAAATTGGTAAAGCGGGACACCTGACGGGGGATGAGGGGGGGGGGGGGTGTATTGATTAAAAAGTTGGTCTATATGGAGCAAAATTTTTTTATAGAACGCAAAAATAGAATTGTAATACATTTTTCTAATTTCAACATGTACAATTTACAAATATAATACAATAAAAATTTATGCATAGTATTATTTTATTCTTTGGCATATATCTCAGTTGAGTGAATTTTTTCAGTAGATTGCTGTCATTGTTTAAAAGCTCGTGAAATTTTTCACAATACTTTGTTAAATTATATTTCACACATAATATGACTTTAAAAGTCTCAGCAGCTAATTGTGAATTTTCTGTGGTCCACACTTTATTTACTGTAGAAAAAAAGCGTTCAGTCGCAGCATTAGTTCCTGATAAGGGGGCGCCCATTAATGACGTGTGGTGTTTTTCCGGCTTAATTCGCCTCTATAAAGTATAGTATAAATAATACGAGTACTGTCTGGTAAATTCAAGAACATTTATGTATGTATTTATGAAATAAATTACTTACCTAAATTATCTGAATAGCTGATTTGTTGACAGACGGATCCAAAACAACTCTGGGGATCGAGTAGGCAGCGCTATATATTGCCCCAAAATACAGCACCAAACATTACATTCTTTACCACCGCAAACTCCAATATAATTAGGAAAAGCGGAAGCAATATTGGAAGCAGTAAGATATGGCCGGACCAGGGGACCAAAAGAGGTGTTTATAATAGCAAACTCTTTGAGCGTTATCAAGAGCATTTCAGAACCAAAGTGGAACTATAAGATGGCACCCTTGCTAATAGAAATACTTCACGAAATACACCTCAGCAACAACCTAGGGATCAAAACAAGGTTAATATGGGTACCCTCACACAAAGGGATCAAATACAACGAATATGTAGGTAGACTTACCAAAGAAGCCATCTCAAACGGACAAAGAACAGAGCTAACACTCCCTCCATCCGCATTCCTGCATGAGATTAAACAGGGAGCGAAGAAAACATGGCAGTCAGGATGGAACAACTCTATGAAACAGAAAGGTGCTTTTTACGGCCGCATCCAACCAGTCATCCCTTCCAAACCGTGGTTCACAACTGGAAAGTAAACAGACGCCACTTAACCAACATCTATCTATCTATCATCAGAAGCAGATTTCATCATGGCAACTTTCCCAGCCACTTAAAGCGGATAGGATTGAGAGACAACCGACTATGCGACTGCATTCATCAGGCAGTAGGGGATATAAACCATCTTCTCTTCTCATGCAAGAAATACGCCCACATTCAGGACAGAATACTAAAAGAACTCGCAAAATGTAACATTCCTCTCCCAACCAACGCTTCCATCCTGCTCTCCTCAAATAAATACGAAATACTCAAAATCATAATGACCTTCTTTAAGGAGGGAAACATCCAATTATAGATTTTAGACAAGTAGAAAATCCAATAGAAAACGACGGGAACAAAGTTAGTACATTTACAATCTTACACCACTTGAACAGATATATCCTCATACATATCAGCCAGTCATATTACTAGAACTTGAGGCCATAGTGAACGATTAGGGCACCAGTGCTATACATTGACCCAAACAGAATTAAGATATCCCACAAATTGTATAATAAACACTCTACGGCGCAGATAAGAAATATAATAAAGTAAGTGATTACATGTCGACTCACAGTATAACACCAAGAAGTAAACAGGTAGATATAGAACTGTAAAAGAATGGAAATGTAAAAGATCATACAATTTAAACTGTTGTGTATAGAACTGTAATGTAATGTAAATTATGTATTTTTAAAAATTGTAAAGGAAATGAAATGTAAATTGTTAAACTATGTAAACAGAACTGTAAAGTAATGAAATGTGAATTGTAATAAAACGCAAAGAACTTGGCTATGTGGCTGATAAGGTCGAAAGCCATTAAAAAATAATAATAAAACTAGCACTAGCACGCAGCATGATGTGTATCGTCTGAAAGGCATTTACAAAATGTTTTCATCGTTGCCAGTGTCGAAAAATGCCATTGTTCATTAAGTCTAAACAATGGTGGTCGAATGCTAACAATTGATAAATAATGCGACCTTTGATAAGCAGTTCTTGATAAGCACATCTCGATAGTCAGCCATTAAAAATTATTTGTTGTTATTAAAGTTTAGCATTGTAAAATTAACAAAAAATAATATAAAACTCATATCCTGGCGAAATAGCCACATCGCCGCCGAAAGCCGCATATTCCCTTCCCGTTCTCCCACCATTCCCTAGCTTGTCATGCATTATTTTAAAAAATCGGGACTTATCTAAAACGCCGCGGGACGCGGGACAAATTGTTAAAAATCGGGACTGTCCCGCCAAAAGCGGGACGTCTGGTCACCTTTGCGTTTATGTTGGAGCTGCGATAAACGATGAGAGCGACGATATACGCAGCAACAAGAGCGGCGCTCAATTTCTTTCTTCGTGCAGTGTTTATATTGGAGCTGCGATAGTAGCGTAGAATCGTGTTTTATATTGCGCGCAATTGTCAACCGGCCAGACATGTAGAAGAAATCTAGCTTATTTCTTTCGTATAGGAGTTGTATTGCCACAGTTTTAGAAGTCGTAAGAGAAATAATTATGAAAAATACTTCAACTACTTCATAAGACGAATCCAGAGGAACAGGATTTCGTAAAAAAATAGCCGAAGATTGTTACAATATTTCTAATTTTCCGAATTGCGTGGGCGCTGTCGACGGAAAATACTTCAGAGTTACTTGTCCTGAACACTTTGGCTTCATGTTCCACAATTACAAGAATTTTTCCTATTGTTCTGCAAGTATTGGTCAATGCTAATTATAAATTTATAAACATTGAAGCTGGAGGTAGTGATAAACAGAGTGACGGTAGAACAGTTAGATCTGCAATTCTGTGTGTATCTTTAATAGATGGAAGACAGAATATTCCAAATCGTTCTGCCAAATTCTGAAATCACTGAACCTCGTGTTTTTGTAGGTGACGAGGCTTAGCCATTTTTAAATAATTTATTAGATCTTTATAGACAATATTTAGATGCACCTCAATGCAGGCCCGCCGTAAGCGGGCGTGCAACGCGTGCGCCGCACGCGGGCGGCACATCGAGGGGGGGCGGCAAAACGAGCGATCGACAGTCGCCACCCCGCGATAGTTGCCACTCCATTGTCGCCGCGACGAAATTTGCAGCGTATTATGTAAGGGGCGACCTTTCTTTTTTTTTTAGCTCAACAGCTGCTTCGGGCGGCCGGCGACACTCGGAATGGCAACAATGGGGGCGGCAAATAATGTTTGAAGGGGCGGCAATCTCACAGTTTTCTGACCCGGTTCGGAAATTTCCTAAATCCACCACTGGCTACTTAGACAGGGGGCGGCATAATCGGTATTGCACGCGGGCGCTCAAACAGCTAGCGGCGGGCCTGCCTCAATGCTAGGTTATCGTGAACATGAGGAACCGTCAAATGTGCCTTATTTATTCTAAATGGAGAATTTTAGCCTCAACAATAGATACTTCTGTAGTCGTAACTGACAATATTAATAAGACCATTTGTTTGCTTCATAATATTATTGACTGAAAAGGTATTGAATTTCGAAGAAACTAACACTTAAAATCCTAAGAATTTGACACCAATATTGGAAGGCCAAACCAATCTGCAAAAAATACCGGCATCTTATATAAAATCTACTTTTGTTACAATTCGAAATAAATTAATACGAATTTCTACATATTATGAATTTAATTTGATATTTATAATTTAAATTAATTTTAATAGAAAAATATTTTTTCAGTAAATTATGTACAATTTCTCTTTGGCTGTATTAATATTTTATTTTTTACTTTAATCTTCAGTTTGTAGTGTTCACACATTAAAATGAGTTTAAATTACGGAAATCGCACTAATTAAAAACGTTTAGAATTGTTTGTTTTATTATATTTAGTGGCCATTTCATCCTACAATTTGTCTAGAACGAATCTTTTATGGTGATTTTTGTATTTACAGTACCAAAAAAGGGACCTACTAAAAACTTCACCGATCAAACGGTCGCAGCCACACTCGATAATAGCCAAGAAAATGCTCGTAGCGATTAGCGCCGCTCTCATCGCTGCTCTGCTACTATGCGTTGCTCTGCGCGCTGCTCCAGTATAAACACCTCCATTGTTAACAATGTTTCACTTTTCTTCGCTTCGCTAGTATCGTCGCTCTCATCGTTTATCGCAGCTCCAACATAAAAGGCATGCACCACTAATGCGACCTTCCTCCATGCATGCGACAAGGAGTATTTCAAGCGAAACAACACCCTGCGACATATAGCAAGCAACAATGACGCATGCCACGTGTTGGGCCCATGGAGGAAGGAAATATATGGAGGAGAAATGACGTTCAATCGGTGACGCCGGGATCCTACTGCGCATGCGCGGTGGTTATAGCGGACCCAGCTCAAAACATTGCATTCCTACATTGTGCTCCATGTAGTAAAAATTTGATTTTGTAGTAGTTCTAAGTTTTTTATAATGCCAGCTTATGTTGCTTTCGGGTGCACAAATATGACAGATCGGAAAAAACCTCGAATATCATTTCATTTGTAAGTTGCATTCTAATTATTGTTATTGAAATGTTCAACAGTTTTCAGTCAGACTAGCTACTACCATTAAAGATTTATTCATAACTCTCAAATGGATGACTTTGTTTTCAAATATTTGTTGGTGTAGTGCAGCCAATCGGCATACCTTACCATTTTGCACATCATAGACTACCATTACTTTATACGAGTGTTGTAAAGTCTAATTTAAGTGGGTCATGTTTACATCGTGATTGAGTTGTGCATTCTTTCGTTACGTTTGCAGTTTCTACTGAAGTGTGGGATGAAATTAATTGTGATAAATTGTGCTTTGCGAAATAGGAATCGTGATGAAGGAAACAATGTCGTTATACGAAATGTAGTTCGCGATGCAAAGTTATGAGTTTGTCTACAAAGTTTGTTTTTATACCAAATTATGTTCTGTATGCTCCAAGCATCACTGTAATCACCAGGCTGCTTGATTATTATGTAGCTCGAAGAGGCAAGTTGAAAATCAAAAGCACCATTTTTTGATAGCTCCCTAGTTCTCCGAATATCGACTAACAAAAATTTGCTATAGGTATAGTGTGGTTATAATTCCTTGTGCTTTTGGTGTCATTTTTATTCTGTTCTATGCCCCATTTCAATGTAAAAACAAGCGGCAGTAAAATAGGAAAACACACACTCTGTATATGCAGCATGTAATTCATTGTGGTTAGGACGGAATTATTTTTTGGTCCAGGCCGCATCTCCACCTCACGTCCACAATTTGGAGACTCTATATCTCAAAGAGTAAGCGAGATATTTAAAAATGTTTACTCTTTATTTTCGATTTTTTTCGTCATGTTACATTAGAATCCATTATCAAATTTGACTTTTGCGAAAGTTTTCTTCTGCATTTCATTCAAAAACACCTCTCCTTTGAGACGGTATATCACGATAACTAAGCGAAATACCGAAAATTTGTATTCTTCGTTATCTTTTCTTCTCGTTGTGTTACGTAAGAATCCATTATCAAATTTGATTTTGGTCAATTTTTTTCTGAATTTTTACCAAGAACACCTCACCTTTGAGAAAGTATATCTCGAGAATTAAGCGAGATATCAAAAAAGATTATTCTTCATTTTTTATTTGTTTCATCGACTAACATAATAACCCATCATCAAATTGTGGCTCCACGGTTATGGTAGTGTTCCCTGGATATATCTGGGCAGAGAGTATTTGGGCATGTTCCCGGGATTCTTGGGTAGGGTAATATGGCGTCCCCCCCTCCCCACCTCTCTCCACCCGGCGTCACTTCAGTGCGTGGTGAAGGTCCCTTGCGTCGCCTCCATATATTCCTTCCTCCATGGTTGGGCCGCGTCGCCAGTCGAATGCGCCACTGTGCGACAAAAATATAGCGTGTCGCACGATGTTGCCTGTATCCAACTGGCGCGGCGGTTGATAAGTGCGACAGAAAACGGTCCACATGGAGTGGAACATACAGGATTCAACCTTATTATTGAAGACTACCATACTCCACGGGAGATGTGGAACAACAGAAGTGTTTAATATAAAAACAGGAATGTGAAAAGCAACAAATTACTTGCTAACAAGCACGAAATTAAAAAAATAAAATCAAGAATCTGAGGTTTGATTTTGAACGGGAACATAAAAGGACTACTACACCGATGGGCAGATCATCTCCTATAGAGAAGTGATTTGCTTATAATCTCCTGACTGTATATATAATAAAAACTTTACAAAAGGATTTACATATTAATAATATTTATAGCTTGTATACAAAATGTTTCCCAATTTAGATTCTAGAAAGTACAAATTAATTTTTTCTTTGGTTGACCATTCACTTTTGATAGTTGTGTGTGACAGTGAGAAATCAGGTAATACGAGAACGTAGAGTTTGTGTTTTGTTTCTTTGTATATCTTGCCAAGATGCTTTTCATTCTTTTGTCACAAAATACCTTGCGAATTCATCCCAGAGGCCTTTCGCATCTTCATCTGATTTTAACCATACCTGTTTCATCTTCTATTACCGTCCTCCATGATCATGGAATGACAGTTCCATCTTGAGTATCAATATCTATGGTTCCATGAAGAATTCTTCGGTTATCGCTTTTCTTAAAAAAAAATAAAAAATGCTTAGATATGCATACGCAGAAGTGATACTTTCTGCGTTTTCAACATTTATCATTGAAGTTTCTCGAAACGCACGAAAAACTGATGCTAATAATCTAAAATATTTGTCACTTCTCTTCATATGCGTAATTGTACATTCTATTCTTAGACCCTTTTTCTTGACCTCTGAATAACGCCTCATAATGGGTTATCTAAACGTAAGGAGACAACAATTTACTTTCAGGGAGAGGTTATAAAGTCAGTAATACGAGTTCATTTTTCATTAAAAAGTAGTGAAATAAAGTTTGGCGAAACACTACTCCGTGTGAAATCCTCATTTGACAACCAATATTGGCATACAAGAAACAATAGTTAGCATCCGCACCAAGGCGTATTCAGTTTTATTTCCTTTATTACTATTTGCCAGGATCGAATAAGCAGCAGCTGTCACTGCTTCAGATGACATGACGCACGCTGCTGGCAAACAGCTGCTGAGTAGTTTAAAATGCTTTTGCCGCATGCTACGAGCAACAGCGACAAGTGACAACTGGCAACAAATTTTTGGGCGACATTCAACATGCGCCAAAGTATAAAGACGCACGGCAACATGTAACAACGAAATAACGCGTGCAGCATGCTACATGTCGCTCGTTGTTGCCTCAGTTGAAACGCCCCTCAATAGCCAGAGATGTGACTTATTTGAGATACAAGTTTTAGAAATACAGATACAAAATATGTATTTTCATCTTGTATCTGAAATACTTTTCTTAATCTTTATTTTGTATCTTGTATTTAAATATTTTTTCTTACTATATTTGTATTTTGGAACTACTAAATACTATAGACGCATTTTTTTCATGTTATGGCATCATAAAGACAAAGACAACAACGAAATACTTTCAGTAGTGTTACTTTAGGGAAGCTGTTGCATAAGATCTTAAGTAGGTCGACGAAGAGATTCCACTCAACTGCGTGACGACCCAGTTTTCCAATGGCGATCGCCAGGTGACCTCAATCTGTGAGTGACGTCATGGCCCCGAGCGTCTCGGACAGCTAGCTAGTGCATAAATGCCATGACACTAGTCAGTTCCCGGACGACTCTCGCCTAGCGCAGTTCACTATGGCTAGTGAGGTACTTCTATTTTCAACATGCTACAAGTTAAGCAGCAGTGACACCAAACGACTTACTGTAGGTTTGTCACCTAAACTGGAATTCACTCCGGTAGTTGTACTAGAAAAGTTGGGTACAAGAAAGTGACGCTCACACATGAGGAGTGGGATGTACTGGGACAGCTGGTCTATACAATTGGTGGCTTTTTCAACAACACTGAACATTTGCAAACGAGTGTCTCACTCGGCAACCACACCATCTGGTTCCGAGCAGTGGTTGGAGTGAAAACTATATGGTTTTGTAACAATGTTGTGCCTGCCTATGGCGTGTTTCTCGGCGAATCAACATAGGGCAATATGGCCGACGCTTTGCCTGCAGTGACCACCGCCATCAACACCATGAAGCCCTGGAGTTATCAAGTTACCAAGTACTACAACGAGTTTATGAATAAGTTATTAGTAAAAGTGGTTCATGACTAGCTCCGTTGTTCTGTGAATGACCTGATAGATTTGCATTTTGGTAATGTACATGTCAATGAAGTATCATACAGCCCCTGTTCAACACTAGTCTATGAACGTTTAAAGTTAGAAATCAAGGCATATAAAAAACTATTAGTGTATGACGACGTAAAGCGCAAAGTTGAACAAGGTTTAAAAGGAACTGATGTATTTAACAGAATTGTAAGCAGAGGTGGTGTTCAGCTATGCGGTAATAATTAGTGACGCCAGCCATCCCTCAATCCGCTACGATGTGTCACCAGTAATGTTCTTCGCGTCTGTGTACCAGCTCAACGCCGGAGATACCAAGAGGTTGGCTTTGGGCTTGCCTCCACAACGTGATTTCGAGCCTGTTGTGGTACTTGAAAGGGTGGGCTAAAACATTCCAGGAATGGGACGTTCTCATTAGGGAGTCGGACGTGGTGTCCAGTATGTTCGCCGGCAGCGGTCAGACCAACATCACACTCGGTGAGTATATTGTTTCCTGCCGTACGGTGTCGAGGGTGAAAAAAAAGTTATGTTTTCACCACATTAGTGATCCTACTAGCGGCATTTTCCTCTCCGAGTCTACATGGCAGAACAACATAGACGTGCAGCCGGCAGTGACCGCATCCTTATCCGCCAGGAAAAAGTGGAGCTACAACGCATCTGTATACTACAAGGTATTTGTGAATGAGTTGGCGGATAAGTGCTGAGTGACTACTACTATATGGCATCAGTGCCAAAGTTAATCAGTGTGCACATCGACAGCGTTCACCCTAATCACGTGCCTTACAGTTCTGCAATTGACTTTGTGCAACTAAAAATGAAATAAAAGCATACAAAAATTTGATTGTACTTACTGATTTCAACAAAATTGTAAGCAGAGAATTTGATGTGAGTTAAAAAATTTCCCGATTATTTATTTTGTTTATTTCACCTATCCTAATTAAATAATAAGATAGTATATATTTTTAAATATTAATTTATTCAAGCAACCAATTGGCGATTAAAAATACATTTTCAGCAGCACACATATTATTACAAAATACATGTAAGTTACAAAGTTTTCTCAAATTATTTTTCTTGAGTTCTTGTAGTGTCGGACACCCTAAATCTTCAATGTTGTAGCATACTTTGTTCCTGATAATTTTCTGGAACCATCGAGCCTTCTCCCGTCCTTTAATATAAATAATTGAATCATCTTCTTTGGTTATCGCATGTAGAATAGAGCACATCTTGCTAAAGGAAACGCCATCAGCGTTCCAAGGTATTCCATGGTAATTATGTCTCAACTATCTAACTACTGGGTTATCACCTCCACGAGATGGTGACGATACAGAAATACAATGTGCAGAAATAACGTTGTCAGATCGTATTACACACACAGGCACTTCTTTGAAAATAAAAGCACCATCCTTCTTCTTCTAGAATCCCTGTGCGTCCAGGAAGATGGTCGCCATGGTAATAGTTGGCGATAAATGGCGCTACTTGATTTTATGTAAGCTTATGCACGACACTTGTTAGAGGTACGTATTCAACAACCCGATCGTGCGGGATCAGGCAGTATGCGGTGGTGTATGCAGGATAATTCTCACTGCTATTAAATTCCATACGAATATCTACAGATCCCGTTTTAACCTACTCATTTTGGTGTGAACAGTCAATTACGGCGATAGGTGCAATTCCGATAAAATATTCATGGCTTAGTAAAGGCGAAGGATGACTTCGTTCGTTGTAAGACTGTTTGAATCTTGCATAGTTGTATCTCTAATGTAAAATACTGCAATTACAGATACAACTGATGCTGAAATACGACACACTTACAAGCCAATGTGATCATGTAAAAATGTAAGTAAGCTTATATCTGTACATATCTTAATTTTCATGTGCAAAGCTTATATCTGTATATATATCATAATTTTCAAGTGTAAAATTATAACTCAGAACAAATTTAATTAACAGTCAGAACCGCTGAAGATGCTTCAGAGAATAAAATGAAACGCGTAAGGAAAATAAAAACGACATATTCAATTGCATTGGCGTGAAAATTATTCATAAAAAAATTGATCATAACTTTTTGTCACCGCACAAGCACTAGACTTGACCTATTTTTAAAAGAATTGTTTTTTGTGGGATTCATTATTATATCCCCTGATTGCTTGATTGATCTTATAGTTGATTCATTATTATTAAAAGGAACTACTCACCAAGACGTAAATTTTCAAGTATTTCAGTTTTACTTTAAGTGGCGTAACGACTCTTTTTTTTTTTTTTTTTGAGTGGATATTATTTTTGTTTAGAAGGAAAGACTTTCTCGGTTTATGATTACAGTGAAGTCCTCACGGATGTATCGCCGAATTTCGTTGTAAAGACACGAAATTTCACACGTGTGGAAGACGGCGGAGACAGCCGTCGAAGTATAGTGTTCTCACAACACAATTCGGCATTACAGCCGTACCGAACGTGGTGGATGAGCGGTTAAGGCTCTGGCTATGCATTCGGAAGGACGCCGGTTCGAATCCCCTTCCGAGCATCGAGATTTGGGGTTTCCATTGTTTCTACAAATCACTCCAGGCGAATACGGGATGCTTCCTTCAAAATGCCATGGCAGAATTCCTTCCCGTTGCTTGTTCTCAATCCTTTCCTTCCTCTAATGACCTCGACGTAGACAAGGCGTAAAGCCATTAAAAAAAGATACAGCCGTGAAGACTTTATTATAATAACAAGGAGTTGACAGGACACATGCTATTCACTCAAAAATAATGTGTTGTGGTGATTGACCAAATCATCCCACGTGGAATTAATTGAAAGCCAGACCGTCATATGCGAGCAGACGGGTTTCATCAAAGAACGTGTGTTTCAAACGTATTGAGGCGGCGGCCAAAATAACAATAAGTCAAAGGACATATAATTGCCTTTTGATAGTTGCTAAGTAAATAGGTATTAATATTAGCATCGAATCAATGAATAATCGAATTTTCAGCCGCAAATATAGGAATTACTTTATCTGGAATTTCAGAAAATGGAAATAATGAAGCCGTGAAGAGAAAGCTTTAACTTTGTAGTTCAGATAACGTGTGCGACACATAAAAATAAATACTACATAGTTAGAAAATCGTACTAAATACGCAACATAACTGAAATTAAAGAAATGTCTATTCAAAACAAACGTTAGTTTTTATAAATAAAAGTGGATCTATTTACTTATGAATGACAAGTGTTGACAAAAACAAGCATTTGATCATACAAGTCAAATTCCGACTGCAAGGGTACAGGCAAACAGTGCAATACATCCGATAGAGACCGAGAGGAGACGGTAAACAACGACGGGGTAGCGAGTCACGCAGACTGACAAACGTTTTCGCCCAATTTTGCGGATTGCGGATCCGCTTAATTTTGTGCGGGATC
>JARYHS010013630.1:172347968-172781550 GCA_031002005.1 Vandiemenella viatica | reverse complement strand
TCTGATGATGAATTCTTGTAGAAATCGACGAAATAAATCGAAAATAATGAATAAAATTTTTTGATATCTTTCTTGGTTTTCGAGATATAGCATGTTGAAAATTAATTATAACTGTGATTTTGGTGAAGTTTCCTCTGGTCCAGGACGTATTTCAACCTAACAACAACCACCAGGAAGAAAATAAAACACATATAGTGCATTTCCACCGTGTAGATATAGCGGTTTTGGTCATTTGTTTTTTCTGGTCCAGGCCAGATTTCACCCAAACCACCTAAATTTTGAGATACAATATCTCGAGAACTAAGCGAGATATGGAAAGAAAATGTATTACTTGTTTTCGATTTGTCTCTTCGAGTTACATACGATATCATCATCAAATTTGGCAATGTCGAAATTTTTCTTCTGTTCCAGGCCGCATTTCAACCTAACCACGTCAATTTTGAGATACAATATCTCGAGAATTAAGTAAGATATCAAAACATTTTATTCTGTACTATCAGTTTTTTTCGTCGAGTTACATAAGAATCCATCAACAAATTGCGGCTTCACGGTTATCGTAGAATCCCATAACCACGTACAGTAATACGCTAAAACATGGAGGAAATATTTCCTTCCTCCATGTGCTAAACATGCCGCCAGAGAAACAATACTTAATTTACACGCATATTAATACATATACTTATCACATTTCAATGGTCACATTGCATCACGAAATAAACCAAATAAAAATTCTATAAGGGTTCTTCAATCTTAATTTTTAATATTCGTTATTCAGAATTATACCAACACATTTTAATAGCTGACACAGTTACATGCGGCTGAAATAAGGCATCAGTAAAACCAAAGTAAATTAAAAATAAATCTTAACAGCTTACGTCATTCCAACGTAATATTAGTTTTAATGGGTGGAAGGTGATATTTTCCACCGGCCGGAAACTGGTACTGCCCTGTTGAAATTTGTATCGATTGCTTCGTTATAATGGCATCTTCTTCACATTTGCACCCTCCTTTTTCCGAAACGTCGCCATGAATTAAATTAAAAATTCTGAAACGTAAGATGCTCCGCAACCGAAAAATGTTAGCAATACTTTCGTTAGATGAAGTAATGAATTAAGTAACAGAAAAAAAATTACTAAAAAAACGCATGCCCTCTGCTGTAACTTCAAGTGCAAATTTTAATAACAATCTATCAAAACTGCCGCTAGCATTGCGAAAATTAACTTACATATATGTGATATCAACGAATACTTCTACATAAACTAATATTAAAAATAAATCTAAGCAACTAATAAGTATGTTCAGTCAGTTAATTTATTCGTGGATGCCTAGAAATGTTATTAAATAACGTGGATATTTCTCTGCAGTTGCTTAACTAATCAGAATTGTTACAAAATAAAGCTCATTGTAAGTTATCGTTCATTGTGCTGTATCAAAAAGCTTCAGTTGTCATCTTGGTCCGGTTGCATTCAGCTTAACCATAATATCCGCTAAAATTTCTGATAGAAAAGCAAAGCTTCAATCACACGCAATTTAATACATTCCATGCATCGCGATACAAACTTGATCCCAAATCTTCACAGGTTCTGACACATTTCTTTCTTAATAGCTACCTATGATGAAGATCGATATTTTAACGGCTAAGAAAGCTTACATCTGCTGAAATAATGACTCCAGCAAGAACGAAGGATGCTATAACAACTTAAGCTATGCCATGTAATATTTCATTGTGGTTTAGACCGTATATATCGCGAACAATTTGCAAATTCTTTCATTTGAACCATGTAATGTTTCAGTAAAAAAACTGATAATTAATATGCCATTTTAAACACAAATAATTTCAGTAGTAGGACACAGTTTAAATTTTGAAAAAAAACCTAAATTATTCATGCCCTCTGCGTTAACGTCAAATGAAACTTGTAATTCTAATCCATGCTAGTTATACTCTAACCAAACATTTAGCAGCACTGATGCTCGAAATACAATATCTATCGACAAAGAATTTAAGGAATACTTGAATATATCAAAAGAATATTACGCAAATATAAGCATCTAATGATTGAAATATCGATTTTAACGCAATACATACTTTTATTTCAGTATTCTGTGAGTTAATTTATTCACTGTTACTTGGAAATGATATTAAATAAAGCGCACCCCCGCAAACAATATCGTAAAGCGTGACGTCATAGGCAACGTCATAGCTTGACGTCACCGCGTGACATGACGTAGGTGCGACAACGCTACATCTTGTCTATTATACTAATAGATTCTATTATCTGGGCAGAAAAATAAAATTCTCGACAGACTAAGGAAACTTATGGAAATACTCTTCTTTTATTTGTGGCTAAAAGTCCACGTGTTACATTTTATTTTCAGTTTGTATATTTATAACTAAAATCAAAATTTTATTTTGTCATCCTCTGCATTGAAAAACTTGCTTAATTAACAACAAAATTATCTGTTTATATATTACCACTCATCACTATCGTAAAATTCGTGTACTGTCCTCCTGACAAAGGACTGTCAAAGTCGCTAAGCTTTGTTAGAGTGCTGTATTGTTTCATATTTTTCTTTCGAGAAACAAACGTAGGTTATTTTTCCTCCCGACACACGCGCTGGACAGTTCTCAAACCGACAACCACAAGCTGCAGCGCAAATAGCCTGTCCATTCCCTAATTTTTTAGCAATATGGTTGTTTCTTGCGGTAACAAATCACTACAGTTTTTTATTTCATCAATGTCAAGTACGTCTATATTTTTCAAGTCTTTTCCTACTAGCGTACATGTAGAAGACAAAATTTCTCGATCATTGTCCACAAGAAATTTGAAATATTTATAAACATTGTGAATGATAGATTTACTCTGTTGTCTGCTTCAGCCGCGGTGGTTCTGCTGTCGATGACTTGCGTCTTGTTGGGAGTCGTTATTTCGGGAATAGGAGAATAAGTCTCTTCCCAAGTATCCATTTTTAGTAGCAAGATTCTCTTGCTAAATTTTCCTAATTATAAGTTACTGCACTTTTTGTTCGGTAAAATTATTACACTAAGTTACTATAATTAATAAATAACCAAAAGGAATTATTTAAATCGCACGTAAAAATCGTAAATCGCTGAAAATCAAAATATCCTCTCTCGAGCAAGTTCACACTCACACTGACACTTTCTAATTCCGATTCTCAGGTTCACACATTTTTTGTGAAAGGGAGGTGGAAGGTTTGGTTGTGGGTAGCAAGCTGTTGACGCTTGGACTAGGCAACACAGGCCGCACAGCGGTGCAATTTTCAGGTGATAGAAAGAGAGCGCATCGCGAGATTGTCCCCAAGTACGGCAACAGCGCGTTCACACTGACCCGCCAATTAATCTGGCCACAGCTGTAGTGCAGTTCACTATGGCTACTGAGGTTCTCCTGTTTTCAACATGCTGCAAGTTAAATAGCAAGGACACCAGGTGGCTCACTGTAGGTTTGTCACCTAAACTGGAATTTAATCCAATAGTTATAGTCGAAAAAGTTGGGTACAATAAAGTCACGCTCACACGTGAAGAATGGGATGTACTGAGACAATTGGTCTACATAACTGGTGGCTATTTCAACAACAGTGAACATCTACAATCTAGTGTCTCACTTGGCAACCACACCATTTCGTACCGAACAGCGGCTGCAGCGAAAACTATATGGTTTTACAACAATGCTATTCCTGCCTATGGTGTGTTTCTCGGCGAATCAACATGGGACAACATGGTCGACGCCCTCCCACCAGTTACCAGCGCCATCAACACCATGAAGCCCTGGAGTTATCTAGTTACCAAGTACTACAACGAGTTTGTGAATACGTTTTCAGTCAAAGTTGTTCGATGCAAGGTCTTATAGATTTGCATTTTGATAATGTACATGTCAATAAAGTGTTATACAGCCCCACTTCAGCACTAGTCTATGAACGTTTAAAGTTAGAAATTAAAGCATATAAAAACTTTTAGTGTGTGATGATATTAATCGCAAAATTGAACAAAATTTAAAAGGAACTGATGTATGCGGTAATATGTAAATGAAATCATTTCACCAGATTTTTTTATTTCACCTATCCTGATTAAATAATAATATTAATAATATTATTTTTTAAAAAAGCATTATTTTATTTCAGCCACCAATTGGCGATTAAAAATACATTTTCAGCAGCACACATATTATTACAAAATACATGTAAGTTACAAAGTATTGTCAAATTATTTTTCATGAATTCTCGCAGCGGTGTACATCCTAAATCTTCTTCCTGTGTTGTAGCATACTTTCTTCCTGATAATTTTCTGGAACCATTGAGCCTTCTCCCGTCCTTTAAAGTAAATAATTGACTCATCCTCATTAGTTATTGCATGTAGAATAGGGCACATCTTTTCTGAAGGATATGCCATCAGCGTTCCATGTTATTCCATGGTAATTACGTGTCAGCCATCTAACTGCTGGGTCATCACCTCCACGTAATGACGAGGATACAGAAATAAAATGTATAGAGATAATATTGTCATATCGTGTTATACACACAGCAACTTCTTTGAAAATAAACACACCATCCTTCTTCTTGAATCCCTGTGCGTCCAGGAAGATGGTCAGCATGATACTGAATGGTAATAATTGGTGTTACTTGATTTTATTTCAGCTTACGCACGACACTTGTTTGAGGTACGTATTCGACAATCCAATTGTGCAGGATAAGGCAGTAAGCGGCGGTGTATGGAGGAAAATTCTCACTGCTATGAAATTCCATATGAATATCTACAGGCCCCGTTTTAACAGATTCATTTTGGTGTGAACATTCAATTACGGCGATAGGTGCAGTTGCGATAAAATCTTCATGGTTTAGTAGCGGCGAAGGATGACTTCGTTCGTAGCAATACTTTTAGAATCTTGCATACATGTCATACAACACTGTGGTTTGGTTTTTCTTAGGGTCTAGATTAATTTTTCCGTAAGGATACGCCACATCATTTGGGAACAGTCTGACTGGCGAGATTGCAGTGGTCAAACAGGGCTGCACTTAATTCCTCTTTGAGTTTCCTGTTTGTTTGAAATCTCAGAACCACGATCATAGGTATCTTCAGTTGCGTTGATGTTTTCAAAGACCACATTTGAGTCTTACTTTTAGGAAGCAACGGGTGCTCCAACAGATCCAAACTTCTGAAATTAATTAGAAGTGGCTTCCCAGTGTCTACAATCTTAAGCAGCACTGGTTTCTCTCTTTCGCCTACTTGCATATGAGGCATCACCCGTACGAGTTTACTGATGGTAAATTTACTTTTCTGAGGATGTGGATTGGCTTGTACATATGAATTTGTACCGTTCCCAGGGCCGGCGCAAAGAATTTCGGGCTCGTGGTAAAAGGGCCCTTGCACCCGGTGATCGGGGCCCCCCATCAGCCGCCGGACCCGGTTACATTTGACCCGCTTATCCCCACCTAGCGCCGGCCCTGAACGTTCCTAGATCGAATCAGTATCAATTCTTGTTTTAAATTTGCAACTATTCTTTTAAAGTCTTCATAAAAACCCAAGAGCATACTCAATGGAATACATACATCAAAGTAACCATTTCCAAGATCGCGTTACCTCCATCCTACGTTGTTCAACACACCAGTTTGTTTAGAAATAAGCGTTTTCAATGTACTTGTGATACCAACGTTTCTATTCCGGCCAATTCGGGCTCCACTAAGTTCGTACCGAATTTCCTCAAACAGAAACACAAATGCAGTGGATGTGACAAAAGAATTTGTAGCTCCTGATTCATCTGTTTTGACGAATCTTTCTTCAGTATGCAAGTAACTTTCACACGGCAGTGTATATGTAACTTGGTTCTGAATAGGTATCCAAATTTGATTTTTGTTCTTAAATGTGGCTGGCGTATGCTGCTGATGGCTCAAATATTGTTTGCGTGTCACTGACTCGTCAAATTCCACACTCGACTGACAACTTTGTTAAGTTGACGCTTCTTATTATAACGAGCGCCTATTCTTTATATGTAGGCTCATAGTAATAGTTTCACTTCCAAAATCCACCAGATCACCATCCTGGTCGACAACTCTAATGCTGATGATGCTGGGAGTTTTCACTGTAGTGGGAACATAGATGATATTAGGAGGTACTCCTACATTCTTGTACCCTGTCGGCACTGTTAGAAAAAACTCGTGTAGTGTATGTCCCAGCTTATCGTTGGCATAATTTACTGCACATATGCTGCATTCAATTCGTGTCGCGTTAACTTTGAATATCTGCACAGTATAGTCTGAGATATGTAGTCCAGGTTTTGACACATGTTTCTAAAATTCGAGCAGAGATCCAATTGAGTTTGGTTTAGCTAATTCTATTTCCACAGGTGTTTGTATCTGGCATTTGAGTGAATTGTTGTTTGCTTTAATTACTAGCTTTTCGTTTTAGTGTGTCGAACAAATAATTTGACAAATCGTCAATATCATAACATCCCGTGCTTATGTCAATTATCTTATTCTTCGAGTAATTAAATTTACAATTTGATTTGTCTATATTCGGAATAGAATTGTAAGTCTGAAAGTCAACCGAGCCGATCGTGTAATCGCCTTGGATGAAATCTATCGGTGGGAAGTAATCACAGCCCAAGGCTGAACTGATGCCTGACAAGCAAAGTGTCACAGACATATGTTATATTGTCCAAGGTTCGTTCAAGACTTATGTCATATATTTTCATACAGGAATTTTAAACACAAATACCCCCATATATGTGTACCAAATTCCTGGTGTTGTTGCACGTTGTACTGTATTCTGTTCCCTGCAAAGTATCGCTGCAATTCCAACGGAGGAGGTAAGTCACCGAAACTGTCTAAGTATTTGACTACACCATCTTGGCACTTGATATAAGCGACCCAATGTGTTCCAGCACTTTCAGCACTATCTAAGTTCACAATTCCAGATTCACGTTCATGAATTATTTTGGCTACTGTGTCACGCATGAAAGCGCCACGAAAATGCGGTATGCGCAAACGCTTTACGTGCCTACGCATATCTTCATTTGTCATCGGCTGAACCGATTTTCTTTTTTAAATCCAGACTAGGTGTGTCCACTTAGAAAGTACATCGATGTTTTTATTCGATGTAAACCATCGGAACCCTGCATCGATGGTTTTCGATGCATCGCTTAAAAACATCGATGTTTTTTCAATATCGAATACTTTTATGTTTTTTCTTAGCTCAACAAATACAAACCAACAATATTCGTAGGCAGATATCCTTTCATTTATCTTTTACATTTTCCTTTAAAATCGCCAAGAGAAAATTTCATTTCCAGTTGAATCATTGTCTTTCGTTTGTTCCGTGTGAACACAGGGTAACACTATACCAGCAGTGTAATGATGTGTTTAATTTTAGAATGTTTTTGGTTTATGGCTTTACGCCTTGTCGACGTCGAAGTCATTAGAGGTGGGAAAGGACAGGGGGCAAGGAACGGGAAGGAATTCCTTTGCTGACTATTTGAACAGCGTTCTAAAATAAACGTTCGGATGCAACGGAAGTCGCAACAATATTCAATCAGATGTTGCCCAAACTCGGCTTATATTTAAATATCGTGTAGTACCACGTAATATTTAGTTCTTTTAGAGTAATAATATCTTATTTCGATTCTTAGAAAACACCGGCAAACAGTAGGAGTGAACCGAAGAAACTGATTTTATTCATTCTCTCATACCTACAGGATAGCCAACCGCAAGAAAAATTAATCTTCACCGTTGTTATGTTCCGCATTGCTCACAGGTGTCACCATCTGTTAATGACAATTACTTTAAATTGAAATAATTTAATTTAATCTTGAATAAATTTAGAAATATTAATATTTGTTTCTATTATTTTTGTCATTATTAGCCAGAGTTAATTTTTTTTTAATTCTATGTTTTTATTCAAAACATCGGTGCATCGAATAGAAAAATTCTTCGTCAAAACATCGAATCAATCCGATGTATGGAATGGTAAACATCGAATGGATACAATGCATCGATGTTCAGTGAATATCCCTAATCCAGACCCTTCTTTCTGGTATGGCTTCAAATATAGGTCCTTGTCCCTAATTGCGAGTGCCTCCCTTGTTTAGTTGTGTCGTTTCTCCTCGGCTAACTGCTTATTCGCTTCTTTAGCCGCTCTGACAGCTTTGACAAATTTGCCACACCCCCTGCCAGAACAACAGCAGCTGACAAGCCAGCAAATAATGGTAATAACGGAAGAATACCACCTTCTTTTCCTTTTTCTTCGGCTTCTTTTTCTTAATACCACCACCAAACTTTAACTTGGCATGCATTACCCTGTTAAGCAAAGAATGCCGCTGCACGTTCACCAAACTTTGGATCTTTAGCCTTCATAATGTCCGCAGCCCTCTCGGCCAGTATACGATCTGCTTCAGCTCTATCTGCCCCCTGTGCATAAGCAATGTCGTGTTCCCTGCAGGCTGCATCTAGTGGGTTGATACCCTCCTGCCCAAGCGCCAACCGTTTTTCCAGTTGGGGCTACAAAACTGGTATGTAGGTACATGTGCCTCAAAAGGCATCTTGTTGATGAGCTTGTTTAAAAAGCAACGACGCTTCTTCTTCCTCGTAGGAGGCATTGTTACCAACTTACATACTTCACTTGTTCGCGCACCTATATATAGCCGGAGCAACCACCTAACCTTGTCAATATGAAGTTCGTCAAACAGCGAGACACATTGCCCGTGAGTAATGTTGATGTTGCCGTCACCAATACTAGATGGAAGAAGAACGGACCTCTGTTCGCTGGGACAGTGAGGGCAATAGTGTGTGGCCCATCAAATTGTGAGAAAATCAATCTTATGCTCTCGCTGTTGGAACACCCCAATGGACTTAGATTTGGAACTGTATACGTGTTTTCCTAGTCGTTGTATCATCCAAAGTGTCAGTTACTACGGAAAATATTAGACCCCATTAAAGAAATTCAGTATTTGACATTTAGTGATAATCAAAGTGTACCTCCTCCAAGTGAAGCTCTACCTAATAAGGTGTTTGTGTTTGACGATGTTTGATGTGAGAAGCAGAATAATATACGAAATTACTTTTGCACGGGCAGGCACAGATCAGTAGATTCTTTTTACTTGTGTCAGACATATAGCCGGATACCGAAACACTTGGTTAAAGACAATGGTAACTTGATCGTGCTCTTTAAAAAGGACGATATGAATCTCAAACACATATAAAACGGACACGCCAACACCGATATGACGTTCATCGAGTTTAAAAACCTATGTGGGTACTGCTGAAATGAGCGTATACACGGACTTTTGGTTATTGACAAAGACTGCGACATATATCGTGGGAGATAACGCAATGGATTTGATTAATTTCTGAATAAATAGCCGAACACCGTATGAACTGACATCATTATAAGCATGGACAAGTTTGGGAGAACTTCAGCAACTCAGAACCGGTCGGTATTGCTATACCCACCCCAACACGTACTTCTTACGAAGGAGGGTAATTTGGATCGTCAAGGTAGAATACTGAAACTCGTGGCTAACCCCGTCGACGATGATGATGCTGCTACCAAACGATATGTTCATAAACTGGAAAAATATATCGACGAATAGAAAACGGAAGAAATGACTGTGGTTGTAACTATTGCGGTAACGGATATGCTTCAAGATCACGCATACATACTAGAGACAGGTCTAAACTATTATGAAATCCTTGTAAGTGGTTTAATTCTCTTAATAATCAAGCCGGGCAGGGTTTAAGTGATGCAAGGATACTCAATGTGAAGAGAGGTAATAAACTTAGTTTTTTCCCAACAACTGGAAATGTTCAACCCTACAAACCATTTACAGCAACATTAACAATGCGATATCAAATAGTACAGTGAACACCCACAATCTTCATTCGGTGCGTAAAACATGGTCCCAACAACAACTAAAAGGCCAAGAACGCAATTCGACGAAAGTTACTCGAACTGAAGACAGGTCAGATTGAAAACATTTTCAACGATTCAGTAAGACCTATGACGAATACTATCGAAAAGTTTTCTTACCTCAGCGACATATACGGCAGTAGCAGTCTCCTGTCTTAATCAAAGATTTCTTGAAGTCACTTAGTCGAAGTGAGTGAGATTATGATTCAGTGTATGTTGCCCGAAAGATGAATGATTCACTAGTGATTGGGGACTCACCTATTACATTTGACGAAAATGTTATTTTAATCGATGGAAATGAATATGAAAGAACAAGAGCGTTAATGGAATTGTTGTTTTTGAAAAACCCAAAATATTATACTGACAAGGATTTGAAAAGTTATTCTGAAATATTAAACAACGTGAGTGCCCACAGAGTAAAATTTAGTCCATCTGGTAAAGATCTGAAATGTGCTACCAATATTAGGTATAAGAACATAATCTCAAAGCTTGACAATTATTCGTGTTCTGGTCTTCTTCCCATGAAGGAATATGTGTATTGGGATGATCCGAAAGAAATCGTTGATAGGTTGAAGTTACTTACCGCATCGACATCTGCGGGACATACTGCGCACTCCTACGAAATTTTATCAGTGGTTGAAGAACTTCATGAAAGAGACATTATATTGTAACATGGATCAAGCTGTGGCAAAATTGCACAGACCAGCAAGAAGAAATTTCCTTAGACGTCATGTAGTAATCAAAAGACTCGATCTGTGGCAAGCTGATATTGTGGAAATTATCCCAAACTCTTGTAAAAAACAGTGGCTACAAGTATATACAGATGGTGATTGATACTTATTCAAAGTCTGCATGGTCAGTACTGCTCAAGACCAAGACAGGCAGTTGTGGTTGCTATGAAAAGAATTCTAATTGGTGGTAGTGTTCCTAAAAACTTACATACTGACAAAGGAGTTTTACAATTCAAAGTTCAAGAATCTCATGACTAGCTGTGGTATCAATCATTACTCAACATATATCCATCTTAAAGCATCAATAGTTGAATGACTGAAGAGAACTATTAAAAATGCAATGTGGCAAGAATTCAGCAGATGTTGTTCACATCGGTGGATTGAACTTCTTCCTCAGTTAATGTTAAATTATAATAACAACTGGCATATCACCATCAAAATGAAACCCTCTGATGTTAAGGACAACTCTTTACTTTCAACAGTGTACTTCCGTGTTAAGACAACCACGCCAGAAAAATTCAAAGTTGGTGACCATGTCCGGATCAGCAGGTTTAAA
The DNA here is from genome assembly GCA_031002005.1 of Vandiemenella viatica. NCBI lineage: Eukaryota > Metazoa > Arthropoda > Insecta > Orthoptera > Morabidae > Vandiemenella > Vandiemenella viatica. Next base: position 172,770,350 of record JARYHS010013630.1, on the reverse strand, counting down.
GGAAAGGTTGAGAAACGCTACCTACCAAGCTGATCAATTGAAGTGTTTACCATCAGAAAAGTGAAATTAACAAATCCTGAAACTTATGTACTTAAAGATTGTCAGGGTAAAAATATTGCAAGAGCATTTTACCAGCAAGAATTACAATTAACAAAAACATCCAATCAAATTTCTGGGTTGAACAAGTAATAAGGAAAAGGAAGAATGTGGCATTAGTGAAATAGTCAGGTTTTGATAAATCACATAACACATGGATAAATATAAAAGATTTATTAAAATTATAAAGTTTTTTGATCAATACACAATAGTACAAGCAAATGTTTATTTTTCACCGATTCATAAAGATATAGCAGCATATTTTCTAAATATAACAATTACAGTATTTTCAGATTCTTATACACTAAACTATTTTTTTTTACAATATGTATATACATAAATCAGTGTATGTGTAAACTGTTTCTTTTCGCATAGCTCATGGGTTATACATTTACAACATATTTTGATTGGTTCAGTCCATAAATTTGGTGGTTTACCCAGCACTGATGTTTACTACCTAATACTAAGGTACAGTGCACTGCAAAACCCCACATTAATTTACAACCGGGCAGACATAAACTATTTATAACAGATGAAAATCAGCCAGATGACCAAAAATCATCATCATCTATTTACAACAGATGATCACACATCACGTTTGCTATCAGACAGATTACCACAAGTCACCATCAACTATTTACAACAGATGATCACAAATCATGTTTTCCAGCATTACCACAGTTAGTTACAACAGATTACAATATATTTACAAACCCATCAAACCCTCCAGTCCACTGTAATATATACACACGGATAATCGCTAAATTTAATCTCCATTCACACATATTTACAAACAGTCACACATACATTCACTCTGGTATGGACTTGTGCTTCCAAGGCAGGGTCCCAATATCGTCGGAGTAAATATAGCGCTCATCATCCAATCTAGACAGACCAAGCTTGGATATTTCAACAATTGTAATTCAATGGAGGTTTAATTCGAAACGTTGTTGAGTGTGATACCTGAGTGGTGCTCCATGAAAACATTCTATATAATCTTCAATGGTGAGTTTCCTTGCTACTCTGCACCTCAGACCATTGGCCCGTCTTGAGGTATGGTTAGATTCTAGTCGGAATGAATACATTTTCAACCTTAGACCCGCAAATACAACAATCAGGGAACCATTCGCCTCATCCTTCATAACCCCAAAAACCTTCTCGTATAGGGTTCTATATCGAACCGGTTGTTGGATTTGTATCTGGATGTGTCGAATTCCTCCCTGTTGTGTTTCATTACTTTATATGGATCAGAGCCCATTCACCAATAGATGAAACTGTGTGTGTCTATATAAAGTAATTTTAGGCCTATAAACTGCGGAATGGTGAAATCATAGTGAAATCGATAACATCTGCAGTTACGACAGGTCTAGAATGCACATCCCGACGGTAGAGCGGCTTGTTGAAAAGTATCCGCACTTTCGCCAACTCAGAGCCACAAAGTCTTTCTGGAAAATAGTCATACGCTTAAAGTGTGGTGACGCTACGTATTAGCGGACACCGCGGCGGCCCAGCCAACCTCACAATTTCACGTCGCGGTGTTTTCTCATGTCCTCTATTGTTTTCCCGAAAATTGAATGGTTCATAAGTTTTAAAAAGTCTCTAGAACGTCGTGTATATCCTGGAGTATCGTCAGATCTACCTCTAAAACAAAACCTTTAGGTAAATCGGCTGCTGCGCTCATTAAGTCTATGCTAGCAATCTGCTTGGCCGATAACCATCGAAACCCTCCAGATGGTAGATACTCTGACATGGTCCAGCCGTACAGATTGTTTACATCAAAATACATGAAGAAATGTTCAAGTGCGTCGTGTTTGTACTCCGCCATGTACCTGATATTTTCCTTGGCGTACCTATGGACGCGATGACATGTACCACTATGTATTCCACGTTCGAGAAAGAGAAGCATGTCGACATCTATCAGAAGACCCAGCTCGACACGCGTTCACTACAACATGGCCTGCAACGAAAGGCCTGGAGCTGTGAAATAGTGGGCGGGGTCCAGGGTGTACTTCTCCAAACATTCAGCCCTAAATTATTCGAAAAAATCCGCAAGTAGGTTGGTGCGCAGACTTAGGGGATCGTTGTCAATGTTATCTTGGCTGTCCGGGTTGAACCACGTCAATTTATGAAAATCTAACGTTTCGGCCATAATTTTGTGGCCTTCTTCAGAGGACTGTCAAGGCTGAGATCGATGTCGCCTATATATCTCTTCCGGAAAGCTCGCGAACCATTTGGAGTGACGTCACTCAAGCTACCGCCGCCCACGTGGCCTGTCCAATGGGGACTTGCGTCCCGCGTTTTTCTAATCAAGCAAGACCATATTTGGTCAAATTGTAGCCCGCCGTCTGCGTTCATATTAAATGGTCTGTTTTTAATTTCCAGCGCTTCTCTGATACGCCTGGGACACCATCTGCTTTCATGAACAAGTACACTAGTGTCACTAAATAAAATTGCGTGCCCACTGTCGACAGAACGTTGTGCTACAGCTGATTTACTGCCGTCGTTATTTTTAAGATGTCTTATGTGTTCACACTGCCTTTCCTTGACCGTCCGTCCAAACTCGCCGATATACACTTGGCCACAGCTACAGGGTATTTGGTACACGCCCGCTGCCTGCAGTTTCTCTCTCCTGTCTTTAACCTTTATGAGCACATCAGAGATCTTCCTAGGCGCTCTGTATATTGGGCGGATGTTTTTCTTCTTTAGAAGACGGCCAATTTTATCTGTAGCCCCTGAACGTAGGGTAATACTGCCATGGGTCCGTCTGTTTGTCTTCTGGCTTCGACTTTCGGTGCTGGATCACAAGGCAGTGCTTGAGGTTCAAGCCTTGTGATGGCCGTATTAATAACGTTAAGGCTGTAGCCGTAGACCAGAAACGTCTCCTTCAAAAAATTTTATTCCGCGGCTATGCTCGCATCGTTACTTACTATGAAAGCACGAACACTTAAAGTTTTTAAATTCGGCGTTTCACTGCTGAATGGTGATGAGAGGCTGCATGTAAATAGCGATTCGTGCGCGTGGGCTTGCGATAAACTCCGTGTTTCAGGGAGCCATCTTTCTTCCGCCTCACTATCACGTCCATAAAGGGGAGTTCTTTGTCCACCTCAACTTCCATGGTGAACTTAATTTTATCGTAGACACTGTTTAAGTGTTGGAAGAATGCTCCAATTTTTAGTTTATATTGAGATCGCTTGACTGCCAACTGCAAGCACTTAGCAATGGCTCCTTTTATGTCAAAGCAACAACAAAAATAGACATCGTTTTAACAATAACCTGTACTACAGATTGTACTCAGAGAAATAGAAGATATTGGACGAAAAAATGGATTTTTTCTGAGAAAAAAGTCATCTTACATGAACATTTTGAGAAGCCCAGAAGATTTTAGAAATTTTCTGAGAGTAGATTCTGAAAGTTTTGCAGAGATACTCCACTTAGCGACCCTTTGTATATACAAATATCATAATGCCTGAAAGTATAAGCGCCAGAGAACGATTAGTCGCTACTTTGCAATTTTTGGCAAGTAGACAAACTTATGAAGATATGAATTTTAGTACGCCGATTTCATTACAAATGCTTTCAGACATCATTCCTGAAAAATGTTGGGCTATCTACAAATTTCTAAAAAACTACATTAAGGAAGAAAAAATATTGCAATAATGGTCCAATAAATACCTCGTAAATTTCGAGCAAAACTCGAAATTGTTCATCCGCATTTTGCAGTTTCTGTAGTTTTTATTGTGTTTGTCCCACAATTGGGATTAATTCTTATAAAATTCGAAAATATTCGTCCACATCTCTTTCTCTTTAGATATTTTTGACGGCACACACGACTAATGGCACGAAACGCACTCGCTCCCTGCTCCAAGCCGACTGAGATTGTTTGTCGGGCTCTGCCAGTCTACCGATATCGGGAGTAGCAGACCCCAATTTTGCCTACTAACGTGGCAATTTGCAGGGACCCTGTCGCATTGCCCCTGCGTATTGGGACCGAAATTGCGTCGTCTGTAGCCTCTTTTACAAGGAATGAGTCCCATAATTATGACACAACGTGACTTTCCCCAAAATTAACTTGTTTTTCTTTGTTTATCATTTTTTATTTTAACATAATTGGCATTATCTTGCAGTTATTGATAACACCCCCTGCCCCACTCCCACCACTACCACCACCAGTAACTGATAACGTCCAAAGTTGTAACCAAGTCATAAATGCAGGAATGTGACCATTGTCACAGAGTTACGTCAGAAACAATGAACAGATTATTGATCCAAAAGGTACATCGGTTGCGTTCATAGTAAAATTCTCTGTTTTTTTTTTTTTAATTTCTCTTAAAAACTGAATCCTGAAAAACGATTATTGCATTTAGCGAATTACAATAAAAAATTCTAACTGAAAGTTCATTACCGATATGAATAGCAATATTCTTGTAATTTTAATCGCTTTGTATCAGTTATGAAAAATTTCGAAATAAGAAACCTGAAACAAATGCTTGAAGTAGTAAACTGGGCTAGTTAATAATCCCCACCTGTGCACAAAGAGTTATAAAACAAATACCCTAGGATATATTCATTAGTTCTCTTTTTGTATGCAAAACGTCAAGATTTATTGAACTTCTTAAATCTATTATTTTATGTTTATGTACCCGGCGTGTATCATGTCAGGAGTAAGTAAAAATCTTGTTATTATTGTAAATAACTCAAATGGAACACTGTCTAATATCCATATGAGGCGCTGTCGCTGTCTGCACAGCTTACCCACTGATCCGCGCTGAGCTCAGCACCAATATCCATCCGGGCGGCCCCGTCAGCAGTTAGCAACCCAGCACTCAATACCTGCTTAAAACTGCGCTCTCCACTTGATAAGCCCGATATGATTTAATTCATAAATTTCATTCTCTTGGGAGCCTTAGGCATTTGGTTGGGTAATTAAACAACCCCAATTGGCTGTAAAATTATTTTAATTTTAACCGATTGTCTGCTGTGTCTAAATTGTTATCCCAGTCAATTAATTACTGGAATTTATTATTTCAATTTCGCTGTAGCTCAGGGAAAGAATTTCAATACAAACGAAGTGACAAAACGAGATTCTTTCTTCACTCTGTTAGAAAGTGTCAGCCACAAGGAAGCAGGCATGTTTAAAGAAGGTTTTTACTTATAGTATTCGAACTGAAGAAAAAAACTAGAAGTATAACTACCACTAAAGGAGAGAGGACAAACTAGGTACAAATGGAGTTATTTATTTTGAATTAGAAAGAATGATTGAATAACAGCTAACAACATATGGATCGAGCCTCTTGGCACAATATATTTCCGGCAGTTAATGATGATAATAATTTCGCGTGGTCTTAATTACCTAGTGATAGAGATTCTTATAGGCCACCTAACCTAACCCGAAGCTCCTTCCAAGTAGAGGGGACTTTAACAGGAATCCGAGTTACGAAGTCCACTTTAACAGAGTGACGAAGTTGTCACACTTCCCTAAACCTTTAAAACAATGGTTATTAAATCAAACTGTAAGGCAGTCCCTTATTCTCGGCGAATAGGATCTCAATTTTCGCAACACAGTGACATTTGTGTTCGGCGAAGTGATTTTCACACATGGAACAGGGAAAAACAAAACTTTCTGTCTGTCGCTTAGTTTATCTTGTGTACAGTTACCCAGGAAATGCCATATGTCTGCTCTCAGGGCCCGCTCCAGGGGGGGGGGGGGGACAAACCGGGCATTTGCCAGGGGCGCTAATATTTAGGGGCGCCATTTCTGCTATAGGTGTGAGAAAAATATTAATGATATTGATGTGTTTAATACCCAATTAATAAAAAAATTCCTCATACCGATTTTTCCGTTCGATATAAATTACAGTTCTTAGCTATTTGGGTGCGCCCCCTCGAGACTTCGAAGAGACGGGGCGCGGACCTCAAAGGGGCGCGCCGTTGTTCAGCCACCTCTGTGTGAATTGCGCCATTTGTTAACATAGGAGCGACTTCAAAATGCACCGCGTCCGCGCCATGTCTCAACCCGAAGTCCGCGCCACGTCTCTTCTGTGTGAATTGGGCCTTAACACGGGAGTAGAACGCTGCTTCGACTTGTGTTGTCTCAACTTACTTATTATTGCTAATTATAAAAGTAGTTTCATTAAACAACAGCATTAGTCTTATTACTACGCCCTTAGTGATAAATGGAAGTTCATAAAATTTACTTAAGGTTTTTATAATTTCTAAAGGTAAGTACATCTATGATTAAACTGTTATTTAGTTAGATATACGACATAAGCGCACATCGACATAAGCGCACAACGACAAAGCGCACAACAGAAGCGCGGTAGGTAGTGGCTGTTACACCTGCCCTCGGCTACCTGCACTGATTCCGACTTTATACTGCCCACAAGTTACTAGACACGGCGAAAAGGAGTGTATTTCGCAATTGCAGTTAGGCTCTAATACATGAAATCGATAGTGCTTGGCTGGAGATGCTGACTATTTATTTTATTGAATTGATGAACCAAATCAATATGGATCTTAGTTATTGGAAATCGAAGTGGAATAATTTGCATAATAATTTCTTCTCGTAATCCGAGCCTCACAGATTTGTTGTACAAATTAGATACAGACATTGCAAGTGTTGTGGTCGGGTAAAATTACATACGCCAGCTTTGATCGCTTGTCAAAATACTGTAGTTTAGTGGGTGTGGGACAGAACTTACAATCATTAATAAATAAATAATATTACCAGTTACTGCACATACCATTACTATATTCAATTTCTAATGTTAATTGCTAATATATAATAACCCATGATGCTTTCTATATATACGAATGCGGTTTCCAGATACTCTAATTGCTGCATTTATAAACCATTTCAACAAAAAGAAATTCATTAACTATTTTAGTGAATGTGAATAACTTTGTCATTTGGTTTAATAAGTGCATTGCGCGACAATCACTCCACAGCATCTCTTTTTTTTTGTGAACTTGGAACGTATTTGATATAAGCCTATAGAAATTACCATTCTGTATACACGGTTTCTGTATTTGCAGCAAATTTACGGATCGTATCCTCAGGCGAATAAGCTCTGACCGTGTATCATAGTAACGCTAGACTTTCTTTATGTTCACAGGATATGGAAAATATTTTGTGTTGTGAATAAATATCTTTTTATATCGATTGAGAATAATTTTTAAGTTATCTTAGTTATAGTTTTAGCTTATTTAAAACAAGGATAAATATTTACTTTTTATATTATTTTATAGTTTACATTGTTTGAGTTATGTGCGTGCCTCTTCCAAAATGACTGACGGTCAAAGAAAACTATCTGGTTACCTGTGCAAAAAAAGAAGGTTGGGAAAGGAGGCGGAAAGGCAGAATCAATGTGGCGCGTTAGAAATATATACTGTATTCAGGGATGTACCAAAAAAAAATTTAGAATCCAATATCAGGTCGGGATACAAAAAAAGAACGGAATCGTCAGAGAATAATGGCAAATAAATGAACTTAGTTTCTAAACCAACAACAACGTGAGACCCACAGAAAGCATTCTACAAACTTTGTGGCCAAGAATTTTATGAGACGCCGAAAGAAAGTAAGGCAAGGTTCACCTAAACTATTGCATGATTACAAATTTCCTTCCAATGACACAGGTCGACATTTTAGCGCAAAATATTATTCTCGAATTTTAAGCAACGCAGAGCAAATATTGCGAGATTGGCTACTCTCTTTCCCAAAACTGCGTTTACTGCTTCTGTTGCAAAATTTTCGGCTCTTTAGTTAGTTCTCTCTCAAAGGCGGGTTTAATGACGTCATTTTTATAAAAGCTTTATATAGTCACTAGATTTAGAATCTTCTAATAAATAAAATATCTATATTTTAACTCCATAATAAGAGCCTAGAGAAATCTGCCTTCGATTCAGATGTGATTTAAAAAAATATATGTTTCATGTATTCGCCGAATCAATTCAAGCAAAGAAGGTCAAAAGAGTACGTCTTACGGTGTGTACGGGGGTTTTCTGCGTGCCGCTTGACGTGAAGATAGGAGACGGTGATCTGGCTGGGTAGCGCGGACCGAGAGAAGTGTTCGCCAGCTGAGGGGACCTCTTCGTCTCCGACCGACATTTGCGGAGCTATTCACTGCAAGAAGGTGGGAGACTCTCCCTTTTGCAGACAAACCGATCTGGAAATGTTTATTATCAACCGAGAGAAAGATAAATGCAACATTTAAAATATCCAGAAAACGACCCTGAGACAAAAATTGAAACGAATGAGACAGATTAACGAGCTAGTGAAATCTAAACTTGTTTTTCAATTGAATTTTTGAACTTACAATGAAAAAACATTTTTGCCTGTTGATTATAAATGAATACATTTTCATTTCTTGGCACCTCTTTTTTATGTAATTCTCAGAGACATGTCATGTGAGAAGCCCATTATTAACAATCACCCACTGGGTGAAATTTTCTGGGTAAACGGTGCATTCGAGCAGCATACCGTATGTTCAGTAAGTTCAAAGCAGTACCCTTGCACACAATAGAACTATTACAAGCCTAGTCTCACAGGCCTACGCTGAATAATTCGTACCACTGTTATTCATAACTAAACTTGTGCTAACTACATAATACTACTATTACTAACTGAACTTGTACTAATTTCCTGGGCGAAACAGCTATTTATATCACATATAGGAATATTTTAGACGAACCTGCCAAGCCGTGACAATTGATAACTTGGAAACGAAACAATACAAGTTTGTTAATACAAGTCCAGTAACGGGGTAGTTTTACCTTGCAGTATGTCACGTGGAAGATTTTTTTTTTCTTTTCTTGTATATATTCCTGAGAGTATTCAGAAACTAAGTCTTCGACCTCCAACACCCTCGGCACAATTTTCTGTGCCCAAAAAAGATAAAATTTTGGTATTTTTTTCAGTTTTTCATCTATAATTCGTTTCTGATGAGTCCTAGCAAGAAATACTCTATTTCAAAGTTGAAAGAGGACAAAATTTCCGACAACTTTTGTAATACAAAGTTTTTTCTAAACTCAAAACTAAGCGAACTAAAGTTCTTCGAAAATCAGCAAAATTTCACAATTTTCATAAAACTTGGGTTTTTATCTACTTTTCCGCTCAAAATGATCTGGATATATATGTATTTCTGCATGACATAGCATATGTATGTGCTATTCTTTGATTCTTATGACTTAACGCCTGGTCGACATCGAGGTCATTAGAGGCAGGGTGGGACTGGGGACAAGAAACGGGAAGGAATTCGACCATGGATTTTTAAGGAAGCTTCCCGGCATTCGCCTGGGGTGATTTGGGGAAACCATGGAAAACCCAAACCTGGATGCCCCGACGGAGATTCTAACCGGCGTTCCTCCTGAATGCGTTTATTATTGTAACTGGAATAAGACTGGACGAGACTTTCCTTCATCATCATGGCAATGAGTAAGTTTCTCGACCCAACCATGCTTGAACTTCGTGGTACGTGCATGTTGAGTGAAACGTTGCCGCATCTGATTCTGGTGGCAACCGTGCTAGCTTGAACGTGTTTTTTGGGTTGATTTCGTAAAAATTTCGTATCTGAATTGTCCAATGTTTCACAAGCAATTTATGCGTACCGCTTCAAGATGAGCTGTTCCCCTGCGTGTTCTCCAGATGCTAGTCTGTGGAGGCTAGGAGTTTTGAGAAGTTAACATGCATGTTACTTTCAGATGTGGTTGGTATTGAATGAGGCAAATGAGAAAAATGTTTATGCTACGAAAGTTGTAGTTGTTTTGCCCTCTTTCAAATTGGAAATAGAGTATTTCTTCCTAGGAGTCATCAGGAAGGAGTTATGGACAAAAAACTGAAAAAGTAGCAATATTTTGACCTTTTTTGGCCACAGGAAATTGTGCCGAGGGTGTTGGAGGTAGAAAACTTGGTTTCTGCATACTCTTACCAATATATACAAGAAAAAAAAATCTTCTACGTGATATAATGTTTGTGAGACCCCCTTTTTACGACCCCGTTACTGGGCTTTTATAAATGGTCATACTACAATCTACTAATTATAAATACTGAATAAAAATGTGACAAAGTTACTTAAAATTATTACAGAAATTATTGATAAGTTTTCAAATAACTTATATAAAAAAAGGTTTTGTATTATGCAATCATATTGCAATAATGGTAAAATTTAACGTAGCCGAAAGGAGTTACGTTCGCTCCACACTACTCCCATGAGATTTTAGAAAACCTCCCTTATAAAATTAAGAAAAATAAAAATAAATTGGTGGTTGAAAACAGCACAAGATTCTAAACATTGATTGTTCTCTTATGGAGGGAGGAGGAGGGGAACAATTTTTTTGTACATAAGGAGTAAATGCAAAAATTCAGTGATATTATGTAGACAAACCTAGTAAAATGAAAACGTAATCATACGGGAAATCAGTTCAGAAAACTAAAATACATTGGTTTGGGGATCAGTGAATATCATAATATATTTCACGTCACCATTTGGTTCCACATGACAACATCTCAAGCTTAAGAGGTGATTGTGTTAGCTTGCATGGTCGATGCACGAATTTCGAGACTATTTGATTCAACACTTAGTTTACAAACTGAATAGTTCTAATAAACCTCTCAACAAAATCATTGTTTTTTATATATTTAAATTTATGTATTAATTGGGATAGAACAAATGATCCAGCGGGAATTTGCTTACACATCTATTTTATCCTTTCCTCTTATTATTTTATCTCAAATTCCTTAAGCGTAATTTCACCGCCCGTTTACTTTTGTCATTTAGGAATTTTATTTTAAATTCTTTGTTTTTTCGAAAACTATTCAGTATTTCCTTCGTAAAAAATTCCAAATCCTGACTGTGCTACAGAAAAAAATCTCCCTTTTGTATGAAATCGAATGACATCTTGTGGTCATGATCATCTTTCGATTCCATTAACTACTCCTAACTCTTCCAAACCCCGTCACCAATATATGCGTCGTAAATTTCCAATTCTCTTTACCTACCTTCTGCCTATCAATGAATACCAATCCAGCTACTATATCATATCAGTTACTGCATTAATATCCATATAAAAAGATGGCCTTCTTTGTACCTCTGCTTTGATACTCAAAATGTGGTTCTCAAACTACACCACCATATTCAGTGAATGGTCTGACCAAAGTTGTGTAACCCAATTCCCTCACTTCTCTGGCACAAACTCTCAACCAACAAATTATTGACTTTTTAACCTTTTCCTACCACCTGTCCGATGGGTCCTGCCCAGCTAAATTTTGTTATCAAATGTTATGCCCAGATATTTGGACTTCAAGCATTTTTTTCCACCATTCAATCAAAAACAACCTTTAATTTTTTTCACGTGTGTACCTAGTATGATGACTCTTCGTGGTATTCTTCTTCATTCCATGTTGACCTATCCAGTTAGATAGGTATCTTGTCCAGGTCATCCTGCAGCTATTCACAGTAGATAGATAGATAGATATGTTCACTTCGATCCCATGTGAGAATAATCTCGGGGATGTAGAACAGTACATACACTTATTAGTAATGTCAATATTACTATATAATTGATAGTATACTCCCGTTTTGAACCTATTAAATACCATAAAGTCAAATGCAAAGAACTTAACATCTGATTGTTAACCATTAAAACAATCATGAATTAGAATAATGAATAGCAATGGCCCCAATATACTGCCCATGGCACTCCAGTTTTCACTTGCACCTCCTTTGGTGCTGCGTTTCCTACTTGCATTCTGCCTCTTTGCTTTCTGCATTTTATAACTCCTGCATCCTGAACCTCAGTTTTTCATTCTCTGTACATGGTTTGTAACTTATTTAACACCATTTAATGGTTTTCTCTGTTCAATGCCTTGGAGCGATCCAGTGCTCTGTTAATAGCTAGTGATGTGTAGAAATCATGGAAAACCCCAAATCAGGAAGGCCGGACGGTGATTCGAACCTGCATCCTTCCCAATGCGAGGCCAGAGTGTTACCTCTTTCTCTGTTCCTCGGTCTCGTAGAATCATAAGACATACCGCAGGTTTTAATATGGCTTCCAAACTGTGAAAACCCTATCCAAATTGCTGAGGTGGCTTTCACGATGCTTCCCAAAACTCTCAGACAGACACAGCTCACTGTAATGGTATAGATATATATTACAAGCCAGCTCAACTACAACTATCCCTAATATCATAACATATGCTAAGCTTTTGGCTTTCTTACTCGTTACGCTTATGTACTGGAAAGTCGTTGCTTTCAGCAGGAAATGTTTATTCGGATTGTGTGCAAGATTTAATAGTCCAACCACCCGAGACATTTTTCCATTTATATCTGCATAAGATGCATAACTACTGTTTTTTAGAAAATTCCAATGTGCTACATGTTATCAACATTTGAAGCAATCGCTTTACTCTGTTTGTTAAATGGATTATTGAACTTGTTAAATAGCTTGCAATAGGTGAAAAATTCACGTTTCTGCACGTTCAAATTCCAGAATTAACGAGGCGATACAAAAATTGGATTTTTCTAGACCTTAAGAACATTTCTTCATAGGAAAATAACATTACAGCACGAAACAATGCTGATTGAAATACACGGGCCTCAGCTTTGAACACAACACAGCTATTTATCTACGCTTGGAAACATTTCCGGAAGTCGGGAGCATGAGACTCCGTTATCTTTTTAGTCGTCAACTTCGCGATATCGGGGAGGAACTTGGGTTCTAAGGCTAGTAAAACGTCACTTATCATTTCCGACGTATGTAGATGACAACGGCTCTCTATGTTGAAAATCTTCAGGTTTCCTTGACCAATCAAAACGCTTATGAATCGCGTATTCAATTCTGACGTCCCTCATATGACGAGAAGGGGTTGTTCCTTATTGAACAAGAACAATACCAGTCCTTAAATATATGTCTTGACAACGTGGCATCCACTCACCGGACACACACACATCCGTTCTCGTCTGGTTACCACCCCACAATCTTGTCCAAGTTCACCCCTTGGTAGCCTTTGGCGAAGTCCGTAGAGTTACAGGGAGACTTGCCCGTCGAAACTGCGTCATTTCATTCCCGCCTGGGAACAACACAAACAAAAAATGGCAGCGACCCCGACACATTTGCACTTTTCAGAAATTTCTTCTGTTTCACCTGCAATCGAGACACAGTCCTGCAATGTCTTATAACAGGGATCTACAAGCTTTTTAGCCTAAGGGCCACAGTGACTCCTCCACTAAGTGCCAACATACCGTTCGCAATTTCGGTTGGTACTTACAGGCAAGTGTCGAGCACATTTTATTGCGGCGTAAATAGCCGATACGCGTGTTGTGTGTACGTATTGTTGCCCCTGGTTACGACCATGCTAAATTTATAATGGTGACATGCTGCAGAGAGTAAAGAAGTTAAGTGCAGGACGTGGCAAAGATACAGTAGTATATCGCTATGTTGTGAAATGTGACGGAATTAGGAAAGAACGTCAATTATGTTTGGTTATTCGAACTATACAAAGCGATCTTGTAGCGAGTATCAGAGTTAGAGCATTTTCTGGAAAACTTCTACTGCTTGATCGCTTGTCTGGAAGATTGGAGTTTTCAAATATGTTCTGCGCACCGACCACCATGAAGCAAAGCTCATTTCCTTCCCCAAGCAGACGACGCGTGGTACAAATACGAAAGATACCCCGAGTCGGACAGTTCCAAATTTTGAGTTCAGAGCGACAAGTGCGATCTGAAAAGTGAAGCATAATGTGAGTAGGGTGTTTTGTGACAATTGTTTCTTAGTGAAAATACACAGTGTTTAGTCGTGAATATTGGCATTATCGAAGTTGTCTCCCTTTTTTGTTAGTGTGTATAAATGTGCAAAAGATATGTAATTTGATAGTGAGTACAGAACATTTAAAGAGAAATGGGGATATCAGTATTTCATGATTGAGTCAAATAATAAGACGGCTTTAATAATAAAACAATATCAGTTCAAAAAATACAATACTAAGACACTAAACATTATCAAAATTACTCCAAATATACAGCCTTCGATTATAAAAATAACAACCTAAGAAACAAGGACTAAAATTTCAGCAATTGTTGTTTAAGAAAGGAAATGCTGAACAAAAAGCTCGTGCTAGTTTCGCGTGTCTTTTCAGTAACGAAATATGAGGAACGATTTAATGACCGCTAATTAATTGAGTATGTAACTACGGAAGAAATGAGTCTAGAAAAAGCTAATTTATTTAAAAACATCAGGTTGTCAACAAAATAGATTAACTCACTCTGAGTGGTTCTCTTTGGACCTGGATGAGTCAACAAATGTTTCAGATACTATCCAGGTTTTACTTTTTATTCGAGGGATAGATAAAAGTTATGAAGTGTATTAAGAGCTTCTTGACGACTGGAGAAGATATTTTTTAAGGAGTTGAAAATGCTGTTCAGGAAAACAATCTTTAACGGAAAAACTTGAAGTGTATCACTGCTGTTGGCCACGTGACCGTTGAAAATGACTGTGGCTGAAAACCATTAATCACAGATGTTCATTCATCAAGAGTCTTTGTGTGGGAAACACATGGACATGTCAGAAGTCTTCAAGCTGTGGGCTGTCAATTATGTCAGATCAGATGCGCCCAATCATTGCCAATTCCGCGAGAGGATTTCCCCCCCTCCAATTCAGCCAACCAAAGACCATGACAGGTGCCCAGTGTGAATCTTGAGAGGGGACGGCGTAGGCAGGACATCCAGCGTACCTCAGCTGTTGGAAGAAAGTCATGTGCTGATATCTGTCTGCGAAACGTGTAACTTTGTATGCTCTTTGTTTTGAAATGTGTAATTTATGAGCTGGAGATTGTGGACTGTCCCAGCATTCTGTTCGATGATTGCGGGAAACCGCCTAGAACAGCAGTCAAGACGGCAGGTACGCGCGGGCTCGTGCCGGATCCTGTTGTACCTCCACGATGCAGTGTGCGGCGCCTCAGTCACGCAGGAGAGTTTATTAAAGAGGGCGGAGAAAATGACTTACCATGTTATGCTGGCTTAACTGTGGAAAAGTTCTAACGCGAGTTTTTTTTTCAGCTCCGAGCAATAGTCGAGATTTTCTTGAATCCCCTGGCTGAGTTTCAAAGTAATGAACGATTATGGAAGTTATCATTTTATGTAGGTTTAACTCAACATATGAATAACCTTAAATTAAAACTATAAGGAGATAACGAGGTTCTGCCTGATTTATACACTCATGTTAAGTCCTTTGACCAAAAAAAAAAAAGTTTCACGCATTTTAATACATGACAAACATTTATTCAGCAAACTGAGACTCCATCTCCGGCAAATTTCGCAATTGAAGCTTTTGGGCGCTTTAAAAACAAATTTTAAGTTTTGTTTTTCAGATTTTGATGCAATTGCAAACGATATTAAGAATTTTCAAAGTCCTTTCAGTACCGATGTTGAAATCCTTGTGCCAGAACTTCAAATGGAAATGACTGATTTTCAGTGTAATGACTTATAATTTTTTAAAAAAATTAACGTCATCACCACCGTAATTTTATAAGGTTCTGAGTTTGATGAGTTTCGCCACTACAAAAATACATACCGATCCTTATTGACAGATGAGCATTTGAAGTCTTGCTGATAATTTTTACTAGTAAACTTGATCATACAAACAATTTTCAAAGTTACAGGTGCATAAATCTGATTAATCATAATTATATTGTTTAATTTCATTATGTGAATTACCTAGTTGTGTAACTTATTGTATGTTTTCAGGATAAATCTCATATAATTATTTACAGTTTAATTGTTCAATTACATTACGTACATCAATTATTGTGTTATTTAAATAGTCGTTAAAGAAAAATATCTGTTTATTATTTTGTATACTTTACTTACATTTTAAATTTATATCCCGCCTGATTGGTGGCATTCCAAAAACCAACGACGGCTGAAGAGTGAAATTACGAGCATTTACCTCCATAAATAAATTCCTCCTTACTATCTACAATTAGCTCATTTCTTAATATCTCATAAATACTACAGTCACTAACTATTCATCAGACATGTTAATGCTTTCATTACCAACAGCAATTAGATCATAAGAATAACCATCAAGTTTAGCGTTCACTAAACTAACTGATACAGTGTCAATATTGGCGTAGTTTCCAATTAATTTCCCAGTGGTGATTTCGTTCTGAAGGGTATCGAAGGATAGACTAGTTTGCAGCAAACAGTGGATGAACTGTGATGGACGATGGACATTCGTTTTTACATACATCTTCCGCATTAGCGTGATGAGATGACCGTGCTGTATGTTGGCGTCACCACAGCTAGCGTTCCATGATTTACCGTCGGAGAGCAATATTAGATTGTGATCAAATTAACACGGGACAATCGCAGGAGCATACACTTCAAACAAAAAACAGAATAATCAAAACTAGTGATCGCCCAGCGATCGAAATTCGACCGTAATTCATTAAGTTGTTTAGTTTCTTTCATGAAAGAGTAATAATCTAGTAATTCTCTGCATTACCTATAAAATTAAAACGATACACTCCACGCGTGACTGTATGCTAATTTTTAGCTTCTAATCTAACCATAGCAAATGATGAAATGTATTTATCGATTGTTCATTTGAATTAAAAAAATTCATTTTGACTTAAGGCCGGAAAACTGCTTTAGCTTTTTGAAACATGCGCATTTAAATTTATCTATCAAAATAATTTCGTCATTTTGTGTGTTCGCTATTTAAATTTGGTCTATTATCATTTTGAATTTCACTCAAATAAGTATTCCTTATTTCTTGTCTCTCTCTCTCTAATGAAATTACTGAAATTAAAAAATCAAAAGAAACTTAACCGAAGTTTAACATTTTAAATAATCAAATGACCATATCGCTACATTCCTTTTCAAAGTCTTCCTTTCATAACTTCAAATATTAATCTCTACTTTATCCGAGTCTTTCGTTTTACCAAAGACCACAGAGTGTCTCAATGCGGGGAATTCACTTAAGAACGTTGGCTCCAATCCTATTTCACACGCACACACACGTTCGCAAATTAATTTTTTATTTTAATAATCTATTTGTAGCATGTATTAACTATGCTTATTATATTTTTGGGTGGGGTGGGACGTTCTCCACCAGTGAAAAACTGTTACTGACCTGTTGAAATTTGGATTAACTGTTTCCTTATAGTGTCCTCTTCACGTTTAGCACTCTCCTTTTCCGGAAAAGTCACCACGAATTAAATTAAAAAATGCCGAAATATGGGATGCTCCGAAACCGTGAAATGTTAGCAGCACTGTAAAAATGACACAAAAATTATCAGTACAGGGATCATATCAACGTAAATATGTTCGTTTTGTCATAGTGATCATGGTTAGGTTGAAATTAGGCCTGGACCAAGAGTAAAAAGTTTACGGGAAAGTCGTTCTGCGCAGCCCCTGTCGCTAACCAGAGACAAAGTGCGCATTTGTTTACAACTAAAGCAATCGATTATCTCTGACTGCTTATATCGATTCGAATGATTGTAAAATATATTACATATAATTTTAGCTTTCTGTTCGCCCAATATTCTGGCCGCTATCTACGCAATCTACCAGCCCTCTAAATGTTGCTTCTTGCTTCTATGTAAGTTCAGAGATTAATTTCGACAAAGAAGATAAAGTAAGGCCGCTTGCTGCGCCATCTACCAGCCATCTGAGCGAACTACGTAGGTGAGCGAGCGTTTTATTTTACTTAATTTAGTATATTTGTAACGCATATTATATATAGATTTTAGCGTCCTTCACTTCTTCTCTATATAATCTTTAACTATGCCAAATCTCACACTTCTCCGTGGGCGCAATATTCTTAAAAATGTAACATAAGTTTTCGGTTAGCGTATTAATATATAGATAAGTGACATTTACGTGAAAGAAACCCTCCTCTTTTTTTGTTGAAATCATTTATAAATAGTCTAATTTAACCTTCTAAAACAAGAGGCAAGGAAACACAACTTTCAGCAGTTGGAGTACTCCTAATGATGGAGTTTAGTTTCAAATTATACCAAAATCTGCTCATTACAATCAAATCATCGTGCTCAGAAAATCTTCCACAGGCAGGCAAATATTTTGTAATAACGTTTGTGTGGCTTCGAAACGTGGAGTTGCATAGAAACTTAATGTTTAATTTTTAAATGAGTTACGTTCTTCCTTCCTATTCCCACATATTCAGATATAAAAAACTAATATCTTGTTTAAAACATTCTGATGAAATTTAAAGAAAGAATTAGATAAAGCAGAGAATACACTATGAATAGAAGTCGACTGTATCCAAAGCTCTTCCCCGATCCTTGAGGCAACTGCCTTTGTAGTTTGTCACTGTAGAACTATGACGGACGTAGTTAATTCTGTAAACTAGATAATTGTCAAGTAACATGCAGTGTATAAGAAGGTGATTGCGGAAACGATACTTTCACCCTACTAAGGATCGAACTGTAGGATTTTAATGCCATTTTTTTGTATTTTATTTTGGTACATAACAAGAATTCACTGTGAAGTAGTTTGTGTTTTATAAATTAGGCATGGTATTTAAAAGATGAATTTAAATGTAGCTACCAGAAAGCGAAATTAGCGACCTATGTTACTATTGGATATGTTTTCAAAAGAGCTGTCTGGTGGCTTAGAAGTTTGATATCCTACTGGGATTGAGTTGAAACCTGTTAGCTTAATGAAGCACTGGAACAGTTTAAATAACAGAAGCAGGAAAATAAAGAAGAAATTACTACGTCCACTGAAATCACCTCACTAGTTTAATGAGATTCATTCTGAGGTAAATACTTATAAATTTACACTGTTAATTACACTTCTGCTAGGAAGGGCGAGGGAAATGGCGAAGAGTGTAATAATAAACAAAATAAAATATGTTTCATGATGTGGCGAACAGACAAAGTAATTTGACATCTCATAATTCAAGCCCTGTAATTTTTGCTGGAAATAAAGATACAAATTTATAGAAGCTACTACGAACTAAACAGAAGATGATAATTTTCAAGAAGATTATTTCCTGATGCGAACAGATTTTGCAATCAATCTTTCGCCTGTAGCAGGAAATGATGTAAATGACTGGGTGGGATTTAACGCTGTGCGGAGGAGTTGCTATGGGTTCCGAAAACGATAAAAAATGTAATTCTAAGGACCAACAAATTGTTCATGGCTGGAGCTTAGAATTTCTTTGTAAAAGCTGTTTTCTTCGAACCTACAGAAAAACCTATAGACGCCACAGTGTAGGTAATACTAATTGCGTACACTCTTTCATGCATTCTGAGAGAGCAGTAGTCATCTGCAGATTCTTGACCCACCACTCCAAGAAACTTAATACAAACCAATGAAATAAGTGGAAATATTAAATTTGTAGCATCTCAGAGTGGTTTGAGGAGAATCAATGTTAATTTTAATTCTGTCTACAATACGTCTTTAGTTATTTATATTTCAATCACGTGAAACAGGCAGTGTTAGCATATTTAAATGCTATAAGATAACGTACAACCAACCGTCGAGATATTGTACTTTCAGACTAAAATTTGACGGTACGGCTAGCAAGAATTCATTGAAACTCCACCGCCAAAATTCAAGCTTCTGTCGAAGCGGGAGATTATTTTTCTGTAGCAAATAAAAGTGCCACGCAGTATAATCAACAACTTTGTGCTAGTAGCAGCGTCGTAGACAGCTTGACTAAATGTTACAGTTTAATAACAAAGACAGAGGAACGAATTTTTAAATTATATTTGCTCTGAGCTGTAATCTAGTATTACGTGTGTCTGGAGTGACGTGAATCTGATGATCCGCCGTCCCTAGAGACAAGCGCAGGACTAGTGCAAGCAGACGCACTCTCCTCTGCTGAATAAGTAATGTGCCATTAGCTGAGTCGAACCAGCAGGAACCGAGCACATCAGAAAACGTGCTCATATACTGTCTTCTTGAACTGGTGGTCCGAGGTGCGCGAAAAATTTTGCTCCAGTCACTTAAGTGGTACGTTATAGCGGCTAGGTCATTCCTGCACTAGGTTGTTCCTACGCGACCGTAAGTTGCACGACATGACGAGCAGAGGCGAAATATTTGGTCGCCGAGTGATAGTAATGTGTTTGGAAACTCAAGCCGCAAAAATCTTGTTTGAAGGTGCTGATGTGCATTGTTCTCTAATATTGAACTGAATTTAAATGCTCCGATGGCAATTTGCCTAGTAATCTAATTACACTTTTCTTAGAATTTATTGTTATTATTCAGGGTTCAAATTCCTCTCCCGTCAACTATTGCCATTTAAGAATTTTAATTTTAAATCCATTAGCGATTTTGGTAAATTATTTATTACTTCCCTAGGTAATTAATTTAAATCCCTGACACCCTTACGCAAAAAAAAAAAAAAAAAAAAAAAAAAAAAAAAAAAAAAAAAAAAAAAAAAAAAAAAAATCCTTATGCACAAAATCGAGTTCCAGCTTGCGCCCATGATCATCTCTTTGCTTCCTTGCGCCACTCATCATTCTTCGATCAATATCCTTCCACCCCCCATTACCAACATATGCTTTGTACATTACCAGCACTCTCCTCGCCCTCCTTCTGTCTTCCAGTAGCTCCCCATACAGCTCCTTCTATCAGATACTGAGTGGAACCTCACCTTCCAACTCCTGTATTTAATACGCAAAATGTGGGTTCCAAACTACACCACTATATTCAAGCAATGGTCTGACCAAAGTTTTGTAATCCAGTTCCTTAATTTCTCTGGTAAATCCATCTCTCCATAATTTTGTCTTTTACTAATGTAAAACTATTCGGCCTTATGTTGTTTCATGTGATCAAGCCAATTAGAATGGCTCGCGAACAGTTCATAAAGAATGTCTGCGCAGTATTCGCACTTGCAGAAATGCCAAGGCAGAAGACTGACCGCTGGTACTGATTGCCCAGCTACCTGGGAGGTAGGCGGAAAACAAAACCCAGAAGCTGGGAGAGACCTGGGATGCTCTGAGCCGTGAGTGTGAAAGGCAAGGTAAAAAGAGACAATTTATCGCAACTTTTTTTTGGTGAAATGGGTATTCCCCAGATGTAATGAAAGTTACAAGTAATGTAGGACAGAATATGGTGGGAGATAGCGGCAACGAATTAGTGCATGTGAATGCTGTATGTGGAGAAGCGAGAACGGAATAGTGGATAAGATGATATTATTGCTGGAAAATACGCTAAAGTCTGCCTATCGGCTCCAGGTTTGATTGCAGGAGACAAGTGATTGCGCGGCGCAGATCCAGAAGGTGGTATACGAGATTACCTGCAGACAAGCGACGCCAGGAGAGGCATATAGTCTTTGGTTGTTTGACTGGAATCTGCTGCCCGCTGTTTGGAGATCGCCAACGCCCAATGGGTCCTTACTGCTGGTAATGATTCAACACAACTTCCCAACAAGCCTTTACATAAGGCGCCCAGAGCAACGTGCTACTTCGAGACGATACATTCAGTGCAGGCCGGAAGCAGTTCGACACCTGCACTTCCCCTGTCGCAGAAAACATCACAGCCAATGGGAGACCTCACAATGGCAATCTGTGGTTCTATCATCTCACTGCCGATCATCGCCATCTATGAGCGGTAAAGAACACAGTTTGTGCCACAGCAGTTTTTCACCAGAACTCAGTTTTACAAATGCCACTAACGGCTGAGATGTTTCATATCCTCCACTGATCTAGACCAAACACGAATTTCTAAGCTTTTTGCTGTAATTAAGAGTAATGTCAGTCACGTTTGTTATTTGTTTTGTTTGAAGGAATAAAGTTAATTTACTTTTATCTATTTCTTTAGCATTAGTGATTTTTTCCACCGAACATCTGTAGTCGGTATTCACTTATTTTTATCCCCTCACCATCAGCTCCTGACCCCATCACAACTGGAAGTGGGCTCCCTGACAAATTTGGTTAACAACTCAGAAAGTATCCCCTTTAGGGATAGGCCATGCCAAGTGAAACCTCACTTACCAGTAGTGTCCACAGGCACAACTTCCAAGGAGGAATTAATGCCTTTGCCAAGCATCACCTCGTTCTCCAGGTTTAACCACGTAACACTGTTGCTTATGTGTGATCGTAAGTTTTCCCGGCGGAACTGTTGCTGGAAGATCTTCCAGCAACTGTTGCTTATGGCTTTACTCCTCGTCGACGTCGAGGTCATTAGAGGAGGGAGAGAAATGAGGAGAAGGAACAGGAAGGAATTCGGCCATGACCTTTTGAAGGAAGCATCCTGGCATTCGCCTGGAGTGATTTGGGGAAACCATGAAAACCCAAAACTGGATGCGCGTACGGGGATTCGAACCGACATCCTCCCGCCCACCTAACAGCGTGGTTCAACTGTGGCCGATTATGGAAACTCAATACCTGCTAGCGTTCTAATCTGGTATGCTGTGCTTCCTTCACCACCTTCCTCAGGTCACTCTCTATACAATAACTTGCGTTCCTATCAATATTATTACCCGTACCTCTCACTATAACTATTCTATCCTCTTTAGTGAAATTCCTAAAAAGTAATCCTATGTCCTCAATCACCTGTCCTTATGTTGCACTAGGTTTTAAAAAAACTTGTGACCTAGGAACCTGTGCCTAACTTATCCTGCAGAAGACGACCTACACCTCTCCGATGGCTACTACCTAGCAGCAGAACCTTTTCCTTTCGACTTTTTTTTCTAAGCCTCTATTCCATAAGACATGCTGCACCTTTCTAACCCCTACATATACACGAGGCTTTTCACCATCTGACTCTGGTGACTGATCATGGTTACTTCTCTCCTACTATCTGAAATATCTGACAACTTCTTCCTGCTAATCCTATTTGTTCAACAACCTACTGCCAGCTTCCAATCAGCCCTTTCATCCATCCCACTAATCCCACCATCTATCCTTTCCACATTTAGGCCGAGCCTCAAGGACCCTAATCATTTTATCCATCTCTCTTATCGTTTCGCCTATCTCACTGATCGTTTCGTCCTGCTCTGAAATTTTCCTACCCTGTTCTGAAAGTTTCTTGTCCATAAAACAGAGTGGACAGTGCTATGGAAGTGCCTTATTTAGTTCCCTTTTTCCCTCTTCCCTATATTCCCAATCAAACCACTTCTTGGGCCCAATGCAATCCAAACCATTCACCCTAAAAAAACTACCAACACTTTTAAACGAACTATAATGATTAAAATACATATTATATAAATATAAATTTAACTGATAGTTTAATGAACAGAAATAGTTTTACACTGCACTCAATCGCTTTACTAGTTAAAAAGTTCTTAAAAGCCAATAAATAATAGTTACTTTAAAGAACTTCAAAATTAAAGGATCGGTACTAATTAGTGATGATGTGTAAAATAACTTATCAGTCAGTTATGAATAAATATCTTTTTGAATACTGTATTAGAACATAATTAAACAACGATTATATTTCAGACAGAACAAGTGAGTGATTTTAACTTACGCTTTTGAACTTCTAAACTTAGGCTACTGTGGAATTTAAAATATCTGTGGATCACCGCACTTTATCGTAGCAAAGCATGGACTTTAGGAATACCAGACAGAAGGAAAATTGAAGCATTTGAAATGTGGTATTATAGAAGAATTCTAAAAATTAAGTGGACGGATAAAGTACGAAACGAAAGAGTTTTGGAAATGATGGGTGAGAAGAGAAGTTTGTGGAAGAGTCTTGCAGAAAGACATAGGTCATATTTTGAAACATGCAGGATTGATTAATTTGTTAGTGGAGGGAACAGTCGATGGTAAGAACTGCAGAGGAAGAGAGAGATTAGAATTTTTGAACCAGATAATTGAGGACGTGGCTTGTAAGGGGTATGTTGGGATGAAAACGCTAGAGCAAGATAGGAACTCCTCTTGCTGACATGGCTCCCAAAAATGAAAAGAAAGTTATAGAAGAGATGAAGAAATCTAGGTATAAAATTTGCAGAGGGCAAATGTAGGTGAGTACAGGAAAGGTAATTGCAATTTAATCAAATATTATTAATATTATATTTCGTGATTCAACTTAATGAATCGATTAAACATGAATTTCTCTATGCCTATATTTGAGCGAATACCTTAAGATATCAAACTACCAATATAGATGGTTATTTATTTTTCAAAGGGCAGAGAATAAATAAATTTTCTGAAACTGCCGAAAGTATATGCCCCTTAGGCGTAGTAGAAATGAACTGAATAATTAAATGTACATATTGCTCGACTTTAGAGAGAATCTTATTCCCGATAAATATCTTAAGTGAAAACTCGTATTTCAGTATATTCACACCAATCTGCATTATAAATCATTTGCATGTTGTGTAGAATAAAACATCATTGGCCAATTACAGATAGCAAAAAAAAAAAAAAAAAAAAAAAAAAATAAAAAAAAAAAAAAAATGCTTGTTGACAGAAAACCAGCGAGTTTGGGGCGTCCATTAATTACGTGTACCCAAATTTTGGGGAATGGGTCCGGAAAAATCTCACCAAATCTCATTTAAAGGGAGAGGAGTCGATAAAAATCTCACATAATTTTTTTTTCAGATTTCCGCCCTTCAAAGAGCAGTAGAGCAAAGTAAAGGTCTTCAAAATTATGGTGTCAGTCTCACGTTAGGGGGGAGGTGGGCCCACCAGATCTCACCAAATCTCAAAAAGTGGGTGGAGGGTCTAATTTTAAGAAAAAACCCACTTAATTAATGGACGATGCGTTACAGGAGATCTCCGCGCTGCTTGCAGTCCCCCTCCCTTTCCCCTTTCCGCACCTCACCCGCACTGGGTCGGCTTTTATAACTAGGAATATTTCACTTGAAATTAACTCACGGTCTAAGCTGCCGTCGCACACGTTTCATTTCCACACGGTTTCTTTAATTAAAAAGAAGGAGGCCTGTACGTCATGTAATTAAAGCAGCCAACGGACAAGGCTCACACTTAAGCTACCTTGTATGCTGTTTATTGCGACAGCCACAATTGTAATTAAAATCTGTTGTCCAGCTCCAGGCTGGGGCTGTTCCTCCAGTTGCCGACAATGTTCAGGTAGTCACTACGATTGTAGGATAGACGTGTGGACATAGGACGCATATGGTGCATTACCATAAATGATAAACTTATTGTTTATGATGGCGCCCAAAGAAGAAGAAAACCCAACAAAACAGGTGATAGCGTGCCTAGCATTCCTACTGACCTTGTGTCTGCAGAAAAATAATGGCTTCAACTTTATCGCAGTCCATGGTCACTGCTCATTCAGAGGAACTGGACATAGGAATACGGAGTATAAAATACGCCAATACGTATTTTTATCCATCTGAGTCACGGGAGGCAGCTAATAGGTCTTCCTTTAATATTAAATAACTAGCCCCAAAGCCCGTTAAAAAATGACGGGTTTAACGGAGTGTAATTTATTTCTCTGCAGTTGCTTAACTATAGAATTGTTATAAAATAAAGCTCATTGTAATTTATCGTCCCTTGTGCTGTAGCAAAAAGCTTCAGTTGTTAACTTGGTCCAGGTTGCATTTCAGCCTAACCACAATCTCCGCTAATATTGCCGCTAGAAAAGCAAAGCTTCAATCATACACGAATTAATACATTTCCTGTATCGCATGTCAGTGTCATCATGCATTGCGATGTAAACTTGATCCCAAATCTTCACACGTTGTTACACCTTTTTTTCTTATTACCTGTGATAAAAATCGATGTTTTAATAGCTGACACAGCTTACATCGGCTGAAATAATAGCCCCAGTGAAAACGAAGGATGCTAAAAATAAATCTTAACAACTTACTCTATGCCACGTAATATTAGTTTTAATTGTGGTTTAGGGCACATATATCGCGGTCAATTTGGAACTTCTTTCATTCAACCCATGTAATGATTTTAGTTTTAAAAAAAATTAAAAACCTGATAATTAACACGCCAATTTAAGGAAATAGATACTTTTCTTTCACTGTTCTTAGAAATTGCTTAACTAAATAGAATTGTTATAAAATAAAATACAATGTGCCTTGTGCTGTAGAAAATGGTTTCCGTTTCCATCCGGGTCCAGGTTGCATTTCAACATAACCACATACTGCGCTAAATTTGCCGCCAGTAAAACAATACTTCAATCTCACGCATATTAATACATGTAGGCCTACTGTTTCGCATTTTAGTGGCAATAATGCATCGCGATATAAATTCGATTAAAAATGTTAAAGGGTTTTTACACCTTTCTCTTTTGTTATCTGTGATTCAGACCGATATTACAACGTTTGAATGGATGACAGTTACATGTTGCTGACGTAATAGCCTCAGCAATATTGCTCAGTCAACATATCTTCTCCAATCAAATTCACCTTTTTCTGTAATTACATGTTTCAACTCTAATAAAGTACGTGGTTTGTGAGCGTAGACACGAGCTTTCAAATATCCCCATAGGAAATAGTCACAAGGAGACAAATGCGGTGACCTTGGCGGCCGCGACACGTCACCAAAACGCGAAATTAGCTTGCCAGGCAACATCTTCACAACTCGCATCGATGCGCGGGAAGTATGCGCTGGGCCCCATCCTGTTGGAAGTAATCATTTTTCTTGTTTATTCTCCGCCTCCAAAGTCCTGGTCAGAGAAATGTTTCCAACACGCGAACATAGCATTCAGAGTTTACTGTTACTGTGACGCCATTTTCCTCGAAAAAGTACGGCCCAATTATTCCAAAGCGGGCTACCGCACACCAAACTGTTACCTTTGGATAGTGGAGAGGTTCTTCATGTATGTTACATGGATTTTCAGTCGCCCAATATCGAAACTTTTGTTTATTAACTGAGCCGTTTAAGTGGAAATGAGCTTCGTCGCTTATTAACAGTATTGCATTAGGATTATCACTAAGCAACACTTGCATACGTAGGGATGAAATTTCAAATCTAATCCTAAAATCTTCCTCACAGAATCGAGGCTCATGTTTAGCTCTCATGCATGTCTGCGTGCACATCGACTCGGACTCTCGATTAAAACAATTCTCACTATAGCGATGTTATCGGGTGTTCTCACTGTTCTTGCAGGACCGGGTGGCTTTTTCTTTGTTACTGTTCCTGTTGTTCTTAACGCGTGAACGGGTGGCGTTTTCTTTGTTACTGTCCTGTTGTTCTTAACGTGTGAACACATCTTAACAATGTGTTTCGGCTGGGAACTGTCATTCCGACCGATATTAAAGTGGCGTCGAAAGATACGCTGTGTTTTGATAATAGATTCACCAGGTGTCGTATGCAAAAACACGATGCTGTACTGACCACTGATCCATTAAGACTAAAATGGTAGGACACACTCAAAACAATGTCATAACCTCAATCTCACCATCACGTGTAACAACAATGCAACAGCTGATCCAAATTAGTCCGGTTCCCGCAAGTCACCCTGTATATAGATAGATAAAGTTTTACAAAATCAGCCTTAGCTTCTCCTTGGAGACCTTTCGTGAAATAGTATGCAAGAACACCCTAGTAGTAGTCAGTATAGAGACAATACATGGACTTAACAGTTTGAGATTGTATTATACTCTTAAGTAAGTTCTCTAAATGCATCATAGTCATGTTTTGTGCAATTAAAGGAATGTACATCACATTTTGTATTTGATTTAAGTGATTTAAGAGAATTTTTTGGAAGGGATTTTATACCGATATTATAAAAATACTTCATAAATTTTTTGATTCTTCACTTATTACTGAATTAGGTAACTTAAAGTTAATAACTTTCCCGGAATATTTTGAGTCTATGTTGTAATGTCGCTTTCGTTTTGGGTCTCCCCAGAGGAACAGGTGCGCAGACCCAGGGGCTTTCTGTCGTATCTTCCGATGATAACAGGGCGTCTACAAACCGTTGCTTACAATATACAGCTCATCAGGTAGGACGGGTGACGATCAACCTGAATAACCCAATTTTGGCCTTCGATTCCGGATCGAAGTACCTTTCAGTTTCAACGAGTAGATTCGCCAGAGCAGTCGAGAAATATGCAGGAGTATTGGTAACGTCAATCATTGCCACAAGAAATTGTCGTCACCAACATTCCCTTGTCGAACCCCGTTTTCAGCAGGCTCTCGCATTGAGATTAATATCTGGTGGTAACTTATTTACCATTTAGCCAAATTATTATTTATTCAGATACTATTTATTCAAGTTTCCGACAGCAAAATGAAGATAAGACATTCCATGATATATGCAGCAATTAGCTTATTGGAAGACCACTGTTTGTGCTGCAACCAACATATACTACAACTGGTACTTTTGATTGGTTTATGGGAGGTAAAAGGCTAATGATAATGATATAGACAGTTAAATATGTCGTAATTCGAGCTTCAGATTCAAGAAGCATCGGTGGATGGTGAAACAACTCTGAAGCAACAGGAGCGTTAGTAGGTCGGTCGGCGTAAATTTTGTATATAAAGAAGGCCACCAGGCGGTCGGAAGATGTCGACTCACCAGTTGGTTAACTTATCTATGTCATCATAAAAGATGTAAGCGACACAAGTCGATTATCGTAGGAAGGAAGACCAGCCTCGCACCGGATCACCACCGCGGCCCGGATCGAATGCTTAGATTTCTAGGTCGTAATTTAAAACAATGCACTCCGGAAGTTAAATCGATTGCGTACAAGTCACTAGTGAGGCCTTACTTGGAATATTGTTGCTCTGTATGGGGTCCCCATCAAAAAGGATTAATGGAGGCATTAGAGATGGTCCAAAGAAGAGCCGCCAGATTCGTGACAGGTATATATAGTTGGAGGGAAAGCGTAAGTGCCATGTTGAAGGAGTTAGGTTGGGAAGACCTGGAGCACCGTAGGCGTTGCTCTCGACTGAAGCTAATTGAAAAATTCTCGACTGACGTATTTCGGAATGACAGCAAACAAATATTGCTACCAGCAACATTCATATCTCGGAATGACCGCGAAAATAAGATAAGAGAAATCAGGGCCAGAGCCGATTCATTTCTCTACTCATTTTTTCCACGAGCGATTAGGGAATGGAATAGAATGGATTTACCGGGCGAGTAAACACAAAATCGGACAGGAGTAGCTTCCGATAAAGCACTCCGGCCATCCTGATCTGGGTTTTCCATGGTTTCCCTAGATCGCTCCAGGCGAATGCTGGGATGGTTCCTCACAATAGCCCATGGGCGCCACCTGCCATATCCCGTATATTCCTTCCAAACCATTACCTTTCCTGATAGGTGCAATGCACCCTCCGCCAAACACTTTTAGTGAATCGCGGAGTAATTGTAATAGTAATAGAATAGAGGACTTTTACAGTTAAAAGACATCTTCGTCTCTTAGTAATGGAAGTTACTTCAACAACCGCTGCGAGTTTCTGCATCGATCCCTGAGCGATTAATTAATTAATAACACTGCAACGTTCACTGCTGGACCCTCATAAGAAATGCAAGGGACTCAGTCCCTTGCGATGGTATTCAGTTCGTCCACGCCTTTGCTTCTTCTGTTATACTAACTCTGCTTCGGCTGAAAGCATTAGCTTAGCTATAATCTGTGGCCCCTCACGACAGCTAATGAAGCTGTGGGATTAGCTTTTGCATTCAATATTTTTAAAGGTTCAAATTCTCCTTAAATAACAGCAAGAAAATTAGTTTTACGTCTAAGAAGTTCTTTTATTTTGTACTCAACGAAATGCAGAGTTCAGATATCTGAGAGCATTGCATCTAAAATAGAATCTTTCGTATAACAGACGACTTTCTCGACCGCTGCAAAACGATTATTCTAGACAACAGAGTCCACGTCAGCATCGGAAAACCGAACGTGGTGGGAGAACGGTATCGCTCTGGCCTCGAATTCTGGAGGAGGTGGGTTAGAACCACGTACGGCCATCCAGATTTCCATGGTTTCTTCGTATCATTCCAGCGAATGCCGAGATCGTTCCTTCAAAAGGCCATGGGATAATTCCTTCCCGTTCCTTGTCCTTAGTCCTTTCCCGCCTCAAATTACTTCGACATCGACGAGGTTTAAAGGCAGAAAAAAAGAAGAAAACCTCTGATGTTTTTTCCAAACAACTCACATCAGCGGGCAAGAAAATCTTCCTGCTTTTGCTCCAACTTCTCTAATCGCAACTGGCTGATTCATATCCGGATAAAAAAATACCGTACATTATTGGCTGTGGGTTCACCGCTCCCTGTTACCACTTGCTCGGCCACTCGTCAGCTACTACAAACTCGTCTTTAAAGCTGCTGAAGATTGAGTTTGCATCTCATGTCTCCCTAACTTGTAACTAACCAGATTTCACACAGCTTCACTCTCGCGTCTCCCGCCATCTCGCCTTCTCGCCGTCCCCGTCTGCTGCACTCTTGATTAACTCTGCCCGTCCATCTGCTGGCGAGATCTATACTTGCACTATTTTAAGCCTATGGCCGTGTTTTAGGAATTATTACAGTATATTCACTATATTTAGGGTCAAAGATAATGACATGTTCACCTGATCTGGCTAAAATACGAACTTCAATTTTGATATTAAATTTAGTGTGTTAAAATAATCACTCACATTATTCAACTTTTTTTCTGCCGCTAGTTGTACCATGTCTTTTTAACTAAATTGTCGTATCTATTTTGAAATGATATGATACGAATATCAAACTTAATAAAAGCATTCTGGCAATTTATTTCTTCGCAGTTTCTAGGCTATTAAATTGCGTTCATAAGCTCAAATCTGTAGTAACGTCTCTGGCCACGAAGACCCACCGAGTGACAGACCGACGGGTAGTGACGAGATGTACAGAGGTAGAATCTCTGGGAAAGTTCTCTTTTTTACCAATCAATGGAGGGAGAGTGGTGTTCCTTGGCGATGATCTATGGGTGTCCTTTTTTTCCCCTTATGCTTTACGCCTCGTCGACGTCCATTAGAGGAATGGAAAGAATTGGGGGTAAGGAATGGGAAGGAATTCAGCCATTGCCTTTTAAAGAAACCATCCCGGCATTGGTCTAGAGTGATTTGGGAAAATCATGGAAAATTCAAATGTGGACTGTCGAGCGGGGATTCGAACCCGAATGCGAGGTCAGAGCGTCACCGCTCACCCACTACGCTCCGCCTATAGTAAACTGCCGGACGGTAGTAACCAGGCGTTTCAACCGACAAAAACAAATATCTGTACTTTCCCCACTAACTTCTCAGATGTCGCCATACTACGTGAAGTCAAAACTAAGCAGGTTATCAAACAACAGTCTTGTACATCTGGTTAAAATGATGGTACCTACGCAAGGTGAAAAAATCCGAATTTTGTGACTAACCTAGATTAATTTAGACATACATGGGGGTACTGTTCCTTCACAATGGGTCAACTGCAGCTTTGTACACATCATAAATAATTTCAAAAAGCTGTTAGATTGAAGAAAAAAAAGAAAAAAAAAAAAAAAAACTTTGATTACACCGTCTGTCAAATAATTTATTCCGGTAACTACGCTCAGAATATATTTGGAGTTTTTTTTACATTATTCCTTATCAAAGTGATGCGTTGACGAAATAGTAGATGATACTGAAAATACTCTTCCGAATCTCTTCATTGACCACAAATATAAACTATCATATAAAGACAAGTTTAATTATATGTTGTTTACAAACCTTCTATACTAAAAATTTATTCACAGAAATTACTTACCGATGGAGGGTAAGCAATTTTTTAACAACACAGATAAGAAATCAGACGGTAGATATTAGAAAGTTGAGAACTCCAGCTCTAGTTCATGAACATATGCTTTGAAATACAAATTTCGTTACAACGCTGTGACCTTCCTCCACAGCGTATTACAACATTAAAAACAACACGATTTAGTTCTCGCAATCAAACTGCTCGCCAAATTGTTCTTACATCATTAATTCGATAAAATGCACTAAATATTTTCGTCTACAAATCCGTTACCCCTTTAGATAAAGTCAAAATGTAATAAATTTTGTTTTATTGCCCCGTGAATGGACGACAGAATCATGCTCATACACATTATTACTGCAGTTCGTTATGCTGTTTCATTCAGATAATGCCACATAAATTTTGCAACAGAGGACAAAGAGTACAAGATGCAAAGTGTTGGCTGTTAAAATATGAAATAGCGTTTTGTTTAGACAAAACAGTTTTATGTTTCCTCTCATTCACTGTGATCTGGTTTACCGTAACTATAGAAGTGCGAAGATCTGCCTGCTATTATTATTTTAACTGTGCGTACCTGAGATACAAGTATCTCAAGCTACCTGTATGTTACAGCATCAACTAACGTAGAGACCACACATTGGTAAAACTATAATACCTTGTTTCGTTGATTCTGCATCATTAGTTACTTCGAGTTTCCTAAATTACATCTATTACTGGCCAATATGGTTCCATTGCAAACCACTTTAATCACATACCGACGTGTATCCAACGAAACACCGTCCTTGAAGTTAACTCATTTAAGTTGTCAGTTTGGTCCGCTGCTCTTATGCTTACTGAACTTCTACAGCCAGTACTCTTTTGAAAAGCAACCCAGAGACAAGACAACCCCTCACCCTTCTCAGACCATACTTTACTACTCCAGGAAGACCATATTTGTGCTCTTTCATAAATTTTATTACCCTGCATTGGGCAGATTGTACGGAGATAACAGCATCTATTCTCAGAATAATCATTATTGCAGTGGACAGTTCTGACTGAAAGCAAGTCAATCAAAAAAGGGCTATATATATTTTGTCACTGCACTGCGTCACTTATCGAGATAAAAGCAGGTTCGCCTTGGGTTACAATGGACACTGGTTCGAGTACTGCATAAGGCATGGGAGTTTCTAATGATGTTATGTTTTTCTTCCACTTGCGTGGCATTGTAAAGTTTGCAACCACTTTCGAAATGCTATATCCCTCGCATCGTGATCGAATTAACATTCTCTAAGTTCAAACTCAGCAAATTCTCGTTTGGGAGAGGGTATCTTAGGATGTGTAGGGAAGGTGCCACCGGTGTATGCGCTCCATTGCAATTATGTTAAACTAAACGTCTTTAGGTTCATCGTTCAGGAAGGACGCGGGTTCGAATTACCGTCCAGCCATCCAGATACGGGTTCTCCATGGATTTCCCGAATTACTTCCAGGCGAACGCTGGGATGGTTCCTTCAAAAGTCCATGGCCGAATTCCTTTTTTTTTTTTGTAACTGCTTTACGTCTCTTTTTAACATCGAGGTCTTAGAGACGGGAAAGGATGGGGGGCAAGGATGGGGGGCAAGGATGGGGGCAAGGAATGGGAAGGAATTCGGCCATGGCCTTTTTGAAGGAAGCATTCCCGGCATTTGCCTGGAGTGATTTGGGGAAACCATGGAAAACCCAAATCTGGATGCCCGGACGGGGATTCGAACCGCCAGTCCTCCCGAATGCGAGGCGAGAACGCTAACCGTTACACCACCCCTTCCTCTTTCTTGTCCGCATCCTTTCCCGCATCTAACGATCTCGGGTGTTTCTACAGAAAGTGGTCGTCAACTGACTTTCTGAAATATTACGTGGCTTATAGATTTAGAAACCACGAGGGAAGCTTTCAAAATCATAGATTGTTTAATGAAAAACTAGAGACATGACAATTATTATTCTGTGGATGGATATGCCTGCCATTCTTTCTTCTTACATATAATGAAGAGTTTTCTTGTTGTGTTTGGTTTATTTCTTGAATATCTTCCTCCAAGACTCCTATATCGCCTACTGTTGGTGGAATAAGAACTACGCGACAAACAGTTTTCATGTAACTCTTGTAAGAAGGTGCCAAACACCTGAATTATTCATGAAATCAAACATAACTGTCGCAATCTGAAGTTATCGCCTAATCTTAATAAATGCACACAGCGAATGACAAGCCTCCCCTTACGGCACGATGTTGTAAAGAAAAGAAGTTGTAAGAGACCTGTTATTTCTAGTAATAATGTGTCATTTCACTTCATCAGCCTTCGTGCCTTAATAAAAGGCTTCTGTGTTGTTTGGTCTATTACTGTCACGGAAGAAGAGAGGTAAAAATACGTTAAAGCATTGATTAGTAAAGTGACTTATATCTTTCCGTAATAACAATTTTAACTGCGTGAAATTACAGGTCACAGCGCATTCGTGTACCTTGTCTTAGTGCTCTCTCTAGAGACTAAGAAGGTATTACTACTATTACAATCCTGTCCACATGACCCATAAAGCCTGTAAATACGAGACGACTGTTAAAGCAAAAATTGAAATTTGCTTGAGAAGGATTTAACGTCAACTTACACTCCTTATTTAGCATTACACGAAGAAATAAACCGCAGTTAGTGTGCTTTGTTTAATAAAATCACAAATCTAGTATGGGCTCACGTCTGAAATTGTTAAAGATTCATGGAAGAACCAAAAAATTTTCATATTTTGAGGGAGAATCTCCTGAACTACCTACAAATAAGTAACAGGAAAATTCCAACTCTAAATACGTTACGAAAACTTCTAAGTCAATAAGGTAATATCCTGAAGATACACAAGGTAAATGACATAAAGAAACAGTAAATTATGAAATAATTTCCGTTAAGGAACTCAGTTAAAGCAGCGCCGCTTTCGATTTAAAATTACTAAACCTTCAGTTTTAACTCCTGTATATTGCATGTGGAAGTATTATACTTGCTAGAAATTCTAGATGAGAGCATCTAGTATCAGGCACTAGCTCGTACCCGCGACTTCGTACGCATGGATTAAGAATTTTTTGGACAGAATTAAATATAGAAAGTTCTTGCTAACGAAGGATTGGTCCCAAACAATATCGAGTCGGAATAATATGACAGGAAAGCTATCACTATATCATTGTACCGTCGAACCTGTCTCTTGAAGAGAATCAATTTCCAACATATTTCTGTCACCATTCGATAAGGCCTCAAAATTTCGTTACTACAACTGTTAATCATACTGGAAAAAAATATCCTGTGCCCTTCATACAGATTTCCTTATAAAATTCCATCACAACGATATAGCCATTTAGTCGTCAAAACGTAACAAAAAGACAGAGACTTACTTCCGTATTTATAATAATATTACTGTGGTTCACACTCACACACTGACTGCGAACAACACCTGAGGGATCATTATAACGTAAAAAAGTGTACACCTACAAAATTGCAAGACTACCTACGATTTGCCTCGCATTGCATCCCTAACTTTCTAATATCTATAGTTTAACATTCAATCCGAATAACCTACGGCCCAGGCCTGACTCTTACGATGAAAAACAATTTTTAAAAATCTTAGCCTCCACGGAGATTTGAACCGGAGACCACGCCATTCGTAAGCAAGCGCTTTAACCACTGAGCTGCCAGTCCACTACACGGAAGCACCGTACGGAGACGTCCATATCCAACGTGTCTGTCTATCGCCGTATTTCGAAGTTATGAGACAACATGTGTTATTTATACCGATAATTTTTCAACCAAATGTAGACAGAATTTTTCTCCTTGTTTCAAAGGATAAGTGTGTAAAGTTTCATTGAGATCGGATGAAAACTGTGGATTTGTATGAAGAACAAACAAACAAACAAACAAACATACATTCATCTTTATATATCAAGATTAGTGAACCGGTGCAGAGTACTGTTTTATATAGATCATAAGTAGATGTAGATTGGTAATCATTATTAAAACATACCAATCATTGTCGTAATAATATTTTTAGTAAAAATATATAAATAATTTTAAAGATATTGTTATAGCATATAACTTTGTATCTAATAATAATGTTTATGAAATTAATACTAAATTAACTTCGAGAGATAGATGATTTTTTGAATTAGGTAGTTGGTGGCGTTTAAATTACACTGTCGATAAGCGTGGTAGTTTGAAACGCTAACTCTGACAGTTGGCACGTGGTAAACCATTTAGGCGTCACCGGATGACGCGTATTCAGAAGTGCTGCGTCATCTCCACCTGCCTACAAGACGTCATCCGACAGCTGCCAAACTGGCGTGGCGAACACGTGACCACGTTATGTCATCCAACGGTACTTTTCAAAATTAAACAAACTGCTCCAGAACACAGTACCTTTATCTAATACTTATAATAATGTATCTGTTTATCGCAGATTGAAGTTTTGTTTGTTATATCGAACGAGATTCTCTTGCAAAAGATGTTTTGTAGTCAACATTCTTTTTGTTTTTAGATTCTCAGCGAATTTAATATTCAACGGAAACACCTTAAACGAATCGCATTCACATGAAAAAATTCGTTTCTAACATGGGTCGATATATAATATATTTTAGTAGTATTTTTTAATTCCAGCCTTAAGGTGATAAGAAACTGTTTACTGAATTATAACAGTAACTTAATGTCCTTAATCTATCGGCTAAAATCTGAAGCTCTCATTTGATGCAGACACGCAACAGCGGTTGTCAGGTTAGATTTACAGGCTTAATCAATCAACCGCATTCTGTCTGTGAGATTCCGTTAGATGGAGTATCCCATGAAATTTTGTTACGAAAAGAAGGGCAGAAGCCAGCTGAATTACTGCTGAAAGTCTTCCTGGCAATTGATTCTTCAATGCCAGCAACGATTCCTGCTGCCTGTGTTACTGATGTTTTGAATTTGCTATTGTGTTTGATAGAACAAATTAAAAAATAATTATGAATGCGTGCAATACTTTACCTCTATGTGTGTGAAATGGTTAGATTTTGAATAATATATTTTTGAACGTATTGTTCTTCTGCATATCACAATCGTTTCCCACACTGAGAGTTTCCATAGCAAATGTTCAACTATCGATACTGGAACCACAACTGATGAAAGTATTCTAATGTTGTGCAGAATTAGGAAATGTGTGTTGAATAACGAATCTCCCATAAGGTGAACCCCTCCACCACATGGTGGAGGCAGGCAACATCATGAAGTAGGTGATAGCCAGTAAGGGCGAACCACTACGGTAGCTGTGAAGACCCTTCAAGAAACCTGAGAAAAAAATCACATCCGGCGGGGTTCTGGTAAGTTACAACAGGACTAACAAACATATACTGGGTTTAACGGGTGCTTTCAATCAAAGAACAAGCCTCGGAAAAACTATGAGACCACAAAGAAGACCACGGAATAGATGGATTAAAGCAATTGAAAAGAGTTTTTAAGATAGAGGAGCGAAATGGAAAGTAGTGGAGGAGGAGGAATGCTGGAAAAACAGGAGATGCTGGAGAGGCAGAACTGGACTGAAAATGGTAACTGTCCAGGAACAACGATCGCCTTGCGAAATAATGAAACGATAAAAAAGGATGAGCCCGTGTTTTTTGAAGCTAGTTTGATCTCAATGACAGATTTGTTTTCTTATAGACTATAGACGAATGTCGGGATGCTTTCCTTAGAAAGGCCATTGTCGAATTCCTTCCCGTTACTTGTCCCCTCCCTTTTCTACCTCTAACAACCTCAACGTCACGTCACCGAGACGTAAAGCCGTGAGTAATCCTCTGCCCGATTATTCCTGTCGACACATTGCTGGTCCCAGTGAGCGTGGCTATGTGGCTGAACTTACATGAATGATAAAGAAAATTGTTTTCTGAGTATACTTTTTGTTAAATGAACGTCGAAACACAATTTCCGTTCATGTTATTTAGCCTGCGAATACACGCACGTGGTACGTAGGAGCTAGTATTATAAACGCTTTCATTGGCAGCTCTCAACACAAGTGAATCTTAATCGCGTGTTGTAACGAGCCAGCTAGGATACACCGGTCTCGTGCGCCGCGGTTCATTAAGTGCTGTACAAACAGCCGCGGGTGGCAGCGACCCGATAACACTGTATTTGTTGAAAAGTTCCCAGATTTAATTAAACGGTGGCGCTACTAAACAGCGGGCCCGGCGGCACCTGCCCAGACAGCTAAATCCGACGCTACCGAGAGAAATGGGTGCTTCATCAAGCGCGCTGGCGTAAAGAAAAAGAGAGAACGACACGCTCATCAGCTGTTAATGGTACCCCAAACAGAATACTCATTTTTAAACACAAGGGAGATCACGCATATTTGATGATATCATCCGATGGCAACACAGCAAAATGAAATAACAATCCATTTTAATGCTATGATAAATGGAATCACAGACGCGACGTCTGGAAATTATAAAGATTTTTGGACTTTTATTGGCAGATGATGCTTTATAGTGACGTGACAAAAGGAACGGTGTACACACGGTATAAGTTTGTGACGAGAAAAATCATTTAAACGTGTTTTCAGACGTTAAATCATTAAACTTAGTATATATGGAGTCTTCCTAGGTAAGTTTAATCCATTTTTAGGATTTAAAAGATTTTCGCACTTTTATTTCGTAATTAAGTAATAGCGAATTAACCAGGGAGTACATTCATGGTTGTGAGGTCCCACTTCATCAGACATTTAAATAATAATAGTAATAGTAATTTTTACGACTTATGGAATATATGAACGTATTTATTTTAATACAAGGCAGTACAGTATAGTAGTATGTGAAAATGGGTAAATTTAAGTTTTATATTTTTTTATGTTGAAGTTTGCAGGCTGTAATTGTGTTTTTTTAGCCGAGGAGAAACAGATGATTGTTATATGTGAGATTTTATGTTGTATCAACGAGAACTGTAAATATTTGAATTTATTAAGATGTGTCAATAAATAGCAGTTGATTTTATAGAGAAGACTACTTATATAATTAAATTTTTTCCTGCGAGGTGATAGAAAAAAACGTTTGAGACGATATCCTGGGGCCACACATATCGTCAGAACGTGCTATCAATTACAGAACAGATTGCAAAAGAACCTGGAACGATTGGTAATGCCAACCAGGAATTCTTTAATTATCAACTATAAAGTGGATACCTCGCATGGTATGACAAAGTAGTTCGGTACGACAAGTTTAAATAAAAATTGTTAAAGATTCACACACTTTTTAACCGACATTTTAAGCTAATAAATTAAAACAAGTTGTTTAGAAGTACTGGTATACTTTGGGAGATTTAAAGAAGTGATTTGAATGCAAGTAATTGTTTAGGAAATCTATAGTAGTTCAGGAAGGCTAGGTCCTATTAAAGGCCTTGATTCTTGTCGTCAATACTACGGCTCAATTTGTCTTAATCGCATGCTCGTGTTACACTTCTTGTCAAAATTATGTGAAAAGTATCTTAAATCACAAAAAAGGGGTTTCAAAAGTGTAGCACGCGATTTTCGGAACATTTTCGTAGGACATTCGTTTACTTCGGACCATATTTATGAAATTAGGAAATTTAATAGAACTAACTGATTTTTTAAGTGAAATTTCTCTGGCCGCGGTGCGGAGAGTTCTGTTAAAGGATCAGTGCGCATGAACCGCAACGTTCTGCACATGCGGCATCAGACAGCAGAGACGGGATATTTATATGAAAAGGAGTCGCCATTGTTAAACAGCGCAACATGCACCAATATTTTTAATTAATATTTTTGTTTATTAGTTGCATTTTGTTTATCTATATTCGTTCAAGTTGGTGATTTCATCGCATTTTCTGATCGCTGTTGCGATAACAGCTTTCATTTTCATGCAGAAATATTAAAATTCGTCTTTACAAAGGGGGAGAGGATGTGTTATTTAAGCTTTTAAAACTTTTTTAAGTTATGATCCGAAAATCTGAATTCAACCCGTCACTTTTGAGGGTCCCAGAAGCTAGTTATTAATAAAAATTTTGCACACTAATACATACTTCGGTACTTTTAGTTACTTTATTTTGGTTATGAGCCAGAAAAGTTGCGTTCAACCCATAATTTTGTCGGACTCAAAAGCTAGTTACTAACGAATACATACTGTTGGAACGGTTATAATGGTTGAGAGTAGTTTACATCGCGATACAAGTCGTGACTAACATGGTGCTCATGAAAGCAGCTTCTTAATTACTAATAATAACTGAATCCGTCGTGCTTTATGCTGTATACTGTAAAAAGAATATTTACTGCAGGATTCCACAATCTCCATTAATACTGCCACTACAAAGCAAAAGTTGTGGACACCCATAACAATGAACTGCATCGCAAACTACATTTCGTGAAATAATGGCATTTTCTACTTAAGGATTTCTACCTCGCATAGTGTAAATTATTACAATTAATTTCTTCACACACCTTCAGTATAGAATGTAACTGAGCTAAACCAGCGGAATATTACATTCACTGTAGTCGCGGTGTAGACTTTACCCAGACGGTCTCCAATATAAAACCTCTAAATACAAAATACAGACTAAGGATAGATGCAACACTTTATAATCTAGTAACGAGTTCTTTAAATTTTTAATAATTTTCATTTGTGTACGAGAATAACTTGGACAGAGATCCTATTTGCTGTACTAATGCAATACAGCATCATCGTTGGTCCACTCAAGTGCGAAAGAAGTATCAAAAAATTCACAGAAAGAAATACATACAAAAAAACATACAAGCTTCACTTCTAGCACGTGAACACACTGATACGCGCAGCAGTTATTTTTTTGAGTGGCTGTTTGTGCATTTTAGGCTGAACTGCAGTGTATGTGGCCAGAACTTGTGATGTTTGGAAAAATAGTCCGATATCAGTATTTACATGTTCAAACTTATTTATTAGAGTGCAGGTGGTGGGTTGGAAGCTTTTATATAATGGTGAATAAAAAATGAAAGTGAACATCAAATAATCCTTGTTATAGTTTCGGAGCACCTTTTTTTGAACTTTAAACTATTATTCTGTCAATGTCCAGTCCAAATTTTCTCGCCATAAATATCTTTTGGCTTGGAGAAGTGCAGCATGTCATGGACTTAACGCTGGAAGTCCAGGGATCTGCAGCCATATTTTCTCGATTGTTGTACATGATTGCGTGATAGTGATAGATGATGGAATTCGCGCACTGCCTGAACTACTATAACTATAACTCACTAAGAATAGCTGGCGATCCAGAGGGCCAGAAGTGCCGGAATTGCCAAGAATGCTCCTCAAACCAATTGTGTATAATGTGGATCCGATGGCGACGATTGTTGTCGGCGTAGGTGAAGGTAATGTAGGGGCGCCAATGGTCATCAGGCTGAAGAATACGTGTGTCCTGTCCACAGGTGGGCACAAAACAGTTAATCGTTAATTAACGAAGTTAAAAAAATTGCGAAAATTTAACTTTTAAGTTAACCTAAAAAATCATTAACGGTCTTCTTAACTTCCGTTAAATTGGACTTCCGTTAACTTTAGTCCGTTACATAGGTTGTTGACGTCTTTTCGTTTGTTTGAACTGTGCACCACGCCACCACTCGTATGCAGGGCTGCCAGATTGTATAATTGGAAACAAAACTTGTATAATTTGGTTACCTCTTGTATCCTGTTTGTATAACAGATTGCCTTGTATAATTGGATACAAAAATGAGCACTTAAAAGTAAAGTACATTCCAGCACCTTTTTGAAAGTGTTTGCCCTTTGTTTCATTGAGTTGGCAACCCTTCCTGCATATCTATTTCCTTTTTGTTATTCAAAATTTATCAATGTATACATTGTTTACTTTTCGTTGACTTTTTTTGCTCCCAGCACTTTCACTCACGTATGTAATCAATGGATGACCCGTTTGTATAATTGGGTTTCATTCTGTATAATTTCAAAGAGACAGCGGTATAATATAAGTTGGCTGTACTGGCAGCGCTGCTCGTATGTTCGGTGTAGTAGTGGGCGCCGCCTGCTAAAATCTTGGCGGCGGCATGACTATTTTATATTGTGAATTCTGCAAACGTAAATAAACTAAAAAGCGTCATAACCTATCTTATTGACAAATCAACATTATTATCTGTAATGAGGTGTATTTATTATTACAAAATGTATGTCGTTATTATATGTTTAGTAAAAACATCGCGTTCAGTTGGTGTTGAAGCAACAGTGACGGATCGGCAGTGTGTGTCGGAAGAGGTTAATCGGACAAACTGTTCGGCCGTCAAATCGGGCATTACTCGGATGAAATTCTGTGTCAGTGGATGACCGGCCGCCTGATCGATAGTTAGTATCGCACTGGAGTCTGCAAACAGTGTTGCACATCAGCAAAAAACTCAACTTTCAGTAACCAGTGCGAAAAAATTCAAAGAAATAATACATAAGTTACGAAAAATGTGATGTTCAATTTTAATTCGAAACATTTGTGTGTCTTTTTTTTTTTTTTTTCTTTTTTTTTTTTTTTTTTTTTTTAAAAAAAGAAAAAAAAAGGTAGAAGCTAGTTTGGCAGTTTCGGCCGTGTAATGTAAAAGGATGTCGCTGACTAACTTCCGTTCTATTTGTTCACGTAAAAACATGCAGGCCATGATTTAGTGAAACCAGGCCGGGTCGTCTTAGGTCACAGGTAGGCCGTGGCACAAAGGTAACCGTAACAGGCATTGGTCGTAGATTTTAGGTTGGCCGCAAATTTCACTGGTCGCAGTTTTCACATATTCAGGTGTCCCAGTCCAACTTGTTTTCTATAATATTGTTGATTTTCA
The DNA here is from genome assembly GCA_031002005.1 of Vandiemenella viatica. Taxonomy (NCBI): domain Eukaryota; kingdom Metazoa; phylum Arthropoda; class Insecta; order Orthoptera; family Morabidae; genus Vandiemenella; species Vandiemenella viatica. The sequence goes on along the minus strand of JARYHS010013630.1, from coordinate 172,727,892 downwards.
TTCTGCATTCATGTTTTTTTTTAAAAATATATATATATATATATAAAGTCACGAGTACCTTAATTGTCTCTCGTAAGACAATTTGCAAGTGTTATGTTGATCACAGTCTCAACAAAGATAAAAACAGACAGGAATACCACTTCGTTGTTGTGGCGATAGCGTAACCACAATTTGTTAATTTTTATAAATAAATCCACACTTGAAGTTAACTTTTTTAAGTAGCGGAATAATGATTAACGAAGTTAAAGTTTGGATTAACTGTGCCCACCTGTGGTCCCGTCATGGGTCGGTTCGATTTGACCAGGGAACACAACCCATGCCAGGTAAACAGGCCTCACACCATTATAAAAACCACCACCAGTCACAATGCGTCACTGAATAAAGGATATATGAACTCAGAGATTAGCGTTACACACAACCCGACCTGTCAGTGAGTGCGAGGAAACCAGATGAGCCGCTGAAGATGTAGGCACCCGAGTCGGTCTGCTGCTGCCTTAGGGCAAGGTTACACAGTACGAGTTGCTGACCTGGCAGTGGACAGCTACTGCCCCTGTGTATTCGCATGACAGTAGCTCGACTCGTCTCTCCCGGTCACACAAGTGCGAGCTGCTGGCGTGAAACTGGACAGCTACTGCCCCTGTGTACTCGCATTACAGTAGCTATTCATAGGTCTCGCGCATTGCTGTCGCAAAATACACGACTGGTCACAGTTCATAACGTAATAAAAGCTGTTACAAAAATGCGGTGAAATACTGAAAGTGCTGTGCAAAAAGAGAACAAAAACAGAACGATATGTGTCAAGAATTGGATTCAAAGGAAAGAGGCAACGCAGATAGTATTTAAAGAACTATATAATGAAGAACCCCGTACTTACTAAAGCCTACAAACATACACGAACTAACTGAGAAAAGATTTATAATTATAGATTGAGCAGAGCAACAAGAACCGTTGAGAATGGGTTTGGCATCCTAGCGGCTAGCATCTCGTTGTCGCGTGTTGGGAAAACCAGTTCAAGTTAAAGAGCACACTGCGATAAAGATCCTCTATGTCCATGTACGTTACACAACTGGTTACGTATCACTGCACCACCAGGAATGACAGATTATGAAGACATCATGAACTTTCAAATGAATTTTTGGCAGTGGAGGTCAGAAATTCAAGAATTATAAAGCATCCATTGCTCGCGGATCAATAATAGATCGAAAGAAATAGCAGAGAAAATGCGAGAAAAGTTACTTCATTGCCGAGAGAGCGGTTACTTGGCAAAATAATATGATTGTGTGATTATAATATAAATACATTATAATAATAAAATACTTACCAGATTACTTGTTGCTTGTTTTCTTTTAGATTAATTATTTTCATAATGTTGATGGATGGTTTATAGAGCTCATCAGTGCCACATCCACTTTTTTTGCTTTTCTCAATTTTCAGTAACTCCTGGTTATACATAGAACGTAATTTTTTGATCCTTTTGTTACTTCATTCGTGTCTTGTGAACCGAATTCCACGCAAATGTGTTCAAGCGAGGTTTTAGGCAAATTACTGTTCTTATAATTTGGTCCTTGTAATGCTCCAAAAAATTTATATTTTGTTCGAAAGTCCGTCTATCCACCATTTTTTGTTCTGTTTTTAACAAAAACAACGACTAATGCACCTGGCGTGGCCCCGGGCTTACGAACTACTGTCATTTCGCAAAAACCGTGCAATTTGACGTCCGGTCGCACGCAAGCTGCTGAGCTACTGCTGGTGGCGTGGTGGGGGAAGGCGAGTGGCGAGTAAAATCAAAAATATGTTATAGTAACTCACATGCGAGCTACTGACTGACTCGCACGTGACAGTAACTCGTACGAAGCGGTCACACGGTGCGAGTAGCTGCACTGCAGTAACTGACTAGGCCAGCTCGCATGCTAGCTCGCACTGTGTAACCTCGGCCTTAATCCATCAACGGCACAGCATGGGCCGCGCCCTTCGTTCACTGTGGCTGCAGCCCACGCACTATGTGATCACTCGTTGCAAGTCTCCTCCGCTGGGCTGCCTCGTGTGAGAAGCTATACCATCCACGAGACACTATCCGTACACACTGTGAAGTATGGAATCATAAATTACCCAACCGTTTCAGAAATGTTGTGCCCAGTACTTAAACTCCAATTATCATTCCACGTTCGGACTTGGAGTTAATTCTCGTCGTGAAGTCACTATCAAGTTAGTAGACATTCACAGGACATCAAACTGATAACCAAAGGCTTATTTCTATTCTTTTGATGTAATGCGTAGGTCAACTGAATATTAGCGTCTTGCTATGTCATGACTTTTGGTGTGTCAATTTATTGTTTTCAAAGGTTGCTTTACAATCATAGGAAATCGAGACAAGTGTAACCATACGTCACTGGCGTTCATTGCCTTACGCACTATGATAGTGGGGAAAATTGGTAAAACAAAGTGGCTTCCTATGTGTTGAAACTTACTTTCCCGTCGGCCACCCTGCTACCAAAATCTTGGCTACAGCTGAAAATACTTCATGTTTCAGCGCAGGACAAAGAAGTTAAAGTTCATGCTTGATGGATAATCAGTCATTTTCTTTTACAGGCAATCACTTAAATCCTTAAAAATTTTAACTTGTGCTTATGCATATTAGTAGTGAGATATTAATTTCTTTCACAGGAAATTATATTCATGCGCTTGAGAGTTACCTTGAACAAGTTGAAAGTGCTTCGCAGATCATCTTTTGAAACGGAATAATCGATAGACCTTATTTCTTTAAAGACAATGAAGTGTATAGTTATCAAACAAAAATACATTATCCAATGCCTTTCAAATCATAATTTGCCTTCTGTTATCGTATGGTTTCAAACGATGAAGCGCAAGAGAGCCGTCGTGGAGGCCTTCGACTCCACATTTTCGTAAAACTTTCCATAACGTCATAGTTTAACCTTGGCCGTTTCAGTGGCGTTAGACAGAGCAAAGATGAGTGGTCAAACATACGAGTATTTGCCAAAAGAACTAATGCTTGCAAACAGATATTGCAAAGTAGTGCCGTGGCGGCACTGTTAATTATTAATTCAGGGAAACATTCAGTATGGGGATGACAAATTAAAAAGAAGTCTCTGTCCTTCTCAACCCCCACTCCAACAACGTAAATGAGACGGAATTAGTACTTCGACGAGGAATTTCACAAGAACAGGCTTGCGACCTGTGCAATCGATTGCAATTTAGATGTGACCTATAGTAGTCAGGCCGGTGAGCTGTAAGGCTCTGGCCTCGTATTCGAGAGGACGCAGTTTTGAATCCCCGTCCGGCCATCCAAGTTTGGGTTTACCATAGTTTCCTCAAATTACTCCAGGCGTATGCTGAGACTGTTCCTTGAAAAGACCATGGTCGAATTCCTTCAACCCAATCCTTTCCCTCCTTTAATGACCACGGCGTCGACGAGGCGTAAAAGTCGGAAAAAAGCTGCAGTAGATATCACAGAGAAAGAGTCGCGATCGTCGTCGCTATATGCATTAACCGGCAGAACACTAGTTACGTTTAATCACGCTTAATCGTATGACGGTTGGTGGTTATAGGATGGTAACCGTGACTACAGACGAAGAAACTGGAAACCATTCATGTTCACCACAAAGAATCACAAGAATCATTCGAATATTTAAAGTCGCTTATTCTTAAAACATTAAACTGATCTCAGCTACGAATCTCGACAGCTAGATTGCGGACGTAAGGGGTGACATCCATATGTAGATCACTAAAAACAAGTCTTTGAAATACTTATGGATTTAATATTCACGTCTTCAACTCATGCAAGTAAGTGCTGTACATAGGTCTAACGCTTGCTTCCTTACATACTTCAATACGGGTACAATACTTCAGATTCACAGACCTGAGTCATCTGGTAGCTCAGTGGTCACGCCGGCTAACTGGAGATTGAAAGGTCCCTGGTTCGAATCCCTATCTGAGCGGGGATTTTGAAAAGCCCTTAACCCCACCTTCACCTCTGTCACAGTTTGCTGTGTAATGTGAAGTACGCCAGAACGTTTCCGTGGTTCGGATTCCGTGTTATACTGTGGGTTAAGGGTAGCCGCGACAAAGGCGCATGCGCGGCGAAGAGAAACTCGGCCGAACTACAGGTCGTGGACTCCCGCCCAGCAGTGCCGTACGCCCTTTCTTGTATTATAGACATGTGCTACTTAAACTGGCATTGGTTAAAACAAGAATCAAATTCATTTATTTCGACTCTCAAAGAAGCTCGTGGGACCATCCCGCATGCGGCCCGAAATATTGATAGCGGATTCCATAATCATTGGATTAGACATGGCCGTCTCATTACATGTTCTCCGTGATTTCCCCATTAGGCTTCTGTTTTGGGGAGGGACGAATTTGCGGGGTGAATTTCTGTCCCGTGAGATGTATGCTGTTGAACAAATTAGAAAACGAGATAACGTACTCAGACAATGTCCCATATTCTTACAAGAGGTGAGAAATGGATGTAAGATAACTGTGAGAGTTAAAGTGGCTTTTTTCTTAAACATTTCCTGTCCAGAATTATTGATACTTCATCCTTTGCCATTAAAACTAAGGTATTTAGTCTTCATATTAATTGTTAGGAAGTCTTAAGCATTATTTCCTTTGTGTGTCAATTATTTCACTAATATTAAATTGTTGCTTCAAATGATGCGAGTGCTCTTGAATTAGAACAATGGTTGTTGCGAAATGTTAGTAATATTTTTATCAATAAATGTGAGTAATACTGTGTAATTATTTGAAAGCTTGTGAGTATTATTACCATTGGAGTACACGCGGTAAGACGTGTTTACTAAACACTGTTTAGGTTATCGCAGTGAGGTTCACAGAGTAATTCTCGCTTGATTAATGTGCAGTTTATCGTTAGGTTACCAGCTAGCTATTCCAATATTTTATATATTTTGTTCTTATTTCATTTCAGCTGTGAATACAAATCTCCTGGGAATGTTGAAATAAAGTTCGTGAAACGTACTGTGTTTCCATTATAACTTTTGTGTAAGCTAGAAAGATCTAGTTTTGCTCACTGTAAAAAATTACATTCGTCGTTTGCGTTGAAAAGTTGCAGTGTATGTCAGTAATGAGTAGGTATGATGTAAATTTGGCATTATTGTACCCTCTTCTGCTTTAACAGTAGTTTCATCTGGGCGACCGGCGCCGAGCGAATGAGGCGCCTGCGCTGTGTACTGCCCGGAAAACAAGACAGCGCGGTTGACAGCAGACCAGTCAGGCGCAAACAGCCGCACCAAACGGCATGCTCACAACACTCAGGGCAACAACTCTTAATACTCGCTTCTCTTAGCTCAAGAATAAACTCCACATCTGACTTTTTAAACCAGTCTCTTTAGGGAATTTGCGTCTGAGGAAGTGTAGTCCTACATCGGTACAATGGTATACCGTTATTAACCAACCGCACAATGGCTCGTTTGTATTGCAGCCTCGTTTCCAAAGCATTCGATGGCGATATAATGTAAGAATGGTTGTTTGGAGCCGGATGGTAACAGTTTGTGTTTAATGAAGCCTTCCAGGGGGGACTGGCTTGTGGTAGACCATGTTGGTCCGCACCACCTGCTTGCTGACCGCCTGGCTACTCAGCTGTGCAGTGGCAATACTACATCAGCAGCACAGGCATCGGATGGCCCCCACAGGTTAGTCAGCTGATGTTTTGCCCTTCATTTTTTGTCAACTTTTATATTCCAAAACACTTCATACCTTACTTCTAGTTTATCGACATTATTTTTTTCCTGTTTATATCTAGGACCAGGTGTATATTTATATATATGGTATTCGACGATTTAGCTAGCTCCACTTTTTCTTGTAATAACTACTGCTGTATGAGACTTCTCTCTTGTAATTTGAGACACTATAGTGAGGACAGCACATTATGAGAACAACGCGTAATTAAAACTACCCTTTCCCGAGGTTGGACTTGAACCGGTGACCCTTACAACATGAGGCTAGTATCGGCTTGTTTCAGGTTATATCTTCCAGCTGACGTATAAGGGAATCTACAACTTACATTTGATACTCCTGTATTTTTTCCGATATTAATTTAGCTGTTCGCGGGAATGAGTCCTGTGAGAGACTCGTTCAAATTCATTCTTTTAACTTCGAATTATCGTCTCTGATATTCATTTCTAGTTATCTTTTTAGAAACCTAAATCCTTCACCGATATGCACTGTTAGTTTTCGTATTTTAAATTTCTTCTCAGATAAGCTGGATAATTTACACAAGCGGTGCAAATAACACTTTTATGGTGTATTGTTCTTTTTAACCTGCTAGCTGCCAAAACTCTTTGTCTTTAGTGACGGGATGACATATTTTCCTGTTAAAGTTCATAAGTGTTTTTCAGAGTTATTAACAAAATGTTCGAAATAGTGTCTTGACTTGCCTTATGGTACGCTGAATATAAGAGTCAATTAACACTGCTTTGTAGCCAATTTTTAATCGAAATAATTTGTGGTATTTCTTCCACGCATTATTTTTATCTTGATTTCTATTTTTCTAATATTTTAATCAACGTTCGGTAAAAAAAATTGTCATCATCATATATTACGATGTATTGACATTCTTGATGATATCACATTTAAATATGTAAGTCATGTGTCTGCAGCAATGAAAAATCTGTGATGTTAATCATAATCATTCCTCCTACCGTCAATTTATCCCAGGCGACGTATCCGTTATTGTACTTACAATACTGCTCAATATTCAACATTCATGTTTCTGTTTTTCAGCTACTGCAGAATAGAGAAAAGTTTTACAAAATTTGAATTTTTAACACATGGTCAGGGAATAAGATACCCTGCAGGAATAATGATTATTTTCTGCATATTTATTTGCGTGTGGCTGATTGTGATAGTTTTCTGGTTTATAACAGTATACCGTTATTTATTATTATCCATACAACGGTTTCGTATTATCTGTTGGCTTTCTGAACAGATTCTGATTCTTCATAAGTATCTCAAAAGCAAGAAAAGAGTTGTTTTAACTTACGCCTGGTAGTTGTGTTAGGTTTCGCCACAACTGTGTTAATGAACTTGGCCAGCAGCGCAGCATATAATGAACATGATAACTTCCCTAATAATGACGTTATTGCTTAAAATGAAGTATGCCTCTACTTTAAATTCAAAATTTTCATCCTGATCACACTGCCACGCTTGTAGAACAATAAAAAATCTGTTTTATTAGTAACTTTCTTTACAGTATAACTACGTAGCAGCAACTACAATACACAAACTCGATTAGGTATTCTTGTAACAGAGAGACATTCAGATTTCAATGATAATACTCACGAGAATTACGGTGATCAAAGCATTTTTCTATTTAAAATCAGAACATACGCTTTACGCAGTTACTTGTGTATGACTTGCGTTCCGCTAATAAACTTCACAGAGATTCTTCTTAGCTTGTGAATGTAATTACAAGCAGTTAGACGCTGAAGACACTGATTGTTTAAATCTGTCCAGATCGTTACTATAATTATAGATTCACAAACAGCCTCAATTTTAACAGCAAGATGAAAAATTACATGTTTAGTACACCGGGTGGAGGCTTGTTAGTGACGTCTATCTCTTACCTCGTCGTCTTTGCCGCATACGACCATCCATCAATGGTTGTGCTCTCTTGCATGAAATTGAGCTTTACCTCTTGTGTTCGTGCCACATTTTTATGTCGCACGTAACAGCTGTCTGTCTGGATGTTACATATTTTTTGTGAAACTATAAATGAAATTTGCGGGAGATTCTGTTTCGCAGTTGATGTATGGACATTAAACGGTGTTTCTATATCTGTTCTAATTTCCTTGATACACATCTTTTTCTTTGGTGTTACCGCGCTATTATGTTTATTTTTTAGTATCCACGTTTCACTTGCATAAAGAAGTGTTGGAATAACTATCACCCAGTAGAATTTGATTTCATCTTTGGGTTTAATGTTTAAAATTTGTTGTATAGTGTCTTACAGTTTACATTAATTTTGCTTGTAGGCGGTATCGTTTTGACATCGTAACCTGAAATTAGATACCTGTTCAATCATTTTGCCATAAACTTCAATTTTTGTACGCATGGGATATTTGCCATGAAATGCCATTGGCTCTATTTTCTTTGAGGAAAACATGAGAGTGTATATTTCCACACTGAGATTAAAAATGTAAATTTTTCATGATGATCTTCCGATGCCACTGTTAGTAAAACAATTTGATAGTCAGCTAGCAACAGAGTATCAAAATATGTGTTGGTTAATTTTTGTTACTGACCTAATTGTTAACATACTGTATACTCACAGAATACTATATAGTAAAATTGTTGGATAGTTCTGTCTGTACATAAAATTTATTTTAGCACACTAGCGTTGATACAGATGACAAAATGGTAAAATTTGGAAATTTTGTCTGCCTGTCTGGGCATCACGCAAAAACTAATGCAGGGATTTCAACGAAACTGTACGTAGCGATAGCGTATGTCATGGGTTGCAACATAGATAAACTTTTACTATTTTAGTACCGTGGTTCTCAATGATAAGGAGGCCAAAACAGCAAATTTTTAAATTTTTTACTATCTCTCCACGCATAAAGCGAAAACCAGTAAACAGATTTTAATTAAAATTCAGATAGTGATAGTTAATGTCATCAGTTAACATATCTTCATCAGGAATATAGTTCTTCATGATAAAGAGACCAAAACGGTAAATTTCGGAAATTCAAAACTTTGTTCACGGATCAAACAAAAACACACCATTTCTCCGAAACTGTACATAGTGTTACATTAGTGTTAGCTCACGTTATGTTCCATGTGACAAGATATAAAAAAATCACCCGCTAATTTATTTTCTCAATTTAGTACTATCTGGCACAACCCTTCTAGCAATCAATATGTTTGCGGTTGAATATAAAGAAGTTGATTGGAATGCAATAGTGGGAGAAGGAAAAGAGGGCAATACTTTTGGTTTAGGAGAAAGAAATGAGCGAGGAAGCAGGTTGCTAGAATATTGTGAAAGATATAAGCTAGTTGTGGCAAACACACTGATAAGAACCATGCAAGAAGGATGTACACCTGGAAACGTCCTGGGGATACAGGCAGATATCAGCTAGATTTTATCATGGTCAAACAGAGATTCGGGAATTAGGTTCTAGACTGTAAAGCGTACCCAGGAACAAACATAGACTCTGACCACAATTTGATAGTAATGAAGTGCAGGCTGAAATTCAAGTGAACAATGAATCAATGTAAGCAGAACATACTGGAAGTGAATAAACTGAAACAATCTAGCACGAGAGAAAAATTAGCCGAAATGGTAGACTTGGGTCTAAGAAGTAACTCTGAAAGGAGATCAACCAAGGACGAGTGGAATGCATTAAAGACCGAGAAAACCTTCATTCTTTCATCATTAGATTATCTTAGTTTAATCCGCCTGACTTTGTCCTGTGAAGTTTATGAGTAATATATGTTTTACACGGAGATATTACCGGCATCTAATAAATTCAGCCCGCCTCGTCGGTTCAGTTGGTTGCGGCACTATGATGATGTCCGCCGCTCACACGGGGTTAGCTGGTTACAGGTTTGTTGGTGGAAATAAATTCAGAAATTGTCTGACAGGGTAGGAAAGGTGGTATTGCACAATTCCTAGTTACCACATTGTGCACTTAAGTCCAGGGTTAAATCCAAAATCTCTCCACAGTGCGCATGGAATGATGTCACACCGCACTCTTGATGGTGATTCGTGCGTTGGATGGGGACGTTAAGCCTGGCGTCCCATGCGTGTCTTTCGGAAGAGTAGGTATGAATCAGCCGGCTCCGCGTTTCACCCTCCACCCCTGTTCATATTCCCAAGAAAGTTCCCACGGAGAGGTATATCCTCCATGGTAACTACCTACGCCAGGATTCGGATATGGTATCTTACGGAGCAGAATTTAATTCAATACATGGACGACGGGGTACTTTTCTGTGTGGGTTACAGTACCTTAGCTAAGATATTATCTTTTTAAGTCACCCAGATTTCGCCCACGCCCATCCCCTTTGGGGGTATGACCTGGTGGCAGCTCTGATAGATGAACCAAAACCTGTGTGCCTTCCCAAAGCCTGACTACAGTCATTACCACTAACCTTTCACCTGGGCTTGGAATTTGCATATAGTTAGGCTGAACTGTCCCCGAATACAAATTCCTGAATTTGTATTCAAAAGACGAAATGTGAACAAGGAAAACCACATGTGAGCTATGTTTTAGTTACAGCTTGTCTTTCCGGAGTTGAAATCTTGGTTTTGGCGGTGTTGTACTTCATTGGTAAAGTGGTCTTGGAACGAACAGGAAATGGATCGCTGCCTATGTTTTTTTTTTATTTTTGGCCTCCTCCACCCCTTACTGCCGTCCTTTCGCTCTCCATTACTGCCTTCTTCGGCTTGGCTTCTCCGCCATTTATATTTATAACTTAAATATTTTTCTGTTTCCCAAGCTTTGCAGATACCGTTTTTTTTTTATCTTCTCCTAATGTGTTATTAAGTGATCAAAGAAGAAGACAATGGACTTTGGCATTTCCTCAAATTAAAGTTTTCACGTATCCAATGTTCTTCTTTAGCCGTCACATCATTGTTTTTTTTTTTTTTTTTTTTTTTTTTTTTTTTTTTTTTTTTTTGGCCGAAGTCTCAAGTTCTGAAGTTTTTACTTTTTGATTTGACGGTCTTTTTATTTTTGGTATCTCGTCCAGATAGCTTCCAAATTTTGTTTTGTATTTCGTCGTTTTCTTTAAACTCCAAACTTTAATTTTCAAGGTTGATACATACTCTTCTAAGTTCTGGGATGACTTCTGCAGTATATCCTGTCATTGCGTGTCCTAAAATCCATATTATACTGTTATGTTTCTCTACAGGTGTAAGCTTGAAATCCGGCTTTGTTAGGATATTGGTGAGTATTTTCCTGGGCGGTTTTTGCATCATGTGTGCCACTAAATGTTTTGTCCACGTCCAGATTGTTTGCGCTCTTCCGCAAGAGATTCGGTGTACTAGCGTATCTGTGTTGCCGCAAGTGTCACATCTATCTGTTGGCTTGAGGTGAATACGATGTAGCTTCTCATTGGTGGCCAGGGTCTCGTTGGCTACTTTGTACCAAAGAGCTTGAGATCTCGGACGGAATTGTTTTGTTGAAAATGTTTGCCCACACGTTTTTCCAGTTGATTTCCGGGTATTTAGTTTCTATTATATTTCCCCGTTTATGGGCCATCATACATGCGTAAATCTCTTTTGTTGTCTTGGGAAAGTTGTTCTTTCTTGTCTCCATGATATAGCTGCTTTCGATGAAGTACAGCCTGAAATGGTAAAGGGAATTATTGATATGGGCAATCCCTACCGGTGCCGTTGTACTCACCGGTTTGTAGTGTTCCAATAATTGTGCCGTTATGGTTTCTTTGTTTTCAGATACTTTCCTCATTGCCTGTATGAAGATTGCATTTGCTTTGGTTCTTGCATCCATTAAACCTAAACCTCCTCTTGCTTTTGGCAGGGTTAGCGTCTGGAAGTTGACTTTGAATATGTCACCTTGGCTCAGGAACCAGGATACTGCCCTCTGAACGCTTTGTATTATCCCTTTCGGTGCAGGGAGCACTTGGGCAACATAGTTTAATTTGCCAAGGACCGCCAGATTTATTAAATTTGCTTTCTGTATTTTGTTGATCCGTCTGGTTTTGTGCAGTTGCAGAGTGGCCCTTGTGTTGTTTAACACTTCTCGCCAATTGATTACACTCATTTTGAGTGGATTGGTTTCTAGCCACACACCTAAGGCCTTGTGTTTGTTCATTTGTTTGAATCCATAAGTATTTACAAGATTTTGAGCTCCTGATCCAATGTAAAGTATGCCTGATTTGTCCATGTTGACTGTGGCGCCACTTTCAGGGCCATAAATCTTTATCTGGTTATTAATTGTTACTAGGTCGTCATTGTCGGTTACGTAGAACCCAATATCGTCTGCATAAGCTCTTGTAGTGTATCTTCTACCTTGGAACGTTATACCCTTTGTCAAGGAGTGGATGCTCCGTAGTAAGGGTTCCGTGTATATGGCGAACAAGACCATTGAGAGGGGGCAGCCTTGTTTCAGCCCTCGGCCCATACGAAAATTTTTTGAGATGAATCCGTTTACTAATACACTTGTGGTAGCACCGTTGGTTAGTTTCTTGATTACTGATACGAAGCTTGTTCCCATGCCCATTCTCCTCATGGTATTGTATAAGAACTGGTGTTCGACACGATCGTATGCTTTATCGAAATCTAGGAAGAGAATTCCCGCTTTTAGCTTCAGGTTGTCTGCCAAGGAGATGATATCTCTATGTTCCAAGATTGCATGTTGGATCCCGCGATTAGGGATCGGACCTGCTTGGTACGGGCCAAGAATTTTGGTGAGTAATGGTGTTATTCTTCGTTTCAGGATACGAGTCAAAATCTTGAAGTCGGAGTTCAGTAGCGTTATGGGTCTTAACTTTCTGATATTCTTCGTGTGTGGTGTTTTTGGGATGAGAATTATTATGCCTTCCGTGAAGGCTTCAGGCAATCGTTCAATCTGCCATATTTCATTGAATATATCGACCATCTTGTGGGATATGATGTTCCAGAAAGTTCTATAAAATTCCAGGGGAAGACCGTCTTTACCGGGAGATTTTCTTGTTTTCCCAGCCATGAGGGACAACTCTGCTTCTTCTAGTGTGATGTCTCTGGTAATCTCTCTTCGCTCGTTGTCGTCCATGTATTCATTTATGTGGTTTAGGGTGGAGTCCCTGTTATCTCCGGTTGTGGTGGAGGCACTGTAAAAGGATGAAAAATGGTTCCAGATCATTGCGGGAATTTCCTTTTGGTTGGTTGTTCTGACTCCATCTTCCGCAGTTATGTTTGATAAGTACTGGGAGTTTCTTCTTTTTGTCGCCCTAATCAGATGGTATAGCGATGCCTTCTCTTTCTCTACTAAGTCCACGCTATCGGTGTTGACTAGAAGGGATTCCATTCTTGATGCTTGTAGTTTGTTAATTTTGACTTTATACTTTTTAATCAGTACGTGGTCATGGATGGTGTGCACGTCTTTTTTGTACAGGTCCTTCAGACATCTGTAGTAAAATTCCATTGTATTGTTTGTCCAGTGATGTTTTACGTGTGAGTAGGCGATAATAGCTTTTCTTATTCTTGGTTTCGCATGGGTTATCCACCAGCTTAAATTAGAGATATACTTGTGGCAGTTTCTGACACTTGAAAGCCAGGTGGTGATGACGCTTTCCTTACATTCAGCATCGCGAAGAAGCGAAACGTTCATCTTCCAGTATCCTTTACCTCTCTGAATATTAATTGGGTCGCTCTTAATTCTGCATATGTATGCACAGTGATCGGAGAAACTTAAGGGTACTATTTCATCGCTACTAACTGCTGGGTCTAGAGTGTTGGATACGTAAATTCTATCAAGTCTGCTTTTTGATGTCGGGGTCATGTGTGTGTGACTAGTTTGGTTTCCGTGCAATGCCCGAAACGTGTCCTTGAGGCCTAATCCTTCGACCATTTTTGCTAATTCTTGACAGATATTAGTGTTTGGTCTTTGGTCGCTTCGGTCAATTACGCAGTTAAAGTCACCGCCTATTACAAGTCTGGTCGGTTTCTTGCGTAATAAGTAAGGTATATCACTTTTGAAGAATTCTGCTCTCTCCTGTTTTTTATTAGTGCCTGAGGGTGCATATAAGTTGACGATGCATATGTCCTTGATGTATACTGCTATACCCCTTCCGGATGTTAAAATTTCCGGGTTTGTGTAGGACAGTCCTTCCTTGATTATTATTGCAGTTCCGGTTTTGCAGTGGGAGTCTAAATTGGTTATGGTTTCGTAACCGAAGAGTTCAAACTCCCTGATTATCACTTCTTGCATGAGTGCGACGTCTATTTGATTTTGGATAAGAAATTGTTGCAAGACATAAAACTTTGTTTTAGCTGTTATGCGATTGATGTTAATCATTGTTAGTGTCAAGACTTGATTCATTGTGATGGTGCTTGGCCTTGGTTGTCCGCCAATCCATTAGTGTCCGACAGCAGCTGTTCCATACGTCAAGTCTGTTCTATACCGTTAAGTTTCCTATTTACGGTCTACAGGTGTTTCCTTGTGAGTTCGTCGCTGCGATTTGTATTCAGGAAGTCTGCCTGACATCCTCTATGTCTTCGTTCTGATCGTTGTCTGCCCAACTAAAGGGCATACCTGCTGTCTCCGTACCTGTTTCTCGGTGTCTGACTGAGTTTGGATTTAACTCTGCATTAAATGTTGGCAGGCTCTTCCCGATTTGTTGCTTTTTGAGCTTTTTCCAGTGCCTCTAGCATCGTCTGTATTTTCTCTTTCAGTAGATGTTTCCCTAGTTTGTTTACTTTTCGTCTCTGGTTGATTTCTTGCACGGCGTTTCTTACTGAGTTTGGGCTCCACTCGGTTTCTTCTGCTGTCGACGGGACTTCAGTTGTCAAATTCGTTTCGTCCTTCTCGTCGGCCGACTCCATGCTATCGTCGGTTTCTGCCTTATTTTTCAACGATTCAACTTTTCTCTTCTGTTTTGTCTCTTCCATGTTTCTTATTGTCTTTTCTATCAAGTCTCCTTCTTCTTTTCTTGGTAAGTTTTTCGCTTTTGTGTTCATGGTTTTGGATACCTCGTCACACCTTGATTCTTCGGTATTCCTTATGTCGTCATTTTGTTGTTCCCTCGTTTCTCTTCTTGTTTTCGTCTCCGTGTTCCCACTGTCCGTTATCGTCAGTGGTGGAAACTGCTGCTGATCTTCCAGTGGCATTTCTTCATCTTGTTTCGGTGTTCCTGTTCGTCTAAGGTAGGTTAGCGGTAGTACTGTCGGTTGTATGCGGGGGCAGTTTGCTCTGATATGTTGTATTGAATTGCATAGAGCGCAAGTTCGGGGCTGGCCGTCGTATACAACCAGTGCTCTAAAACCGCATACATTGATGTATGATGGTATGTGCTTCGTTATCTCCATTTTTACTAGCCGCACTCCATTTGCTTTCTTAAACCAGATATTGCCTCCCCATTTGTCTTCTACGATCTCTGCCACGTTGCCGAACGGTTTTATTGCTTGTAGAATGGCTTCATTAGATATTTCAAAGGGCAGATTTAACACTCTTATCTGTCTTTTTCCCATTCCTGCGTTCGTTACTTGAACATTGCTTACGTTTCCATCGGCATGATGGAATTTCAGATTCCCGGTATTTGATTCAATTACACTAACACAATGTTCCTCGCTTATCATTTTAACAAAAACGCAGTTCTGGAAAGAGTCTAGTTGTATTCCCAGTATTTCTTCGTCAATTAGCTTTACTTTATCAAACAACCACTCATGTATTTCATAGGCCGATGGTCTTACGTATGCTCGATCAAATGTGAATTTCACTGTGTTTTGTTCTTGTTATGGCGGTGGAAGCCATCTCTTACCTTTTACTGCAGAATTCGCCTAAATGCGGCTGCGTTGATGGGTTTTCAATAGCTCACACACAAACTTCACACTAACACTGTTATAATAGCTGCGGCGTTAACGGAAGTTGCTGACGGGCTCTGATAGATGAACCAAAACCTGTGTGCCTTCCCAAAGCCTGACTACAGTCATTACCACTAACCTTTCACCTGGGCTTGGAATTTGCATATAGTTAGGCTGAACTGTCCCCGAATACAAATTCCTGAATTTGTATTCAAAAGACGAAATGTGAAAAAGGAAAACCACATGTGAGCTATGTTTTAGTTACAGCCTATCTTTCCTGAGTTGAAATCTTGGTTTTGGCGGTGTTGTACTTCATTGGTAAAGTGGTCTTGGAACGAACAGGAAATGGATCGCTGCCTATGTTAATGTGCAATCCCAGCAGTCGCTTCTTATGTCAGAATACGTTACTGAATTTGGTGCATTCTGTAAGCCGTAATTTCACATTAACATCTGAGTTAATTTAGATTGTAATGAAATCGGTTAGGCTCGCCAGGTGTCTTTGCATAACACTCACCGATAAACTAAGCGTAGAAAATATTTTATGAGGATTGAATTTCCGTATACGATACACACAAAGAGGGAAAAAACTAATTCTTTGTTATTGTTTTATTTTTTAACTTCGAAGTCGTTGTTGTAGTGTTTTCAGTGTCAGTTCATAAAAAAAATGTATTTAATTTATATAATTTTAAAATTATGTATCTCCTGTAGAATCACAATGACAAGTAACCTAGTGTTGAAAACCGAAGAATAGAAGACAGTACTAGTGTCTTTGGTTTTCAGTGGAAGAATTATCTGAATACCAGGAGCATAGTGATGGTACCGGGTTGGGAAGCAGATAGGTAATATTTTCTGTTCGCCCACCTGTGACGAAACAGAATGTAACTCCCACACATTGTTCAGCAGTATACCAGCACACGCCAACTAGGCCCATTCAGAAAAGTGCACATGCCTTGAAATTTAAAGCTGTTCTTTGAAAGCTTTCGAATTATGTTTCGATTTAAAGTAACTAATAATAAAAAGTGATGAGGTGTATTTTCTAGAATTAATTTTCATATGGTAGTTCTGATGAATAGCCATAATACGGCACTGCAGTGAGGCCTGGAAGGGGAGCTGATTGTGGTGGCGCACGGTGGACTATGCGGCTGCTCCTCTTGGCTGACTCGTTCATTAAGCCGAGGTCGGAGCGAGGACACTCGTCTGCATTACACAAAGGGGCGCCCAAACAAGGACTCCGCACCGACTTCCGGCCCGTCTGTTGCGCGCGCGAAGAAAGACGCCGAGCCAGCGCCGCGACGCCTCAGCTCCTCAACAGCCACGCCATCTAGCATACGACCAGTGGGTGTGCTCTTCTCTGGAGTAACACTTGTAACTTGATTAGGTATCGTACTTGAACATTACCAACCAACTGAATTTAACAGTGTTCTGCAGACTTGTGTGTCTGGTGTGAGGTCTATGCCTTTTGTTCGTTGCTACGCGGTGGAGTAATCACCCGGAGCACTCGGCCCGTCTCAGACTTGAAGAAGATCTCTGGTTGTACTCAATAACAGCGGGAATAATTTTCCGTAATGGCTGCCTCCCGCGTGCGCTGTACACTGGCTGGGGTCGAGTGCTGCCTAGGGGAACACGGCTTTTAATTAACTGCCGCGTGCAACACACGAGGTGCAACATATTCAACAAACACAATTTCTTCTCTTTCAATTAGAATAGAAAGTAGAAACACCAACACCATAAAATTATTTTACTAGCAATACGTCGTGATTTATCTTTTTCCGAAATATTTACTAAACATTCAATACAGTTATCTGTATTAATTTTGCAAGAACGGAGACTTTCCCGACGTATGCTTGAAATGAAGTCTTCACTGGTGTACCACCGGATAGTGTTCGGCGGTACACCCGTGAAGACTGTATTAATTTTATTTTAAAAGTTTCCAACTATCCATTCAGCTGCTCTACAGGTATTAAATATTTTAGCTTCCAAACAGTCTTTAATACTTTACTCCATCGTCGTTACTACTGGTAAACAGGAGGATACCAGGCATTCTGAAAACAAGTAACAATGGTAGCCTATAGAGAAATGCAGAAACAATTTCAGAAACAAGTGTTGTGCTAGAAGCCATATGACGCCCATTTTTTAGCTTTTTAATTTATTCCTTAAACTCTTATTCGAATTGTCTGTTGTAAAAACCTACCAAATATTGATATTCATTATACACTATAAATCAAAAAAAAAAATCTTTTATAAATGATTGGATCAAATTCAAAATACCTTAGAACAGAATCTCTGAGAATCTGCCAGTAGTTTATTGTCCAGAAAGGCGTGGAATCAATTTTTTACTCTTTACTCTTTAGTTCTTGCCAAATCCATGTTTTGCTACGGATTCTGCGTAAAGCATGTTTTAATACTTTTCCCATTCCTGGAGAAATAAGATGTCAATGAGGCGTCTGATTTTACCGACTGGAGGGCTAAAACAAAGAGAGAGTCCTGACCTACTTGTTTTAAGAAAGTGGGTCAGTGAGTTATACAAAATTGTTTTACTCTAGCGAAATACTCTGTACGCTGTTAAATTATAGCACTATGTAATATCCGCATACTATTTCTACTATGGTGCGTTGTGTTTAAGGCAAGATATCGCTAAATGTTTAACTTCATGAATGACTATTTTAACTTTCTCCATTTATCCCCAGGTGAATGACAGTAAATTATTTATTTAAAGTCGTTGCCTTCTATACTTCATTGTTTCTTTTGTTACTTTCCGTGTGCTTAGGGAATCTTTACATTTTTTGACTATTTCTTTTCACAGGTTTTTCTATAGGTTTACAGACTATTAAAATTTCTATTCAGTTTGAAATTGCAGTGCAATGTAATCAGAGTAGAGTTAGTGTCAATATCAACTAACGACATGATGTGAAGTGCATAACTTGCTTTCTATATCCCTGCTTTATAATGTATTTTTACTGCTTGTCATTAGGGCCGGGAGTGGATTTGGTTTATGGAAGGAAATCAGTCACAGACCATTGAAAGAACCATACTGGTACTCACATGTATTGATTTTAGTAATGCATTGAGATCTATACTGTCGGATGGGGAATGGAACCAGCATCCTACCGAATGCAGTGCTCACTCACCTGGTTCGGTGACGCAGTATAGCTAATACTCTTGACGTGTCCATACGCATTAAACTTTTATGATTCTTTAAATGGTTTGGTTGCTAGTACTTGTTGTATTTCTCGTAAAATTTTAACATCGCGCTTATTTTATTTCTCTAGCCCAAAATTCCACCAAATGCTCTCTTTATTTATTTCTCCTGCTACTGCATTACTGCTGCACTTTTTGAAAAGTCTAGAATCCATACATACATGTACTATTGTAATGGGTTAAAGCTTAGTTCATCTACTCATCAAAATAACTACCGTATAAATTAATTATTCATAACACTTCACCTGTCTGACTGTTCTTTTTTTTTTCTTTATAGAATCGACATCAGTAATCTTGCTGTGTGATATTTAGTCTGCATTACTTATGTCAAACCTTATATGGCTTCTTTCATGAAACTAACGTCCCTGATCTCAGCGACGTCTAAGTCTCGATGAGAATAACCTCTACGTTAGACCAAACCACCTCATTTCTTGCATACGGAAAACTGGATGTCTGCAGATGCTTAAGAGTCAAGGTATCGACGCAAAATCTAACGACATAGTAGCGTCTAGTTTCGTGGTACAGAAACACGTTCAGGAAATGAGAGATGATTTTATAAGTATCAAAATTCAGTTATAACCATCAGCTCTTTTTGCTTTGCAATTGAATTTTATTCTCATTTATAATACTCCCATAATAAATATGACGAAATATGGTTTAACCTGCGAAATGTAGTGACAGTACAAATTCCGTTTTATCTGCTAGAATAATTTAAAATCATAAAATTAGGAATAGAGGTATTTCGAAGAGTAAATCAAGTAAGTAACCCATTAAACTGACTGACATTTCAAGTAGAAAAATATTTTCATTTAATTTCGATTGACTTCAATTATTTACGAAAATACTTCAAAATTGTAAATTTTCCCATATATTCCACTCACTAGAATTTACGGTTGCTCCAATTAGAGCTTTACATTATCCAATCTACCTGAACCTTTCAACATTACCCGTTCCGATTCGTTCAGCGTCTATTTAGATTAGGTTAAAACCTGAGGCTAGCTAAACGGAAATTGTTTTTCACTTTTTTTTTTTTTTTTACTTATGGCTTTACGCCTTGTCGACGTCGAGGTCATTAGAGGCGGGATGGGACTGGGGACAAGGAACGGGAAGGAATTTGGCCATGGCCTTTTGAAGGAAGCATCTCAGCATTTGCCTGGAGTGATCTGGGGAAACCATGGAAAACCTAAATCTGGATGCCCTGACCGGATTCGAACCAGCGTCCTCCCGGATGCGAGGCCAGAGCGTTAACCGCTCACCCATCACGCTCGGTTTCCTTTTCATGCTGTTTGACTTATTTAAAATTTACACCTTGTTTGTAAAAAGGCAATTTTTATATTTTATACGGACAGGTAACAACTTCAAATGTTTTACGAAAGTAAAAACAAGTGCATTTTATGTTATTAGAATATTTTTACTGCACAAATATAATCACTATTTTAGATGATTAAACGAATAAAATGAAATATATTGCGTTGTTTTTTTTTTGTGTGTGAAATGGACAAGTCACATGTTTTAAAATAGTTTACTGAATATACCACCTACAGCGTATAGAATTGCCTTAGTAGTTGCGTATGAATGCTTTGATGGAGAAAACTTATTAATGAACGTTCAGATCAAACGAGTATGGCAGTCGTTTTGTCACGAGCTATAGGCTTACAGTATATGGCACAGGAGCAACTTCTGGTGATTTTGAATATTTAAACTTGAATTACGAAAATTGAAGCTTATAAGGAATATTACCTGCAACTTGTAACATTTAAATGAATAGAGAAATTATGTGAAAGTTTTTCAATCCATGAACTGGATTGGGGTCGAGCAGTCCGTCTCGTATCTATTTTTGACTTAGTATAGGTTACGATCTTTCTTATTAGTGCTTAACAGCTTCTTTCCCCACTTATGAATTTCAGTTGCCTTTTTTAATCATTGTTAATGTTTAAATCAGCTGAAAAATCTTTGAAGATCCATCAAGTAGCCTACTTCTTAGATCAAACTAATCGAGCCGTAGTTTCCAGTTCTATTTGCCTCTCTCCATTACGGGTCCGCACTTCTGTAACTCATTGTTAGACCTCCACCCAGACTCTACCTAAGTAATGTCTCCAGGTATAGTAAGATATTGTGGAAACATTTTTTGATCTACCTAGTAATCTCATAAAATCTTCAAGATCTGCCTATAACTTCCTAATATGAATATTCCTGCTTCTTTGCAACACTTCCTGCTCTGATATTTTTGTTGTTATCGCTGCATAACAGTGCCTAACGGTTTCTTCCCAACTGTGGGCTTATATTTACCCCTTTTTCCTAATCTCTGTAACCTCTTCTCTGTTCTTATCCGTAACTCCATGGATGCCATCTCCTCCTAACGTAGCTTCTCAGTTTTCTACTTCAACTCATTCAAAGTCTCACCTCTCCTCCCCACCCCCTTCCTAGGTGCGGTACTATTCTTAAAAAAAATTCCTAAGCTTTCCTCGTTGTTGCTGTTAATTTCTTGTTTGGCTGTTTCATGTGTTCTCCACTGTCCTCTTATTTCCTTACTCTGCTATCTTCTGTTCTTACCAGACTCTGCAGCATCTTTGCCATTTTGAATACCTCTCAGAAGTGTTAATATTTCAATTCCATTTATTTAGAGTCCCCTTCCATGTAAGTCGCAGTGTTTTCTTTAATGACTTTTATGATCGGACTTATTCCCGCAACCACTACTATTAATGATAGGTTTCAAACACACATACTTATATACTGAATTTATTATAAAATGGAACTAAAGTTGCATTTAAAGAAAAAATTTAATGATTTCCTGCATAGAGTTGCAAGTTTACATTTGGTGCACCGAGGCACTCTTTCTAATTTATGTTTCTTTGGAACATGGCGTGTAGGTCTTAAGCCGAAAATGGAACCAAAATTGTTACACCATAGCATCATAACTTCATTTTGCGTCATTGAATGGAACAGAACCGAGCGACATACGGCAGCATTTCGCAATGGTTTCAAGTGCAGAGTTAATTGCAGTATGTACATTTAGTGCTGTCAATAACTCTGGAAGTTAGCTTTGATCTGATTACTGACATCTCAACACCGAAAGCCAAATATGCTCGTTTCGTGCGCAATTGACCACTTCGGTGTTTACATCCATTATCTAACTCTTTGACATTTTGTTAAATTAGTCTCTGTGCAAGCATTGAAATAGTGTTTGTAGGTACGTATATCTATTTTACGATCACGTTGTAAAGCCCCTTTGATTAAATATCTGGCATAAATTAGTACACCAAAGAACGATTTAAAATCCAAAAAGATTTTTAAATGTGGTGACTTTGATTTAGCATACAGGAATACGTCCAAATAGTTACAACCTGTGAAGTGAGGCGGCCAAAGCACCATTTAATGTTCAAATACAACTATTTTACAGCACCTTATTTGTTTTTAAGAAATGATAACCATGCCACTGAATTACTGTTTAATAAGCTAACTAGTAGTAAACTTTATAATCTCGCGCCGAGCTGTATATCATAGAGAGGCAAGCCTATTTTCATCGGCTCGGTGGTCTAGCAGGAACACTCCTAGACTGGCGCTCGGAAGGTTCCAGATTCGCTGCTTCTTACGCGGTTTTGTTTAGTTTTTTTATTGAATTTTTTCGCGAGAAAAAATTGTCGTGATATACATGATTGTAAATCCATTTTTACAAGGAAGCGTGCGACTTGGCTCCTACCAAAAATGAATGACATTAATAATAGATAATCGAGTTTGAATAGTCTATGATAGCTAATACTTCCAGCTCTATTTAGGCAAATTCGCCGCTCAGGGGAGTTGTACTGAAGTCTTAATTACTACTGCAACTACAAGACCACCAATACGAGATGTGAAAAAATTGGTTGATGGTATTCTGAAATAAAGATTAAGTTTATAACAAACAAGCAAAACAATTAGATTAAGAGAATCAAATTAAAACATCATACGATCGTCAAAGTTGGCGCCCCAATGATACTAATAACACCGATGAGCGTATACTTGTGTGTGAAGTTGGCTGAGCACCTGAATTTCAGAGTTTGCTGGAGGAGTCGTGCAGAGGAGCGTTACTAGTCTTTATATATAGATGAATGTATGTTTGTTAGTTTGTTTGTTCTTCATACAAATCCACAGTTTTCTTCCGATCTCAATGAAACTTTGCACACTTATCCTTTGAAACAAGGAGAAAAATACTGTCTACATTTGGTTGAAAAATTATCTGTATAAATAACACATGTTGCCTCATAACTTCGAAATACGGCGATAGACAGACACGTTGGATATGGACGTATCCGTACCGTGTTTCCGTGAAATGGGCTGGCACGTCAGTGGCTAAAGCGCTTGCTTACGAACGTAGTGATCTCCGATTCAAATCTCCGTGGAGGCTAAGATTTTTAAAAATTGTTTTTCATCGTAAGAGTCAGGCCTGGGCCGTAGGTTATTCGGATTGAATGTTAAACTATAGATATTAGAAAGTTATGGGTGCAATGCGACGCAAATCGTAGGTAGTCTTGCAATGTTGTTGGTGTACACTTTTTTACGTTATAATGATCCCTCAGGTGTTGTTCGCAGTCAGTGTGTGAGTGTGAACCACAGTAATATTATTTATAAACACGGAAGTAAGTCTCTGTCTTTTTGTTACGTTTTGAAGACTAAATGGCTATATCGTTGTGATGGAATTTTATAAGGAAATCGGTATGAAGGGCACAGGATATTTTTTTCCAGTATGATTAACAGTTGTAGTAACGAAATTTTGAGACCTTATCGAATGGTGACAGAAATATGTTGGAAATTGATTCTCTTCAAGAGACAGGTTCGACATTACAATGATATAGTGATAGCTTTCCTGTCATATTATTCCGACTCGATATTGTTTGGGACCAATCCTTCGTTACCAACAACTTTCTATATTTAATTCTGGAAAAAAAATTCTTAATCCACGTGTACTAAGTCGCGGGTACGAGCTAGTAATGAATAAAAGCAAAAACATAGAACAAGCGGATCTGTATTCATAGTTGACAATGATTGAAACATTTGGAACAGTGGCAGATTTGCATCTGTCACGAGCTAGGCAATACCTCATGAAAATAAAACCGGTAAGAAATCAAGAAACTTCAAATAAGAGTAAAAATTTGGATTTCTTGCACACACCACACAAATGCAAAACGTAGCTGCAGGTTGATTTCGATTGAATTTCCAAGTTTTGAGGCGATGATCTAAGTACTGGCGATGAAAGAAAAATAAGGAATAAAGTAACAAGTGCTTTTGTGAGAGGTGACAAAGATAAGGGAACGTGGAATGCACTTATTGAAGAAAGGCTAAAAAGAGAATAACACGAACAAAATTGATCCCAGGAGATGTTTCGTATTACCATCGACTGCTAAAAGCATCAGTGTGAAACCTCTGCAACCATCTCACAATACACGATGTTCAATACTACAATTTGCTACCAAAACAGGTCTTTCTCTGACAAGTACATGCGACTGCGAAGAAGAAAGTACACATGAGCAAACGGTGGAGGATGTGGATTAACGGCGGAGATGAGCATATCATAGCACTAATGACTAAAGATATTCGAAATATGTGGTAAAGAGACTTTGCCCCTGATTGACACAGTTTCGGAACAATACGGCCAACGTCAGAACTGTTATTGCAACCAGCTTTACAATTACAATATTCTCTTGTGGACACTTCCTTCTTTTGATTTGCTATGTCAGTTGTTTCGATTTGTGACCGATTGTTTGCTGTTAGCTCTGGTTTATTCAGTTTCTTGTAGAAAACAGAAAATAGTAAGCATTTATAGTTTGCCGTTGTATTATTTATTTGAATATGTTGCTACGCTCCACCTTATGAGCTGTTGTGTACGTAATTTGTACTTGGGTTAATCGAAATAACTTCTGACACATAAACAAGACAGTTTTGGCTTGGTACGACGATTTGAGTCTCGATCTGTTGCATTTGAGAAGGAATTCCAAATACAATTTTTAGGCGGTTTCTCGGCGAGGCGTGAACTGAAATGGTCAGCACTGCCTGTCCTGAGAACTAAACATTTGCCACAGAGGACAACACGAAACTTACGGAAAAACCTTACACAATTCACAGGAAAAAAGTCTGCACCCACCCTGCGCCTGTCGCTCTTCATCCAAAATCCACTGCGAGAGGTTCAGCACGAAGCTGGATGGTAACACGATTATTAAATCGAAAAGAAAAAAACTAAACCTTGCGGAAAGTGAAAAACTCCGGAAAAATTATGGTAATACATTAGATGGCGAGCTTGCTGAGATAAACAGTTTTGCAAAATTAATGTCCCCTCACAATTTTCGCTATTCACTTGAATTCAACAAAGTTTCTAGAATATAGTATGGATAAACATTCACATTAACAAAAACTAGTAGTCTATTATAATACTGATTTTTTTTTTTTTTTTTTTTTTTACAATTAGAGAAGGCGAAGCTCAATTTTAAATTTATGCTGGTAAATGTAAGATCCTTTCACTTATTAAAACTACTGGCTCTAAAATCTGTCAGAATATTTTTTGTTACATGTCTAGATGGTTTGCTTGGAATGCCGGAGGTACGGCAACGTATTCACTCTCATCGCCTTGACGTTAGTATGGCCGTGGTCCTGCCCAGTGTAAAAGTGTGCGGTAGAGACTGGAATGCGGAATTCGGCATAGAGCAAAATTTCTCATTTTATCACAGTTCTGATTCCCGGTCGGGCTGTGGACTGTTACAATACTTACAGATACACAATGGGTCACTGAGATAGCATTTTGAATTTTCACATATAATTCGGGCTCTATGTCTAAAAACATTTGTGACACGGAATTCCTATGTACGTTATGATTTGAAGTAGCTGTGGTTGTTGCAGTTCCGGCAGTGGAGGTCGAGGCTGTGGAGAACCGTTCCGTGGAGCTGCCGTGTAACGTGACGCCCCCCGGTCACGACAAGCTCCACATGGTGCTCTGGTTCCGGGACGACGCGGGCATCCCGCTCTACAGGTGAGAACCACTACACCACTCAGTCGGCGAGTTTCATCCCCGATCCGACCACTAACGACTTGGTTCCTTCAAAAGGTAGCGACATTCCCTCCCTCCCCCCTGTACCTTGCAATCAGTTTTCTCGTTGTTCTAATGTTCTCGTGGTCGACGAGTCGTACATACTTTAAAAATGGATGTGATAGAATGTAAACAAGTCTAAAGGTAGTCGCAAGTGATAAACTTTTTTATTCAATGTTGGAACATGGTGTTATAATGTGTATAATTAAAAGTGCTTGAATGAATTTCTACAGGGACGCTAGGAAAGTAAAAACTTTAAAGGAAATATCACAATAAAATTTATCGTTCCTGCAAAACATGAAATAAGTTGATACATATTCTTCGCGGGTTTGCCGCCGGATCACATTTTCTAACCACAAGCTTTCGGTGACTTGCACCGCCGCCATCATCAGGTCTGTTGGAACTGTTACAACAGTAAAAATAAGGATGATATAACAGCGTATGTGTTTACTTGTACAGTCACGAAAGAAACTACATCTGTTTGCCGTCAAGCATTCTAGTTGAAACCACTCTCCGCCTAAGGCACCGAAAGAAGTTTTGCTTACAGGAATTTCTTTTCATGAGCAATGATTACAGTGTGTTGTCACCTGACGTCGGCACTGGTCAACAAACCTCTCTTATTTTTTCCAAGTCTGTAATGAAATCATAACCATGGGCATTAACGTTACTTTGTGCGTCGTATCTCATTATTTAATAATTAATCGCTGGACTACAATTTCTATTTTATAGACCATGACAAAATTCTTCAAGCTATAAATGTTCTAAATATTATGATTTTAGTAGTGCCTTTACTAGTTGTTACGTTTACAAAAATTCAACAACGTATGAACACAAGAACGTACTGAATAATGGTGAAATCATACTGGAATTGACGAAGATGGCTCAAAAAGATCATGTAACTTGTAGATCCGTTAAAATCCTGTTATCAAAAATAGAATTTATATCCATTTATGACAGCTCGAAGGAAGTACTGGAATCGTGCGAAATTAACCCACGAAAATATCAAAGCGTCTTTACTTTTGATGAACTTTTGTTGAATGTTTTCACCATGTTACAATAATTATTGTGATAGTCTTCCGCCAATATAGTATTAACGATATATTTTGTACAAAATTGCGTATTAAACTTCCCTGTTCTGATATCTTAAGTTTATCACTTACTGATCCGTTTTTTACGACCTTATAACTAAAACTTTCTCTGTATGTTATATATAATGTATAATACTTTCTAACAAACCAAGAAAACAGTATCGTGTTCGGCTTGTAGTGGTAATCCTATTTGGAAGTTGACAGATTATTTATGGGACTTATTTACTAGTAGTATAATAGTTGTTTACTTAGTAACAGTACCTGTTAATCAACTGATCTTGCGTGAGTTTGATGAGCTGAGTGTGTACTACATTAATAACTTTCATGGTGACGTGGAAGAAGG
The DNA here is from genome assembly GCA_031002005.1 of Vandiemenella viatica. Classification (NCBI taxonomy): domain Eukaryota; kingdom Metazoa; phylum Arthropoda; class Insecta; order Orthoptera; family Morabidae; genus Vandiemenella; species Vandiemenella viatica. Next base: position 172,700,716 of record JARYHS010013630.1, on the reverse strand, counting down.
CGTACTCTGGTTAATAACAGCTCTCGTGTCGCGACGCACAGCTTTTATTTGTTACTGGCATGAAAGGTTGTACTCGTGAATAAAATAAGCAAACCACTGATGTTTAAGTGAATCAAAACATTTCAGTAGCTTCTATTATTTGATTTTGTAGTTTCTTTTGGGCTTTTTGGAGTCAGATAAGTCCATCAATAAAAGTTGGATCAAATACTGAAAAGTATCCTGTTAACCTTATATTACTGCTCATTTACCTGAATGTATTGCCGTGCTCATATGTATCCGAATAACATCACTCGTTCATACATTCATTTTCTCCAGCAACTTATTCAGGTAGCATACAAAATTAAAGCTCCAGCACCTCACAGAAGTGAAACATATTTCGGCGTATTCGCTTTGTAAACTGAATACTAGCTAAGTTCAGGCAGTCGCTACGTTGTCTTTTAATTTTGTAAAAAATACAGGAATTATCACACATCCATAAAAGCAACTAATACTGAGAAAGTGCTCTTACCTTCAGCAAAATGAAACTTAATATTTTCACTGTATTACAGTTTGCTAATACTCTGAAAGACACAGAAGCAAATCTCTTGCCTTCATGCCTTAGTACTGATATTACTAAGTACGTATTCTGGACATCTAAGCCAAGAGGCACTCGACGAGAATCATGGGGTACTAACTAGATCGGCCTTTAGAACATCATATGTAAAACAGGCAACTGCATTGCACGGAACTATGTCTTTCATGTATTCCGTCGCTCTTTTTGTTTTCCCAAAGAGTTGAAGAGTTTATTCCTCGGCACTAGTTGGACATCGGGCTGAGTGGGGCTGGGGAGACGTTTAATTTCAAAGGAATCCTAATCTCAATTAAACGCATTACACCCCGAGCTACGACGATAGCTTTTTTTATTTCTAAAAATAAGAGAGAGGAATCTTAATGCGTTTTGAGAGCTTTTGTTTGTAGCGGCAACTGTACATCAGTTTTATGAAATGTATTAAGATATTAATTTCAAAGGTATGGCTAACATAAACTGAACTGACGCAGTCTCATGGCCCCGGAAATATTAATTTATGCGTATTTCCCCAATTTGTATATTCACAAAAAATCATTTAATGGCAAAATTGAAAATACAAGTTACAGCCAAGCAATCTCAATTGTATGTGATAAACACAGATAACTGGAAATTTCTGCATCCAGATCATCAGCAGGAGTTTCCTTACAGCTGAGAGCAGGTTGTCATACACTAGGGCCGCAGACAGCGATAATACAGACGTAATACGGACCATGACATTTTACAAAAATTTGGAAACAATCATACTCAGCGGCCATGAAGCCAGACCACTTGCACTCGTGGTATCAATCATTCGGATGACTGATTATGGGCGGCACAACAACAGAACTGCTTGGTGTTAAACATCGACGCCCCTAAAGCTGAGCCGAAAACAATACAGCTTGCACTCAGAATGTTGTCAAATACTTCACGGAATACACCCTGCATCTATGCTTCCTCTTTCTTTCGACGTTTCTTCAGCTGTACATCCTTCTGAATTTGCATTCATTACAAAATACGTTGAAAAGAAACAAAATTACTGACTAGGGACAACTACTTCCTCGAACGAAGATAAATAAATAAAGAGAGAGGAAGTAACTGAAGTTTCGATCAGCCAAACAACTTAGTATTGCCGGTAGATTAAAAGTCAAGCGTAAAAATATGCATTAATTAAATAAATAATATTGCGATAAAAGACGCTACACAGAGATTTCGTGCATTTTATCTCTGGATACTATGCTCAATCATTGGTTTGTTAGGACTCGTTAGACTCTCCAGTATGAACATGAGAACAGTTTGACGTGACATCATGGACTGGAAGAAGAGCTTAAACTGTGGTGGAAACGTCGGAAGGACGTGGGAACAAAACAGTCGTGACGTATTAAATGAAATCAGTATGGATGTGCCATTCGTTAATCTTAGCGAAGCACACGTTGTGCGACTAGCAGTGCCTTGTGATGCGCAGCGTGGACGCGCGCGGGCGCCCCCTGAGCCAGGCGACGCACTGGTCGTCGTCCGCTGCGTTCGGGCCGCGCGCCTACTTCCGCACGGCGTCGGAGCCCGCCAGCCTCGTGGTGCACGGCGTGCAGCTGCGCGACCACGGCGGCTACCGCTGCAGGGTCGACTTCCGCAAGGCGCCCTCCAGGTCCACCAGATACAACCTCACAGTCGTCGGTGAGTAGGCCTCGCTGTCAGGGAGCAGTGTAAGTATGAGTGATTGTGAGAACCTGGATGGCCGATAAGCCGAGCCTGTTCGTGAACCTAGCACCGTTGCATCTGTCCAGTACAGCGTGGTGAAACTTTAACACACACGCAAACTTTGTTGGATATTTGATCCATGAATATCGAATAGCAGATTGCCAATACTTTGATACTATATATCAGGAGTGGCCAACCCATGGCCCGCGGGCCACATGCGGCCCACCTTGAATTTTTTCCGTCGCGCGAGATTCACCACACTTTTACAAAATATATTTATTTTATAACGGCCAAAGTAGTGAAAACCAATGTATTAAAAAATACATTATTTGTTCATCCAAATATTTAAAAATTAACAGTCGAAATTATGAGAAAATATTATTCTTGCGAATATATGGCTGATATTGCCTGTTTTATTTATGAGTTTACAGTTATGAGTTCGCAGAATAATTAAATTATACTCTGCGAACTCATGATGCGCGCGCATCTTTGAACATGTAATATAACAGGTTAAATGTTTCACTCTTAAGTTACTTAACCTAAATCTAATATGGGATTATATAATTTTACATGCGGCCCGCGGAGTTATGATGCATTTCCAAAGTGCCACGCAAGATCATTTGGGTTGGCCACCCCTGCTATATATCTAAGTATTTTATGTTCGTTAGTTGATCAATGATTTTACCATCAACTATTGATTTCTATGTTACTGGTTTTTTAGACGAAACAATATTTGTTTTTAGTGGTTATGCCTTCTGTGTTTCTTATTTCGTATATAAAATCTGTAATATATTCTCTTAAAGACGTTTACCGAGATTTTAAGTTGCTGAATAATGTTTTTGCTTCGGGCTTCAAGTCTCGTCATCGTGGAGATCATTAGAGGCGGAAAAGGACTGCGGGAAAGGAACGGGAAGAAATTCGGCCATGCACTTTTGAAGCAACCATCCCAACATTTGCCTGGAATTATTTGGTGAAACCATGGAAAACCTAAATCTGGATTGCCGGACCGGGATTCAAACCTGCGTCCTCCAGAATGCGAGGCCAGAGCGTTAATGCTAACCCACCACGCTCGGTATGAATGATGCCAATAATCGTTCAAACATTAAATACAAATGTGTTTATATTTAAAAGCAAAATAGTTGTATAAAAATACAGTATCGTTACGGATTAAGGTGAATAGGAACCCCTGCGGTGCGTTTGGTAGGTATTAATTCATTCGGTTTACATCTAGAAATTAAAAACACATGAATATTGTTATATTACTTGGTTTTGGGGAACGGTATTGATGGTGTAAAATTTATTGTACCACTGTTGATGCACATATTTTTCACTGTCAGTGTTCTTACTAAATGAACGACGAAAATATTGTTGGACTGACGAAACGCGAGGTTGAATGCAGACAGCGGAGTCACGTTGTTCATTTTCCCAGCCTAGTGTAGAATGACGACCGATACGGAAAACGTTGTCTGGTTTATCTTCCTATCTTTGAAAACAACATTTGCTGCGCTCATTAATAGCTCCGTGTATATAGGCATTTGTTAAGAAAAAGAGAAAGCTTAGTAGTAGTTATCTGTATCTCATGCGTAAGAGGAACCCCCCCACCTTTTTTTTAAATTGTTGCATATTTTATATGAAGCGTTGTTGAGTAACGGAATGCGTTACACAAATTTATCCTTAGTTGAATCTGTTGTATTAGGAAACATAATTATGGAATATTTAGACAGATTGATTGATAAACATGAAGTGTGATCTACTGAACGATTATTGGATTCATTCCATTGTTTTAGTACTATTCACCAGACAATAACGAGAGCTTTAGCTTACGTGCTGAACATCCTGCTTCCAGCATTAGTCACTTGGTCTCGCGTGGCATCACGGCTTGTCTGCAGGCTATGTGCTAGTCACGTAGGACGTTAATGATTCTCAAATATTCAATAAATATTTACTTCGCATTCGAATAACACACAGAAAAGATTAGTTTCGTATTACTATATTTAATACTATTCAATAATCTCATTACTTACCCAAGTAGATTGTCTACCTGCTTCTTTATACTAAACGACCATTAAAAGATGTACTGTTCTTTGAAACACACAACATCCAACTCCAGTCGACCACATTTTCCTCAAATCTGACATCTAGTCACTTGGATTACTTCGTTTCTCCGCTCTTTTCATCCGATTTCATTTTTTTAACAGACTAGCTTGCGGTGATTGTTTCCCTGTTTAATTTATTTCTTTACGCATCAATTTTCTCACTGTTCTCATTGTTTGCTAAGCGTTTTCTTTTGATTCTAATTTTATCCCTCCCAGGTTTTGTAATTTTTGTAACTTGTTCAGCCACTTGCTTCGGGTTCTCCCTCCCTTTGGAAGTAATAGAAATAGCACTTTTAGTGGACTGAGTGATTTTGGGATTCACAGCAGTCGATCTTCCAGATATGGCCATTCCAGAATAACTGGGGAATATTACTCCCCCATTCTGTTTAAATTGCTCATTTTCTTTTTGAAGTGTTTCATCTTCTTTTCCTAGCCGATACAGCCGGCCCTCCAAGAAGGCGACGTTTATTCCCCGACAAGCTAGTTTATCTTTTATTTCTCTAACTCTAACCTCAGTGAGTTTTTGTCCGCAAATCTCATTTAGATCTTTGACTAATTCCCCGTAGTCGTTTCCGATTTTTTCACTACACTGGTTTAAAACCCTGTCAGAGCTTTCTTCTGGCGACCCCATGTTGGTGGCAGCAGAAAATTTGTTTACTGTAGTGACTCACCGCAGCTGACCGCCGGCTTCCCTGGCAGGTCGCGAGGCGCCGACTCAGCTCGGCGACAGCGCTCACTCGGTCAGCCACGTACAAATCAATCGATGATCACTCAACGTTTCGAAAAACATGTACGTACTTTCACGCACAGCTCTTAGAACACTTAAAGTAAAGTTGTACTAAACACTTGGAGTTTCTTTTTTCCACAAGAAAGTGAGAGCGACCCGACTGGAGACACGACGCGGCCGCCATCTTGCCGTCATGTTGTATGCAAAAACCTGATTCAGTTACAGGAGACGTGTTACGGTGCTGTTGCAGTTCTGCCGGAGCCTCCCGTGGTGCTGGACCGCTGGGGCCGGCGGCTGAACACCACGCTGGGACCCCTGGCGGAGGGCGACCACGTCTACCTCACGTGCAGGGTCGTCGGCGGTGAGGCACCACATTCAAAATATTCACTCTTAACAATAAATTATTCATGTTCTTCACATAAAGCTGTATCTTTTCTTTTTAATTTGAGCTACGCATTTGGAAACCAGAGGCCATGTTCCAATCAGACAATGAAAGAGTTTTTTTTTTTTTTTTTTTTTTTTTACGAAAGCTAATTCTTTTGATTGAGGTAAAACGTTAACACAAATGGGTTGCACTTAATTCCACAGTATGTTTTTTACAACAAAGATGAATTCAGAAATAAAATAATCTAACTTACTATTCTAATTAATAGTTGTGTTCATAATATACAGTCAGAAGTTCCGTTGTTTTGATATGACATAATGTTTCATAAAACGATCAAAACGGTAGTAGACTGTCGGGGTGACCCAGGTGGAATATCTAACTGGATAGATCAACTTGGAATGAAGATAAATGTCACGAAGAGTCAGCTTTTTAGATACATAGACAAAAAACTAAAGGATGTTTGTGGCTACAGGGAGGTGACAGAATTTCTTTTTGAAGGCTTCAAGTGTAAACACTCAGCTTGGCAGGACAGAATGGAAGGTGGCAGTAAATTGTTACAAAACCCTTCATTTACTGGCGAGAGTGATGAAAGTATGTACCAGAGAAGTGAGGAAATTGGGTTACAAAATTTTGGTCAGACTATTGCTTGAACATGGTGGTGTAGTTTGGGTTCCACATTTTGGGAATCAAACTCAGGAATTGGAGGGTGTGGAAATGAAAGCCGCTAGATTTGTTTTTGAAAATTACAGCAGCACCCAGTCAGTAATTGATATGATAAAGAAGCTGGATTTAGTGACATTTGAATACAGGAGGAGGGTGAATAGAGTGCTGGGAGTGGACAGGGCATATGTTGGTGATGAGGCTTGGAAAGATATTGGTCGAAGAATTCGGAATAGTGCATGGAAGGTAAAAGATCACGAGTACAGACTGGCACTGGATTTCATGCTTAAAGGAGAGGGAAACGTTTCTTTTGTGTGTAAGGGTATCGGGGAATGCAATAAATTAATAAGGAAAGTGATTAAATAATGTAGTACCTAAAATGCAGAGGGAATTTAAAATTAAAGTTCGTAAATGGCAATAGTAAATGGGTGGGTGGAAGGGATTTACACTCAAAGTATATAAGATGATAATAATAATAATAACTCCCAGCTTCTTGAGTAATACTCTCCATGTATTCTGAAGGTGGCACGCTTAAAACGCAGTGTAGTGGTCTGTGAAGGTAACGTCATCCTCAAAACATTACCATAGTGCTTCTCTCATTGTATGGAACTATAGCGAAGAAGATATAAATGAAAAAATTTGACTAACACAAATAGCTGAAAATTCTGCATCCGTAAATGGTTGTACATAAATTCTAAAAATCCATAATACTTAACCAAACTGAATGTCATCAGTTTGACATGCTCGAAATATTCCTGTGCACGGGCGGAGTAAGGCGACTGGGACGCATTCAGCTTCAGGATGCGAGATTAAAGGCTGCAAATTCTGTCACCTGGCGATCCGACGTTGATGACTGCTGAAAAGTACTTGCAAAACTAAAAAACAAACAATTTTCAGGATTGGGTAATTTAAGAATGCTGTAACGCTTAAAACTACTAGTTTCCTTTTAAAATTGATTATACCTCTGTTTTGGACCGATTGCGATGATCAATATTACAAATGTCGTTCCAACATCTAAATATGTCTCTGAGATTTCTTTTATAATGTTCCTCCACATGAAAGACGCACATCACCAAAAAACAGCAACCGCAACATTCAGTAATACTTATTTTTACTGTCAGTACGCGGCATGGCCCGGATAGTGTATCATTTGTTTGAAATATCAATCTCAAAGTTTAAACTTCTTGGTTTTAGCGATGCCTTTGCTACTACTCGTATCTTTGTTTGTGTGTCTGTTAAGGTAACTGGCAGTGTCACATTTGTCACTTTATTTTTTTAGTTGTTTTCTTAAATTGTAGTGCTCAAGTATGACCAACCGATATAACACACACACACACACACACAAACACACACACACACACACACACACACACACACACAAGTCCCTTAAATTTCATGTGTAAGCAGTATCTTTCTTAATTTTATTACGCTATGGGGTTTAAGTGTCTATTTTGCGGCGCGTTGCACTGTAAAATTTACTTCTTTTCTTGCCTAGTAATTCTTCTTATTATTAAAAAGATGCACACCAAATTTCTTTTTCGTGTGTCGTACAGGAATCTTTCCGAGTTTGAGTATTGTGTGGAGAGTTTCTGAAATCTAAGAAAACGTAGCATGCGAAAACAGTACAGATTTTACAAGTGAAATTAGTCTTCGTTGGCACCCAAGCATTCATTGGTCAAAGATCTAAAGGAAAGAAAAAAATAAAGAATAAATAGTGTATGACACTGCTGGCCGGGAGATCCCGAAGGATAGTTCGGCCGCCGGTTGACAGAATTTTTCATTTGCGCCTGTGTTTTGGCTAACCTACGGTTTGACGTGGAATCCGAAGCACGGAAGAGTTCTTGCGTGCTTCACATTGCACAGCAAGCTGTGCCAGAAGTGATGATCGGGTCAAGGGTCTATGAAAATCCCAGCACAGACAGGGATTCGAACTGGGGCATTTCAATCATCAGGGAGTCGGCTTAACCCCTGAGCCATCAGACCACTACAGAACTAAAGGAAACTACTATGACGCTTTTAACGTTACATTTTGTTCAAAACTAGAAAATAAATGTCTTGTGTAGTGGCGTAACATAAAGAAATTTATCTTGCGGTTCAGTTAAATTAAATTCTAATAAATAAACAGAAAACCACAGAAATACTTTTGTAGCTGTCTGAAAGAGGATGATTATAGGAAAAAGAGTTATTAGGATAGTAATCTTCCTGAAGGACCGTGTGCTTGTTTATCAGGGGAACTGCTAACAGCTTATCTTAGTAAGCTGTCGAAATTTGCATTCAAGGGTGTGCAACGGTAACGTCGGAGTTGAGTCCACTGCAGGGACCCACCGATAAGTTGAAAGGAACCAATTGCCTTCTTGTACAAGCCTTAGCTCGTCCGGCTCAGGCGACAGTATGAACTAATGCAATTATTTGTTACATTCATCCACGAAAAGGCTGTGAAATGACGACAGAGTAACGACAGTTCACGTTCTTTATTTCGTTAGTAGCACAGTACTAACACAAATAAACACTTCGTCAGAGCCTAAGAATCCAGTCAGCTGTTCCCGTCTCGCGGGCTCGAAAATCATGTCCCCAAGACAACCGCCTCTCACTCCCTTCCTGCCTCTTGCCAGCGATCCCAAGCCACTGCTGCTTAACAGGAAACCCCTCCACTCCCCTCCGAGATCAGGCATTGTCCACATACCTAGCAAGACGCATCTAGACCAGCCCGTACGGGCATCCAGATTAGGGTTTTCCATGGTTTCTCAAATTACTCCAGGCGAATGCCGGGATGCTTCCTTCAAAAGGCCATGGCCGAATTCCTTCTAGTTCCTTGTCCCCAATTCCATCCCACCTCTAATGACCTGGACGTCGACGAGGCGTAAAGCCATAAAAAAGTAGACCATCGGGAAGACTACGGTCACTTACAGGTGAGGTGCTTATTTTAAACGATCTCTAAGGAAATCTTCGACCAACTACTACTATCAAAATGAAATACCCCGTGAAAGGAAGCAAAATAAAAAATGACGAAATAGTGAATTTACTGGAAAAAATTGTCGATTTTTCTTAACGACCTTACTATGGCAACATGGGTGCAGGCACCGTGGTCTGCGGAGATGCCTTCAATGTATTATTAATGGTATTAATTACGTCAGTTAAGGTTTGTGGATTTCTGTAAAAATTCAGAAATTCAGAAGCAGACGACATGCAGCAACAATTAACATTCACTTTCGAAACCAAAAATACCCATTAAAAAAATGAAACTTTTTCTTGAAGATAAGAAATTTAAATTCCTTATGAATCGCCACGTTGGCATTTTTTTAGTGCATCTTACGACCGTGTCAGCTAGTACAATCGTATTTCTGATCTATCCACTCTCTCTCTCTCTCTCTCTCTCTCTCACACACACACACACACACACACACTCACACACACATATATATATTTTACGGTAAGGAAAGTACAAGACGAACACAACACTTAATAAAACCACCCATGTCACAGGCCGGACTTGAACAGGTGGACCCAAGTATGCGAAGCTAGTAATGCGCTACCGGTTTCTTTAGTCTGTGAAGTGAAATCCAGGATTGTTACTTTATACTACCTCCTGGGCAGGCAAGCCGGCGCCGTGGGTGCGGTGGCTGGTGGACGGGCAGGTGGTGGACGAGGAGTGCGAGCAGAGTGGTGGCGCCGTGCGCGAGAACTCTCTGCACTACGGCGCCGTGGGCAGGCACCAGCTGGGCGCCCGCTTCGCCTGCCAGGCGGCCAACACGCCGCTCGCGGAGCCCCGCACAGCCGCCGTCACGCTCGACCTGCTGCGTGAGTAATAGTAACTACTGTACAGTACCACGTAACAGCGGGCGGTTCAGGTAAAACATATCAGCAAAATATGCGCGGGGGTGACTTAACCTCAGTCCGAAGCCACTACGTAGTTCCATTTTCCACTGCACTTCTTATTTATATATGACTCTACACAACAATTAACTTACAGTCATCCACGAAACTACGGAACTGAGGTGATGCTTGAGTGCAGTTCACTTTTGTTGACAAAAGGAACGTTGTTTAGTACATTTTCAAAGGACTGATGAATGTGAATACATAGGCAGACATATTTGTTTCTAAAACACAGCCATTTCAATATAAACCAGAGAAATAACAAAATATGCTTATGGCGCTCCTAATATTTACAAGGGAAGACAGACTAGTATTGAGTAATACAATATCGTTATTTTTTAAGATAAATCTTTAAATGTTGGTTTTGTGAAATGGTTACGTTAACTAGAAACGTCTATTACCTCGGCTCCATTAGTTTCAGAAACAACTGCTTATCGCTCCTCCCTTACCACAGTCTTCTAAATATGAAAGTGAAAATTATTTCAAGGCAAGTACCTAAAAGAGCTTTTATACATATCAGTCCGATAACAATTACAAAATAACGTTTTTTTCAGTATTGAAGATTTTTTCTATTTAAAATCACCACTTCTTTAATGGCGTACATATAAAACTTATAGCTAAATTTTATATCCGAATTTCTACATCTACATATATACTCTGCAATTCACAAAATTGTGGGTGGCAGAGGGTGCTCAGCACCAAAGCTAATCTCTTTGCTGTGCGTTCTAATCCCGAATGGTACGAGGAAAAAAGAATTCATATAGAATCAGTGCAGCACCTTATTTCTCTAATCTTATCTTTGCTGTCACTCTGAATCAAATAGGTTAGGGGACGATTAGTGTTGCAAATTGAAAAAAAAAATTTTTCAGCTATTTGAAAAAAAAACACGAAAAAAACCTAGCACCCTTGTTTTTTTATATTTTTTTTTTTTTTAAACTGTTTATTTGATAAATTATACTTTTATTTACGGAACTTACATTTTAGATGTGTGTTTTAAATTTTACTGAATCATATAATGTCTTACACAATGATTCATAAATGTATCTATATAGGTAACATAATTTTATTCATCCTCTATGTCAGTATCACATTCACTAGTATCAGCACTACCAACACTAGTTCGGTCGGTGTCGGAATTTTGTGTTTCTTCTTCTGTCTCCTGTAGATCCAGAACTTCAGAAATACCTTAATTATATTTTCTTTTACTGGTTGTCCTTGTATTGTACGCAAAAGATTTTGAGACTGCAATTTTAAATTGTGAGCAAAGTACACACTGTGCATAAAGACTGCGCAGATAATTCTGTATTAAGGTCTTTTAAGTTTGAATTTAAATCTATTATCATACAAAATAGGAGCTTTATTTCTTTTTCAATCGTTGGTTTAAGCCAACGGTTAAAAGGAAACGATTCATAATTACTGACAATTTAATGATTCAGTATCACTATACGCTGAGAGTTTAACAAGTAAATGAATATAAGAAAAGCACAAAAAGCAATAAAAGATGCAAAAAGTCGTAGATAAATTTAAAATTCCTAATTTTTTTTAAAAAAAATCCTTAGGTCTACAGATAAATTCGCAGGGTTGGCAGCACTAGTTCAAATAGCAAGTATCAATCCAAACAACGAGGAACGGGGATTCCTTCTCGCGCAATCTAGCGTCTTCCTAAAAGAAAACTTCAGTCAATGTTGCCAATATTTTAGTAATTTCTTTTCCACTGAACAAGATTTAAAAATTAAGATAAGTACTTAGTATAAACTCTAAAACAGTTATATTAAACGAATGTGAGATTTAGTAGTTATGAAAAAAACATGTCCCGGAAAAAAACGTGGTTTTTTCAGTGTTTTTTTTTTTTCATTTTTTTTTTCATGTCAGAAAAAAACACGTTTTTTTTTACAACACTAGGGACGATGCATTTCACTACACTCATAACTGAAAGTGGGGGTACGCATGTTTACCAACGTGCGTCGTCTATCTACCAGACTCCCAGCCCAGTCTACTAATCAGTTCTGTTACGCTTTCATAAGGACTGTAGCAAGCGGTCACGAATCGAGCAGCTCTTCTCTGCACTTTCTCTATACTGTCAATCAGCCCCTTACGAAACGGATACCAAATGGCACAACAGTAGTCCAAATGTGGACGCATAATACTCGACCTAGGAATCTCAGCCTATAATTAGTTCTACATACTACCGAATTAATGTGTAAATCCCATTTCATGTTCCTTTGTATTGCTACTCCCAAATATTTCACAGAATCGACCATATCAATAAATAAACTGTTTACCTCGTATTTCTGAACAATTTTATTCTTTTGTTAGTTATGCTCATTGTCTTACAATTAGTGTAAGTTGCCGTTCAGCGCACCCTTTCAAAATAACATCCAGATCACGCTGAATTTCTAAGCAATCAGCCGAATTCCTTACTTCCCTATAAATAACCGCATCATCAGCAAACAATCTAAAAATGCTTTTCACTTTGTCTCCGAGATCGTTTATAAAAATTAAGAAAAGAAGTGGTCCTATTATACTTCCTTGAGGTACACGCGATGTAACATCTAGATTAGAAGAACTTTCTCCTTCAACGACGACATAATGCGACCAACCAGTTAGAAAATCCTTTATCCATTCACAAAGCTGATCCGATATACCGTACGCTCGAAGCTTCACTAAAAGGCGGTTGAGTGGCACAGAGTCAAAGGCTTTCTGAAAATCTAAAAAAATTGCATCTACTTGTGAACCTGCTTCAATAAATTTCATTATGTCGTATGTAAATAGGGCCAGCTGTGTTTCACATGATCTTTTTTTCCGAAATCCATGTTGATTTGTCGTAAGCAAATTATTTTCGTGTAGAAAATTCATAATGTTTGAACATATAATATGCCCCATAACTATACTACAAACAGATGTTATAGATATGGGACGGTAGTTTCTGGGATCACTTCGATCCCCTTTCCTGAAAATCGGAGTTACTTGCGCGATTTTCCAGTAGGAAGGTACTTTTCGCTCTTCTAAGGATTTACTGAATATATCAGACAGTAATGGTCCTATTTCCGCCGCGTACTCTGAAAAAACCCTTGCTGGAATTCCATCCGGGACCGGTTCTTTCCCCCACTTCAGGAGCTCTAATTGCTTTATGATACCTGCAGTATCTATTCGTAATGATTCCATCACCAACTCGATACGACGTGGGAAAACGGGAATACTATCCTTATTTTGATCAGTAGGTAGTACGTTAGCTTTATCGCGGTTTTAGTTAACCTAGGAACCTTCACGAATTAGTGCTGGAATATTGTTGTTGGTACAACTGACTTTCGTACATACGACCAAAATTTCTTTGGGTTTTCTGTGAGACTCTTAGAGAGAAAGTTGGAATGAATGTCGTTGAAGGCCTCAAGCATCACATTCTCAACACGTCCTCTTAACTCAGCTAAGGTTTCTCAATCGCTACGACACCCCTTTCTCGTTGAACGTGCGTCTATTCTCCTTTGTTTTATGAGTAATCTTTCGACTTCGCGTGTGTACCATGGTGGATCATTATTGTCCGCTTCGGTATGTGTATTTCCATACCTTCCCTGACTATAAGTATAAATCGATGCCACATTTCTTCAACGGTGTCCCTTGTTAACTTGAAGTTATGGTAATTATTACTCAGGTAGGTTCTAAAACACTCCTTTGAAGCCTTACTGAATCTGTGTACGATACGTTCTTTTCCCCTTTATCGCTTGGACAATAAATTGATAGCCTCAATTATTGCTTTCTGATCGCTTATTCCTGTGGTCGTTGAAATGTCGGTGAATAATTCTGGACTATTGGTAACCAGTAGATCTAAAATGTTTTCGCTACCGTTATGACACCGCGTAGGTTCATTAACTAGCTTTTCGAGATGATTATCAGAGAATAGATCTAGAATTACTTCAGCAGCTGCCTTATCTCTGCTGCCAGTAGTGTGAACGTAATTACGCCAGTCGATATAAGGCAGGTTGAAGTCAGTGCGTAGAGTCATAACATGATCCTGAAAACGGCTAGCTATACAATTTACATTATTTCTTAACTCCTCGGCGATAGCTATGTCGGAATCGGGTGGACGGTAGAAGGCGCCTATGACGAGTTTTGACCCAGCAACATTGAGTTTAATCATATGATTTCACAGATCGTATCGACGTCTATCTCATTACATGGGAGGGATTTACTCACTGCTATAAATACCCTACCTCATAAGGTAAAAACCTCGTTTTCTTTAGAATATCTTATTATCTTAAACAAAAAGCCGTTGATAAAATCTATTTGATAAACAATTACACTCAATAGGCTATTCGAGAAAATATGTCAGGCATGCGAAAGAAATAAAATTGGATTTTGAATTTCGTTTAGGAGATTGATTTCACTGTGGCCATTAAAAAAGTATAATTTTTTTGGAATATCATTGAAGTTTCCATGTTAGTAAATAAAGAATGTTGAAATATTTGTGATTTTAAAATATTAAGCAGGGAATAATTCTGTTATTTAACAAATCATGTTATTGTGGCTTGTCTTATCTTGCGATAATGACATGTGATTTAGTTGAAACTATACTCCTTGACTCTTGTGTACAGATCACTGAAATACTACAATGCGATTTCATTATTTAATTTTATGCCTTCAGCTTTGCTCATAGAAAAGACTGTCAGAACTGTTTTGTTATTTGGGGATATTACGCTGGACAGTTAATGACGTATATTATTAACTACTTTTTTGGTCTCGTTGTTAACTGTTGATTTGTCTGTTGAAGTAGTGAAACAAAATTTTTGGATAATTACAAAGGATTATATGTAGGTTGAGTGAGAAGTGTATAAAATCTAACTGACCAGTACTTTAATAAAGATAAACATTAAATGACTGCAAGTATATTAATTTTCGTTCTGTATGTAACGTATCATGTTATTTCAGCCGACCAAAAACTGACCTTGGGTGCACATTGCAGCTCGGTCTCGTATTTGGTGAATTTTTACGTGGAGTTCTAAAGATGGCAAACTCTGTTTTTGGTGTGTTGAATGTAACAAATTACGTTTTCTCCCATTCTCAGAAGATGAAGTATTACATAAATATTTTCTTAAAGTCTGGGAAGCGCCGATAACTTCATAGATAAAATTAGACATTTAAATTATTTATCTTTTATATTACAGGCCTAAGAAATGATCTCGCAAATATTTAAAATTATGATCGAAATTAGTGATCACACCAACAAAAACTGAATTCAAGAAGTTGTTAATGCCAGAAGTTGAATATCTTTTAAACCTGAAGGTATTTATTGGAAATGACCCAGGTTATTTATAGCAAGCTGGCTGCTTCTTGTCTCCAGTTCCGCCGCTGTGGGTGCGCCTGGAGTCTCCGCCGCCGCTGCCACTGGAGGCGGGACACCGCTACTCAGTCCGCTGCGAGACGGCAGGCTCCAGGCCTCCAGCACAACTCTCCTGGCTGCTCGCTGGACTAGAACTCTCGGGGGCCAAGGTCAGTCTGCTTAGTCACAAGATGAAAAAATCAACTGAGCCAACGAAAAAGAGTTTACCGTAACATATACAATAGAACTTCAACTATCCGAACTCCGACTGTCCTAATCACTTATTATCCGAATCACTTAAGGCAGTCACATTAAGAAGTGCGTAGAACAAGTTGAAAGGCATATCAACTGAAGAAGAGAAGGAAAAAGAGAAAAATAAATAAGAAGCTCAAGATAAGGAAAGGGAAGACACAGGAGAAGATGGGAATGACGTATCACTTGAGGAATTCAGGAACATTCTTATGAAAATTCCTGGATGTTCAGAAATTAGTGCTGAAGATTTAGGAGAGTGGTGGTGTGTGATTCGTCATACCCTGCGTATGAAATTCTAAATGATGATGAACTTATTTAAAGTGTGAGAGAAGAAAGTGTGGAGGAAGAAGATGACCGCAATGTCGAAGTTGAAACCGACACGGGACTATCAGCCAGCCAAATATTTGGCAGTTTTGAAACTGCGTTGAAGTTGATAGAGCGTCAGCCCGAGTGTGACCACATATTGCCTGAAAGTGGATGAATACAGTCAAACAGCTTACTTTGACCGACATGTTAAGCAAGCAATGACTTTTATTTACAGTACGGTACATACATATTGTACTGATGTACAGCAGTTGTAAGTGTGCTTAACATATAAAAATCTTGCCTTTTAATTAAATTAATTAAAAAGTCTTTTTCTTTAAAAACAGTTTTTCTCCATTTTCAACATACATACAGTAATTAATTAAAATAGACCCTTTTTCGGAAAAAATCTAACTATCCGAAAATTTGATTATCAGAATGGGGTCCGGTCCCAATTGATTCGGATAACTGGAGTTCCACTGTATTTTTTCATAATGCAATAGTTTACCAAGCGAAATAATTACCGAGGTAACATAACCTGTGATATGCTAATTTAAGTGAAGACACGTTCGCTTTTGTATAGTATCAGTATGCTCTGTCGGTAATTTATTTACAAATTTAAATATAGCAGTTTTAATGTTTTACAATAGTACAGTAGTTACCTTTGTATATACCTATTCCTAGAAATGCTCTTCACCTCCTTTCAAACTACTTTTAGAAGTAATTACTTATTAAAGTATTTAATTGGGCAAGGTGTCTTGAATTCAATGATTATTTGCTATGATTTCATCTTACTACGTGCAAATAAATATCTTATTTTTTGATACATCCAAAAGCTACCTCACTGTCGTAGTAGTAAATCTTAAGAGTGCTACCAACCAGTATCCTCAGTGAACGGAAACAATGCCGTTCTCTCGGCACAGCGTAGCGTTTTCACTGATACTGGCACGAGCTACAACTATAAATATTGTATCCGTCGTCTAAATTGACGAATAGACGATAGTATATTCAAACCGATAGTTTCATCTACTTTCCCACACCATTAAATTTTGTCGCCAATCGGTTGCGTTTCTGTTAACTGTTTGAGTGATAGTTCGTTATCGAACAGTTTTAATTCATATTTGAAAAATTGATTTAAATAGAGAATCTGTAATATGCAGTTAGCTCAACGGTATAAATTATTCCTTAATAACTATATAAAAAATGGCTGCATGAATTCCTAGCTGAATCCAAATGTGATCTTCTGTATTATTTTCTATGTTGTAACAACAAAGTAATGGAGAGAATGTAATTAGAAATTTAAATTAGAAAACTTTATTTTTAGCAAGTAAAAATGAGATATTGGTGGTTTCGTAATAGTATAATCCGGTCAAGCCTGAGACACGTTCTTGTTATCTGGAATACTTTCTATCTGACTGCATCGTTTTGGCTACTGTGGCCGTGGTCTGCTCAGGATCTGGCGCAGGGCGAGGCGACTGTGAGTGAGCTGTGGCTGGTGCCCGCGCCCGACGACGACGGCCAGGAGGTGGTCTGTCAGGCGGAGAACTCGGCGCTGCCCCTGCCGCCCATCCAGCACGTCTGGAAGCTGCAGGTCCTCTGTGAGTCCTACTCATAGTCTGTACAAATCTTCCTTTCCACTTGGTAAATAAAGCATAATGTGCCTATAAACAAGCATCATCAAAAATAAACTTCTAGTTCTCAGTTTCGGCTGCTGAAATACTTTGGAATTAGTGAAGGAACACATAAATCGTGGGAAGCTGCAGCTGCTATAAAGTGTCCTCCTCCCAGGCATCGCGCAGTGAACTGCATGACTGAGTACTCACTGTATGTATAGCGTGGACAGGAAACTATTTGACGAAGGCGATTGTCTTACCAATCGGGCTTTGCTACCAGCGTAGTCAGGACGCACCTCTAGTCTTCCGTCCGGTATGTTAACTGTAGTGACTTGTTTGTGAAACTTGTAGTCTGTGTTCTATACAACGAGTGTACATTTTTGTTTTGAGATTATTATTTGTGAGTAGGAAATTGGTTTGCCTCCCCCTCCAGTATTCGCATTGGTGATTATAAAACTGACTAAAAACTGTAAACGGGACGGCAGGTATGTGTGAACCTGGGCAGCAGCGATTTAACAGTCAAACTGATGAGTGCTGATGAGCGGTATTTTTCTATAAGAATCTGAAATAAAGTAATAGATTGTCCTATATTTTTAAGTTTGAAGGGTAAGGCAATTTTTATTAAAGCCTCCATTCGCTTATATGTAAGTCGCTTTAAACACGTTGTATCTCCCCTCTGAAATAATACATCGTATTAGCAAACTTTCCATAGTTAATAAGTAATAGGCAATAGGCGAGGTGAGGCTAAAGGACCAAATGGTGAATTAGTATCGTTACACTGTTACAGACTTTTCTCTGCTTCACTCTGTTCTCACCAAGTTACTCATTCACTGCATAAACCTCAATCTCTTGATGTTACACTACGTTTCAAACCTTCACCTGTTTACCGCTTGTCATTTATTTCCACTGCATCCATCAGCGCCAAAACTTTTCTCATGTGATGACTATTTCAGTACATTTCCCTATTCATAATAAGTTCCACCGCTCTTTGCGATCCCTTTATTCTCTATTATTACATTTTTTGCCATTCCTCACCATCTGCTACGTCTACATCTTGAAAGCCTCCACTTTTATCTGATTTTAGTTTCTAAGCTTCGTATAACATATGTTCAAAAACCTCCTAAAGTTCAGTTTGTCACTCAATATTCCACTTTTCGTACGAAGTACTCCATTTTTGTTTGTTGTTATGTCCTTCACCTCCGTGAAATTATGCTGCCAAAATATTTAATTATACTTGCTTGCCCGACTCTAAATCTTATTTTGTAATTAAATTACAGTCTTTTATTATTAATGTGAATTATACACGATAGTCTTCTTTTATTATTATCAATTCTTTAAAAATCTACCCATACTGCACACATCGCCGACTCGTTCTTCCTGCCAAAACGTCTGTAAATCTTACACTTTGTACGTTCACGCCCTCCGCGTCCTTCTCTTTTCCCGATCATAAGGTGCTTAAATACTTCTTCCACGTATGTCCTGAATAAGTTAGCTAATTTTACACTTCTGAATTTTTGAAAGGGAAAGGAGCCGAATACACCACAGTACGATTTAGAACGATAAGTAAGAGGCATCTACAGACGAATAAGGCAGTGTATTTTTGATTGATTTTGGAAAACAAGCTGATGAATGTTAAAAAGATGAAGCAAGATGACTGGAAAGAAAGGAGATTAATAAAGACCGTTTATTGGAAAATTTTATAAGCGTTAGGAGCGGAAACTCGGATAAAGTACAAATTGGTAATGGATTTAAATGAGATTGTCTTCTATCGTCCAAGCTCTCCAACAAATATGTGGAACAAATTAGTGATAACGATCAGGATGATAAATGATTGACTATTGGTGAACAGAATCTATCATATTCGCTGATGATATGGTATCATTAGCAGAGGGTGAAAAGAATGTCATATCAATGGTTAGAAATTTTAACAATATATGTGAAGAATTCTGAACGAAAATTAGTATTCAAAAAGCAAAGTTCAAAAGTCTAAATACAGAAGGTAGACTAATACATCACCAAATAGGCAATGATGTAACACAGCTGTTTTAAATATATCTTAGGTCCTTAGTGAAGAAACACATGGATTCTGGGCAGGAAATAAACTACAGGATTGCATTGGCTAAAGCAGCTTCTAAAAGGAAGAAAAAACGACTATATGACCTGGTGAATAGGTTAAAGAAAGGAATGATTAAATGTTACGTTTGGAGCACGGAATAATATGCTGCAGTAAAGGGGAGGAAAGAAGACCAGAGTCTTTTGAGTCCTGTATGTGGTTGAGGATGGAAAGGTTATTTCGATTAACAGAATAATTAATGAGGCCATTTTGACTATTGTTTGTGAAAAGGGAAATATTTTGAAGACCACGAGAAATAGGAAGAAACATTCGTTACGGCATTTGATAACACATTAAATTATTGTTGTACATGTTTTGGAAAATATTATAAATGTAAAAAGAAAGAGAAGACGTCGGAAAAGCTCCATTACACTAAAGTGAATGGAGCAAAATAGAAAGGAATACAGAAGATTTAGAGAAGACATACTATGTCAGGGCCGCCTTTGAATGTGACACTTATTGTTGTTCGTGACATTCTTTTTTTCGTTCATGTACTTTCAGGTTTTTTGAATATCGGTTTTTGCTGTCACTCTTTGGTTCATACACAAATCTCAATAACCGCATTTCATGAAATTTTCCTCTCCTTTTTAGTACTGGTATGAATTTTTCCAGTCTTGCTAATCGAAATCTGTAGAGATAGGATCTCTTTCATTCCAAACTCCGGAAGCTATGTCACTACTCCTTGTGAAATATGTCGCTCGCCATCATGTTGTAAAATCTTCTGTTTAGTACTGTCAGCAACATTTCCGTGCAGGAGAAATTAGACTAATAGTTCTTTGTTCATCACAGTCCGGAACTTTGAGTTGTATGATATGATTGGAACTACCGGTAAATGGTGTTCTGAAAAGATCTCAGTCGTGACTATCTACTGAGAGGCTTCTGGCACGATCCCTATCATTAAATTAACGAAAGTTTAACCATTCTACCACTCTCTATAAACAGTGTGTTTATTCTATTTGTTATTGTAACTCGCGTAAAATAATCGATAGTTGAGATTCAGAACTTTTTAAGACCTCTCTCGTAGGTACAGCTAGCTGTTTGACGCAAGGGACAGAACAGTTACAAACTTAGAAGAACTGATGAAGATAAATACCATCACCTTGAGAAGGACATTACGAATAAAATGTGTGTTTGGCGAATTTTAAATCTGGATTCAGTGGTATTTTATACCAGTTATTTCAGTTTGAATGAAAGTTTTCAATTAATATTTCTTCAGACACATAAAAAGCATTCGTGCTCGTCAAAAAGTTTTTCAATGATTCTAACTTCTACGAGCTAAGTTTTTTTTACTAACGGCAGTAAACATTGACATCCAGTTTTAGACAAAATGTAGCGCATTACATTCCTAGTGGATAACATATTTTACGATTTTTTCCGGTAGGTGCGTAATATTAAAAGTAAAAGAACCCAAAAAAAACTACGAAAACTAGTAGATTGAATGATATGAAACTTGATATTGCCCATTGATCAAGTTGTCAGACGTAACTTTTTGTAGAATTTCATCAGTCTTGTCAATCATCAGCTTCGATGAATTCAGAGTGTGATGGGTATAACAACATTAGAGTAACAGAGATTCATTGGCAGATAGATGAATGTGTAGGAAGGTGCAGTATAAAACAAGAGGCAAAAGGGAACAAATGTGTTATTCAGCAAAGAAGAACCCGCATACGAGATAAAGTCAGGGCGGGTCATCCATGTGGCTATCAGACTTCGTAGAAGGTCTGAAACAGCCATCGATGCATAAGTCAGAAGAAAAGGATATTCTGTCATGCCCATACTGATGATCTTGGAAATGACAGTGATCCTCTTCATGCGGCAATATTTTTAAGTCTCGAGTCTTGAAATGCTGTCACCAGATAGCTTATGTGAAGAAATGTAGCTTCTAGGGCATTTTAGACCTTTGTGCTGCCAAATTAAAATTTAAAGGAGATTGGTAGCATATTGATGTCTCGTTTATCTAATTATAGCTAATACATTATCAAACTGAACCTCAAACAATGAAAGCCATGGCATATAACCCTTAAGACCCGGAGTGGTTCCTTCTTTTTAATTATCTGGATCTGGGGAAGCCAAAGTAAAGGTCCTATAAAGAACTTCGGCGCGGTCTCCTCTCTTACACGATAAAAGCGTTCTCAAGCAACTTTATTTCAGAAATCGTATTAGACTATTTTTTAATGTTTAAATTTGAACAGGCGGCCTTAGATCATTAATTTTCGCGGAAGTTAATATAATCCGGTGGCAACTTTTGAAACCATTTCAGCAGCTATTTCGAGGGAGAGTCGCCGAGTTTTCGAAAGGGAGGACCGACAAGATAATTTCTAGATATCGAAAACGGATGCAATGCAACGAAAATTGTGTCAAAAATTCATTGAATTAAACACTTACTAAGAGAATAATATTTTTCCATTGTATTAAAATTATTGACAGCTTATAAAACAAAGGTTATTCATCTAGAAAAAAAGACCCTGTCAGAAATGATATAAAAATTCCGTCAAATTTTTATGCATGCAAGACAATTAGGACTTCACCATATCTGCGTTACCGTACACTGTAGCTGACTACGTTGTGGTTAATAATTGGTTGACTGGTAATGCGCTTTCCTGTGAAAGCGTTTAACGATAAGTATTGGAAATATATCGGAAACTCATACTTTAGAATTATGTCAAAGAAAGTCTAGAGAATTTATTTGAAGTGAATGGTTACCATTCTGAAGCATAAAGGTATAAAAATACCCGTTGTGGAAACTATTTGATCGGCCTGTTTGCCCTCGTTGTGTTGCAGACTCGCCTCTGGTGTCGCTGCGCCTGGGGGCCGCGCTGCGGGTAGACAACATCAAGGAGGGCGACGACGTCTACTTGGAGTGCATCGTGCGCGCCAACCCTCCCTCCACCAAGCTCGTATGGATGCACAACGTGAGTACCGTCGAAACCTCCCAGCCAACGCAAGGATACTGGGTTTAATCAGTTATTCACATTAAGATCTAGCGTTGTCTTTTGATGGATTTCTGTAATTTCTTTTACGGAACACATAAAAAACTCATTCAAAAAACACTAGTTTTTTGTTATATGCTTTTTCAGTGAAAAGTTTTCTCAGGTATTACATTAATGGTAGTTTATCAGTAA
The DNA here is from genome assembly GCA_031002005.1 of Vandiemenella viatica. NCBI lineage: Eukaryota > Metazoa > Arthropoda > Insecta > Orthoptera > Morabidae > Vandiemenella > Vandiemenella viatica. The sequence continues at coordinate 172,678,016 of JARYHS010013630.1, read as the reverse complement.
CGCAGATCAATGCACAAAGCGTCCATTCCTGCGTTTGACAGCACAAAACAATTCACTGTCCTCGTAACTGTCAACATCTCAGAATAGATATCAGCATCCTCAGTAAAATGATTCTATGTAATAATAATTCCATGTGGTCGTGATGACCTGATGACAGAGTTTCTGCTGGCTGCGCAATCCGTCCCTGTCGTAGCCGACTTAACCTAACCCAGTAATCCTACCGGATATAGGGGACCTATAGTTTAACGTAGAATCGGAACCACGGAAGCGTTCTGGCTTACTTTACGTTACACGGCAAGCTGTGCTGGAGGTGAGGCCGGGTTAAGGGCAGTGAAAATCTCCGCCGAGACAGGGATTCGAACCGGGGACCTTTCGATCTCCAGTCAGACATCTTAGCACTGAGCCACCAGTCAGCAAAATACATACATTTCAGTTATACAAAACCTCCGTTACACATTCTCTTTAAAACTTGTGGATGCGTACATGGAAGTGGAGGTACGATTACATGCGAAAGTTTTGCACTTGCGACTGCGGAGATGAAGTTCCATTACAACCCACTATGCATGAACAAAGCCTCATCTATCACATCATCATAACAATATCCAACTTCTTACTATTTCGATAAAAGTTTTATCAGTGTCTTGTCTCATATGGAGTGTGTCAAGTGTAAGTTGATACATATAACTTTGTGTTTAGTATTTTGCCTACGAATCGCACTTCGTAATCAAATTGCTCAGTTGCTGGGGAGTGAAAATATTACCTGTATAACCAGCCTGTTTCACTGAATTGAAACTAAGCTTTTAACGCAGTAGCAGTTTCACATACGTAGAAGAAGTGTATTGAAGTAGCTGGAAGAGAGGAAACGAGGAATCCGAAACTGCGAACATGAACGCGCAGTAGAGTGGTGGTCTGGTGTGTGTTGCAGGACTCTGCGCTGTCGCACGACCCCGGCGCGGGCGTGATAGTGAGCGGGCGCAGCCTGGCGCTGCAGGCCGTGCGCAGGGCCGGCGCAGGCCGCTACCGCTGCGTCGCCAGCAACGCGCAGGGCGAGGCGCCCTCCAACAGCCTGCGCCTCGCCGTCAAGTGTCAGTACCTCAAGCTCACACCTTAGCTTAGCTATTTATGTTTCTCCAGTGCCTCAATAATTTTTCGCCTTAAATTAACATTTGAAACCAACCATAGGGAACGGTAAGTATTTCCTTTTAATTTACAAATTAATTATGAAAAACATTGTGCAGTAGAACTAAGCGGAGACGAAACTTAAAAAAAATCCTTCATTAGATAATCAATAACAATTCTATTCAGTTAAGAAATGAAATGCCAGAATGCATTTAAGAAGTAATTTTTGACGGGCTTAGACCTTGGAAAAGCGATAATAAGCATCACTGATGGATTGATACAACAGTGAAGAGAGAAGACCATATAAACTGGTTGGCTAAAAACTGGTTGATAATAAGATCTGTGACATATCCACCCCAGAATGTTTAGTTTTAATACTAAGTGTTGTTCATGGGAGATGGAGAAAGGAATGGACACCAAGAGGTCGCCAAGGTTCACGCTCAATCAGAAGGACCGATCACTGCGCTTAAGAGATTGATCCCCGACTCTTTGGTTATCAGTAGGATTCGGATCTTTAAAACAAGACATATTTTTTTCTGCCTTCTGTTTAGGCTGTAATGCTGAATCAAACAGAGATTGAACGTTTCTGATTGTATTTTATATAGCATATAAATGCATATTTCCTAGTTTTAGTTATAATACGATAATATTTATGGTCATATTGTGAGGAAAATCTCATAATATTTAATAATATCGAGAATTCACTAGAAGTTACAGATGAGAAGAAATTAAGATAATTATTCATAGAGCTGTACTTCTATTATTCATTGGAAGAAAAAAACAAAACTAATTGTCACTTAATTGGTCTGTATTCACTAGTCTAGAATTAAAGTTATACATTATTGTTACTCTCTAAACGTTAATGTTCCGCCCGCCTTTTAATCTCGAAAATGCAGCAGCAGCATGCCTGTATCCACCCACGTCAATCAATGTTTCATTGTCACTAATACTTTTGAAAATAATTCCTGTCAGGTGTTAAATCTGCATTGGATGAGTGAGTACCGGATTGCTGAAAAAAAAGAAAATCTTAAAGTTTATGGTTACGGAGTTACCTAAAGGTATTTGGAGAGGAGTATTTTAGAACATACGAAAGAGTTATTTTCTTTAAATTATATGAAATTAAAGTGACTTCAACAAAGCGATTTAAAATTTAATTTCCCGGTGGTGCAGTGACTTCACGGAAGAAAAATATGCTGTCTACATGAAAGCGACGCTATTATATAAAGTAAATGATGTGTAATCGAGCATGTTTTTTAAATTTAAATGTTTGGTCATATTTTTGATTTTTTGGTAATATTTACCATTTTTAAGGTCTTATTTGAATGCGTGTTTCTCTATTTATTTGGTCATAAAGATCAGGAACCTAGTGATCAGAGTGTGTGTACAAACATTTCTCCTACAATAGTGGCAGATAAAGAATAATGAAAATTTCTCTTCCCACACGAGCTGGAACAAGTGCTGTGTAAAGTGCTAGACACCATCACTGTATTTATGATTATGGTATTTCTTCACGACATCCCACACCAAACTATCCTGCACATACTAAATACTGATCACTGTTGGAATTAAAGAAAGGCGTAAGTTGTAACATAACTTTGTTCAGTTGCTTTCTATTTCCGGAAAAATGAACACATAAGGTTGTGATTCTGAGGACTTTCAGAGTTAGCTATTTAGCTGGAAGTGAAACCACTATCTCTTAGAACTGAAGTTACATTTTTGAAACTAATTTCTGACTTGCATATCAGCACTTCTGGATGTATAACTGTCTTCTTCTTCACCAACTTTTCGCTACATTTTGGGATCGACTGTCTTCGGTGAGCTTTAGTCAGCGTTGGCGTGGTGAATTTTGCAGCTATTGTTTTGTGGCTGCTCGACCTGCTGGTCGTAGCCAGTACTAATGGAAGGACTGAAGTGTTGCCTTCTCTCTGCGGAGCGTGCAAACGTGTTATCATGTTCAGCATGTGTTAGGCGTATTTCTAGTTTGCGATATGTGTATATTATGAGGCGGAGATTGGGGATAGTCCCAGCATTCACCGTTATGACTGGGAAAACCGCCTGAAAAGCGTAGTCATGACGGTCGGTTTGTGGGAACCTGGACTCGTGCCCGGTCCGTTGTATTTCCCCGATCTGGTTTGCGGCTGGCAAGTTCCTGGATGGTTAAAAGTCTCTACGGTGTTTAGAGACCAAGGATGCAATAGTGTTGTATAATGGAAGGCACCCAAGGTGATATACAAATCTTCACAAGAGCTACATCCGCATTTTTGAACATGGAACGAAAGCAAACTCTTAGAATACATAAATTATGATTGACTAAATGAGTTATTACGAAAGAAATATCATCGTCTTCCTAAACTATCAAAACCCTTACCACCATTTCCATCACTAAAGTTTGATGGTGCGGGTCTCGTTATAGCTTATAGAACTGATGCGTATTTATGTTTCAGACGCTCCCCGCTGCGTGGAGACTCGGCCGGTGGTGCTGGGCGCCTCGGAGGAGGAGACGCTGTCTGTGGGCTGCCGCGTGGACGCCGACCCTCCAGCCACCGCCTTCAGCTGGACCTTCAACAGCTCGGGGCTCGCCGTCCAGGTGGCTGGCGAGCGCTTCTCGAGCAACGGCAGCTGGTCTGTGCTGCGGCACACAGTGCGCTCGGACCAGGACTACGGCGCGCTGCTTTGCACGGCTACCAACGACGTCGGGCCGCAGCTACAGGCCTGCGTCTTTCAGGTAGTCGCCGCAGGTAAAGCACATCGCGGCTCTCAGGTACATTTTAATGACCTTTCTATAAACTACTTCTACTACCCCTACAAATTTTTAGATGCATCACATTTGGATGTAACTTTACAATGTCCCACGAAGATACTCAATCAAGCAGTAAACAGAGCTTCTTGCCGATTGGCTGGGGAAGACAGTGACTTGCCTTTCATTTCTCAGTTGAAATGAATCGTGCCTACTAATTTAACTTCTGTGTGATGAGGGTACTGCGCCAAAATGCATTAGCTGTTTCAAATCACACGTCATCCCCTGGAAACTGCAACCGCGTTAGTGTATGTGGTTCAAGTTGGTCCTAAGGAAATCCTGTATATGAAACCATGTCGTTTTCGTCCAACAGTATGTTCCTGGTATGGCGTGTTCAACATCATAAGTCGGCTCAGTTCTATTGTGCAAATGACAGCAGAGCATCACATTTACTCTCTCGTCTTCAACAGCTAGAGCACTTTACACCATGATATCTTCATGATGATCCCAATCTAACATATTTGCTAAAAGGCTAAGTGTATTACTGGTCGATCACAGTATGTCGTTTGTTGACGGGGAAGCCTCTTCTAAGATAAATGTTACTTCGGTCTTTCCTCAAGAAAGTGTAATAGGTCCACTTCTTTTCTTAATATTTATAAACGATCTAGATGACAACGTCAAAGTGCTCCGACGATTGCTTAGAAATTCAGCGCGATTTGGATGCTATTTTAGATTGGTGCCGTAAATGGCAGCTTGCACTTAATTGCAAAAAGTGCAAGGCAATGCGGATAAGTAACAAGAAGAATCAGTTTGTTCACGAGTACAAAATAAACAATTCAGCTGTTGACACGGTTGATTCCGTGAAGTATCTGGGGGTGATAGTACAAAGCAACATGAAATGGGACATGCACATAACTTCCGTCGTAGGCAAGGCTAATTCTAAATTACGATTTATAGGTCGTATTTTGAGGAATTGTATTGCTCATTCAAAAGAAGATAGTGTATAAAACACTAGTGCGTCCGCATCTGGATTACTGTTGTGGGGTTTGGGATCCGTATCGCAAGGTTCTGATTGACTCAGTTGAGAGGGTGCAGAGGAGAGCCGCTAGATTCGCGACTTGTTGTTACAGCCCTTCTGAAAGCGTCACAGAATTGCTACATAGATTGGGCTGGGATAGTTTGGAAGACAGATGACGTACCTTGCATTCGAATTTATTGGAGAATATACGAAAAAAAATTAAATTTCGAGTGCAATGAAATACTTCTTCCGCCAACCTATTTAGGTCGCAATGACCGGAGGGATAAGATTAGAGAAATAAGATGCCGTACTGATGCTTTTATGTATTCCTTCTTTCCTCGCACTATTCGGGATTGGAATGCGCGGGTTTAGAATTGGTGCTTAGCACCCTCTGCGACCCACAATGTTTGTGATTTTCAGAGTATGGATGTAGATGTCTTGAACTGGTAGTTCTGTGAGGATTTGTCCCATACATTATTGATTTTTCTTGCCATGCAAAAGTCTATTGGTGCAGTGACAAGAACTGATTGTGGCTCATGCACTGATAAGCCACTTATACACTAAACGTCAAGGAAAAAATTCCACGTCTACTCATTGTAAGAACTTCATCACTGAGGATGTCGAGATATTAATTCGCAGTCTTCCGACCAGTGATGTGAATGAGAGGCTCCAGCTGAATACCACGCCTGTATCTGCCTAGATCATAACGGAACCTCCCCCATGCTTGACTGTAGGACGCAGGCAGTCGAGATTGTAGGCTTATTTTGCTGTTCTCCATACATAAACCCGGTCTTTAGTAGGAACCGCGAAAGATGATTCATCGGACCATCAAATGTCAAGTTTTTATGATCGTGGCACCACTTGTTTCGCAGTTTAGCGTTGGTAGCCGTTATAAGGGGGTTATCAATTGCAGCCCTTCCATGAATGTTAGCTTTGTGGGGCTTCCGCCGTACTGTTTTTTTCGAAACAGTATTACTCAGGTGTGTGTTCAGTCCTGCTGTCACTTTTGCTGCGGTAGTTTTGTGTTGTGTGGCAACAATCCTTTTTAATGTTCATCGGTCTGTCGATTAACTTTGGCTTTCGTCCACTATTCCTCTTCGCCGACGATGTTTTGCCATGTTTTGTGTATGCTGTCATTACCGTGGATACTGTCGCTCGTGAGACGTTAAACATTTCAGCTGTTTTTGCCAAAGGCACTCCCGCTAATCAAGCTCCAACAATTTGTCCTCTATCGAAGTCTGAGAGATCACGCATTTCACCGATCGCTTGTTATAACCGTTGCAAAACAAAGCGTATGATACTCTGATACATAACCTACAAGACCTGCCACGTCAACTATGCCGTACATGCACATCGCAGTATTCACACGGAAGTAGTGGTGCTAATATGCAACAACCTGGACTCTGTCGCATGGTGTTCATATTATTTTGTCCAACCTCTTTGCGATGATGTTGCCTTAAATAGTTTATTTCTCTCTTTAAAGGACTGCTCAAATCATTCACAGCGCTCGTTTTCAGGCATTATAGAGTGGTAAATTTTTGTTTTAGACGTATGTGATTCTGGGAACTGAAACTGCCATTCAGACAGTTGCTCCTTGCAGTCGTATCAGGATTATTGTGGACGGTCGTTTGCAGGGCGCCCGTCTCCAGTGCACAACTGCTCTGTGGCGAACCGCACGTCGACGGCGGTGTCTGTGTGGTGCGAGCCCGGGTTCGACGGCGGCCTGCCTCAGCGGTTCATTCTGGTGCTGCACTCCGAGGAGGGAACCCGCCTCAACCTCACCGCCACCAGCCTGCCTCGCTTCACCCTCGAGGGGCTCGAACCGGGACTCGTCTTCTGGGCCACAGTGGTCGCCGTCAACTCCAAGGGACGCAGTCCACCAGTCCTCGTAGAGGGCGTCTCCATCCGCAACAAGCACAGATCTATACGTGAGTTCAGCCACTTTTACGATACAGTGAGACAGACACGCCAGCTCTCGAGCAGGTCATCAAGCAACTCGAGGCTAGGCTCCATAATCCATATCGAATTTGGTGTGTAATTGGTTAACATTCGGACCGGCCATCTGAATTTATGTTTTTTGTGGTTTTTCGAAATCACACAATGTGAGTTGGTTCCTCCTAAAGGCCAACTACGAACCCTTTCAGTTACTTGTTACTAATAGTCTCCTGCTCTAATGGGCTGGGAGTCCACGTTAAAGCGTTAAGAAAAGAAAATTTGACTAAGTCCTCTCACACTTCCCGCATCTGCAAAGTAAGAATGTATAAGAAACATGGACAGATACCGTTTCACACAATTCATAATTATTGAAACAACAAGTTTTTTAAATATTGTTGTTCAGAATGAATGAGGCCTCCCACCTAAATGTGCACTGGAATGATAAAATTTTAAATATTTTTTTTCTCTCTAAAATTTGTAATAAATTAAAACAAATTTCAATTTATCTTATCAAACAAAAACTATCCATTAAAAATAATCATTACAGACGTGAGCCCACAAAAAAAAAATAAAGTGTTTCAGTCATTGATACTGGATACAGTTTAATTGGTCTCAATTTATTAATTTTCTTTAGAAGGTCTAGAATCTTTTCAGACCACGCATTTGATTACCCGATTTCAACTTTAAACAAATATTATTACGTTATATTGTTATTATATTATTATGTTAAATCTATGTAATTATCAAAATAATTATATGCTGTTCTCTAACTGTAAGTGGTTACGAGACTGATTCAAGACTCCTGTAACACAGACTGTTTCTTACTATCCCTCTCCGGATATTGGAGCCGAATATATATGCTCTGGACGGTGATTTTTGATGATTGTTGCTGGTCCGGTGTGACGCCATACCGCAGGATAAAGGGTCAGCGCACTCGCTTAAGCTTCTCAGATGTACACTAGCTTCGGCTGGATAATACATGCCGTTTCCCGCGGCGGATGAACTTAAATCGTTCTCACGGCACGATTAGGAAAGGTTGGGCACGCTGGGCTTGGACATACTATTATAACCATTGAGATACACATAAACTAAGTTTACGAAAACCTATGAAGTTGTTTGTTTGTACAGTGCTGCAAACATAGACGTACTGTGGAAAATTTGTATTTTTAATTTTCCGAACCCAATGATTCATTAAAAAATGATCGTTACATGCAAAGTGTTTCAGTCGTTGATACTGGATACAGTTTACTTGACCACAATTTAATTATTTTCTTTAGAACGTCTAGTACCTTTTCATTTAAGTTTTTCTTTATTTTTTTTTTTTAAATTGTTTTTTTTTTTTTTGGTCTGGGCATAACAACGTGCCGACTGTCGAGGTTATTAGAGAAGGAAGAGGATGGAGGACAAGGTGCAGGAAGGAATTCGGTCAATGCCTTTAGGAGAAAACACCCCAGCATTCGCCTCGAGTGATTAATGAACAGCAAAGGCTTGGAAATGATTCTTAGATTTGGTGTTCCCGTTAATAACGATATTGGCGGCATGCGGTTTTTACAAGGAATTAAAACATTTAGTCCTATAGAAGACTTTTGCAAAAACGTAAATATGGTTGGGAAGTTAACGTGTTGTGGGCGACTTTAGAAAAATGAGTATTTGTAATGGGAGTTAGGTGAAACATGCCATCAAGTGAGGTTTACCCATTGCTGGTGTAGACTGCTTCGTAAAGTGATATGAAACCCTCTGCCAAACAAAGCAGGTGAAATGTGTTCAAGTAACACAATATTTCTAAAGATAATTGAAAAATATTTTGCTTCAAAGAGAATAGATTGGTATGATCTACAACTGAACTTTTATACTCCGTTAAAAACGTTTCTTCAACAAATGTATTTTATCTTTACGTAAAACTTGGAAAACAATAATTTTGTATAAATCCCACATAGCCGATCAAAATTAACGTTCTTTGGTTTATTTATAACAATATCGATTTGAGATTTGCAGCTACATATTTAAGTGAAATGCAAGCTTCTATTGGGAATGAAGCGAGTGTTTTGAATACTATTCCCCCCACTTGATGCCTGGCGTCCTGGTGCCGCAGTGGCGCTGCCCACGCTGCCGCTGCTGGTGGTGGTGTCGGGACTGCTGCTCGTGCTCACCGGGCTGCTGCTCGCCGCCGCCAGCAAGGGGCGGTTCGGCCCCCGGCGCCCGCCCCCGCTGCTGCCCCTCGGCACGCCTCTGCCCCCGGACGTGCCTCGCTTCAGCCGCCGGCGCAGGGAGCCGGACGTCGTGCCGGGCAAGCCAGGTCACTATAAAACTTGCTCGCAGGTTCCTCAACTTAAAACATTGTTGTGAGTAAAGAACTATCATTTGCAACGTGTCACCACTTTATAATTTTTTCTGTGGTTGTGAAAATTCAAGGAACATCTAAAAACTTAAGAAACATCACGTATATACATTATCGTTTATAAGATTGTTCGTTGGTTAATTAATACGATAATTAAGTAGTCCACAATGTATTTCACTTTAGACTTGTTTTTATTCTCAAAGAAACTCGACGTGAACGATAGTGTTTACATCCATAGATACAATCCAGAGATTGCATACAACACTCCTTCCACAGATAATTTAGTCGGTGAAAACTTTGCCGAAAAAAACTAACTACTCTGTCTTGGATGATCGCTTTATATAAACTCTATCGAAATTTCTAAGAACACTTCAAAAGCTTCCGACAGATATTTCTTGAACATTAACAATTACTTAAACAATTGAAACATATTAAAAACAATCAGAATTAATACCAAATCATTTACAATCATTATAAAATGGTCAGAAATGGAAATTAAAGATACTTGAACACAAAATTATTCACAGAAATCATTTTAAACTGTAGTAAATTGTCCTTTAGACATCGTAACTTGCATTAATACTTGGAATTACGAACATTTAAGCAATTCTCTTGCACAATTCGGTTCTTAATCATATTAAATGGCCTGTAAATAATTTCTTTTCATAAAACAAAGTCTATATACACTGATTTACAGTAAATTGCAAAACAAACATGCCAGATCACATTTAACCAAACTCCAGCTTACTACCAATACTTTATAAAATACAATCACATTTAATTTTAGGTTTGAGGGCTGTTACACGTTGTTTTATTTACTAAGTTTCATAACTTAAGTAATTTGATAGTGTGGCCACTTTCGAACAAACTTTTTCAAAATGTCACAACAACAAAACACAAGTACAAAACTAGGATTGTGGCAGTTTTGATAGGATACAGTCATCACCATCAATGCATTTATCTTGAAATGTAACTTTTATGATCAACACCTTAACATACTGCATTTTTGTGACCGGATTCTGATTGTGTTCATATGTTCCTAAAATTTAAACATCAGTAAACAATTATCTTTGACTAAATGTCCATATAATGTACACTTACGTTTTTTTCCTTTTTAAATACCAGTTTCATCAATGAATGATGATAAAAAAAACCTTGAAAGTTACGAGACATACAAAGACTGCTATGAGAGGCAAATGTTTATAAGTGGATTTTGATTATTTTGATTGCTAATGTCTGTATGAACTACCGTATTAGAGATGTAAATAGACGAGTGTACATGAACCACAATAAAGGTGCATCGCAACAGGATTCATCACGCTTCAACGAAGATTAATGGTGCAAAATCAACAAACACAAAGGAGCAAGTGGATTTTCATACCTGTGACATTGATCTTAGTATTAGCTTGATACACTGTAAGTCCGAAAAGTCGAATATTTGATACAACCCTGTAAAATACGATTACACCGCCGAATGAAATTGACGGACTTGCAGCGCCTCTTTAAGTTTCATCCAGCTCGTAGCAACAAAAGTCACCCTCTCTTTCTCCACAATTCTCCCTAGCGTTTTCCAGCGAATCTCGTAGTTCTTGATCCACAAGATCAAATTTATTGTGGTTGGATTTCAGTGATAAATGCTAAAGGAGCTAAAAGTAATCGTGGTTAGCATTTCCTCCCGCAATTGAGATATGCCAGTGAGTACAATTTTGTCGTCTTGAATTCTATAAAATAAGGCCTATTTGAACATAGTTACACGTCTTTCTTCCCTAGGAGGCGTCAGGTGCAGCGACAAGACGTCGCATCATGCAAAATACCGACTCTACAACAGCGGGACAAGTGCAAGGAAGAAGGGGGCCGATTTGAACAACGGCAGACTATGTAGGCAGAAGCCAGACACTTTCTGGAAGTGATATTTCAGCAACTGGTACTCTGAATTCTCTAACAATCACAACTCGCATTCTAGCAGCATAGCTCGCAATTATTAGCACAAGCTTCCTACACTTTCGTCATTTCAGTGCCCCACATGTGTGAACTCTTATTTTCGCTCATGGATTCTTCACAGCGAACTGATTGTTTAAGTTAAATTTCTTATACCTTCTTCAAAATTTTATCACTGGCGTATCAGTAATGGTAGACATAAATTTCGTTGTAATCCTAGAATTTTTTCTTAGTGGTGAAATTTTTAAAGCCCCATTTTATTAGTATCGTTTACGATAAGTCGTCACGTCTTGCGTGTTACAACTTGCCCTTCTCAGAAAATATTTCACGGCAGAGCACACACTGGAACTGAATCGAACACCTATCCCTCTTACAGGTGGCGCAGTGACAGAGAGAGGTCAAAACGAGGATAAGAAATCAGCAGCCAAGGCGGAGGAGCAGCGAGTGGCAGGTCTGGAGGCGGTGGAGGAGGAGGAGGGCGAGCCACAGGCCACGGCACACTCCAGCTCACAGGTACACAGCCATAGCGCATCAGTAATCCTTGCTCCATGTTGTTATTACAGTTTACATAAAACTAGAATATCTGAGGAAAACTATGCAACTGACGGTTATAATAAAATAGAAATCGGAGAATTTGATATCATGTAAATGGTCATTTTTTTATGTGAAAGAAACAGTTTCCGTTTCCTGAATAAACGTCACTCGGTTGCCTCTGTACTTGCTACTTGCACATAGCCCAACTTGTTTAAATTACTTCTTTTCATTATTTTTTTGAAGTAATTGTTATTTTTCATTAATTTCGAATGGCCTTTTACAAATAGTTTTTTTTTTTTTTTTTTTTTTTTAATTTAGTGTCAATTTACCAAACTATGCGCTGGTAATTTTGTGTTATCGGCAACTATAGTGATTCCCAATGGGAGCGGTACCGCCCTCTGGTGGGCGTTGAAGAGATCATAGGAGTCGTTTCTGGTCAAAGGCAAATTTAGGGGGCGTTGAGGACCAATCGCCGCGCCTTCTTTCCAGTATTATATCCCGCTTTAAGAGTTGCCTCAAAGAAGTTTTTAATTGCATTTCATGCAGTATGGATTACATTATTTGTTACGAGATGGGGAGTTGGTGAGTTTTTGTTCTGAAATGGTGCGGTGGTTAACTATTTTATTATTATTATTATTATTATTATTATTTTGGGAGAAAGGAGTTTTCAGTAAATAGGCCAAAAAAGTTGGGAACCTACGGACTACATGATGAAGCTGTTATATTATTATAAAATCAGGTTCAAAATTGATTCACACTTTCACTGTTCGCAATGACAGGGATGATAAGATTAGAAAAATAAGATGCCACACTTATGCTTATATGAATTCTTTCTTCCGCCGTGCTATTTGGAATTGGAACGCACGGAGTAGAGATTATTTTGCCAATCACAAGAGTATGTATGTAAATTTAGATGTAGAGAATGTGAAGCGGAATCAGAAGTGGCATGAAGCCATCATCTAACAGGCTGATGGAGAAAGTTTTCACCCTTGTTCACAGGTGTTGGTGCCAACTGCATTTTTAGCAGATTGTACATATACATCAAGCATGCGTGAAAATTGCCAAGTCATTCTGTCAGTTGTTATCCTGCATAGTATTTCATGAAACATATTCGTTGATATATTCAGTCAAACGAAAAACTCTAATGTCGTGAAATCGTAATTTCTTTGTCAAATAAGTATTTACATCAAATTAATTTCATTTAAAATTAATAAAGAATACAGTAAATCTTCTTTATTTTTAGCAATTAAAAAATGGATTGTTAAATTTGAACATAGCTTTGAGATGATGGGTACGAAGATCGTCCAGATAGCGAAAAAACGGTATTAAGGATTCGTAAAAAAGTGATTGATTTTGTTATTCTGCCACCTGAAGATGCGCGTGTATTAATCAGCAGTATGTTATTTATCATACCTCGCTCTTCCCGGTCATACTGAACTTCAATTAAAAATCGGTAGGTGTTAAGATTGCAGTGCCTATTTTGTGTGAAACAACGCTGGAATATTGGTTATAAGTATGACAATCGTTATAACCGCTTCGATAAATTTCTTCAAGAATACAGCAATCGACAGCAATATCAAAATTTGTTCGAGAACAGTCCATATCATATTGCTTCTTATAGCTCTAATTTTCAGGGAAAGAAATGTATAAACTCCATTTACGTACCACTAATACTTTAAACATTGCTGCAACTATTTCACCTGATGGATAGAATTCAAACTGGTTTTCCCATTCCATGCAGCACCAAGATTCGGTTACTCTTTCTTTCGATTTCTTCTTCTGGTAAGCTTCTCTTGTATAATTAACATCACCATTTATTTTCAAAATACCTGATGTTTGAAATGCTGGGGGTTTATTTTCCTTATCTTCTAACTGAGGCCTTGTTTCTGTATTTTACAGTAACGACTCATTTATGGTTAGTATCTCCACACGCACCATATCTAACCTATCTACGTATGTATGTGGTATTAGAAGAGATTAATAGTAACTGGTCTGTAACTGTTTCATGTTCTATATGCGTTCTGTCCATGTCATGTTCACTAACTGAATTACTACGCTGTCTTCTTGGTCAGATGGTTTTTGTTTAAAATATAGATTAAGAGGCTTAATTAATAGTATGCATCAAGCATTATACAATTGTATAATTCTTAATCCTCCCTCGATTTTTCGTAAACGAAGATCCACTATGATTACGGAGTTAGGGTGAGCTATGTGAGGTGTCACACCATTTCATTGCTAAGACTGAAATGTTTCCTTCTGAAGTTAAAGAGAGAAATGAAACATGGTTATAAAAAGTGTTCAGGCTGAGAACAGATCTTCATTTCATGTTACGCCGTAAGGTCACGTATAAGACATAGAAGATATTAGATCAGACTCTAAGTTTTCAAAATGCAAAATCTCATCGTGATGCCGGAATAAACAGATTAATATTTAGAGACTCTAGCCTTTTTTGCTTAATGCGAGCAAGGAACGGGAAGGGCATGGACTTTTGTAGAAGCCGTCTCGGCATTCGTCTGGATGGACCAGGGTTCGAACCTACGGAATGCGAGGCCATACTGTTACCGCTTACACACCACGCTCCGTCACTAGCTTTGCCTGTAATGTAACTGTTTGCAAGAATTTAAAATGCGTCTTTTATGATTCGAAATTTTGAAATTTATCAAATTCATCATTAATACTTTATTTATAGAAAGAAAATGAAATATAATAATTGTTAAACCTACTTACATTAGAAAAAAGTATCTCATTTACTAATTATATCACTAAATAGATTAATATATTAATAATAATATATATAATTTAAGAACTTAAGTTAAATAATCTAATAGCTTTAAATTTTAGGCCTTAGTTTTACTAGACAATCAGAATTGCAGTCTAATAAAGTTGAATTTGAAGGCTGGTAAGAGAGTTTTACTCACTCTAGAAGCTAATTATTCAGCCATCTTTTCGCAAAAATGATTATTCTCAACAAATCACAAGGACATTAGAACTTTATTTCCTTCCTCTTCATGGATAGGCCAAAAGCCTGTTCCGACCCTCAGTTTTCAGATTATCTCCTCCCTGTACGGTGGTACTGCAGAACAAACTTCGAAAATCTGTCATTCATTACCCATCCTTATAACGTGCCCTTTCCAATCTTCTCCCTTTTTTGGAAGTTATTTTATTCAGAGAGGAAATATTCAGTTATTGCATGATTTTTTCATTCCTGCTTTCAGAGAATATCTGATTTAAGGAACTCCATTTTGTAGGATTGTATTTTTTTTTTGTGTTGTGGTCTATTTAGGGGACATCCATAAATTACGTGAGGTGTTTTTCCAGATTTCCGGGCCCCCCTCCCCCCTTTTCTGGTGAGATCTGGTCCGTGAGACCTTTTTTTTTAGTTCTCACCGCTCAAAATCCGGTTACACCCCCACTTTTCGACGAAATACCCCCCTAAAATCGACTTTGACGTGATTTGCAGACTTTTTTATGGATGCCCCCTTACTCACGTTTCATTTCCATCCATCAGACTACCATTGTTTTATACAATTTAAGTTGAATCTCTTATCGGTTTTTATCTTTCAGTTTTCGTCGAAATGTATTAAAATCGCTGAAATTTCTTCTTCACTTATTGCTAGTTATCTTCATTACCGTGACTTGTTCTATTGGTTGATTTTCAATCACTCTTTTGACTTTGACTGAATACTTCCCTATACTGAATAACTTCTATTTTGTATGAAATAGCTGCAGACTGTAATCTTTACTAATAACGTTTAACATATGTTTTGATTTTTTTTTTCAGTACATCTTCATTTTTTCTGTAGGATAAACTGATCATCTGCAAATAGCATAGTGTTTATACAATATATGTAATGTTACCCATTTTTAATATGTATCGTAAAGAATTTTGTAGAGAGACTACAATCTCTGTTCTCTTAGTTTAAAGCAAAAGCTAATACAGTTTTTGTCTTTTTATACACTATCTAGCATTAAGTAAATGGACACCTTTGAGGATTGTAATTGAGTATGTCAGTTAACATGTGTGGCCGCCGTATGCTGTAAGCCGGTTTAAAACCAATTGACAAGGAGATGGCACGATGTACTGGGATATCGGACTCCGATAAGGGCGTTTTTTGTAGGATGCTCTCTAGCCGGACAACTGCAGGAAAATTTAACAGGCCCAAATAAACAGTTTCATTCGTCCTGCCTAAGTAGAAGATTGATGTGGGTTTTACCAATGCTGCACGTTGCGGGCGACTTCTAATTTTGACCAACAAAAATTGCAGAACCCTGAAATGTGAAATTGTCAAAAATAGGGCGTAACCAATTCTACCATCTAACAGAAGTTTCATGCAGCTTTCACTTGAAACATTGAATACAGAGGCCCACTGACGTAGATATTTCGGAAGAGCAGCTGCACATAAGCGCCAAATCACGACAAGCAATGAAGCTCGACGACTCGGATGGTGTTTGGACCTTCGCAACTGGACATTGGAAATCGGTACTGTGTCGCTTTACATCATTCCGGTCCGATGGATGTGTCTGAGTGACCATTAAGAAATTCCGTGGTAGTGGAGTGGTGATGTTGCGCTGTTTCACAGCTTTCGGTATAAGAACAGTGGTGTTTGTCCATGGTAACATGAATACAAACGCCACAATGTTGGGAGCATTTTATTATCCAGAATGTTACATGCGTTGTAACATTGTGGATAATGAAATGCTCCCAACTTGTGGCGTTTTACGGAAGGGATCCGTGTTACTTCCAGGATGACAATGACTACTATGCAGTGCTACGCCAACTCAATGGGCGCATGTTTGTGACGAACTTGAACTCCGGGTGAAATCACGAGATGCTAAAATCCATTGCTCAACTCGTGGAATAATTACAAGATGAATGGCGATGAATACCTTTGGAAGTCCTGCAAACACTCGTAAATAGCATGCCAGTCAGGTTGGCTGCTGTTGTAACTGCAAGACGTGGCGCTACGACATTTTAACCGGGTGACAACCATCGAGCAAACATTTTGGACAGGTGTCCAATTACTTTTGGGTAGTTAGTGTACTTACCTAGTATAACCTGCATTAAATTTTTTGAAAAAACCATTATTTTGAATTATTTTCAGTAATTGCTCAATATTTACGTTATCGAACCCCTTTTTACAACCAACAAAAACGGTATAATAATTTGAGTTAAATTATCTTCTCTTTTCCATCCGTTTGAGACAGAATATTTTATCCATATGGGATCTTCCTTTCCTAAATCCACATTAAACTTCTATTAGAAGAGTATATATTATTACCATGAGCCTATTGTTTTTTATTTTTGCATATATTTTATTTTTAACAAACAACTTCCTGGATAGTTACCACATGAGCTTCTGTCTCTTGTGAAGTCATTTCTGCATTCCGCCATTCTTCTGAAATTATTCTCGTTTTCCAACATGTATTAAAAAGTTATTTGAATTTTAGAATCATTCTCCTATATTCAGCCAGTTCTAAATTAATTTTATCCAGTCCAGGATCTTTTCTGTTTCGAATGATTTAAATGTTATAATATTAACTTACTCCACGTATATCAAGATCGCATTCTTTATCATCAGCATGATTTACACTTTCAGTCTATTCGTTTTCTCTATGATTTCCTTCTCTATAGTGATTTATCCACTATTCTTCTTCAATTACCGAGAGTGGTGGGTAAGCGGTAACGCTCTGGTCTCGTATTCGGGAGGACACTAGTTTCGAATCCCCGTCCGTCCTTGCACCCCATCCTCTCCTGCCTCTAATGACCTCGACGTCAACAAAGCATAAAATCATAAGTAAAAATTCTTCCTCAATTGTATTTATGTTAACAGGTTAAATTTTACCTTTGTTAAAGTGTTTCATGAGCTGATAAGCCATCACCTGTCTACTATAGACATCGTCTTCTACTGAACTTTTTCATTTGCATCATCATTCTTTTTTCAGTGTCTTTGCTATTGTTAATGTTACATATTAACTTAATGTTTTATTTTCAGGCGTGAGTGGATATCCGTAGATCAGCAGTAAGTATATTAATTGGGACAGAACTAGAACAACCGGGTCATTTAGTTGAAAATGACCAAAGCATAATTATCTTTATTTTCAAAGGCAAGTTCTGTCTACTTTATGATTGCTACTCTGTCGTACTTTCGATGGGAGGAAGCGAATGTGTTGCCACCTGTCTGTGAAACGTGAAAGTAGTGTTCTTGTTGTACGTGTATTTTTATTGTGCCGACCCCGGCAGCGTAGGTGTAGCAAGCTTGTATCCCGTTGCAGGGGTCGGCGGTTCGAGTCCGGCCTAGGGTATGGGTGGTTTTAATTTAATGTAGTGTTTGTCTTGTGTCGTCCATAAAAAAAGGTAAAATAATCACACTGATAAGAAATCTACACATTATAGGAGAAACAAACTAATTGAGCTGGTTTAACCATTTTTTTAAAAACATTATTTTTATTGTGAAATGTGTAGATTTTTTTTTTTTTTTAATGGCTTTCGGCAACTAAGGTTTATGATATCTCATCCAGTGATATAGTTTCTCCAGTATATTATGATTACTAAGTATAGACACCACAGGACGGACAGGACATTCACACAGACACACAACATCCACGCCCGCGGCCGGATTCGAACCGGCGACCTTCGGCACGCGGAGCTAGTGCTCCAGCCCCTACGCTACCGAGGCCGGCAAATGTGTAGATGATTGCGGAAAACCGCAATGAGGACAGTCGGGCCCATTGTACTGCCTGATCAAGTTAGCGCCACTTTAACGCCTGCAAACACACTGGCGGGTGAAAATGGCCAAATCTATAATGTAATGATTACACATCATATAACTTAATCTTTATTGTTACACTAATTATAATGGATGGATTTGCTAATTGATTAGTGCCACTTTAATTGAGACCACTGATACAGCTTTTCCACTAATAAATAAGATTCCGTTCATTTCATCAAATGTTCCTAGTGTGAAAAATGAATTAATATTTAGGTTAATTTTTGCAAAAATAAATTTGTAATGCCTTCACTAATAAAGAATATGCTACGCCGGGTTGAGTGTCAATAACGAATCAAGTAATGTCAGACGCTTATGTCTTGAGTTGCTCGTTTTCCATTGACTTGAATGGATCTTTTACTTTGACACAAGCTACAGTTCTCTAAAGTGAATCATTTTTGTCTCACAGTTCCGTAATCTAGTAAGATCTGAAGTTATGTTTTTATGCGGTGTTGCTAGGCGACTGCGTGACGAGTGCTGGAGATGAGCTGCCACTTGTCGTTCGTCTGCTTCGCCGCCAGAGTGTGCCTGCTGTCCGCTGCTCCGAGAGGCTTCGAGCACGTAAGGACTCGAATGTTTTCAGATAGTCTGGACAGAAACCTCAACTAGAGGCCAGATCCATAAAAACTACACAAACACTGCAGTCTAAAGATTCAAAGTTTTTTTTAATTAAAAATGGAATAATTGCATTATGTTAAATACACAAAGTTAACTAATACACCATTTAGTTACACTAATTAAAGAACATATTAGAAAAAAATCAATTAATTAAATGGTATCAATGAGAAGTAAGACTGAAACGATAACGATCGATTATAAAATAGATATACTATTCCGCTAATCGGGTTCATGTTCACTTTTTATCGTTGTAAACATGGTATGCTTAACGCACGACTGCACTGATTTTAGACAGATCAATCAAAAATTAATGTTTAGTGAATTCTGTAGTCTAAATTACTGAATGTATTTGTTCCATGATGGTACCGTTGAAATGTTATACTCTCGTTGAAGTGAAACTTCTTTGGGCGTGGTTAGCGTTACGCGTTAGAGTTACACGTTAGGTGACAATTTGCCACAACGTTCTCTACATGCGCACTTAAAATTCTGCGTATGTGCACGTATGAGAAAGATACATTGATGCAAGCAGCTACGATATTAGATATCTTTGTACGCTTCCGTGGCAACACAGCTACGTAACTAACCGCTGTCACTGAAGCTAAAGGGCCAGTATTCGCTACCAGTTATAGCCGTGGCTAGAAGTATTGGTGGGCGGCTTCAAACGCGCAGTTAACAAATCAGGCACTTAATAGTTAAATTCACCTGTTAGCTTGTAATAATAGTTCATGCGTTGAAGCTTGTACTAGGCAACTTAGGACGCTCAGTGTTGCCGTTTTCTAGTCTAGAGAGAGAGAGAGAGAGAGAACAGTTCACGAGAATGTTCCGAAGTGCAGCAACAGCGCGATTGCACTCACCCGCCAATTTCCCTGGCCACAACTATAGTTGGCGTTACGAATTACGTTTTCCATACGGAGCGTGGTGTGTTAGTGGTTAGCGCTCTGGCCTCGCATTCGGGAGGACGCGGGTTCGAATCCCCGTCCGGGCATCCAGATTTGGGTTTTCCATGGTTTCTCCAGATCTCTCGAGACGAATTCCGGGATGCTTCCTTCAAAAGGCCTGGGGCAAGGAACGGGAAGGAATTCGGCCATGGCATTTTTGAAGGAAGCATCCCGGCATTCACCTGGAGTGATTTGGGGAAACCATGGAAAACCCTAATCTGGATTCCCGGACGGGGATTAGAACCGCGTCCTCCCGAATGCGAGGCCAGAACTTTAACCGTTCACCCACCACGCTCGGTAAGGCTCGATGCATTACTCTATGATCTAGCAAAGCGTGCTTTAAATTTTTAATAATATTCTATTTGCTTAGGAGAATAACTTGGATAAAGTTCCTCTTTATTCTACAAACGCAATAAAAATAATATCGTTCGTCTACTGGAGTGCGAAAGAATTTTTTTTACACAGAAAAAAAAAATACACAGGAAAGATACGCAGAAGAAATGTGTATGGCCCATAGAAGTTTCACTTCTTGCGCGTGAACACACTGATACATGCAGCTTAATTTATTATTATATTTTACAGCTTTACTGCATAGACTTCTTGAAGAAGAAGATGGTTGGAACGTCGGAAAACTTCATCTTCCTGTGTCTGACCTCACGACTGCGGAACTCTATTTGGATTCATTTTAAAGTACATTGTTGTTATCTTGAATTCTTTCTTGAATTTTCCTCTAAATGAAGGAAATATCTACTAAAACTCAACGCCGATTAAAATGTATGAAAAAACTTCAATGCTTCATACCACTTTTACAAGAATTCTTCACTGTGCCTTATGTACCTCTTTATTTATTAAATGGGCACAGCTACTATTTATGCTGTCGCTCCATAAATAATCTGTTTTATTTTATCATACATAATTTCAGCCCTGCCACCATCCGAAGGCCTCACTGCTTTTGTGCTTGATACATGTTCTCTACCTACGGACTGATTTTCCAGAGGAATGACTTTCTTTGTTCCTAATATCTACACTTTTCGTGAAAGAATTATGGGTTCTTGTATCTTATCATTCAAGAACCCGAAATACAGAAAAATGCGCCTACTTTACTTGCTGGTGAGTAAATTTTGCGTGATTGTAAGGAAATTGGCAGCCTCACTTCCATTGATAGAATACTACAGTAATAATGCAGCTCGAAATGGGAAGGATATTCAGGGCTTCAGTTCCACAAGTTCTAACGATTTTTAGTTTTAAAATTTTTCTCTCTTTCATTTTACCGCCGTGTCTACATGAAAATAATTCAATTTCAACCGACTTGTTGAACAGAAGGTCTTAAGCCAGGGATGGCCAACCTGCGGCCCGCGGGCAGCTTGTGGCCCGCGGTAGGTCATTTTGTGGCCCGCGGAGCTGGATCATTAATTCATTATATATGTAAGCTTTGACTTTCAATGGTGATATCTACACTAAGTTAAGCAGATACTCAACCAAGATCATCGTTTGATTGATCTTGATGGCGGGTGTATAACCGAGCATTATCACGGCTAATGTTCCTATAACTTTCAGCGCGTTAGTGGTTCGCCTGACTGATTCTTGGAGTGCTTGTGTCGGTTATTGATCTCCTAGCAGTTAATGTTTCCACCCATAGATGGAAGTACACTCTTTGCTTTGATTGTTGTATTTGATTCGAAATGTATTGTCTAAATTCCATATGTCTGTTGTACTGAAGTATTTGTGGCGTTTTGTCGTGATCGACTTTTAAGAACTAGTTTTATATACGTCGTGTGTATGCAAGTATTACTGTTGTTAAAAATACGTGATACATGTGTTGTTGCATCTTTACCGAATATATGCCCGGTATTATTATTTTTAAGCGTTGCGATTGTAGTAGTTTCTGCAAAATACAAGCACATGACTTTTATTCATTTCTCTTTCTAGTTCAATTAAATAATGGCTTCAACTAGCAAAGATGTTGGATCAAAGTAGCGAAAAGCTGCAGATGAACTGAGAAGTTTTCAGGATAAGTGGACAATAATCTATTTTTTGTTGTTGTAAAATTTAAAGCTAAGCCCATATGCTTAATATGCAAAGAATGTTTCTGTATTGAAAGACTACAAAATGAAACGGCATTGTGAAACTAAACATGCAAATAAGTTTGATGAGTACCAAGGACAATTTCGATTAGACCAGGTAAATGACTTAAAAAGAAAACTTTCTGCACAGCAACAGATATTCACTAGCACTGCTGTAGAGTCAACATGCCACGTAAAAGTGAGCTATGCAGTAGCTTCCATATTAGCCAAGAAATCGAAGCCGTATCCAGATGGTGAAATGGTGAAGGAATATTTGGAGAGTATCGTTGAAATTATGTGTCCAGAAAAGAAAAAGGAATTTTCAATAAAAAGCCTCTCTCGTCAAACTATTACCAGGCGTGTGGAAGACATTGGGAAAAATATTGAAGATAATTTGAAAAGCAGAGCGCCTGATTTCGTATATTATTCTCTAGCATTGGATGAAAGCACAGATCTAAAAGATACTGCCCAAGTAGCGATTTTCTTAAGAGGTGTTGATATCAATTTAAACAAAACAGAAGAATTAGCGGCTCTATATCCACTTAAGAACACTACAACTGCACGCGATTTGTTAGAGTTAGTTGCAGCAACGTTAAATCGTTTTTCGTTAAAACTTCACAACTTATCTGGCGTGACGACGGATGGAGCTCCTGCAATGGTTGGAAAACATGAAGGTTTAGTAAAACTGATTGAAAATGAAGCCTGCAAACTTGATAATACCTCATTATTAAATTTTCATTGCATTATTCATCAAGAGAATTTATGTGCCAAGTCTTTAAAAATGGATCATGTCATGAGCGTGGTTATCAAAATAGTGAACTTCATTAGATCGAAGGGGTTGAACCACCGTCAGTTCCAAGAATTCCTCAAACATTTGGATTCTAACTATAATGGCCTTACATTTTATACTGAAGTAAGATGGTTGTCCCGTGCAAAAATGTTAAAAAGAGTGTTTGATTTGAAGGAAGAGATACAATCTTTCTATGCAAGCAAGTTGAAAAGTATCCCAGAGTTTGAAGACTTGGGTTTGTGACTTCGCGTTTCTAGTCGACGTAACTAACCATTTAAATAACTTGAACATTCGTCTGCAAGGCAAAGACCAATTGGTTAATGATATGTTTGATATTGTTGCCGCGTTACAAATGAAACTTGGGCTTTGGGAACAACAGCTGAAAAATAAAAATTTCATTCATTTTTCCACGCTATCATTGGTAGCAGACGTCACACAGGCGTTGGCGATTAAGTACAGTTCATTGATATCAAACTTAAAACTTGAGTTTGAAAACCGATTTCAAGATTTCAAAAAACATCATATTATTTTATCTGCATTTTCGACGCCATTCTCCGTTTATATAAATTCATTGCCAGGAAATTTGCAAATGGAGTATTGTGAATTGCAGTGTGACGCACAACTCAAGGAGAAATTCCACTAGGTTGGTTTGGAAGAATTTTACAGAAAATATGTGAACAAGGAGAAATATCCTTCATTTTATAAACATGCTTTGCGGATTATTTCCTTATTTGGAAACACTTATGTGTGTGAACAGCTATTCAGTCGGATGAACAGTATCAAGTCTCAAAACAGAACACGAATCACCGATGTTCATTTGGAGAACTTTATGCGTGTATCCACAACTTCTCTCAATATCAACATTGATGCCCTTAGTTCTGTAAAAAAATGTCAAAAGTCGCATTAAGATAAGTGTATATTTAATACTTCATTAAATATATAATTTAATTTTAAGTGTTTTTTCCTTCATGAAAATATTAATATTTTTTCCAAGAAAATATTAATATTTTTTCCAAGAAAATTATGCATGCGGCCCGGTAGAGAGTTGTAGTTCTAAAATTTGGCCCGGCTGCTGAAAAGGTTGGCCACCTTTGTCTTAAGCCAAATAACGGTTTTGATGGGCTTTACAAAACTTTTATTAATATGAACTAGTGTTAAGCCCGTCATCGTGTTTTGGGTATGTCCATGGGTCTAGAATAGTATCACATTTATCGGGAAATATGCGGCGCGGACCACGATTAAAGCTTTTCTTTATGACTTTACGCCTCGTCGACGTCTAGGTCATTAGAGGCGGACAAGGAACGGGAAGGAATTCGGCCATGGCATTTTGACGGAAGCATCCCATCATTCGCCTGGTGTGGTATGGGAAAACCATGGAAAAACCAAAATCTGGATGCCCGGACGGGGATTCGAACCGGCGTCCTCCCGAATGCGCGATTAAAGCGAATATTACTAACAAAACTATTAGTTTCATAAATAGATAAAAACCACGATGCAAACTGTCCATATTCTTTTACCGTAACTCATTAGTGGCTTGCTTCTATTTTTGTAATAACACAAAATCATCCTAATCAACACTCCACCATATACTTCAACTACGTGTAGCTTATAATTAATATCTTTTATCTTTAAACGAACGATTCTTGTATATAAATGGCTCTAACGATTTGGATTAAACTTCATATTTAGATGACGTTTTGCTTTTTATGTTTATCTAAATAGGTGTGTTCCCTACGAAAATGTGAATTTACAAAAAACGAACAATTTTTGTGTTTGGTGTGTCGGAAACGATTCTACCACCATCTCGTAGACATTTCAGGTACTAGGAAGCCTACTTATAGTTAATTTCTCTTTGGTTTCAACAACGAACTCTTATATCTTTGAACGAAGGATTCGTGTATACTAACTGACCCATGCGTATATTCGCACAGTATCGTGGTCAGTCACCGAATAGTAATATAGTAATGAGGAAATATGTAAATACAAGTATTTATTAATGAAAGGTATTTTATTTTGAAGAGTAGTAATAAATATAACTTTTAATGTAAAAAGTAGTTATCATTAATACTACATGTTTAATTGTAAAACATTTAAATAGCAAATATTTAAAAAAATACTGGCATTGTCGGAAGTAATTTTTTCAATATTTTTTACTTTACAAAACTTCTTTGAAAACAATATTAGCAGTTATAATGTGATCAACATTGATTTTTTGGCCGTATGTGTCTTCAACACAAAAATAAATATTAATGAATCAACAACCTCGTGAAAAAGCCAGGTGCGTGTATCCATATAAGATAACAGGGTCTGATAAATAGAATCCTGCCTTTTGAAGCGTTTGACATTGTGCTTTATTAATGTTCATAGCGAATGTTACTTCTATTGGGAACTGTTTTCCTATCATTTGGAAATGCTCGGTTGGTGGTGTGAGGTGAATGCTAGGTGAGGTTATAAGAGTGAATTAATTTAGCATTGAAGTACTCTTCTAAGAAAATTACCAATAATCTTGTAGCATTAATTAATCCCTGATTAGCATTAATATTTTTGTTTAACACAATAATAGCATTTTTCTTTAATAGCAATTTATGAGGTTGTAAAACAGAAGATCTATAAAATGGCTCTAACGATTTGGATGAAGTTTCATATGCAGATAACTTTTTGCTTTTCAAGTTTGTAACACGATTTACAAAAAAAAAAAAAGACGAATTCTTGAATTTGTTATCTCGGAAACGGCTCTAACCTTATCTCTTAGGATTCAGGTATCAGTAAGCCTACTGATGTTGGTTAAGATCCTCTTTGCAAGGAACTGTGCACTCAAAACTGCCAGGGAGTCCTTCAAGAGAAACGTTTATCTTTAATCACACGTTACTCAAAATCGTGCAAATTGAACAGAAATCGAAAGATGCCGAGTGAAGATCTCTCAGCCAGGTACTGTGTTTTTAGAGTTCCACCAATTCGTTTCTTCCCATTTCCTTAACTAATTATTAAATAACGCTCATAACCTCGATTTTGCATTAACATTTCTGGCCGTTGTTATTCCGGAAATGGAGGCCGTTTGCATGATGTCACAGCATAACAGCGGCGGAGAGAGTAAACCCCGACGAAATTATACAGTAGTAGATTAAACAACTGCGACGATCAGAGCTGCAGTATAGTATATATTATATAACCTCACATTGGTGTTTTATTACTGCGTTCGTACTCTCCAATTCACAATACAGTGGATGCATTCAAATAGTCCCTATTAGCACGAGGGAAGAAAAAAATTGGGATTTTGTATGGCATATTTTCTTTATGATTTTAGCTGTCATGATATTAAGACTCAAATGTGTAGGTGAAAGAAGTACTTAGCTCTAGTCATAAATGGAATTGAATTATGGTGCATTTACTAATAAGTAAAGTACGTCTTCATTCTGCCATCTACCGGACAGTCCCATTCCAGCCATCGAGCGCGGTGGATGACTGGCAACGGTTGTGAGGACGCGTGTTCAAATCCAGTCCAGCTATCTAGATTTTGATTTTTCGTTTTCAGAAATCACTCAAGCGAATGCTGGTTTGGTTTCTTTAAAACGCTATGGCTGATTTTCTTCGCCTTCCTTGTCGCCCTATAACAATTATGTGTTCTAACTACTTAATGTTGACTGGTGTCGCGAAAACTGCGCCCAGTGAAATTTGCGACCAGAACTCTCAGCAATGCTGTAGCGGTTTAAAATCGGTGTTTATTATTGAATAGTCTCAAACTGGTTGTATTGTTGACAGCCGCCCCGCCGGGGCTCTGAGCGGATTGTTACGTTTGTAGCCTATGTTTCTGAACAGCTGTTAACACTACAGATGTTTTATAGTTTATAATTGTTATTAAAACATAAGTTTTATTCTGCCTTAAAAGACGTAGAAAAGAAGTGTCATAAGACAAATACTTATGTAATCGTAGTAGATTTAATGCAATGTCTCCCTTTGCCTCACATTACCAGTGCAGGAAATATTCTATCGGCAGTTGTGGGTTAAATGTTTTTGCATTTATGACTAGAAAACCAAAACGAGCAAAATCTATACCTACCATGAAGGCATTGCGAAAAAAGGAGGGAATGAAGTTTTCTCTTCCTGTAATCACTTCACAGCACATTTCATCCCCCAAACTGTAATTTTTTTTTTTTTTTTTTTTTTTTTTTGAGAGACAGTGACATCATCCAAGAGTTTAACAAGTGGTGGCCCAAGCACTTTAAAAAGTATGTACTCCCAAGTGATGCTCGAAAACAAAAAACGTGATTTTCCCCATACACCGTCAGTCATCTTGATGGCATGATGGACGAAACTGATGGATATTGGACTGACCGAATATCCAAATAATCCTTTCAGTCCACACCATCCACATCAGTTTCCCCACAGATGACACGATAATGGAGTGACATCGCTTCATTTGGACGGATGGAGCGATCGTGTATGGCCACGTTTAGACGACCTCGGCTAGCCCGATCTGGTTAGTACCGCAGATCAGCAAAAAATTCAGCTTTCATTTATGAGTGAGAAAAAATTCTAAGAAATAATACTTAACTTGCGAAACAAGATGATGTGCTTTTAATTCGAAACATTTGCGTGTCTTATTTTTTTTTTCTTTTTAAATAAACAAGTCTGGCTATTTCGACCGTGTAATGTAAAATGTTGTCGCTGACTAGCTTCCGTTCTATTTGTTCGCGTTAAAACTTCGATACCACGATTTAGTGAGACCAGGTCGGGTCGTCTAAAGGGGCCTTTAGAGTGATTATGAGTCGCAGGTAGGCCGTGAGCCGTGACACAAAGGGAACAGTGGCCGCAGATTTCACAGATTTTAGGTTAGCCGCAAATTTCACTGGTCGCAGTTTTCACATATTCTGTTGACCTGTACTTTGGATACTTTAGGGAAACAATCTTTACAGGAGTTGAATAACTTACTTTCAGCTCGTGCGGATATTGAAGATTATGGTATCATCGATCTCTACATTGACCAAGGATATTATTATTGCATAAAATACCCTAAGACCACTAGCGCAGCGCGTCATTCAAAGGCACTCTCCAACTTTACCTTCCGGAGGGTTAAAAAGAAGGGCGACCCCATACTCGTTCCCTCTAACACGGCAGCAATCCTTTACTACCGCTTGCCCATTACCGTGCACTGGAGTTAGTATTCACCATAGGAGTAGGGAGTATTCCATGCGTCCAGGCGTCCGCCCGTTTACATGGGTCCGTCGGATACAGATAAACAAAACTTTTGAAATACGAGACATGGGCAGAGGGAAAAAAAGGGCCAAGCGTTTACTTCTGCGATAGTTAGGTGAAGAAATAAGCGTGGCTGGCTAAGATACTGCCACTACCGCGACTGATGTCATACTACGAGGCTGGGATGAGGGAAATATTTGTTAGTTTTTTAGGAATTGATATCACGTAACAACTTACAACTGGCTCCACGCACCGTCGCCGCTATAAGAAGTTAGTCCTGAAACATGAAAATTTTGTGATAATTTAATAGCAATTTTGTGCGCTACATTGGTGTTGTTGGGGTGTTGTGTGACGAGGCCCGCTACCAACAGAGTTAAGTATCGGGGTACGACGGCTACTACAGCATAGGGCCACGGCTCATCCCTGGAGCAAACAGGCAGCAAGATGACCATCCCCGGGCTTCAGGACGATGATGGACAACACCGCCGTCACCCCGTCAGTAGAGATGGACAGGTCCGAGATTTTAAAGGAGTCGGGACTGGATGTACAGTCTTTGACTTTATTTCTGGCCACCGCTGAAAAATTCTATCACCCTTATTTTGCACAATCTGGCATCAATGTCATCCCAGGCAACAGTAACGCAATACTGGCTCCGCCTCCTCGCAATTTCATTGGTGGATATTTTATTCAGAGCCATCTATACCGCAGATTTTTCATTTCCTTAAGTCAATGCAGGAAACAATTGGCTAACAGGTAGGAATTAAGCTCCTCCCACTGACGATTCTTATTGGCAGAACAGTTCATCAACCTTCCATTACATTTCTATAATATTTTACCAAAATTCAGATCTTGAAACGTATCCCAAAAGTTGTAATTAACGGGATTGCATTAAAGTGAGGCAGGAAACAGGCTCAATGCTATATATTACTATGATTGATTAGCATAAAACTATAACGATAAGATTGTTATACTCATTTTGATAATTCCTTCGGATAATATTTCACTCATATATCTGGTCAGTCCTAGTGTTGCAAACTGAAAAAAAAAAATGTTTTTTTTTCAGATTTGTGAAAAAAAACATGAAAAAAAAAGCTAGCACCCTCGTTTTTTTTCAGAAAACAATATATTTGATAAATTATAGTTTTATTTATGGAACTTACATTTTACATGTGTGTTTTAAACCTTACTAAATCATATAACATCTTCATAAATGTATCTATATAAGTAACATAATTTTTTATTCATCATCTATATCGGTACCACATTCACTAGTTACAGTACTACCAGCACTAGTTCGGTCGGAGTTGGAATTTTCTCTTTCTTCTTCTGTCCCCTCTAGATCCATAACTTCAGAAATAGCTACATTTTCTTTTACTGGTTGTATTGCATGCAAAAGCTTTTGAGATTGCAATTTTAAATTGTGAGCAAAGTACACACTGTGAATGAAGACTGCGCCGATAGTTCTGTATTACGGTCTTTTAAGTTTGAATTTAAATCTATTATCATACAAAATAGGAGCTTTATTTGTTTTCAATCATTGGTTTACGCCAACGGTTGCAAGGAATTTATTCATAATTACTGACAATGACAGTATTATCACTATACGCTGCGAGTTTAACAAGTATATTAATATATGGAAAGCACAACAAGTAATAAAAAGAGGCAAAAAACCGTAGTTAAAATTCCTAATTTTTTGAAAAGATTCGTAGGTCTACAGATAAATTTGTAGGGTCTAGCAGCACTAGTTCAAATAGCGAGTATCAATCCAAACAATGGGGAACGGCCGAACAGGGATTCCTTCTCACGCAACCTAGCATTTTCGGGAAGTCCAATTTCGTAAAAGAAAACTTCAGTCAATGTTACCAATATTTTGGTAATTTTTTTTTCTACTGATCCAGAAAGATATAGTAGATTTAAAAGTAAGATAAGTACTTAGTATAAACTCTAAAACAGTCATATTAAATGATAAATGCCTTAGAAATTTGAAATTTAGTAGTTATGAAAAAAAACATGTTCCAGAAAAAAACATGTTTTTTTCACAGTTTTTTTTCATGTGTTTTTTTCACGTCAGAAAAAAAACTGTTGTTTTTTTTTTTACAACACTAGTCAGTCCACAAACCAAGGGATAATCATGTTCCAGGAGGTAGAATTTTTAGTACTACGAAACTACAGAAACAAGAAACTATTTCGGAAGTGTCTCTCTCCAAGATGAATTGTATGAAACAGTCTTCCTTCATTGCGTTGTATATACCTATACGAGGAAAGTGGCACCGAGCGTGCAGTGGTCCTATGGGTAGCGGTCTGGGTTGCTGAGCGAGCGGTTCCGAGTTCAAATCCCAGTAGTTCTTATTTTTTATTTTTTTTTTAATTTAGAAATTTATCATTACATGTATTTTCTTTTTAAGCGTACAGAAACTGCACATTGATTATGAGTATAAGGTATCCATGATTCTTTCCTAACTGCGTCAGGAAATAATATAAAGATCTGCGAAACTACCCAATGTTTCGTAACTAATAGCCGACGTAAGCATGAAAGATTTGCGGCGGCAGAACTGACGAAAATCTACACGGGTTTCAAGCCGCGCCGAAATCATATCATGTGTCCCTTTTCAAACGACACACATGTTTCCAAAATAATTATTTCATAGTAGAAAGAAATTACAAGAGGAATTATTGCTCTCTTTGTAGGTGGACGATAATGATTATGCACTATATAAATAAATGAGAGTTAATCGCATAGAACTAAATATTAGCACCGCAACAAATCAAACGACCATTGTCACTAAAAAATTTCAAACCTGATTATTATAGTAGGACAAAAATAAATTCTTTTATAACTGGTATAAGTAATTAAAGTTAATTGAGAATCGGGCTGAAAGACAGGTAGTTCTTAAATTACCGTTTTCCAGTTTTCTACAATGCTGTTAGTTGTTTCTCACACTATTACTTCATGACTCTTGGGATTTATTATATACTGGGGCTAAATGCTCATTACTTAACAAGGCGTGAAATTACATGCGTTATTCTTTGTTTGGAATAACATAAATAAATACAAGAATTTGGCGAATGAGGATGTCGCCGATCGCGTTTTTGTTCTTTAGTCTCCGTTATAAAGTGGAACACTCAAGTTTTGTCACCCATCATAATCGCCTAGATCTCAAGGATTCAAACAAACACAGTCTACCGGTAAAGTAAGGTTGATAATGACTAAAGACTGGAAGACCGAGCATAGAGTGAGAGCGGTAACGCTCTGGTTCCAGGCAAATGCTGTGATGAATCTTATAGAAGGCCATGGCCGTTCCCTTCTTTAATAAATTCAACATTGATGAAACGTAAAGCAATAAACAAAAAAATAAGGATAGGGAGGGGTTGTTAATAGATTTCAAGCCAGTTGCGACCTCCTCAATAAATTTAGCCAGCTCTTTTTTTATGATTTTACGCCTCGTCGACATAGTGGTGATTATTGGCTGGATAGGAGTAGCGGCAAGGATTTCGGCCATGCCCTTGTAAAGAACCCATTCCGGTATTCATATGGAGTGATTTGGGGAAACCTTGGAGACCACAAATCTGCATGGCTGAACTTGGATTCGAACCTATGTCCTCCCGAATAAGAGACCAGAACGTAAACGATTTTTTAGACGACGCGTAGTCAATCACAGCACTGACAAACGCGTGTTCCGAAATGGTAATGATGTAGAAAAATAGATATTTGTTCAACCTCTAAAACGGTAAATAATTTGATTCTTTATCTATGAATGCTTGGGAGACGTTACTTTTTGTATTGCCCTCATGCAATTAACATGGATTCCCACCGTATTTTCAATTACCAGCTGTAAGTTGGATAATTGTGAAACCAACAAAAACTTTTGCCAAATGTGCTGCTCGTGTTAAATTATTACGGGTATTATTTAGGCGTTATAAAGGTATTCTTCCTTGCCGAAGGAAGGAGGAAAGTTAAGACTATTTCCTGGTAAGCGTTGTCATATTTACTTTATGCGATGTTGCCACGATGTTCTGCCTAGTAGTAGCGCTATAGCAATTTCGCTATACAAGAAATAGTGTCTCATAATTGGACACACACATCGGTGAAATGAGAAATTGTTTATGTTCCAGTCTCATCTAGAATATTTTCATTTAACTGATTACTTCTCTTGTAACAGTTCGATTCTTTATACAGATTACTATTCAATCACGGAATGTTGTATCTATATGTATATATTTTCTTTGGTCTTATAATTGATGAGGCACTAGATTCTGTAAGTCCAGGTGTCTGAGTGGTAACGCGCTGGGCTGTCAACTTGCTGGTTCACTGTTCAAGCCCACGTGGTGTCAATTTTTTTTTTTCATTCTTTATCTCCTTTTCACTTGTTACCAGAGACAGAAGCTAATGTAACATCAACTTATAACCAGCCTGGCATTATCTTTCCTCCTTCCTCAAATTTCCTGTTTCTTTCTTGCAATTTCAGATTTCGGAAATAAGGTTATCATGTCATTATATTGAGGATATACATCAATTATATCATTACTGATCACTAGTAGGAGCAGCATTTTGTTAAATACGGAACCTCGGATTAGCATGTCATTCGTTAATGATGATTTTTTGTTTTCGTAAGAATAACTACTCACATTTTCAATTCTGATTTGCTTGCTAATACCACTGTGTCCAACAGGAACATTAGCTACAAAAACCGCACATTAGTTTGATTTAGGTCCTTGTTTATTTTTAAATAGCCATCATTACCCCAATCCCCAGCCTTTGCCATCAGCACTAGAAAAAAATTGATTGAGTGGCACAAATCGTAATGGTTAAATTAAATTTATCGGAAAACTGGCTTTCAGTTCCTACTCACGCATGATGCGTTGACACTTTCTCATTTCAGCCAAAACATTAATTTTATGATTCATTTCCACTGTTCCAATTGACCACGAAACATATATAAATTTACTTATATGATATGTATTTTGCAACAAGTGAAAAGGAGATAAAGAATGAAAAAAAAATGACACCACGTGGGCTTGAACAGTGAACCAGCAAGTTGACAGCCCAGCGCGTTACCACTTTTTTTTTTTTTTTTAAATGTCCAACGCGCTATTTTCTGCGCCACAGGGACGTGTAACTACTGTTCACATTTTCAAATCATACTTTTTTTTTAAATTATTATTATTTTTTTTTAATTTTTTTTTTTAAATTTATTATATATATTACAGTTTGTTATAATATTCTTAGACCTGAGATATAATTCGCAAACTTTTCCTTATGTTTTGGATCCTTCATCAGCGATTGTGCTTGTGTAGCGAGGTACAATCTAAAGCCCAGGTATGATGGTTCATCCCGGGCATTATATAAGTAGTAGAGTGCATGTCCAGCCAACCAAGTCCAGGTGTTTTTCTTGGTGTTGGGGTAGTATTTCCCGTCAGGTTGGAGAACCATTGTAGTAGAGATGTGTTGTCTCCGTGTCCTGCAGATTAAGGCCAGGATGGTTCTGCACCATTCCCATATAGCGTTGTTTTCCCCACAGATGCATCTGTGTTGCAGTGTATCGGTGGTATTACATTCCCTACATTTGTCATTTTGTACCAACATGACCTGATTTCTGAACTTAACACTTTGTTATTGATATTTTTCCATATTACAGTCCAATCTTTGGATGGGTATTTTACTTCCATTCGGTTGAGCCTTCCATTCTCATTTATTAGATGGTATAGTTGAGCGGTGGTTAATCCTCGTAGTGGTGCGTTCGCTTCCATCCGGAGATAGCTGGTTTCTAAGAGAAACATCCTGATATGGTTCGCCTTGTAGTCCGTCTCCCCTAGGTGTATTGGTACTTCCATACTGTATGGCGTATACGTCATTACGGCCATATTCAAAGCGCTTTCCGGGTATTTTTGGCATATTTGTATTGTATTCTTTATCAGGAGAGCCTTGCATTTTGCCGTAACGTCTGTTAGTCCGAGGCCTCCTTTCCCTGGTGGGAGAGTTATAACATTGATCCCCACCTTGAAGATTTCGCCCCTCCAGATATACCAGCCTATCGCTGACATTATTTTCCTGGTGACACTGTCTACCACTGGTATTATCTGCCCAACATACCATATTCTCGAGAGGATTTTGGTGTTGATGAAGTGAACTCTCTGGATCAAGTCCTGTTCTCTGCCTTTGTTGTGTTGTAGGTAGCCTCTTGTCATGGCCAGTAGCTCCTTCCAGTTGTCCGCCGTTGTTTTTAGGGGGCAGTTCCTCATCGTTATACCAAGAAGTTTGATTTTTTCACACACTCTGTATGGACAGTTGGCATCTGTTTTAAAGCCCCTCCCGATCGGCATTAGTTTGGTTTTCCCGTAATTAACCTTGGAACCTGAAGATCTTCCATATTCGATGACACTGTTATTAACTTCCTGCAGGTCCTTTTCCGAGCGCACGATGACACCCACATCGTCCGCGTATGCCACACATTTTATTGTGTTTGAGTACACAGTTAGTCCCTGAAGCTTGCAATGCAGCATCCTAACAAGTGGCTCAATCGCTATGACGAAGAGTGGCATTGACATTGGACATCCCTGTCTTACTGACCTCTCGATAAGAATCGGACGAGTTAGTTGTCCATTGATGATAATCTTTGAACTAGCAGAGGTGTACATATTTTGGATCATTTTGGTGAAGCTTTCACCAAATCCAAGATGGTTCATGATGTGGAACAGGTATTGGTGTGAGATCCTGTCAAATGCCTTGCATTGATCGAGGGCTAGAATTGCTGCCTCAGGGCGTGTGATCGCACTGAAGGAGATGACCTCTCTATAATCTGCCAGATTTTTGAAGATAGTGCGCCCTGGTACTGCTGCTGTCTGGCTATTATGTATGATATGCGGCAGGACATTTTTGATTCTGGCTGCTATCACGCGGGCCACGATCTTGTAGTCAGAGTTCAGGACGGAGATGGGGCGATATTTGTTGATATCTCCATTTGGGTTTTCCTTGGGGACCAGTACGATTAGACTGTCATTGAAACCTTCTGGTAGCTGCTGACCTGCTTTTATTTCATTGCAAATGCTTATAAAGCTATTTTCCAGTAAGTACCAATACTGTTTATAAAATTCAATTGGCAGTCCATCACTTCCTGGCGATTTATTTGACTGAGCCTTCTTCAGAGCTTCCCGCATCTCTTCCGTGGTGACATCACTCATTAGTAGCTGTCTGTCAGTCTCTTCAAGAGTCGTTGTAAGATGGTTTACCATGGCTGCAATTGCTGCATCATCCGTGGGCTCTGCCATATAGAGTCGCTGGTAGTGATGCCTTACGAACTCTTTTATTTCAGTCTGAGTTGTCGCTACACTGCCGTCTTCCTTTTTTAAACGGTTAATCAGTTTTTGTCTTGCGCGGCGTTTCTCTTTCCCGACGTGGAAACAGGATGGATTTTCGTCGCAGGTGCTGTTATCATCTCTGGAGCGGATTTTAATGCCTTCCATTTGTCTTCGTTTAAGGAGTGACAACTTAGACTTGATCCTTTTAATCTGTATGAAGTTCCCCAGGGTGATTGGTGTTTCAGAGTATAGTTCACGGAGACATCGGAAGTAGAATTCTGAAGTTTCCCTCTGCAGCTGGCTCCTTGCGTAGCTGTATGCCTTCATACAGCTGATGAGTCTGGGTTTTGCGCAGTGGTGCCACCACATTGTGGTCGATGGGAAAGCTTGTTGTCGGTGTAAGCAAGCCGCCCAAATTCCTTGCAGACGTTCTCTTAGTTCTTGCTCCTTGAGGATATCTACATTCAATTTCCACCCTGTTCTGCCACGGAATGTTTTCTGTGGCGCCATACGTATGGTGCAATGATACGCTAAATGATCGGAGAAGCATAGTGGCCACGTTTCCGTTGTAGATACATTTCCCCTCAGGTTCTTGCCGACATAAATCCTATCCAGACGACTTGCAGTTTGCGCCGTATAGTATGTAAAGCATTTTTGGTCCCCGTTTATTATTTCCCACGTATCCTCCAATTCTAGTTGATATACCGTTTCTGTGAGTGTTGTACATCCATTGAAGTTCGGCCATTGGTCTTTAGACTTCAACACGCAATTAAAGTCGCCCCCCACGACTACATCCTCCCTAGTTCTCCGTAGTAAGTATAACATCTCGGTGGCGAAGAAGCGTGCTCTTGTTGTTCTATTTTGGTTCCCGGAGGGGGCATAGATGTTTACAAATCTAATGCCATTAACGAGACACGAGATTCCTCTGCCATTTTCCAGGCGTTCGACTTCCGATACGTTTACGCCTTGTTTGGTTAGTATGGCAGTACCCGA
Organism: Vandiemenella viatica; assembly: GCA_031002005.1. NCBI lineage: Eukaryota > Metazoa > Arthropoda > Insecta > Orthoptera > Morabidae > Vandiemenella > Vandiemenella viatica. The sequence continues at coordinate 172,641,739 of JARYHS010013630.1, read as the reverse complement.
AGAGTTCTCTGGGGTAGTATTTTTGATGACATCGTATCCAGGGAAATCAGGTTGAAATTCATCATTTACCTCTTGCAACATTGCGATGTCTGCATCACAGCTGTATAAGTAGTCACGGAGGCTATGCAGCTTCTGCTGTGAGGAGATTTTGTTATGTTTAAAGTGGCTATCTTGTAGTCCTGAAGTGGAGGCATTAGCTGCTAGTGTTGGGGAAATTTCCACCCAATGTATATATGCACCCTGTTGTATAGACTGTATTAATAGGTATCAGACACATAGTCGTCGTCCGTCATTGATTTGGGCGGCGACTGACAAGTCGTATTTACTTCCCTATCCTCAGCCATATCTTCGACTTCCTCTGCCCAGTTGCCTAAGTTGACTGTTCTTGTCCTGTTGTCTGAACCTTCCTCTTGGTAGATATGATGTTTATGTCGCTCTCTGGGGATCTCTTGAGGTTCAGCGCCAGCGTTGTCTATGCCCCCCAGGTTCAGCGCGTTGACTTGTGACATATGTTTGCTTTCAATCTGCGGTTTCTCCTCTGTTCTCACACGATTTGTGTCAGATAATAATCGGGCGATTTGTGCTCCTTTTTCGCGCAACGTCGGCGCTGTTTTGTCGGCATTTAGGTGAGCTATCCGCCGTTTCTTGTGTTTCTGAGGAGGTGTTCCTGCCCTTTGTTGTTCTGCTTCCTCTGAGCAGGGCCCGGGTTCCTGCACCGGGGTATACCCATTGCTTGCTGGTGGTGTTGATATAGCGGTAAGAGCGTTGCTACTGTTTTGACCAATTCCTACTTCTTCTTGCGATTTAACCGCGAGCTGGGGGGGGGCGTAGAGTACGTTTCCTCTGATTTGTTTGCTTCCACTGGTATGTCGTGGGTTTTACCGGTTGCAGCCTGTGGATTTGAAGACTCCATTGGTGTGTCTTGATCATCGGTCGTAGTTTCCGGAGTTGTGTCCATGTCAATAGACTCCCTCTCGGCCGTGCTCGGACGAACTGCCGCCGCATATGTGATCGTTAATGCTGACATCTTATTTGCTTGTGCTGTTTCGCCTAATGGCACCTGCGTTATCTATTTATTATATTATTATTGTATTTACGTCTCTCAACAGCGAGGTCTTTAGAGACGGGAAAGGATGGGGGGCAAGGATGGGGGCAAGGAATGGGAAGGAATTCGGCCATGGCCTTTTGAAGGAAGCATCCCGGCATTTGCCTGGAGTGATTTGGGAAACCATGGAAAACCCAAATCTGGATGCCCGGACGGGGATCGAACCGCCGTCCTCCCGAATGCGAGGCGAGAACGCTATCCGTTACACCGCCACGCTCGGTTTACCTGCGTTATCCTTCTCTGAATACACTGAGCGCGTACGTGATCCGTTGCTCCGCACCCTGAGCAGGTTCGTGGTTGGCCATCGTACATGATAATCGCCCTGTATCCACAGATCGTAAGATATGATGGTATATGCCTCTCTAGATCAATTTTTACCTGTCGAACACCGTTCAAGAGAGGAACTTTGTAGCTCATCCACTTCTCCGGTACATTGCTGATGACCTTGCCGTAACTTTTCAAAGCTGCATTAATTTGTTCTGCTGGTATTTCAAAGGGAAATTCAAATATTCGAACGGATCGCATACCAAGCCCTGCATGCGATACTTTAACTGCACCAACGTTCCTGTCGCAGTGTTTAAATTTAAGGTTCTCACCACATGACTGTAAGAGTTGATCGCAAATTTCGGCAGTTTTGAATTTAATATAGACAGTGCTGTTCACAATAGACAGGTGAACCCCGATGATATCATCGAATGGACGTTTCAAGTTTTCTTCAATCCACAGTTCTATTTCGTATGACTTCGGTCGTGCATAGTTCTGATCAAATGTAAATTTCAGCGTATCTCTTCTCGGTAGTTGGCTCATGTTCGTTTTCTATATGGCATTAACACAACACGTTATCGCGTTTACTACGGTAGCGTGCACTCGCTGCGAACAACACACTAGTAAGCAGCAGCGGAGCGTTGAACCTGCGCGTCCAGTCGCCACGGCCGCTGCGGACCGACTCAAAAAAATTGACACCACGTGGGCTTGAACAGTGAACCAGCAAGTTGACAGCCCAGCGCGTTACCACTCAGACACCTGGACTTACAGAATCTAGTGCCTCATCAATTATAAGACCAAAGAAAATATATACATATAGATACAACATTCCGTGATTGAATAGTAATCTGTATAAAGAATCGAACTGTTACAAGAGAAGTAATCAGTTAAATGAAAATATTCTAGATGAGACTGGAACATAAACAATTTCTCATTTCACCGATGTGTGTGTCCAGCTATGAGACACTATTTCTTGTATAGCGAAATTGCTATAGCGCTACTACTAGGCAGATCATCGTGGCAACATCGCAGAAAGTAAATATGACAACGCTTACCAGGAAATAGTCTTAACTTTCCTCCTTCCTTCGGCAAGGAAGGATACCTTTATAACGCCTAAATAATACCCGTAATAATTTAACACGAGCAGCACATTTGGCAAAAGTTTTTGTTGGTTTCACAATTATCCAACTTACAGCTGGTAATTAAAAATACGGTGGGAATCCATGTTAATTGCATGAGGGCAATACAAAAAGTAACGTCTCCCAAGCATTCATAGATAAAGAATCAAATTATTTACCGTTTTAGAGGTTGAACAAATATCTATTTTTCTACATCATTACCATTTCGGAACACGCGTTTGTCAGTGCTGTGATTGACTACGCGTCGTCTAAAAAATCGTTTACGTTCTGGTCTCTTATTCGGGAGGACATAGGTTCGAATCCAAGTTCAGCCATGCAGATTTGTGGTTTCCAAGGTTTCCCCAAATCACTCCATATGAATACCGGAATGGGTTCTTTACAAGGGCATGGCCGAAATCCTTGCCGCTACTCCTATCCAGCCAATAATCACCTCTATGTCGACGAGGCGTAAAATCATAAAAAAAAGAGCTGGCTAAATTTATTGAGGAGGTCGCAACTGGCTTGAAATCTATTAACAACCCCTCCCTATCCTTATTTTTTTGTTTATTGCTTTACGTTTCATCAATGTTGAATTTATTAAAGAAGGGAACGGCCATGGCCTTCTATAAGATTCATCACAGCATTTGCCTGGAACCAGAGCGTTACCGCTCTCACTCTATGCTCGGTCTTCCAGTCTTTAGTCATTATCAACCTTACTTTACCGGTAGACTGTGTTTGTTTGAATCCTTGAGACCTAGGCGATTATGGAGACGATTATGACGGGTGACGGGTGACAAAACTTGAGCGTTCCACTTTATACCGGAGACTAAGGAACAATCACACGAACGACGACATCCTTATTCGCCAAATGCTTTTATTTATTTATGTTATTCCAAACAAAGAATAACGCATGTAATTTCACGCCTTGTTAAGTAATGAGCATTTAGCCCCAGTATATAATAAATCCCAATGCTGTAGAGATCATGAAGTAATAGTGTGAGAAACAACTAACAGCATTGTAGAAAACGGGAAAACGGTAATTTAAGAACTACCTGTCTTTCAGCCCGATTCTCAATTAACTTTAATTACTTATACCAGTTATAAAAGAATTTATTTTTGTCCTACTATAATAATCTGGTTGTAAATGTTTAATGACAATGGTCGTTTGATTTGTTGCGGTGTAATATATAGTGCATACTCATTATCGTCCACCTACAAAGAGAGCAATAATTCCTCTTCTAAATTATTTCTTTCTGAAACGCGATTATCGTTCTACTGTGAAATAATTATTTTGGAAACATGTGTGTCGTTTGAAAAGGGACACATGATATGATTTCGGCGCGGTTTGAAACCCGTGTAGATTTTCGTCAGTTCTGCCGCCGCAAATCTTTCATGCTTACGTCGGCTATTAGTTACGAAACATTGGGTAGTTTCGCAGATCTTTATATTATTTCCTGACGCAGTTAGGAAAGAATAATCGATACCTTATACTCATAAGCAATGTGCAGTTTCGGTATGCTTAAAAAGAAAATACAAGTAATGATAAATTTCTAAATAAAAAATAAAATAAAAAATAAGAACTACTGGGATTTGAACTCGGAACCGCTAGCCCAGCAACCCAGAACGTTACTCATAGGACCACTGCACGCACGGTGTTACTTTCCTCGTATAGGTGTATACAACGCAGCGAAGGAAGACTGTTTCATTCAATCCATCTTGGAAAGAGACACTTCGGAAATAATGTCTTGTTTCTGTAGTTTCTTAGTAATAAAAATTCTACCTCCTGGAACATGATTATCCCTTGGTTTGTGGACTGACCAGATATATGAGTGATATATTATCGGAAGGAATTATCAAAATGAGTATAACAATCTTATCGTTATAGTTTTATGCTAATCAATCATAGTAATATATAGCATTGAGCCTGTTTCCTGCCTCACTTTAATGCAATCCCGTTAATTACAACTTTTGGGATACGTTTCAAGATCTGAATTTTGGTAAAATATTATAGAAATGTAATGGAAGGTTGATGAACTGTTCTGCCAATAAGAATCGTCATTGGGAAGAGCTTAATTCCTACCTGTTAGCCAATTGTTTCCTGTATTGACTTAAGGAAATGAAAAATCTTCAGTATAGATGGCTCTGAATAAAATATCCACCAATGAAATTGCGAGGAGGCGGAGCCAGTATTGCGTTACTGTTGCCTGGGATGACATTGATGCCAGATTGTGTAAAATAAGAGTGATAGAATTTTTCAGCGGCGGCCAGAAATAAAGTCAAAGACTGTACCTGCAACGCGTTGGCAATGACCCTAGAGCTTGTCGACGGACTATCAGCAATCATTTCCAGGACATTGTCTTCAAATCCCACACTCCGCCTGAACCGATTTCGTCCGGCGTCGGGCCTGTGGACAACAATACTTCCCGTCTCCCTCAACCTTCTGTCAACCAACACAAAAGGGTTTGCCGATGGAATCACATGGTTATGAAAACGAGTCGTGTAAATCTTAACTGCTTCGGCCCTGTTTTGTCCAGCAGCACCATACGCCAAATGCATATCGGCGTACTCTTCAAACGAAAATTGATGAGGTTGCATGATGACAGTGTCTTTATCCGCAAGCTGCGTTCGACTGCGAGACTTCTTCTGGCATGGTCCTTTAGCCCCACCACCAACTTCCCGAAAAATGTCACGTATTACCGATCAATTCCGATTACGAACAAACAGTCCGCTTAGTGGCTTCTAAAAACAAGGAAATTCTAGTACCTTGGCAGCGTAGTCGGTGAGACGGCCAACTCGCAATCTGAAGGTTGCGTGTTCGATCCCCACTTCCGAAGAGAGTTTTTCTTTTCGTTTTCTTTGGCGGTCCTATGCCTCGAGTACGCTTGGCAACATCTCCTGTGGAAGCGCTCTTATTGGCCAACTTTAGCTGTGTATAACTCAAAAACGGTACGACTTTTACTAGATTTTTTTTTGTATTTATTTCGTTAGTGCAACGTCCCGAACACTGCCCTTACCCGCCGATGAGTGAATTTCTGACCACCCTGTATTGGTGTTGATGATCGCCATAAACGGACAAGGAATGAACAAAGGCTTGCCGACAACGAGAGAGTGTATTCTCTGACAAAATTAGCTGCCTAAACCGGTAACCCTGTGGAACTATTAATAGGAAGTGACATAATTCAAATAATCTGCCAGAAAACAACTGAGGCCTGCAATGATATGTGGCAATCCACTGATCAACACAAGGGAGGACACTATACGCTGATACACTCTCAAATATCAACAGATCAGTGGTATCTTAAAAAATATGCCACAAAAAAGCTGTATCCATAATATCGAGGTTAAAATTCAATCATCGTAGATTGAGAAGCCAATTGCACAAAATACATTTAGCAAACTCCCCGTTGTGTGAGTGTGACGGGGAATCGGAGGCTGATACAAACCACCTATTTTTCGAATGTAGGAATTTCATAAATAAATCAGACACGCTTTGGAAAGATTTAAAATAATGGGATATAAAGCTACCGGTCAATGTAAATCATCTCCTGGCGCTAGGAAACGTCTCAATATATCAGAGGATGGTGCGCTTCGTTACAAGGAACATAGAAATATAACTGGATGGAACCCATGCTACTCAATATTGTAAAAAGTTATCATTTACAGAACATTAGGTTTTTACTATTTTATTGTTAAAATTTTAATTGAAATGATATATTCAAAGTATTAGTTTATAATATTTTTACTTTTAAATCTCTGACTTAGTTCTTTTGTAACTTTTTTGTACTTTTCATGTTCCCGTAACTATTAACTAAACTTGTAATGTTAACAGTGACTTATGTATATGCGTATTAGGTAAGCTTTTAATTCAAAGTGCGTATGTATTTATATATATAAGGAAGTAACGCTAAGGATAACGTCCCCTGACTGTAAGGCCTACAGGCCAAGTGTCAATAAAATAAAATATAAAAATGTCTTCGATTTTGTACTTAGACATTACAAAAGAAGTGTTAAGGTACGCGCACACTAGAGCGGGACGCATTGCGCCGCATCGCATTGAGCGAAAATGCTGCAACGCACATCAGGACACGGCGAGTCGCATTTCTTTTATTGTCGCCGCCATCGTTTCTCGACAATTAATTCAGCCGCTCCTGCACTGGAAATGGATACGTCGGACAAACAGCTCTTTTCTATAGATATTAATTGAAGAAGAAGAAAATTAAACGGAAAAAGAATGGTCTTAATTTAAAATGTAATTTTCCACATTGCACAGGAACATTGCATGACAAGCATGTTATAACAGACGTCTCTTTCAAATTGCGGTACTCTTTATTTTCAATACAGAAAAATACATGTTTTTCTTTGTTTTACTCTTGTAAATTTTGAATGCCATTTTTTTATTTTAATTGTCTGGGTATTAGGAAAAAATTAAGATGGCAAAACGTTTAGCCACAGCAAGGCCACAGTGAGGCACAGGCTACAGGAAAATAGAATTTGCACGATGACAACTTCATCCAGGGATCTGAGTTAAAATGCAGTGTATAATATTACGGGATGAAACTTTTTCCCTTTCGAGATGAGGCCTACTCCAGAAAATCAGGTAAAAGGAAATGAAGAGAAACAAACTTTCAATTACGGGCTAACTAAACTTAGGAGGGTGAGCGAGAAAGGGTTTGGTGCTATAGGTAGAAGATTTCGAACCTATGAAAGTAGAATGCCGATGTTACCTAATAAGATAAATAAAGTAATACTAGCCACGTGCTGCATTCAAAATCTTTTGATTAACGATAGATGAACTGGGATGCAGAAGATAAGAACGACAGACCTACTGACAACAGAGAAATTTCAACATTTGACTTACACAGGTTTCTTAAACTATACCAGAAATTATTAAGATTTGGAATGATTATACAAAATATTTTTAACAAAAGCTGGCTCGGTTAGTTGGTAACACGAAGCATTACAAGCTGGATTCAACGGAAGTAATGGAAAATTGTATTACACATATAAATTAAACAAAAAATAAATTACGAAGCATGACATTATACCAGGTTGTTTTAACTATTTTCATATTTATATTTATTATATTTTGCGTCTCGTAAGTCATAAAACTCTTTGAAAGGCATTACTAATGAGATGAGGTGCCCTTTATCCATTAGGGGGCATCCATAATTTACGTGAGGTGTTTTTCCGGTTTTCCGCCCCCCCCCCCTCTCTGATGAGACTTCGTGAGATCTGGCCCGACCCCGCCCCCTCTGGTGAGATCTAGTACGCGGGAACCCCCCTCCCACCCCTCTTACGAGTCGCCCTCACAACTTTTTGAGAATTTTTTTTTAGCTCAACAGTCCATCTAAATTTCGAAAAACTCACCTGAGATTTCCGTTGACCCATCCCCTCCCCCTTGGTGAGATTTCGCCGGAACCCCCCCCCCCTATTTCACCTCATGTAATTTATGGACGCCCCATTACGTTAAAACAAACAAGAAAAAGAGAGTGTGAACGAGAAATTTTTTTCATCTTGATTAAAGTTCTTAAAGTAATTAAATTTTCAGATTGTAATTACTAATATTTTTCGAAAAAATCATTCACCACCTTGCGTGCAAATTTGCAGCCAATTTTATTAAAGTAATGCAGTTAATTCATAGAAACTGGAACATACAAAAGTCAGTAGTGCTGTTGGAACTACTATCAGACACCTGGTCGCGACTAGGGATTGCAATCCAGCAAAGCGGGATCCCGCAATCCCGCGGGATCCCGCATCATTAGACAGTCTGGTGGATCCCGCACAAAATTAAGCGGATCCACAATCCGCAAAATCCGGCGGAAACGCGTGTCAGTCTGCGTGACTCGCTGCCCCACTCGGTCTCTGTCGGATATTTTGCACTGTGTGCCTGTACCCTTCCAGTTGGCATTTGACTCATGCGAACAAGCGTTTGTTTTTGTCAACCTTCGTCATTCGTAAGTAAATAAATACACTTTTACGTATTCATCAAAACTTACGTTTGTTTCGAGTACACATTTCTGTAATTTGAGTTATGGTGCGTGTTTAGTACGATTTTCTAACTATATAATTATTTTTTAAGTGTCGCACACGTTATCCGAACTACAAAGTTAAAGCTTTTTATTCACGGTTTCATTATTCCCATTTTCTGTATTTGCAGATAAAGTAATTGTGACAATTTCCTAATTTGCGGCTGAACATTTGATTATTCGTTGATATGAAACTAATGTTATCGTAACTTTAACGATCGCGTACCCGTTTATTTAACAGTTTTTTTTGTTTTTTTTTTTATTATTATTTGGCCAGCTCCAATTTGTTTACATTGCAACTGCTGTATCAGAATTCACTATGATATTGTGGACACTATAGTGAGGACAACACAAGACGAACACAACACTTAATTAAAACCACCCATGCCCGAGGCCGGACTCGAACCGGCAGCCCTTGCAATGCGAGGCCAGCGCGCTAGCCACTACACTGCCAGGACCGGCTATTTAACAGCTATCATATATGTTATTTCTATAAGGTATTTTTTTGTCACAAGCCTGTATCTTCCTTCATACTTAACCGAAATCAATGAATTAGGTGTCATTTTAAAGTTTATGGTATCCACTTTGATCACATCATATTTTAAGAACTGAAATTTTCGGAATTCGACCCTTAAAGGGCGAAAATGTTAATACGTTAAAATGCTGTTTTCTGTGTTTCGAGTCATTTATCTCCCTGGATACCTATCTGAAATCGTTTAATGAAGTATCATTTTAAAGAGTACGATCTCCGCTTTAGTGACGTCATATATTAAGACAGAAATTTTCGGAATTCAACCCGTAAAGGGAAAAAGTATAAATTTTTCTATAACACATTTTTGTGTCACGAACGATTTATCTCCCTTAATATCTAACCGATATAGATAAATGAGGTATCATATTAAAGAATAAGGTCTCTGTCGTGGTAACATTACATTTTAAGAAAGGAATTTTTCGTAATTCGATCCTTAAAGGGCAAAAATGTCAATTTTTCTAAAATGCGATTTTTGTATCTCGAGCCATTTATCTCCCTGGATATCTAACCAAAATCGATAAATGAAATAGGATTATGAGGAATAATGTCTCAGATTTGTGACATCGTTTTTTAAGAAAGAATGTTTTTGAAATTCAGTCCTTAAAGGGAAAAAGTATAAATTTTTCTGTAACATATTTTTGTGTCACGAGCGATTTATCTCCCTTAATATCTAACCGATATAGATAAATGAGGTATCGTATTAAATAATAAGGTCTCCGCCGTGGTAACATTACATTTTAAGAAAGGAATTTTTCGTAATTCTACCCTTAAGGGGCAAAAATGTTAATTTGTCTAAAACGAGTTTTTTGTATCTCGAGCCATTTGTCTCCCTGGATATCTAACCAAAATCGATAAATGAAGTAGGATTGTAAGGAGTAATGTCTCAGCTTTCTGAAATCATATTTTAGGAAAGGATGTTTTTGGAATTCAACCCATAGAGGGAAGAAGTATAAATTTTTTTATAACGCATTTTTGTGTCACGAGCGATTTATCTCCCTTAATATCTAACCGATGTAGATAAATGAGGTATCATATTAAAGAATAAGGTCTCCGCCGTGGTAACATTATATTTTAAGAAAGGAATTTTTCGTAGTTCGACGTTAAAGGGCAAAAATGTCAATATTTCTAAAATACGTTTTTTGTGTTTCGAGCCAATTATCTCACTGGATTTCTAACCCAAATCGATAAATGAAGTAGGAGTATGAAGAGTAATGACTAAGCTTTGGTGACATCATATTCAACCTCACTATTCATTGCATTTTATTCGCGAAATTTTCGCACGGGTCGTCTAGTCAAAAGGAAATTGTATATCCTTTGACTTATTGTTGTTTTGGCCGCTGCCTCAATGCGTTTCTTTGACGAAAGCCACCTGCTTACATGTGCCGCTTAGGCTTTCGATTAATCCCTCTTCTCCTTGTTATTATTTCGACTGAAGGTAAAAAAAGTTATAGTGAAATTTTCACGGGTGTATCGACGATTTGTGTTGTAGAAACACCATACTTCGACGGCTGCCTCCACCGTCTTCCTCACGTGTGTAATTTCATGTGTTTGCAATGAAATCCGGAGATACAAGGTACAACCTATGAGGACTTCACTGCAATAATTCGCCTAGAAAGTCTCCTTTCTTACCAAAAAGTAATAAATTCCACTCTAAAAACGTCGTTACGCCACCTCGTAAATCTGAAATAATTGACAGTTTACGTGTTGGTGAGTAGTTTCTTTTAATAACATTGAATCAACTGTAATATCAATCAAGGAATCAGGAGATATAATAATGAATCACGCAAAAAAAAGGCCAAGTCTTGTGCTTATGCAGTGACAAAAAGGTTTTGAGATCTTGTTCTGAGCCAAGTCTACACTTTACAAAGTATATTCACTTCACTCTGTGAAATGGAATGCATTTATTTAGGATTAAAAAAAAAAATCTGGTAACTTGGCCATTAAGCAAACCATATTTTTAAACTTATGTGATGTATTGTAAGGCACCTACGACTCAATATTTTCCATTTTTATTATTTATTTAAAAATTGGTTTAGATTAAAAAATGTAAAACCTCGAAATACACTTAAGACACGCTAAAAAGTTTTAATGTCATTTTGCCAATCAAAATATTGTTAGCTGTTAATTTTTATCATTTAACATTAAACATTATTTATTAATTTAATTATTATTTATTTTATTAACGTTTTAAGTAACTATGTTTTAAATATATGCGTTAAAAAACTGTTTGTACCAATCCCCCACGGATTCCGCGGGATTAGCGCAAATCCCGCGCGGATCCCGCGGGATTGCAATCCTTAGTCGCGGCTGAGCGCATCGGAGCGCACAGGCGGAAGAATACGCCTGGTGAAGCGATGCGACAAGGCGGTGCGACGCGGCATGCCCCGACTCGACTCAACTCACCTGTGGTGTGCGTTACCCCATTAGAATCAGTGCGAAGCGATTGCTGGCGCATTTCTGTAATGCGACACTACGCGGACTGTAGTAGCCTACTCCTTAAATAAGTTTTTATCTTCCGTAATGCTGAAAATGATCGATCGGCCGTAGATGTCGAAAATGAAATGCTTAAAACTGTTTTTTAACAATTTGATGACTTCAGACATCAAATCTTTAGAATATTCTCAATCACAAATTATAAAAGAAACAATGTTTTCCACATTATACAGTTGTTCATTGAATATCTAAAAGCAAGTTACGATGAAGAACCAAACGATCCACATCAAAGTAATCTCTGAAGAACTCTTTCACATAACTGCTGCTAGTATAATTCTGCCGGTAAGTAATTGTTCCATCTTAATCAAAAGTGTCTTAGTGGTTTTAGTAAAGCGCGAAATCTTCTGCAAAGTTACGTTCAGAGCTTCGATAGATCCAGAATTTATACCAGAATTTGATAATAAAAAGAGATTAAAACTGTGAAGTTTTTTAAAAACCGTTTTGCTTTTGCGTTGGAATCATCTTTCTTTTTGTGTCGTTTAAAAAACTTAGCAGTTCACTATAATTTTTTAGAATAGTTTTCAAGGAAGATTTACTACAACATCATCTTACAGGGCAAAACGGCTGCAAATAAAGATTTAGAGGATCGCCAGCTGCCTGTCAAAACAAGTTTGGCATTTATGCAAACCACATACGAATACAATAAGCTCTCTTACTAATACTGAAAAATCTCTTATTACAAGTACCCTTTTCATTTTGTTTTAAGCAACCAGGTTTAAATAGTGAGCGATGCAATACAAATGAATTGCCATTGCTTTGATCGCTATAACAAAAAGTAGCAGACACAAACACAGAACGAAATACTTCTCGATTTATATATGTGAAATCTATTTAGTACTTCAGTGAAAATTTCAAACAAAGTTTCGAATGTTGTTGATGCCATTTTATAGAAGCTGAGAAAGGATTCATGTATATATATATATATATTAAGCTTTGAGTCCACACAACGAAATCAAAAAGTGACTTGTTCATTATTATAAATGCACCAGCTTCATTAGCCATAACTGAGTAATAGACCGCATCTTGTTCTGCTTTGACTTTTTTATGTAGTACTTTGTGACTCAAAATTGTATACAGCTTGTAATAACTAAACGTAGCTGGGGTTATGCAACATTCGCATTTACTTGGTCGTGTTGTCTGTATAACTGATACCTGTTCTCGAAGATGCTAAAGTTCTTTAAACCGGCCACCAAGCTATTATTGTACCCTGTAATAGCTAACAGGTCATACATAAATGTAAGAAAGTCACTGTAGTTACAAATTTAAATATATTCTGAAAGTTTTATGAAGTTAAGCTGGTATCAGATTACACTTGTTGAAAATATTTAAAGCAAATCGAACTTCGAAATCACATATGAAGATGCAGGTTATCCTCCAAGACAGAACACCGTGGAGAAGCATTCACTCTTGAAAACGTACTTGCATTTTGCAACCCAAAGTTCAGAGTGAGCTTAGTGATTGTTTTAACCACTGCTGCTAATAACTCCTTAAACCATCATAAAAGAAAGTTCTTTCTTTTAGTTTAACTTAAATTTTCCTTAAAGTGAATGAGAAAATCCACGAACTTGTTCCGAGGCGAGATAGTTAAACTTTCAGTAGTTACATTTTGAATTTTACATCGCGGCGCGACACGTACTGCCACTTCAAAACTGTTTCTCAAGACTACTTCCAAAACTGTTTAGACTGCTTGAGGCTGCCTGCACTGGTTAGCTTTTTATAGCCTTGGCTTATCTATTACTGAATTGCCAAAGAATAATGGCATATTCCCGCGGGGAAACACTTTTCTTTAGTGAATTACTAAAGTCCTCCATTCCTGTGGAACACTATTTTTACTCGAATTTCCCGGAAATTTTAATATGTTATAGTTTAATTTACTCCCAATCTTTTTAGTCATGACAAAGTTTCTCGTAATTATTCTCGTTTAATTTTTAAAAGTCACACATGGTGATGCCATCACATGTTTACACTAAAAAATTCGTTTTTCTTCCTTTAAATTTCAAGTTACCTCTGAACTGCTATATTTTTGTTATTAACTGAATTTTTCTCTCTCATTTAAGCGTACTTTTATCTTCCTAGCTCTTTTATCCAAAAAGATCGAATTATTTTGATTTGAAATATCTCCTTACATAAATTTTAAAAGCACACAAAAACACCTTAAAGTGATCGTCATTCTCTGCTGTCTCTGTTCTCAGCTTTCTTAGTGGAAATGAATGCAACAAAATTCATCATGACTGAAAAACAACCTTATTTGAATCTTATGTCTTTTATGAAAACGCTTTAGAATCAATTTAAAAAGCGTTTTCTTGTTAAGAAAATGGTTATAAAAGTTCTTTACTATACAACATGGGCGCCGGGAGGGGGGTGAAAGAGGGAGCACTTGCACCCCCCTGCTATGAAATAAAATACTAAGAAAAAGATTAAGAAACAAAAATTTTATTATTAAATTCACTGTTTGAATAATAACTTAAAGCGTCTAGATTGTTGTACAAATTTGTTTAAAATCTTTTCAATAAATTCAGTATCCTTAGTTAATAAGTGTTCCGTATAATGTATAAAAAAATGCAATGCACCTCCCTTAAAGTAATCCTGCCTGCGCCCATGCTATACTACTATAAGAGATTTACCCCCACCTTATTGGTTTTAGCCAGATAATGGACATATAACAAGGTTATGTTCTGAGATGAATAGTGCTTTACTATTGAAAGTGATTATAAAAGTTATTTGATATATTCATTGTATGTAAGGGGCCACCTGTTGAATATTGTAGGTAATATAATAGGTATATAACAAGCTCTTTAATAATCCTGTGTGACAACCATCTATATTCGCCACTCTGAAGCCACCACTTTGTCGGAAATATCCTCTGATCGCAGCTTCAACAATCGACTGTAATTTTAATGGTCGTCTTTGTGGCACCTTATGGCTAGAACAGCGGTCATTAAAAAACGAACAGTTGAAATCATTTTTAAGAGGGTGGTTCTAGTTGTTTATTTTTGATAAGATATACACTATACCTTGACGGCACATTTTAAATTGGCTTTAAGCAATAAACAAAAACAGTGAACGACAAACTTTTCATATCTTTCTAAAGCTTTATTCCATGATAAATAACCATTTTGATTGAATGCATTGATGGACCTCACAAATCCAAACAACACCTATTCATTGCACACTTGATGGTGTTACGTATGTTATAACACAGTGTTTATTTTATCCTTGGACGGGTAATCGTGCACGCCCGCAATGTAAGCAAACGCAATTTTCTCGAAATGTTTGGACTAGCCACGTGGTGTGTGATGTTGGTAATACAAAATACAGGTATCGCTCAAAGTCGGTTACTGGTTAGTTTAGATGTCTATGTTCATGGGTGCTCCGCACCCACTATTTACTTCTTGTGGGCAGTGGCATAGCTTGGTTAACAAGGGCCCCGGGACAAAAAATTGTATTGGGCCCTCAGGCCAGATGAGCTTTAGGGGACCTCCAAGCAACCACGGAGTTGGCGCCCCTGATCATGATTGACGTAAAAATTACGTGATGTATGTAAAACTAGAGGTTTTCTCGGCATTGTTTTTAGATAAAATTTTCTCGGGTAACTTGCCGGCTGGTTACCTGATAAAATTTCATCTATTACCAGATGCATTTACAGAGAAGGGAAGAAGTATAACTCCAGCAGAAATGAAAAGTGTCTAATAGAATCATCTAATGGAAAAATTTATCAACTTTAAGATCTTGAAGCGGTGGCAGATCCAGGATTTTGGTTTGGGTAGGGCTTTGTGGAATTTGGTTTGCGGGAGGGGGGCTTGAGTAGATTGAGTCAGGTAAGTGTAGGCTTTATTCTAATGCTGCCCTTATGAGATCAGTAGAACAAATAAATAAAATAAAAAGGTCTCCAAATCTAAAAAATTACGATGTCAGGGGTGGACCTAAACATTTTTTGGGGGGGCCTTGAGCCCCTAAGCCCCCCCTCCCTGGATCCGCCACTGCAATGGAAGATCCCCCCATTCATTTATTTTGCTCTACTGTTCGTATAAGGGCAGCAATCTCCATGCCCGAGTCGAGCCCCTCCCCATCAAACCAAAATCCTGAAGTGTATGTGTTACTGTTGTTCTGTAGATCAATATGATTTATGTGTACTCAGTGAAGCGTCTTGTATGCATTGTGAATGATTATAAAGTGAAACCCAATTGAATACCAGCTCAGTCAGGTCAAGTTTCCATAAAACATTGAGGATGGTCACCAAGTTTAACGACCTCATCCAATGTATGAATCACCATTGATAATGTCATAATGTCGTGTTCCTTCACTTTCTACATTGTATGGAGAGGTGTGGAATTTAAACAATCTAGTGATTAGAAATCTTACACCACTGCTTCTTTTACCCAGCCAGAAATGCTCCTATGATGAACAATTTGTAAGCTACCTTACTCTCTATTTTCGATATTCAGTTAGAATCCGGCGAAGATTGAGGTTAACATTCAGTATAAGATACCATAGTTTCAAATCGAGATAACAACATTTTAAGTTCAGAAAAGTAAATAAACAACACATAACAACCATAAATAAGAAGTTTCTAGTAAAATATAAACCATAAACTTACCTAAATGAGCGTAATCCATAATAATCCTGAAGTAAAGTAAACAGATCTGGTTATATAACCACAACACTAATATTCCGCTAAATTAAACACTGTAAAGCACCTTAATAATTATAATTTCACCATCGGATATTAAATTCACTAATAACTCGCAGTTCGAGACCAATTTAAAGCAGTAAATATGATTTTTAAAGCATCTCCACATGGAGTGAATTTCAATTATTAATTTCAGCACAGCTAAACAGTTTCAGAGCTTTAGAAGTAAATGTAACTAAGCAAAATAACTAGCCAGTCAATATTCTTTAAGTTTCCAATAGTTATCAACTAATAAAAAGAAGATATAAACAAATAAAAGTCCACTTTTTGATGGCGTCATAGCAACGAACTTGTAAAATTGAATTACTCTCCAACTAACATATTTCACGAGCTAAAAACTTTTCTAAAGTACTTAAATTAAATAAAGGTTCGATTTAAATTTAGTTTCAGGCCACAACCGTCTTTAAATAAAAAGTGAAATATTCGGTTGCCCCATCCACGAAACCAGTAAAATTTAGAAATTCTATAACTTCTGATAGCCTTAACCGATTTAAAAGATTTTTGCACCACTGAACTCAGCAGGAGCTGGGGAACACTTTGAAAATAATATTAAATTGAGATTCTAAAGTTTTGCAAGTCCATATTTCGCATGTGACGTATGATGACGTATCGCAATACTCGAAACAAATGTGCTTTTAAATTAACCAACTTTCAAAATTCATTTACACCGGTCTGGAAGCTCTAAAAACAAAACCAATCACATCACTACACTTGTCTCGTTACGCTCTTCATCTTGTGATTTTCTGGTAGTTTGTAGTTAACAGATTCTTTTTCCAGATAGACTATTGTCTCGGTCAGTAGGCCATTTTGATAAAAGTGACCCGGGCGTGGTTTTTTTTTCACATTTAGCTGAAGTATCTTGTCGGGTTCGGATGTAGTGCTCTGTTAGACGAGTTTAAGCAAGACCGTCACAGGCTCGCGGTGGCTGATGGGTAGACAGGATTAGAGTAGTGTGGCGGACCGACGCCATTACTAAACAGGCATGGCCAACTCAAAAGTCTAAAACTTTCCGACATGTGTTCATCTTAACTTTCAACTTCATTCGGGGTAGTGCGGTCTATTCTGTTTCATGACTTGTGATCTTCGGCAAATGGTTTTCTCCGATTGCCATTGCTAACTGTGACTTTTGTAAATTCTGTGAAAATTTTTAAGAATATATTCTACAGTGATCAGAACTTAGACTTTCATTTCTACTTTAGTACCTTTCTTACAGGAGGTTAATCTGTAAGTGGCGACCGCATTAATTATTACAGTTAGCATTCTAAAAGGTTTTACACGGTTATAGAACTTTTTCCGAACTTTGACAACTTTTTGGATGACTTCAAGTTTAGGTGTACAAGCCGATACCAACCCCCGTACCCCATATACAGCTTATCCCCTGACAAATTCCCTCACCACTGAGGATTAAGTCAGCTAACACTGTATCAGGAGCCAGATTTCATCAAGGTGTCTCATTGAGCTAAGTGAAGGAGATGGGTTATGTAACACTATAAAAATAGAACAAGCTATGAAATCTTTCATCAGTGTACACCCTCTACTACCTGAATTCCATTATGGAATGTTTAATTGCTTAAAATTGACTGTTAACTGTATGACTTGACTGCTTAATGTTAGAGCATCAGGTATCTGTTCATCTAGCCAGCCAACTTAAGGAATCATGCTAGGTAAAGTAAGTAACTAAATGCTCTCTTTCTCTGATTTTAACAATATTTCTTTAACTGTGGTAGGTATTTGGTGAATATTTTTGTAATTGCATTAAATGAACAGTAAATTTCACTTATGCTGATTCAACAGTTAAATTAGAAAGTGTCTGTCTTGCACAACAGTATTCCTAAAGCTGCTAACTTCTTTCTTTATTAATTATTATTATTATTTTTTTTTGTATTTTACATTCTGGCTGTGGTTGTTTAATGGTAAAACTGTGATTGAGGTGATGTTCTGAACCTGATTGTGAATGCATAACTTTCAGGTTGTCTGTAGTGTGTGATCTTTTAGTCCAATGCCTCAAGATTATTTCTTTCCTGTGGATAGTGATGTTCCGATACAAGTAAATATGAGTAAGTACTCGATACTTTGTTTCGATACCGAGTACTTTTTGTATTCGAATTAATTCATTCGATACTTACTCGTTATCGGAAGAAAAGTACTTGTATCGAATCGAAAGTATCAAAACGCACCCAGTGTTAAATTCTATATAGGTACATCATCCCTGCTGCGCCACTCAGTCGCGCCTGCAAAATTAATTTCCCGTTGACGTCAAGTTGGTAGCATTGAAAATGAAACAAAATCAGTTTTAGAATAGGCAATCTAATCTCAAAGAGTTTGTTTTAGGTCCCTATTTTATAGTAATAAAGTTGTACTTGGCACGCATTTTGCTATACTTGGGCAATGGTCACTTCCGCGCAGCCCCACACAATAACTAAAAGATACGGTTCATAAGCAACTAAGTAGCCCATGTGAATAGGAAAAAGATGCTTTCACAGGAATATCACTTCTGGAAACATCACAAAGAAAAAGAAAATGCACCATAGTGACAAAATCTCTCTCTACTTGTCAAACACTGTAATGTCTCTAAAAAGCAATCCATTTACAGAATGGGAAGAAATGAAATTTATATTTCCTTGTCTGTTTAAATACGCACAACAGTATCTTATTGTTGTAGCAACGTGAGTATTGAGTGAATGTTTGTTTTCTAATGCGGGTAAACAATGACAAACAAAAGAAACAAGCTGTTCCCAAAATATTTGGAACAATTGCTTTTTTGGGAAACCACCCAAAAGCGCACTTTTATTGTTTAAAAGCGTTAAAACTATAATAAATAAATATTTAAAGATAAGACAAAACTTTCAGAGTTTGTTTACAGTGTGAGCATTATTATAATTTTAATAAATAATTAAAAATATTTGCTGAGTGTTATTTGATTTTATTACACTAGGCAAATAAAATAAATAATTTAGCAACATGTCACATATATTTTTATATTTTGAAATTAATAAAAAATTATCGATATGAGTAAGTATCGATACTTTTGCAGTACTCATATGACTAAGTATCGTAAGACAATTTGAGTACTACTCATTTAAGTAGGTATACTTTGATGGTATCAGAACATCACTACCTGTGGACTGAATAGTGTGGGGCCTTCAACGGCAATCGCCTGACAACATGAATCTCAGTCCAATGGCTACATGTAAACTGTAAATCAGTGGATAACCATAAATTTTAGTAAAAGCCTTTGAATCCAGCATGTATCTGTACATGTCATTGTAGATGCCAAAGATACTCTTGTCACGCTTGTCGCATAAAGTACACCACAAGTATAGTAGTAGAAGCAATAGTATTTTATTTGTCCTCTAAATCATGTACATATATAATGATATCAGACATGTCAATTATAAATATTTAAATATATAAATATTAAAGATATTTAAATTAAATTATTTCATTTAGTATATTTCAAATATTCTTCTACAGAGTAAAAGGAGTGGTACTGAAGGTATGACATTAAAAATTTCTCAAAATTTCTCCTTTTTGATGTTGCTTTTATACTAGGGGTAATTTATTGAAAATCTTAAATCCCTATATCAAATGTTCCTTTTTGATACATTTTTATTTTTGTATGCATAATATGCAAATGTAATTGTTTCCTTTTGTAATGTTCTAATATCTCATTACTTCTTTTTAGAGCTGCATCTTTACCTATGAAATTATTTCTACAAAACAGAATGGTTTCAAACATGTAAATGCTTGGTAGTGGGAAAATATTCATATATTTAAATAAAGGTCTACAAGATTCCCATGTTTTGTGATTCATCATTATTCTTATTGCTATCTTCTGAATTTTGAAAGAACTTAGTGCATCTGATGATAAATCGCATAATATAATTCCATACTTTATTTGTGAATGAAAATGGGCAAAGTATGCATTTTTCAAAATTTCTTTACTAGTGGTCAATTCTAAAATACATTAATTTAGATTTCAAATATTGAATATGTCTATTCCATTTAAGATCAGATTGAATCCATAAACCTAAAAATTTTCAGTCTAACCTGTTTGCTAAAGTCTGACAGTTCAAAATAATATTTGGGTTGGAAGGGTTCCTGTTTTGAGCAATATGGAAATATATTGCAATGGCTTTATCACAATTTATTATTAGATGGCTGTTTTTGGACCATGCAGATAGCTGTTTAGTGGTTTTATAAATACTTTGCTGAAGAACTTCTTCAGTTTCACCTTTCAATAAAAGCGTTGTGTCATCAGCAAAGATAATATTATCATGTGACTCGACATTTTCATTTATGTCATTGATATGCAAAAGAAACGGGAGGGATCCAAGAACCGAATCCTGTGGAATACCATGTTTAATAATTCTAATGTCTGATACAAGCTCTCTGATTATTTCACTTTCTGTGTCCTTACATTTTAAGGAGCAACCTATATCCTTTGATCAACGTATGACTTGAACCATTTGAATGCTGCACCACTGATACCATTATGATAAAAGTTGGACGAGGATTTTATGATCTACCACATCAAAAGCTTTAGACAAATCTAGAAATATGTCAGTTACTTTCTGTTTTCTATCAATTATTTTTAATATACTGTTAATACAAGCATAAATAGATGTCAGAGTTGATTTTCCTGTTCTAAATTCATATTATGAATCGGATAATATATTATGCAGTGTGATTCTGTTTATATACTTTGTGAAACAGTCTCTTTTTTGACATGAATTTTTTATTCCTGCTGCTATCCAGATATTATGAGATGCACTGTTTTTTATTATTTTTATTTTTAGATAAAATGCTATATAAAAATAATAGTTTAATAGCCTAATACATATAAAGAATTTGTCATTTAAATCTATGAATTGAAAAATATGTGCCCATGATTCCTTACTTAATAAATAATTGTAGTTTGCAGTATTTTCTTCTCTAAATGATCTGGTTTTTATTTTCAATGTGGCATTGTGCATATTTTTTCCTTTAAAAATCTGTGCTGTATACTTCAACTAAGAAACCTTGTTTATCTTTGTTTATGAAAATTTGATCAAGGACTGTCTTACTGGATTCTGTGACTCTTGTTGGATTATTTAATTAGTGATGTATACCATATGAATTCAGGAGTTGTGTTCACATGTCTCTATTTTTATTGCTTGTTGGATAGTCCACATTGAAATCTCCACATATTACTAGATTAAAATTTTGTTTGTTAATATTGTTTAAGAGTGATTCTAATATTTGCATGAATAATTCAGAATTTCCATCAGGAGACCTGTATACACAAACTAATATCTTTTTAAATTTTGGTAGTCTTTTTGTGTTCTTTGCCAGCTGTATATTGAAGTATAGTCCTAACATTGTTAGTTTTGAATCTTTTGCAGGCATTCTGAGGATTGGTGTAAGCATGAGAGAAAATTCATGAATTCCAACAGCAATGCTGCATCACAATACACCAAGTATTGATAGATTGCTTCAATGGCTTCTGTTGTTGTGTTTGGTGTGATCATACCTATAAATGTAATCAAAACCATGTGTTGACCTCAGCTTCTTATTTTCATTTTAGACACCACCCTACAGGGGCGGATCCAGGGGGGGGGTCTAGGGGGCTCAAGCCCCCCCCCCTAACGTATCTAGGTCCACCCGTAACATTGTAGTTTTGAGACCTTTTTTTTTTAGCTCTACGGAGGCTATAAATACTACCTTTTTCCCGACTCAAGCTCCCCCCAAAATCCACTGAGCGCAAGCCCTCTGAACCAAAATTCACTGAAGCCAAGCCCCCCCAAACCAAAGTCCGCTCAAGCCCCCCCCCAAAACAAAATCCTGGATCCGCCCCTGCCACCCTACAATATCCAGTTGTGTTGCTGTACTATTATGTTGCGCCCCATAGAGCAATAAATGTTTCAACATCACATACCATAACCCATTTCCTTTTGTGGCAAGGTAAATAAAAATCATGAATTTTTCATCCTGGTATTTTCACCTTGAAGAGCCCACTTGGAATTCTGGAGATATAAAAGTGTTAACTAATTATATTCAAGGCAGTATGTGAATAATGGTTTGATGCTGGATAACATTTTTACACACTTCAAATCTTGAATACATAAATTAAAAGTATTATTTTGATTCAAATTTACTCTTTCTGTGGCAGAAATGTTAAAAAATGACATTGTGTCTGCAGCTTCTAACTGATATAATATGTAAATCTGTAAGCTAGGAAGTTGGTATTTACTAAATTTATGTCAACCACATATATTCCATCAAGAATTCTTTTTATTTGCACTGAAAATTACATTATTCATATTGTGTGACATCCTGTAGTACCCAAAGTGAAGCTTCAGGATTATCAGTGGGAACCTGCAAATGCAAGGAAGATCCATAAGTATCTCAAATGCTAGAAAACTGTTATCAAAATAATTGTTTCAGTGATCCTAAGCATAACAGAAATCAACGAAAAACTTATTTTAAATCAAAATAAATTTTAATTTGTTTTTACATATCTTTGTTTTATTAAATGTTTTCTTGCATGATATTCTGTTAATGAAAGTTTTAATGTTACATAAACTAAAAATAATAAAAAACTTATAGTGTTGAAATTGGATTGCTCTCTGAACATTTTTTTTCAAAACCATTACCAAAGTTAGATATAAATTTTACTGTTGACATTTCTGAGATCTAACAAAATGTTTATAAAGAAAAAATTTAGCACAAATCAATGCTTTATGGAAAGATTCATTTGATGAAGAGAAGAAAGGAAATCTGTAAACAAGTCACTGAATTTAAAAAATTATGAAAAAGACTGATGCCATGACAGATTTAAAAAATAAGGAGTCTTTGCAGATTTGCAGCTGTATGGTTTTATAAAAAGACTAAGTTTCAATAAAATTGCCTGTCATCTGTACATTTTTGCTTAACTCCAAAACTTGCATGACAATATTTTAACCACTTAACAACAAATAAATACATTTTATGATCTTATGAAGTCAGAATATTAATATTTTAACTGTCCCAAGACAAGAAGTCAAATTTCCTATCCTGGAAGTTTTGACCCTATTTATAACACACCACTTTACTATTCCTCTAGTATGCAGCAAGTCTCTAGATGCAATATAAATAGTATGGTTTCATTAAAACATTTTCATACTATTTCTGAATTTTTCATATATTCATAAACCTCTTGTCCATCCTTATTCATCAATGCCTGAATACTTTCCCTCTTTTTTGTAATATAGCTATAAATTTAGCCATGTCTTCTTTCACTGGTCACCTCATGTGCATAATATTCTCCATGAATGAATCTTCATCTTTCCTCTTCACATCTATTGATTTCTTGCTTAGTTGTTTCAATTATTCTCAACTGCCTTAATGTTTTATAATTCTATGGTGTTGTAGTCTTAGCTACTTCTTTAGCCTTCTCATATCCCTATTATAGTATGTGAGTTACTTCAATTTGTTTTGAAATAAATAATTTTTCTCAACTCTTCTTATCTCTTTGAATTATTACCATTTCTTTTAATTTTTTTATTTACACTGTATTGGTGTTCTCTTTCCTTATACTAAACCTTTAAATGGGATCCCTCTTTTATTCTGAAACACATGTGTGAATAAGAGAAATCTGTAGAAGTCTCTGCTAGCCAGTGTGAATACCCCTCTATTACTTTCTACTGTGGTACTGTACAATTCTGAGTAGACATT
The DNA here is from genome assembly GCA_031002005.1 of Vandiemenella viatica. NCBI lineage: Eukaryota > Metazoa > Arthropoda > Insecta > Orthoptera > Morabidae > Vandiemenella > Vandiemenella viatica. Next base: position 172,617,816 of record JARYHS010013630.1, on the reverse strand, counting down.
TAATTGTCTAACACTCCTTCCTTAATCCAAGATTTTACATCTATAATTATTTATAGTTTGTGCATCACTATTAAGTTACCAAACTCTGTTAATTTGTTTGTTATAATCCTGTAGTTCTTTAGTAGCAGTGTTAATACTGGATTTGGTATATCCTTATCAATATTCTTCTCCCTCCTTACTGTTGCTTCCTGCCTCAATACACTTTTTTAATTGTCTCATCAGTTTTAATTGTATCTGTGATATTAATTACCTCTCATATTGTATTCATATTGGTCATCCAGAACTGATTTTGATTGTACCTCCTGATGTGATCACTGAGTAAATTTATGTAAACAAAGCACCACCAAATATTTTTACTGTGTTCACTTGTAAACTAAGTTTTACTCCTATTTGTCAGATTTGGAACAGTTTTCAGTTTTTGATAGGGATTTATAACATTTATACTGCCCTAAAAATCATGATTAAACTAAGGAATGCTGAAATATAAGATAAGTTTATGCAGATGGTCATAATATTTGTATCATGGAAATCAGTTGCCTAACCATATAATTCTGGTATATGCTCTTTGCCAAAAAACAAATACTTTTTAAAAACCAGTGATTATATGAAATATTACAAAATCTGCATGAAATAATTATATGTGTTTTGCTTATTTGCTTTTACTATTTTGGTAATTATGCTAGAAGTGACTTTGTAAGGGGGAAGGCTGATACTGGGGCTGAGTATCAGGCCTAAGCACCTTAACTGAATCTCACTTGTTAAAAGGTTCTCTGAATTTGCCTTAATAAAATTTAAATGACCATGTAACTCCATGGATATTCAACTGTTAATCTTAACAGCCGCCAAAAAGCTTAGGAAAGGTTTGTGTTCACTACGAAAGCACATAAAAATCCACTTGAAGAAAAATTTGGGTTTATTTCAAAGTCACATTTTGAAAATTTGTTTTTACAGTTGAGTAGGCGATCGAACTAATCGTTTCCAAAAAAATTGCAGATTATGAAGAGGAAGAAATTTATTGACCTAACCCCATTGGAAAATAGTCATTGCTAACTTCAGTTACTGATGAGAAAAAAGTCAATATGGCTAATAAGAATCCATGACGCAAGTAGACTATTTTCGGCTATTACTTGGTCACACGAAACATACCAGCACAGGTTCACTATGCACAACGTTCCCGGATTAAAGACCACGAGATGGCCTGGGCCTCTACCTATATATCCTCGGCCACATAATCAAAGTGCTATCCTGCTTACCAAAAATAGTGTGGAAAAATGTGATCATAGAATGTGTTCAAAATTTAACTGTGTGTAGCCTGGCTTTTAAGGTTTATAAAAAGTATTTAGCAAAAATTCTCAAATAATTAGTTTTCTTGTAAATGAATTTAGTTTGACGGTGCAATGGTACTAAGTTTCCGAAATTAATTAGGGAATCCGCGAGATGGGTGTTAATTCTGGCAATTTTTAGTCGACCCTGCTGAATTACAAATTATCATAATAAAATTCGTGTCATTGTGTTCTACGTTAATTCCTGATTCCAATGGTGTAATTTTTATTATTATCGGTGGTGTAATAGCAAAGTTATTAGTTGATCAAAAATCGGGTTTAAAATTTATACAACGCAATAGAGCAAAAGCCTGTTTATGTTTAATAACTATTCTCGTGTAATTTGTATAAAAAATGAAGTTATCTGAATTATTCTCTTGTGTTTTAAAAGTTGTTTTGTTCACAGAAATGGCTTAGTTTACTCACAAATGAATTTTGAACACTACTAAGATGTGATTAGTGACGAAATAACTTTAAAATTGATTTAAAATCTGTTCTACTGTATGAAATGTTTTGAAATTTTAATATGTTATACTAGATTTTTCGTTCTTTCAGGAAATCTACTTTTTAGTTCAGTAAATTATCTAAAACATGTGATTAAAAATGTTGAAAGTGCAAATGTGTCTGATGAAATGTTTAAAATTTTATTTACTTTATTTATACGGCTTCAAACTACTGAATTTTTAGTGAATTTAAGTTCCTTTCGGATTATTATTATGAAATTACTTTACTGCATGTAAAAGTGTCGAGAATTAGTGAGATTATCACGTAACAAAAATCGGTTATTTACAAATTGGATAATAATGGATTACACTATTTCAGGTTGGTTTAAAGGTTCTTTATTATTATAAAATGTTTATCTAGAGCTTAAATTGTGTGTTGAGTGGCTTTACTCTTTCTAAATCATGTTATTTATTGAGTTAGCTTGCAGTATCGGCTTCTACATGAAACGTTTCTCTCATATCCTGTAGTTGCAAACTGAAAAATTATATGTTAACTGTAAGGCTTACTCCCTCCCTTATGCTCTGTAGCTAAGAAAACTAGAATTTACCCAAATTCTAAGGTGCTTACAACTTAAACAATTGAAATAACAATTATGTGCTAACTGGAAAGTAATACATTAGACATAAATATAGTAAAGGTATTGAATGAAAAATAAAATCAGAGATCATAATTTATATTAGAAAGTATGTATACCTTTAAATGTTTAAGGGGATGTAACAAACAAAGCAACATATGAATACATGGTAATCACAATTACCTATTATCCATTCAACCCAGAAGACTAAATATTTTTGCAAGGCCATAATTTAACTTTTTCTCATATTAATTAATACACAGAAAATATTAAATAGTGAATAATAAATCAAAACTCATATAAATTTATCATAAAATACCACAATTACAACAAAAAAACATTATAAGCAAGTAATTAACAAGCAAAAAAATCTGGAGCTCATTCTGACAAAGTCACTAAGTGTGCTGTTATTATACACTTCAATCTATATTCATTTTTGTCTAATTTTGAACTATTGTATGAAAATATATAAATTAAATCAAACAAACATAAAAATCTATTCAGTTCTAGAGCATGTAACTGTGTTTTGTGTGAACTCAGTGATTATTACTCAAGTTATTTAATTCACACAGTCAATTGCTATTTATATATCAAAAAAGATCTGTTGCTCTGTGATACATGGAAACCCACTGAAGCATTAAATAAAATTTTGTTTAGTTAGAAAAAGGACAGAGCTTTCCTGTCCAGTCTTCATGAGAAATATTTACACAGTGTTATAACAACTGATATACACTGGGTTCTGTTGGTTTCTGTTAAATTTATATTTATAACAAAAAGTTAGCAACACTAATTTTGAGTTGGCAATACTAATTTACTTTGTGTGTACTCATTGACTTTCTGGTAATATGGATAGCTAGTAAGCATTTTTTCTGTGTGTCTAATTGAAGTTTGTGGTAATAAACAGTGTTGATTACACTTTATCTGCTGTTTGTTGTTCACGTTAAGAGCTGTTATTCATCTTTTGAACCGAATGTTAATTTTAATGATAAATTTCTATACATATAATAAGCAAGTCTGTCATGTATGATGTCACCTGTCATGTCATGACGTCACACTATAACGTCGAGCAATGATGTCACGCTTTACGCCATTATACTTGATTATGCATGTTATTTATTTCTAAGCATCCGCGAATAAATTAACTGACAGAACACTGTAAAAAGATATATATTGCATTTAAATCATCAAATCAATCACTAGATGCTTATATTTACGTATTATTATTTTGATAAATAGAAGTATTCCTTCAATTCTTTGTCCATATATACGTAAGACTAAAGTTTTAATTTTCGAACATCAATGATAATGAAAGCTTTGATTAGATTGTTACTTAGCATGGGTCAGAAATACAACTGGCATTTGATGCTACAGCAGAAGGCATGAATAATTCAGTTTTTTTAAAAAAAAAAAAAAAAATTAAACTGTGCCCTATTATTGAAATTGTTAAATCGTTTGAATGGAAATAGTTGCACACTGACCGTGAACAACTATGTAGCATAATGTAAGTTTATAAGATTTATTTTAATCTTATTTGCTTTCACTAATTAATATTACTGAGGCTATTATTTTCACAACATGTAACTATATCAGCTATTCAAACATTTTAATATCAGTCTGAATCACGGATAACAAAAAATAAAAGAGTAAAAACCCTTGAAGATTTTTGATCAAATTTAGGTTTTTGCACAGTCACTGGGACTGATCAAGGAATTGTCGTTTTGGTCTGATAACTGTTTCACACATTTGTTGGGTGATACTATTAGAGTACACCATTTGTTATAGTATGCGATCTGCAGTGATACTAATATTATGCACAAGGCATGAGAAATTACATTGAATTTTATTTTATAACAATTCTATTTAGTTAAGAAATTGCTAAGAATTTAACTGTCAGAACACTTAAAGAAAAGTATGTTTTTCTTTTAAATTGGCATATTAATTATTAGTTTTTTTTTACTGAAATCATTACATGGTTTGAATGAAAGAAGTTCCAAATTGTTCACGATGTGGCCTAAACCACAATTAAATATTACGTGGTATAGTGTAAGTTGTTAAGATTTATTTTTAGCATTCTTCATTTTCACTGGGGTCATTATTTCAGCTGGTGTAACCCATTACAGCCATTAAAAAATCGATCCTCATCACAGGTAATAAGATTAACGGAGTATATGGTTAGGTTGAAAGGCAACCTGGACCCAGATTGAAACAGAAAATTTTTGTTGCAGCAAAAGGAATGAGGAATTACATTGAATTTTATTTTATACCAATTGTATTTAGTTAAGCAATTGCTAAGGAATTAATTGTCAGAACACTTAAATAAAAGTATGGATTTTGTTTAAAATGGCATATTAGTTATCAGTTTTTTTTTACTGAAATCATTTCATGGTTTGAATGAAAGAAGTTCCAAATTGACCACGATCTGTGTGGCCTAAACCACAATTGAATATTATGTGGCATAGCATAAATTTTTAAGATTTATTTTTAGCATCCTTCATTTTTGCTGGGGTCATTAATTCAGCCGATGTAAGCTGTGTTAGCCATTAAAACATCGATCTTCATCACAGGTAATAAGAAAGAAAGGTGTAAGAACCTGTGAAGATCCGGGATCAAGTTTATATTGTGATGCATGGTGACTCTGACTTGTGATACAGGGAATGTAGTAATTTGTGTGTGATTGAAGCTTTCCTTTTCTAGCGGCAATATTAGTGGAGATTGTGGTTAGGCTGAAATGCAACCTGGACCAAGCTGACAATTGAAGCTTTTGCTACTGCACAAGGGATGATAAATTACAATTAGCTTTATTTTATAACAATTCTATTCAGTTAAGAAAGTGCAGATAAATAAATTACCATAACACTCAGTTAAACATGTCATTTTTGATGGGCTTTGGGGCTAGTTCTATTATAATTGCAGACAGTAAGATGCCAGTGTTTTTTGTTCATTTTTTCTATTATTTATGTTTTGTGTAGGAACTGTTCTTGCACCTAATTCTTTTTATTAGATCTAGAATGTGTGTTTCCTAACCTGTTTAAAATTTAGTTTTCTACTCAGCCAACTAGATATTCTTCTAAAACACTCTACATACCATAAATCAATTTGAAGATGTGGGATAATATAGTCTTTCCTACTGCCTTATCTGTGCAACAAATGCTTTTTTTAAAATTATTTTTCATTATTGATTACATTGTAGCTTGAATTGGCAAATACTTACCATGTGACCAGATCGTGTTATCCAGTAAAATGCGAAATTATTATATTTCTTACTGTATCCCTGAACAATACCATCTACTAGAATTGGATTACGATCTGAGTCATTCCAGTTCTGGGCCCCAGGCCACTGAAGACGCTCCACCCAGTTCAATGTACCTGTAAAATAAGGGCATAAAAATAATAATAAAAATAGAACTGAAGCATTATATGAGGAAAACATATTTTAATCATTATCTAAAGATGTATAATCACTACGATGAACAAAATTGGTATGCAGTTAACAGCCTAGGAATGAGAGGTTAGTAATTAAATAGATACATTACAAATTAAAAGCCAATATCTCATGGGTTGAAGGAGACAAAGAGTCTTGACTGTAAAATAAGTATAAATTATTGCTCCGTTTGCACATCATCCTTACCACAGTGGATGCTCTGAAAGCAATGGTAGATTGGGGGAGGAGGATGACAAACCTGGGCACTTGCCCCTGGATGGCTACTTCAGGTGTCTCAGCAAATTTGTAGAAACGTAACTGTTTAGGCGACATCCTTTTCAATACATTAATTTTATGACATATGCATGATAAATTTTATTACTTTATAATTAGTACTGAGTGAAGTATGAAAGGAGCTAAAACTAAAATGCCAAACATGAGAGGTTCACTTCATATAACGAAGCATTTTAAGATGATTTACTGCCATCTCTAGAGGTTTTTATTTTTTCAAAAGCTTACCTTGAATTTCTACATTTGATTTTGTCACAAATGATGAACAGAGTTTTAAAGAAGGAAAAACTGATCTCTATGAGATTCAAATTTTTTTCCTTGATGGCAAGTATGTACCATCATTCAAAAATTGATTATGTTTTAAAATTATTTTAATTTAATTTAATTGTGATGAAGCATTGTTCTGGTAACAACATCCCTACACACCCATTCTTCCCTTTCCTTTTCCCACCTATGTTTATCCTCTACTAATTTCAGATTTAAATTCTCTCAGTATTTTTGGTAAATTATTCATCATTTCTCTTGGAAATTTATACCAATTCCTGACCCCCTTACCTATGAAAGAAAATCTTCCCACATGCCAGAAATCGAGTGCCAGTTTGTGGACATGGTCACCTTTTTCCTTCCATTCATCTCTTATACGAGGGTCATTCAATAAGTAATGCAACACATTTTTGTTCTCGGCCAATTTTGGTTGTAAAAAACTGGACTTTTTTGTGAAACATTTTAAAACATTCCCGCTTCATCTCGTATAGTTTCATTGACCTCCAACAAGTGACAGCGCTATACAGAGCTGTTAACATGGTGTCTGTAATGGATGTGCGTTCCAAACAATGGGCAGCGATTGAGTTTCTTTCGGCAGAAAACCATCGCATCTCAGATATTCATAGGCACTTGCAGAATGTCTATGGTGATCTGGCAGTGGACATAAGCACGATGAGTCATTGGGCAAAGCGTGTGTCATCATCACCGCAAGGTCTAGCAATACTGTCTGATCTCCCGCGTGCTGTGCTGGTCGGCGTGCACAGCTGTGACTCCTGCAATGTTGGAGCGGGCGAAGACTCTCATTCTAGGCGATCAACAGATCACCATCAAATAACTCAGTGCTCAACTTGACATCTCTGTTGGTAGTGCTGTCACAATCGTTCACCAGTTGGGATATTCGTAGGTTTGTTCCCACTGGGTCACTCGATGTCTAACCAAAGACCATAAAGAACTAAGGAGAACCATCTGTGCGGAACTGCTTGCTCGTCATGAGGCTGAGGGTGACAGTTTTTTGTCAAACATCGTTACAGGCAATGAAACATGGGTTCATCACTTCAAACCTGAAATAAAATGGCAATCAATAGAATGGCACCACACCCACTCCCCTACCAAGAAAATGTTTAAAGCCATATCCTCAGCCGGTAAAGTCATGGCTACAGTATTCTGGGATGCTGAAGGGGTTATACTGGTTGATGTCCTTCCCCATGGTCAAACGATCAACTCTGAGATGTATTGTGCTACTCTTCGAAAATTGAAGAAATGGCTTCAGCGTGTTAGAACAAACTTCTCCTCCTTCATGACAACCTCACACAAGTCTTTGCACCCGAGAGGAGCTCACAAAACTTCAGTGGACTTTTCTTCCTCATCCACCCTACAGCCCCGATCTCACTCCATCGGATTTCCATATGTTTGGCCCAATGAAGGACACAATCTGTGGGATACACTACACTGATGATGAAGAAGTTATTGATGCAGTACGACATTGGCTCTGGCATCAACCAGTGGAATGGTACAGTGCAGGTATACAGGCCCTCATTTCAAGGCGACGTAAAGCCGTAGCATTGAATGGAGATTATGTTGAAAAATAGTGTTGTGTAATTAAGAGATGGGGAAATACCATGTTGTATTTGAATGCTGAATAAAACAACCCCTGTTTCAGAAACAAAATGTGTTGCATTACTTCTTGAGCGACCCTATTAATTCTTTCACCAATATCTTTCCGCACCTCATCCACAATGTATGCCTTGTTTACTCCCATGATTCTCTTCACGCCTCTCTGGTCTTCCAAAGAATCCCAATTCAGATCCTTTATCACATCAGTTACTAACTGTTTTCTGCAGTAATTTCCAGAGACAAATCTAGCAGCCCTTCTTTGCACCCACTCCTAATCCTGCATTTGGTACCTAAAATGTCAGTCCCATACCACAACAGCATAGCCATGCAATGGTCTCATCAAACTTTTGTAACCAAATTCCCTTACTTCTCTGGTGCATCCCCTCGTTTCCCTCTCCAACAAGTGAAAGATTTTGAAATCTTTTTTTACTACCTGTCCAATGAGTCCTGACCAGTTGAGTTTGTTATCAGATGTTATGCCAAAGTATTTAAATTTCAAGTCTTCCCTTTTAATTTACCTAGAACTGGTGTCAAACTGATTGATGTTTAATTTTTGACCCTATTTGTCACCCATCCTTTATGGACCAGTACTACCATAGCATTTTCCAGTATTCTGTTAAGCAGGAAGTATCCAGACTCAATTTAAATAATGTTTCAATACAAGGTACAATGTCACATCCTATTATCTTTAAGAAATCTGTAGTAATATTGTCTACATAAGCCCTTTTATGCTTTTTTAGCTTTCTTAGTTATTTCTTGAAATCTTCAGGATGAATTTTAAATTTTTAGTCTGTTCATTAATTTTGCAGATAAGCTCATTCTTCAAATTACTCCCCTCCCCCTTTCCTGAATGATAGTTCCTAATGGTCTCTTTAAAACAATATCTGTCTTTTTGAAATCCTTAGTTTCTTCTTCTCCATCTTTATCTATAATTGTCTCAACACCCTCCCATACCCTCAGTTTTCTAACATAGCCAAAGAAAGTTCTAGATGCATCTGTCAGTGATCCCCTAGTACTAATAATATCCTTCATAAACTCATTTCAGCCACCTTCTTTGTTAATTGCTTTTTTAGCTGTTTCAAGTATTCCATACTGGCTTGCTGTCTCTAAACTCTGTTATGTTCTCTTCTTGACAACCTCTTTCATCAACTCACCTCCCTATTATAGTATGTAGGTTCTGTACCTCTCTTTATTTTCTGTTTTTGAATAAAGATTCCACTGTACTTGTGCCATCTTTCCATTTACTGAAACTTTCCCTGAAATATCTCTTCAATTTCAAAATCTGTGCCCATTTCCCCCTTCAATGTTTGTTTACTGAACCTTTTAATATACATTATAAATGCTTCATGGTCACTTATTACTTCATTTAATTGATGTCCTGTAATGTATTACTTGGGCTTTATTAGTAACTTGTTTCATCCCCTTGTCTACCACTTGTCTAAAGAATTCTTCCGTCATTAAGGTATTTGCAAATCTCTTAATCTGTTGTGTTATTAATCTTATTTCCTACCCCTTTGACACCTGGAAAATTTAAATCCTGTCAATAATGTTTCAAGATAAGGTACATCACATCCTATTATCTTTAAGAAATCTGTAGTAATATTATCTACATTAGCCCTTTTATGAATACCTCCACTTGCATCCTGCCCATATTTTGGTGGTGAATAGCTGGGACTCAAGCATATGTGAAGATCACAGAGTGTAAAATTCAATTTTGAGCCTAGTTATCTGGTTTATCTTTTGTAGATTTATATCTGGGAAACTTTCTTTTAAATGCAGATGAAATGGTATCAAATTATTTAATCATTCTGTTATCAGTTACTTTCAACATGTTTTTGGAAAATTGGATCACACAGTTCAATGATCAACCTAAATTTATTACTTCCCATGCATTTGTGATAAACTATCTTGCTTCATATACTATATAATCAGTTGCTCTGTTGGAGACCCACTATCAAAAAGTTACAAGTTCAAAGAAGAAAATCATTCGTGAAAAATTGTATAAAATTTCATTTACCTGGAGTATCAACAATGAGATCCAAATTTCCTGAGAATACGACTACTGAAATATCAGTCTCATTCAGAAGTAGTTCAACTGTAAAAAACAAAAATCATTATTACTAGGCAAATATATGATCTACTTCAAATAGAAACTATCATATATTTAGTAACTTATTTTATAATCAACTTTGGAATTCTCACAAGTATTATCTGTAAAGTCTAATATAAGCAAATGACATTCAATTATTAACAGATATGGAAGTTAAATTTTCAGTAAAAATCAAACAAAGGATTATGCCAATCAAAAACACAATGACTGATCACTTTTGCAAGAAGGAAAGAAGTCAAAACCTTCTATAATACTGGTTCGCAAACAAACACATTGAATTAATATTTAAATGCAATTAAAAGATTTGAAAATAATGCAAACAATGAGAAGGAAAATGCTTTTAGGTGATGATATCAAGGTTGGGTAGAGAAATTAAATCAATCACCCAATAGAAATGAAGGCAGATGGGTAACAGCCTTGCGGGGAAATTAAATTCATACTCAGATTTCAGAGGTGAGAATAGAATGGTCATTATTGGCAGGGATTTAAATTTACCAGGTGTAAATTGTGTAGGAAATAAGATTAATAACACAAGGAAACAGAGATTTGCAAATACTCTAATAAAGGAAGGAGGATTTACACAAGTGGTAGAGCAGAACACAAGGAGGTAATATTTTGGATATATTCCTAATAAAGCCTGATGATAACCTTGTTGGTTGTCAAGTAAACGAAGGAAAAGGTGATCATGAAGCAGTTCTGATGGATATTAGAGGATTAAATGAACCAGCAGCCAAAATTGAATGGGGAAATAGATACAATTATAAAAAGACACAGATTTCGAATTTGAAAAGATATTTCAGCAAATGGAAGGAAGGTACAAGTACAGTAAAGTTAAGGTAGGAAGAGTTTAAGGAGATAATAAGAAAGGGGGAAGAAAAAATTATTCGTAAACAGAAGATAAAGGAGGTGAGGTGGTTAAAGATGTTGGTAAGAAAAGAACATAATGAATCAGAAACAGGTGGTTCTGAATGGGACAACGAGCTTGACAAAACAATTAGAAATGAGCAGTCCATTAAATTTGAAATTCATCCTGAGGATATCATGAAGGAACTAAGAAAGCTGAAAAAACATAAAGGGACTGATGTAGATAATATTACTACAGATGTCTTAAAAATAGTAGGATGTGATATTGTACCTTATCTTGAAATATTATTTAAATTGAGTCTTGATACTTGCTGCTGACCAGAGGATTGGAAAAGTGTGATAGTAGTGTCAGTACATAAAAGGAGGGGTGAGAAATAGAGTCGAAAATAATATGCCAATTAGCTTGATGTCAGTGGTAGGTAAATTAATGGAGAGATTGATATGCAACCACATCAGAAATATATGTAAGGAGTGTAAGTAGTTTTCAAGTAGGCAACTTGGATTTAGGCAAGGATATTCATGTGAATCACAGTTGGTGGGATATGTGCAAGATATTTCGGATGAAATGGACAATGGAGGTCAAATTGATAGTGCAGCACTAGATCTTTCAAAGGTTTTTGACAGAGTGAGCCATAAAATGGTAGTAAATAAGGTGAAATCTATTGGAGTGGATCAGAAAATGATTTCCTGGATAGAAGAATTTTTTAAAGGTAGAAAACAGAAAGTTAGGGTAGGAAATGTGGTATCAAAAGAAGTAAAAATGGGAGTGGCACAGGGTAGCATATTGGGACCACTGCTATTCATTATTCTAATCAATAATTGTGTTCATTAAGTGGGTGTGTTCATTGCTTACTATCTGAAATTAGATTGTTTGCAAATGACATAATTCTATATAAAAGAATCAAAATGGTTGAGGATTGTAAACAGTTGCGGGGTGATCTGGACAGGATATCTAGTTGGGTTGGTAAACATGAGATGAAGATAAATGCAAAGAACGTCAGCTTATTAGATACACAAATAAAAAACTAAAAGTCAATTATGATTATAAGGTGGATAAAGAATTGCTTATTGAAGACTTGAAGTGTAAATATCTTGGTATTACATTTGATAACAAGCTTAACTGGGCAGATCACATTGGACAGGTAGTAGGAAAAAGTTTAAAAATTCTGTATTTGTTGGAGAGGGTGATGAGGGGATGCACAAGAGAAGTGAAGGAATTGGGTTACAAAACTTTGATCAGGCCATTGCTTGAATATGGTAGTGTAGTATGGGACCTACATTTTGAGTATCAAATACAGGAGTTGAAGAGGGTGTAAAGAAGGGCTGCTAGATTTGTTTCTGGAAATTATCGCAGAATGCAATTAGTAACAGATATGATAAAAGAGCTGGAATGGGACTCATTGGAAGACAGAAATAGGGTGAAGAGCGTCATGGGAGTATAAAAGGAATATAATTGCGATGAGGCATGGAAACATATTGGTGTAATAATTAAAAGTAATGCATGGAAAGGAAAAGATGACCATGACCACAAGCTGGCACTCGATTTCAAGCACAAGGGTGTGAGAAGGTTCTCTTTTAGAGGTAAGGGTGTTAGTGTTTGGAATAAGTTACCAAGAGAAATGATGGATAATTTTCCAAAAATGTTGAAAGAATTTTAAGTTAAAATTTGGGAAGGGTAAATGTAGGTGGATGCAGAACAGGGGGAATATGGGTGTTTAGGGAAATTGCCACCAGATCATGCGCTCCATTGCAATTTAATTTAATTTAATTAACATCAAACACAATAAAAATGAACACACAGTATATTATTTTGGTATGAACCAAAATATCGTAAATTGAGTTCACCTTTTCTGTGTTTGTCACTGGTCTTTTGTATTCATCTCTGGATTCTTGTAATGTTGAGTTTACTTTCCCTACCTTTTTCAAAACAGTTATAACTGTAAAGATGATAAATTGAGTGAACCTTTCAAGTGTAGCTTTGAAAGAGAGAAAAAGTTACTCATGCCTAAATAGCAAGCAAACTCTGCAATAAAAGCCTACCTTGCAGAAACTATGAATAGAATATTTTCTTTTAGTGCCTTCTACCTGTTGGATTAAACATTATGATAATTAAAAAACATAAACAATAAGTGGTTAAATTTAGTAACTATGCAAATCAATGAAATAATCGTTTTTTTTTTTAAGTACACTCTGTATTACTAGTGTTGTTAATAACACTATATGTATTATTCTATTAAAAAGGCACCACATTATTGATTACTCAACCCTCTTTTTCTAAATGACAGACACTTGGGACGCAAGGGAACATTGTGAATCATTAAATAGCATGTAGAAATATTTGTTTGGTCGTTTGTTTATTGTAATTAAGTGTTAAAAATGCCAAGTAATATAATTTTCATAGTTAAATAATTCTGACACGTGTTGGCTCAAATAAAACCGAAGCACATGTGATTGTTTACATTGTACCAACAACAATTAAAGGGAATAAATCAATTATCAGTGAAGGAAGAATGCATTATTAATGGGTTTACTGTCTGAAACGGCTTTGTTTGTCTGGTAACTGGTGAAAAACGTATTCTGTGCAAATTATCCTACCTGAAATATCGAGAGTTTTCTCGGGCATGCTATATTAAGTTACTGTTAAATTTATGCTTTGAAATAGTAGTTTTGATGGTTTAGGCTGCTGTAGTTAAGAATACAAATACTGCAAAATATTAGTAATCAAGGTGAAATAAATTCAAGAGAGTGCTGTTCGTTACTAACCAAAAACTGGGATTAGGTTAGGTTAAATTTACAATCGGAAGAAAATTAGTGAGGATATCGCTGCAGTGGTGGTTGAGAGATGCAAATGAATCATGAAATAATATTGTGTAATAAAGGTATTGGTTTAAATTACATTTGGAAAAGATGACAAACAGGTGTCACTAACAGAATTAACAAACAGATTTTCTGAAAACTGAGGGAAGCAGACATTGTGATAACTCACTTGCTTAACAAAAACAGCTATTTATAATTTAACAGTACAGTAGAGTGCACGTTGGGTATTTAGTGGATTTAGAGTTCTGTAGCAAAACAAGCGTTAGAGGGTCTTGTAATGGTTCAGTACTGTAGTTCCTAGAGATTGAGATAACTATTGGATCTTAATATAAATTGTGTTTATATAGACTTGAGCAGTAGAGTAGGGAAATTGTTTAATAAATTGTCGATTAACTCATATATAGTGGAGTTAGTGGTACTATTCCAGGTCAGTGCTATACTAGTGTAGTTACAGCTATCAGGAATAAAGCAGGTGTTGTGTGAGTAGTTTGGTTAAATTGTCCTAAATTAGAATCACTCAATAATAACCTACCAATGGCATTACAACATTTTAATCTGTAATATATTATTGTTCTTGCTAATTTAAAATTTGTTTGGAAGGTATTTGAGGTGTTTTGGAAAAATCACGTTTGGAAAGTGTGGTGCCTGTTGCAGGTATATGAAAAATGGTATGGGGTGCAGTGGGTGTAAAAAGGAGTTTCATTGGGCATGCAGTGGAGAGGGAACGCGGGAAATAAATGAGGCTCTCCCGTGGTTTTGTCCCCTTTGTATTAGGGATGAAACCATCAGGGAGATGAGCATATGGATGAGGGAGAAAGACAAAACGATTAGAGTGTTGTTGGAAAGAGTCAGGATCCTTGAAGCTAAGCCTGTGGATGCATGGCTTATAGTGGGAAAGCCTGTGGTGGCCTTGCCTGTGGAGACTCAGCCTATAGTGGCAGATAGAGATGGTGGGAATGGAGAAGAGGGAGATAACAATGGTTGGGAGCTGATAACAGGTCGCAGGGGAAAAACGGTAAACAGGTTGAAGAAGGTAGACAATCCAGAAATTGTTGGGAAAAATAGGTTTGGCCAGTTACCAGAGTCAGGTGGGAAGGAGCCTTGTGTAGATGTAGAGGTAGGTAAGGTGCAGCAGGCCTTTAGAAATAGGGAGATACAAGGAAAAAATAGGAAGAAAAGGGTTCTGCTGCTAGGTAATAGTAACAGGAGAAGTGTAGGCCCCCTTTTTCAGGATCAGCCAGGCACAGGTTACCAGGTCACAAAATTTTTCAAACCTAGTACAACTTTAGGTCAGGTAATGGAGGATATAGGTTCACTGTGTAGTGGAGGATAGGGTAGTGATAGTAGGAAGTGTGGGGAACCGTATCGATAGAAATGCTAATTATAGTATAGAGAGTGTCCTGAAGAAAGTGTTGAAGGAGACACAGCACACTAGCAAGTTCATACAAGTCCTAAGTCGCCATGACCAGCTGCAAATGAACCATGCTGTGAGGCCGGTAAATGTGGAGACGGACGTGCTGCTTGTGAACAGCATCAGTTCTATCTTGGGGGTGTGCCTGTGCAGACCATTGGTAGGTTGGGTTTCACTCGGCATGGCCTAAACCTAAATAGGAGGGGCAAGGGAATACTTTCTGAGTTGTTGGCTAGGGCTGTGAGGGAGCCCACTTCCAGTGGTGATGGGGTTGGGACTGTGCCTTTTTTAGATTAAGGGCTGCTGGTGAGGGGTTAAAAATAGGTAATCATAGGGATACTGAGTGTAGATCCATAGTTAGAAAAATCACTAATACTAAAAAAATAGAAGAAGCTTTTGAAATAATAACAGAGGGTGGCACATCTTGGATGGCAAATGCTAGTGTTGAAAATATCACAAAGCCAGTGATAAGAGTGTTACTGGTAAACTATAGAAGTATAATAAAGAAAGTAATGGAGTTTGCAAACCTAATGGAGATACATGAACCTCAAGTAGTTATAGGGGTAGAGTCCTGGTTAAAAGAAGGAGTACTAGACAATGGGGTTTTTCCTGATGGTTACAGAGTGTACTGCAGATATAGGGGAGCAACTGCGGGAGGGGGATTCATACTGGTTAGCAAAGACTACTACAGTTTACTGGTGTTCAGAGATCATGACCATGAGTTACTTGGGGTAGACTTCTGGGGAAATAAAAAAGAAAAAGTCAGGGTGTTAGCTACTTACCGTAGTGGTAAAATGAATGATAAAGATGAGACTCTTGTGGAGAAACTAAATTCATAGTGAGAGTTCAGAAGTGAGCATAGAATGGTTGTTATTGGTGGGGATTTGAACTTACCAGGTGTCAACTGTGCAGGAAATTAGATTAATAATACAAAGGAACAGAGATTTGCAAATACCTTAATAAGGGAAGGAGGCTTCACACAGGTGGTTGAGCAAAA
Organism: Vandiemenella viatica; assembly: GCA_031002005.1. Lineage (NCBI taxonomy): Eukaryota > Metazoa > Arthropoda > Insecta > Orthoptera > Morabidae > Vandiemenella > Vandiemenella viatica. The sequence continues at coordinate 172,601,627 of JARYHS010013630.1, read as the reverse complement.
AATCAAGGGGACCAAACATGTTGGATATTTTCCTAATAAAGCTTGATGATAACCTAATTGGATGTCAAGTAACTGAAGTAATAAGTGATCATAATGCAGTTGTGATGAATATAAGGGGATTCAGTAAACCAGTGAGCAGAATTGAAGGGGGAAATATGTACAATTATAAAAAGGTACAAATATTGGATCTGAAAAGATGTTTCAGGGTAAATTTTATTAAATCGAAAAATGGCACAAGTACAGTGGAGACAAAGTGGGAAGAGTTCAAGGACATAATAAAAAAAGGGTGAAGAAATGTTTATTCCAAAAAGAGAAGTATAGAACCTTAAAAGTATAACAGGGAGGTGAGGAGGTTAAAGAGATTGGTGAGACGAGAAAATAATAGAGTTAAGAAACAGCTAGGCAGTAGGGAAGTCATGAAACAACTAACCAAGGAATTAAGAATATCAAAGAAACTGGATAAGGAAGAGTTTAAGAAGAATATTATTGGTGCAGGGAGAGCCCTGACTGATGCATCTAGAAATTTCTAAATCAGGAAGCTGAGGGGAAGAGAGGGTACTGAGACAATTATAGATAAGGATGGAAAAGAAGTAACTAAGGATTTGAAAGAGGAAGAGTTATTAAGTAACTAGTTCAGTGACACCATTAGGGACAATGATTCAGGGATTATATCTGAAAACGAGCCTATCCGCACAGTTGCAGGTGAGCAGATTAGATAATTTGAAATTATATATGAAGATATCACGAAGGAATTAAGGAATAAAGGGGCTGGTGTTGATAATACAGTAGAGTCTCGCTAATCCGAACTAATTGGGACCGGGCCTTGTTCAGATTACCGATTTGTTCGGATTAGCCAGAGTTACAGTGACTAATTTCTACAATGAAGTATACCAAGCATATAAGTAGGTACAGCATGGTAACAATTGGGAACAACTGGGTGAACAATGGCTCAATCTCACTCCCTCCCTTTATTGTTGAGATGTTTGAAGTGTTCGTGGTCAGTGCACTCTCAGACGGCTCGCGAACTGCTGAGTTAATCTTAGCAATCGATCGCTAACACACTTACAAAATTCGTGTACACTAGCGTGTTATCGCCATGAGTAAACGGAAACATACGACGTTAACGCTCAGAGAAAAACTGGATGCTTTGAAGCAATTGGACAGTGGTGAGAATGTATCTAAGCTGGTGACGGAACTAGGTGTTGGTAAGGCAACCATTTGTGATTGGAAGAACAACCGAGTGAAGCTTGAACAGTGCTGCGCAACGTCTTCGGGAAAAAACACTCGAGATTCGGCAGACTCTGAAACAGTCCCAGTACGATAAAGTGGATGAAGCTCTTTTCTTTTGGTTTACACAGGAAAGAGAAAGGGGAACTCCTCTGAGTGGACCAATGGTTCAGGAAAAGGCTGTTTCCCTAAACAAATTAATGAATGGTGATGAGTCTTTTAATGCGAGTACGGGTTGGTTGGACAGATTTAAAAAACGTCATGGGATTCGTCAGCTCACAATTACTGGAAAGAAGCTTTCTTTTGACCATGATGCAGCAAAGGAATACGTGCATGAATTTAATAAACTGATAAGAGAGGGAAATTATTCTCCCCAACAAATTTATAATGCTGACGAGACAGGCCTTAATTTTAGGGCATTGCCAACAAAAAGCCTGGCATCAAAAGCAGAAGTCCAAGCTCCTGGCTTTAAAATGAGCAAAGATCGTGTGACTTTACTAGTGTGCAGCAACGCTGCTGGTAATCACAAGCTCCCTTTAATGATGATCGGCAAATCCGTTAGCCCCAGAGCTTTCAAAAACTGCAACATGAAATCCCTACCTGTATACTATCACAACCAGAAAAAAGCATGGATGGATGGTAAGCTGTTCAACGAATGGTTTCATGACCAGTTTGTTCTCTCTGTCCGGTGGTTTTCCAAGGAAAATAATTTGCCTCCCCGTGCTATCCTTTTGATCCATCGCACCCCAGCACTGAGGAATTATGTGATGGAGAAATCATGGCGAAGTTTTTGCCGCCGAATGCTACACCACTTGTACAGCCGATGGACCAGGGCGTACTACAAACATTAAAACTGATTTACAGAAAACAATTCTTAAGAATGCTGATCCAAGATGATAACATTCCTTTAGTTGAAAAAATAAAAATCTGAAGGATGTTGTTTATTGGGCTGCTGAGGCATGGTAGAAAATTTCAGAAAACATTTTGAGAAAATCTTGGAGAAAACTATGGACATCTCTTGAATTTCAGGACATACCAGCTGAAAATGAAGAGGAGAGTTTCCTAAAAATGGTACAGACAATCCCTGGATGTGAAGAAGCCTGTGAAGCAGACGTAGATGAATGGATGGCAGCGGATGATTCAATACTGGAGCACCTTACTGACGTTGATTTAGTGGCTGCTGTGACTCAAGACCAGGTAGAAGTGGAATGTTACGACGAAAGTGACAATGAGATGGAATGTGACAAAGGAGAGTTGGTGTCACACACTGACACGGCAGAAGCCTTTGATCTCGTGCTACGCTATATGGAGCAACAGACCACTGCTACACCAGCTGATTTAATGTTTATCAGACGATGGCACAACTGTCTTCATTACACCAAAACACAATTACTGAGTTTCTGTGCTCTAAAAAGTAGGAATGAAATGTGTGTTTCTAACCGTTGTAACTACTATCGTAAGTTTGACAGTTTTTTTTCAGTGTTATGCACTTTTTTAATTTAATCTTTTCTAGCTAATTTTTCTGTATAAATTAAAATTGTGTACATGTACAGTAGTTAACCACACAATTATATAGCGTATTAACTGTATTTTCAGGGTGTTTTAATTCTTTTACCATTTTTTATATTAAGACTATGTAATGCTTTGCCATGTTCAGATTAACCGGACGTTCGGATTACCGGGGTTCGGATTAGCGGGACTCTACTGTATTACTACATATGTCTTAAAGGAAGTAGGATGTGACATTGTACAATACCTTGAAACATTATTTAAATTGAGTCTGGATACTTTTTGTTAACCAGAGGACTGGAAAAGTGTGAAAGTAGCACCAGTCCATAAAGTATGGGTGACAATGTGGATGAAAACTATAGGCCAATTAGCTTGACATTAGTGGTAGGTAAATTAATGGAGAGATTAATATGCAACCATAGTAGAAGTGTGCGTGAGGAGAGTAAGTGGTTTTCAAGTCGGCAACATGGCTTTAGACATGGATATTCATGTGAATATCAGTTAGTGGACTATATGATAGATATTTCTGATGAAATGGACAGGGGAGGTCAAGTTGATAGTGTAGCATTAGATCTTAAATTCCTTCAGTGTTTCTGGTAATATATTCATTACTTCTCTTGGCAATTTATTCCAGTCCCTCACACCCTTTCCTATGAAAAAAAAATTTCCCATACACTTATGCTTGAAATCAGGTGCCAGTTTGTGGTCATGGTCAAGCTTACCCTTCCTAGCAACTCTCTTAATTTTCCCATCAATACATTTCCATGCTTTATCACCAGTATAGGCATTGTACACTCCCATGATTCTCTTCACCCTCCTTCTATTCTCCAATGAATCCCACTCCAGCTCCTTTATCATATTAGTTACTGATTGTGTTCTGAGATAATTTCCAAAGACAAACCTGGCAGCCCACCTCTGCAACCCCTCAAACTCCTGTATTTGATACCCAAAATGTGGATCCCAAACTACACCACCATTTTCCAACAGTGGTTGAATGCAAGTTTTGTACCCAAATTCCTTTACTTCTGTAGTTAATGCCCTCATCACTCTTTCCAACAGGTGAAGGATATTGAACTCATTCCCTCATACCTGTCCAATGTGTCCTCCCCACTTAAGTTTGCTATCAAATGTTATGCCTAAGTCGAGTATTCAACAAGTAGCTCCTTCCCCACATTATAATCATAATCATCCTTTAGCTTTTTATCTGTGTACTTAAAAAGCTGGTTCATCTTTGCATTGATCTTCATCCCATGTTTACTCAGCTAGCTAGTTATCCTATCTGATCACCCTGCAGCTGTTTACAGTCTTCCGTTGGTTTAATCCTTTTATATAACATTATATCATATGCAAACAATCTAACTTCTGACAGTAAACCATTAACACAGACATTCATTAGAATAACGAATAACAATGGTCCCAACAAACTACCATGTGGGACTCCCATGTTCACTTCTACTTCTTTTGATACTGCATTTCCTACCCTAACTTTTTACTTTCTGCCTTTTAGGAATTTTTCCACCCAGAAATTTACCTTTTTATCAACTCCAATAGTTTTTATCTTATTTAGCACCATTTTATGGCTCACTCTGTCAAGTAAAACTTAGTAGAGGGCAAAGTAGGTTGGAAGAGGAAAGGAGAAAGGGGGGTGTGTAGGTAGATTGCCACCGGAGCTGGTGCTCCATTGTAATTTTATCAATTATCTTTATATATATAAAAATCTCGTGTCACGATGTTCGTCCGGGATGAACTCCGAAACTACATAACAGATTTAGATGAAATTTGGCTTACTGTGTGTAATTTAGTCCAACTTAAAAGATAGGATAGTTTTTATCTGGATTATAGACCTCAATATTTATTATTTGTGAAATAAATGTTCATTAAATGTTTGTCATAGGACAATGTTTTGTAATTAATTGTAAGCCACCAAAGATAAGCGATCCGCTGGCTCAGTGGTTAGGGCGTGTGACTGGCGATGGAAAGGTCCCTGGTTCGAGTCCCTGTCTCGGCAGGGATTTTTATAGACACTTAACCTGGCATTAACCTCCGGTGCAGCATGCTGTGTAAGGTGAAATACGCCAGGACGGTACTATGGTTTGGATTAGACGTTAAAATGTAGGTCCCCTGTACCAGATAGGATGGGCGGGCTAGGTAAAGGCGCCTACGACAGTGGAAGAATGCCCAGCCAGTAGAAACCATGTCACCAGGTCATTACGACCACACGAAATTATTATTATAGTTCCATAAGTTTCTAACAGATGGCGTTGTGTTAACTTATCGATACAATACTTGCTTAGCTAGGTTGGGTAATCATCCAGTAGATCAAATTCTGTTTCAATTTATTTATGCTACAGTTTATTCCTAACAGATGGCGGTGTGTTAATTTATCGAACCATCCAGTAGATGGCGTTGTATTTCGATTTACTTATGCTACAGTCTATTCCACGCCATATATGTGAGTTTCTTCAATTTTAATTGTGCTGTGTATTGTGTTATAATTATACTGTATTGTTGTTCATCGTTTGTGTGTCATTATACCTAACGACAAAGTAATTACACACATGAATATAACATTGAAGAAAACGTTACGATAATTTCGAACCGTGTAAGTATTTCTCGCTAGCTTATCAGTTTTCTTCTTCTTTTTGTTCAGCTAGAGACCACGTGTCAATTTCAATTCCTCTCCTGTTGTTTTTTCTTTCTTCCTCCCCCGTACTCCTTCATTATTGCACTCCTCTCTACCTTTGAATCCTGCCATATTCAAAGTCTGCTATCGAAAAAAATTTCTTTCCATACAGTTCACTGGTATCATTTCGTTTCAAATCTTTCTAAACCTCTTGAATGCCTGGTGTCATCCATGCTATAAATGTATCGAAAAAAATATCATTCTTCTTTTTCTGTTATTTTTCAATGTTGTTATATATCCTCATTATTTCTTAACTTCCATTTTACTGTATTTTTCAATGGACCCAAAAATTACGGTTTCACCACTGTATTATAGTATCTTATTTTAAGGCTTTCAGAAAGGCACTTTTTGTTGTAATTCAAATATTTTTCAGTGAAATGTTGCCAAAGAATCTAACCTCGACAATGCATGTAGCAGAGAGGCACGACGCACGACGAGAGAGCTCATCAATCAGGAACACAAATCGCGGCAGGTAAGGATGTTCAAAGAATCAGGACAGCTGAGCGTCGTATGCAATAATCCGGTGGCTTCCGACAGACATTACCAGTGATTCCTTGCTCTACTTTTGCCGATGATATTAACGTATGTTTAAAACAATCGTTTTTATGGTGGAATGTTGAAACACTTTGATTGACCATGAACATGCGAATACAGTTGCAAAATGATCCATCGGCACAAGTATTTTGTAAGCAATTGCTGGATATTGGAAAAGGTGAAATAAAACTGCATCGAAATACACAATACATCAAAATGCCAGACAAATTCTGCACTATTTGTGCACTCAAAAATAAACCTCAGCGTGTGTTCCTGGATATATCAAATAATTACTTAGATCATAATTGGATCAGTAATCTTGCTATTTTGGCAGCAAAAACTGTTGATGTCAACGAAATTAACTTCCAGATACGACAGTTGTTGCCAGGTGATCTGATGTCTTTTAAATCAATAGATACTATTGTAGATGAAAATGAAGCCGTAAATTTTCCAAATGAGTTTTTAAACTCTTTGGATATAACAGGAATGCTGCCACACATCTCCGGTTAATGATTGGTTCACCGATTATTCTTCTTCACAATTTGAATCCACCTAGATTATGCAACGGTACACGTTTGGTGATCAAAAGGATCACCGGGATTGAGCGGGGTGGTGTAACGGTTAGCGTTCTCGCCTCGCATTCGGGAGGACGGCGGTTCAAATCCCCGTCCGGGCATCCAGATTTGGGTTTTTCCATGGTTTCCCCAAATCACTCCAGGCAAATGCCGGGATGCTTCCTTCAAAATGCCATGGCCGAATTCCTTCCTATTCCTTGCCCCCATCCTTGCCCCCCATCCTTTCCCGTCTCTAAAGACCTCGATGTTAAAAAAGAGACATAAAGCAGTTAAAAAAAAAAAGGATCACTGGAAATGTTCTTGAAGCAACTATTTGACTGGAATGTTTAAAGGAGAAATCGTCCTGTTGCCACGTATTCCAATGAAACAGTTAGAATATCCAATACCATTTAAAAGGCTTCAATTTCCGATTCGTTTGGCTTTCGCTGTGACAATGAATAAGTCACAAGGCCAAACAATGTCCGTTTCGGCTTGGATTTGGAAAATACGTGTTTCTCCCATGGGCAACTATATGTCGCCTGCTCACATGTAGGGAAACCATTAAATCTATTTATATTAGCAAAAGACATGCTAACTAAAAATATTGTGCACCAATTAGCGCTTAGATAAATTAAAATTATAAATTGAAATAATTTAAAATAATGAAAATAATTGTTAAAATATTTAAAAATCAGCTTCATAGGCTTCATTTATAAAACTGAAATTTCAGTTTACATAAATAAATAAAAAATAATTTATTTATTTATTTTTATAAATATCAATTTTTATATAATTTCAATTAAGTAATTTGTAATAAAATGTAAATTAATTTTTTTTATGATCGTTTGTCCTTAATTTGAACTCTCCCTAATTTCTTTACCAATTACATTTGAATTTCCAAATCGACTACAATGTTTTTGTCTTTATTAGTGAATATTAATTTGATTACTTTAGGAAGTTTAGAATAACATTAATCCAACGTACTACAATTACTAAGTCACAGCAACGCGTGACCGGGTCAGCTAGTATATATATATGGATAACGGAAACAAAGAAACTGCCGTTGGGCACTAAGAATTAGATAGGATAGGGAAAAAATACCCGCCGTCACTTACCACAGATGAAGGCAGGAGGGCAAGAAGAACACGTAAAAAACACAAAAACAAACAATGTGATTTTTACGTGTTCTTCTCACCCTCCTGTGGTAGGTGTTGGGTATTTTTTCCCTATCCTATCTAATTCATATTATATATATAAGTATCTTTGTTAATTTCAAAGTCAAAGGTAGAGTTTATTTTGTGAAATAAAATCACTTTGTATATAGAAACTCTTCCAGTCTTGTAACCATTGGTTTTTTTACTAAAGCACCTTTAATTTTTAGTAGGAAGCATGTCATATAACGAAAATTTTGACAATGGATGACCAAAATCAGTTTAAAGAGTTGTGAGGTAATATCAATCTAGGAGTAAAGCAGGAAAGCGAACTTAGGGAAAACATAAGAACTAAAATTAATAATATTTGTTCACAAACACTGCAGAGAGTTAGCCAAAACATCCTTAGATGATGTCAAGTGTGTATTGAAGCCAATGGCCAACAATTCCAGCACATCCTATAGGGTAAGAAATCAGCGCACGGATGAGGTGCTCCTGAGAATGGGCAATGTGCCGTGTGACTTCCCTGCAAGCGAGGCAGTGCTGCCACGGGTTATTTTTCCTATGCACGCGGACGCGTCATAAATGAAGTGCGCTGTACATTTGTCCCACTGCTTGAAACATTTTCCGTAGTCATCCTTGTTTTTTTTTTTTTTTTTTTTTTTTTTTTTACCTCTTCAATGTTGTGAAATCAGTGTCCTTTCATGTGCCTTTTCATGTTTGGAAATAAGAAAAAGACACACGGAGAGGGGTCAGGTAAGTGAGGTGCATGGGGCAGCCGAACCATGCCAGTTTTAGCCAAAAACTGCCTAACAGAGACATCTGATATGATTAAATCCCTAATTTTTGTTGAAAAAGTAATTTGATTCAAATTGTGATTAAATTGATTATTTTAATCAAAATGATTTAATCATACAAACCCTGAGATGAAACACATTACAAAAAAAACAAAAAAAACAATGTTGTCTCAGATAAGTATTAGAGTCATCAACTTGAAAACTTATTGAGTGAGGTGCTGAACAATTTCATTTTAATTTAATTGCAATACAGCATATGTTCCAGCAGCAAATCTCCTACACACTTATTTTTCCATTTTTTGCATCTTTTAGAGGAAGACCGAGGGACAGATGGATTAAAGGTGTTAAGAAATGTGTCGAGGAAAGAGGAGGAAATTGGGCGTCAGTGGAAGAAGAGAGATAGTGGTTAGACAGGAAGCGCTGGCGAGGCTTTTGTTCCCAGCAGACCCGGCCAGTGGCTGGAAGCTGTCCTAGATTATGATGATGATGATCTTAAATTCCTTGAAGGCCTTTTCTCCCACCTCCGATTTTTGCCATATGCAATTCTTTTAGAATTACTGGTAAATTGTTCAGCACTTTTCTTGTTAATTTATTTCAATTGCTAACTCCATTCCTTACGTACTAAAGCAAAGTTTCCACTGCTTTTTGCCCAGTATTGATTGTTAGTTATGGAAATGTTTTCCATTCCATGCACTACTCCTAAGTCTTCTACCAATATTTTTCCAAGCCTTATCATCGATATATACTTTGGATACTCCAAACACTCTCTTCACCTCCTCCTGTCTTCCAATGAATCTTAATGTAGTTCCATTATCTTATCAGTCACTGACTGCATTTGCAGCAAATTCCACAAACAAATCTAGCTGAACTCCTCTGAAATACCTCCAACACACATATTTGATACCAAAAGTATGGGTCCCTTATTCAAGCAATGGTCTGACCAAAATTTTCTGATAGTTCCTCTCATCATTCTCTCCAGTAAATGAAGGATTTTGAAACCTGTTCCTGCCAACTGTTCAATTTAGTTTACTATAAAATATTATACCAAGATATTTACAGGTATGGTCTTCAACAAGAAATGCTCTTATATCATAGAGAACATGTAGATTTTTAAAAGATAAATAACCTGACTCTTCTTAATATTTATCCATGTTGACCTACAAACCAGAATCTCTTGTTCATGTTATAGTGCAGCAGTTCAGTCTAAACAATGTGTGAGAGCTTAAAATTATTAACTTTATTTAAAGTTGAATTTGTTAAGCGAGGTGCAGGTCGAACTGCAGACCACTCGCCGGTTGTTTGCGGCCGCGGAATTCGCTGACGCGAATCGGCAATTTCCGAACTTCGCTGACGCGAATCCGAGGTTACGAGGCCGGTCGGCACGCTTCGCGAGCTCTCTTTGCCCAGAAACATCATGGTATTCACATCGGCTCTCGCACAGTCTCCCCGCTGCCTAACTAACTTTGTCATCTGCCTGGGAAAATTACTATTAATTGGAAGCGAAGTGGACCCGCACCTCGGCCATATTTTGTGTAACTTAGTGGCCAATAAATAAGTTAAATGTTCGCGGCGCAAATTCTTTTCCGCAAGACTTCCCCGCATTCCAACCAGATCTGCGACTGGTAGATTAAATGGCAGTGGTGTCAGGAAATGTATAGTAACAACAGCCGAATGCGGTAAGGAGCGGCAGAAGAATTCCGGAACGGCAGAGGACGTTGTGGTAACGATTCGCTGCAGGTTGGTGCACCCATCCCCACGCCAAAGTCATCCGGCCTCCTTGACAAATGTACCTCAAATAGTGAAATAATTTAAAAGTAACAATGCATGTACTAAATGAGTAGGCACATTTTGAGTATCAGATACAGGAGTTGGAGAAGATGCAAAGAAGGGCTGCTAGATTTGTTTCTGGAAATTATCGTAGAATGCAGTCAGTGACAGATATGATAAAGGAGCTGGAATGGGATTCATTGCAAGACAGGAGGAGGATGAGGAGGGTAATGGGAGTGTACAGGGCGTATACTGGCGATGAGGCATGGAAAGATATTGCAGTAGGTATGAAAAGTAGTTCATGGAAGGGAAAAGATGACCATGACCACAAGCTGGCACTCGATTTCAGGCACAAGGGTGTGGGAAGATTTTCTTTTTTAGGTAAGGGTGTCAGGGATTGGAATGAGTTACCAAGGGGAATGATGAATAACCTACCGAAAACGTTAAAAGAATTTAAAGTTAAAGTTTGTAGAGGGCAAATGTAGGTGAGTGTAGGATAGGGGGAAGTTGGGTGTGTAGGGAAATTGCCACCGGAGCGTGTGCTCCATTGCAATTAAATTAAATATATAAGAAAATTGCTACCAAGACATAACATTCAAAGCAATTAATAATAAATAATTACCATCCACAACATTTTACATCCCCCGCCTCCCAAAATCTCTTCCAAATACAATGGATACAATTTATTCAAATTAAGGCTACAGGATATAAAACATGCATAGAATATAATTAAATTTGAATTTGTTGTATTTGATTTGTATTTTTCATGGTTCATTTGTTTTTACCCCAATCCCTCAGTTACCTTAAATCATTAAAAAAGTTTGTTTGCTTCTCACCAACATCAGTGACTGGCCTCATAAAATCTTCATACAAAGCATCGAAAACAAGATCTCCCTGCTGATCCCAAAATACGTCAGCAGGAATAGTATCTCCCAGTGTGTCCCTCACAATACCATTCATCAATTCATTTAGTTCTTCATCTGTTACTCGTGCTAAGCCTCTCGATGTTGCTAAAAAAAAAAAAAAGTTTGGTTAAAACTAAAGATGAAGAAGGACAGAGCTTCATAAAATTATTTGTTACTAGACGACCCGTGCGAAAATTTCGCGATAAAAATGCGATGAACAGTGAGGTTGCATGCTTGTAATATAATGAATAGTAGAACCGTACTTTTGTAGCAAATATTTCATTTAGTGTAATAAGTACGCAGCGAAATACTCACAACATATTACAAAACAGTTAGGAAAATTTAAAACACACTGTATTTATGACAAACTGTCACTGACCTTAGTAGAATAAAACCAACCTTAACAAAATGCACACAACATATCAACATCTCTGAAATATTTGTTGCTGTACGAATAAAATGTTTACATTGGAATTGTATAGCAAAACGACAGTGTTTCCGTAACAAAAAAAATATATCAGAAAAGCTACTTATTGAATTAAAAAAGTTTATTGACGTCTCTGTGATATCCGCTACTGAAATCAGGGGACTTGGCTCTGAACAGTCTCATACGCGCTACCACTTTAAGCACCAAATTCCGAACATTTTTTTCTTAATTTATGCTTTTACCTAGCTGGAGACCTTAATTTTACAACGATATGTCATTTATTGATTTCGGATATGTATCGAAGAAGATAAATGGCTTGTATTAAAAAAATTAAAAAAACACGTTCTATAATTAATATTGATAATTTTGCCCTTTAAGGGTTGAATTCCAAAAAATTCTTATTATAAAATATCAACCAAGGTAAAGAAAAAAAGTTTTGAGAAATGATGATATTTTTGCCCCTTAAGGGTGTAATTTGGAGAAAGGTTTTTCTTAAAATATGATGTGACCATAGCGGCTAATTTAATATTTAAATTGATACGTCATTATTGATTTCGATTAGGTATCAAGGGAAATTAACAGCTCCTGACAGAAAAATGCATTGTAAAAATATTAATACTTTTGCCCTCTAAGGTTAGAATTTTTAAAAATTTCTACTTAAAATGTGTTAACGGAACCGAAGACATTACGAAGACCTGAAGCTTTTAAATGATACCTTGTTTATCAATTTTGTTTAACTGTCAACGGAGATAAATGACTAAAGAAACAAAAAACGCATTTTAGAAATACTGATATTTATGCCCTTTAAGGGTCGAATAACAAAAAATTCTTTCTAAAATATAATGTGAGGATACCTTAATCTTTAATATGATACCTCATTTATCTATATCGGTTATATATCAAGGGAGATAAATGGCCCGTGACACAAAAATGCATTATAGAAAAATTTATACTTTTTCCCTTAAATGGTTCAATTTCAAAACATTCTTTCTTAAAATATCATGTCACAACGCTGAGATATTATTCCTAACAATCCTACTTGATTTTGGTTAGATATCCAGGGAGTTAAATGGCTCGTTATACAAAAATCATTTTAGAAAAATTGACATTTTTACCCTTTAAGGTTCGAACTACGAAAAAATCCTTTCTTAAAATATAATTTTACCACGGCGGAGACCTTAATCTTTAATATGATACCTCATTTATCTATATCGGTTAGAAATTAAGGTAGATAAATAGCTCGTGACACAAAAATGCGTTGTAGAACCATTCATACTTTTTCCCTTTAAGGGTTGAAATCCAAAAACGTCACTCCTAAAATATGATGTCACCGAAGCTGAGACATTATTCCTAATTATCTCACTTGATTTATCGATTTTGGATAGATATTCTGGGAGATAAATGGCTCGATATAGTACAAAAAACGAATTTTAGACAATTGACATTTTTGCCCTTTAAGGGTCGAATTACGAAAAATTCCATTCTTAAAATATAATGTTACCACGGCGGAAGCATTATTCTTTAATACGATACCTTATTTATCTATATCGGTTAGACATTAAGTGAGATAAATCGCTCGTGACACAAAAATAAGTTATTGAAAATTTTATACTTTTTCCGTTTAAGGGTTGAATTCCAAAAACATTCTTTCTTAAAATATTATGTCACATAGCTGAGACATTACTCCTCGTAATCCTACTTCATTTATCGATTTTGGTTAGATATCCAGGGAGATAAATGGCTCGAGATAAAAAAAAATTAATTTTAGAAAAATTGACATTTTTGCCCATTAAGGGCCGAATTACGAAAAATTCCTTTCTTAAAATATAATGTTACCACGGCGGAGACCTCATTCTTTGATATGATACCTCATTTATCTATACCGGTTACATATTAAGGGAGAGAAATCGCTCGTGACACAAAAATGCGTTATTGAAAAATTTATACTTTTTCCCTTTAAGGGTTGAATTCCAAAAACATTCTTTATTAAAATATTATGTCACAAAGCTGAGACATTACTCCTAATAATCCTACTTGGTTTATCGATTTTGGTTAGATATCCAGGGAGATAAATGGCTCGAGATACAAAAAACGCATTTTAGAAAAATCGACATTTTTGCCCTTTAAGGGTCGAAAAACGAAAAATTCTTTTCTTGAAATATAATGTTACCATGACGGAGACCTCCATCTTCAATATGATATCTCATTTATCTATATCGGTTAGATATTAAAGGAAATAAATCGCTCATGACACAATTATGCATTGCAAAAATATTGATACTTTTGCCCTTTAAGGGTCGAATTCCGAAAGATATCTGTCTTAATATATGACGTCCGTAAAGAGGAGATCTTAATCTTTAAAATGATACTTCATTAAACGATTTCAGATAGGTATCCAGTGAGATAAATGACTCGTAACACAGAAAACAGCTTTTTAGAAATATTGACATTTTTGCCCTTTAAGGGTCGAATTCCAAAACCTTCATTTCTTAAAATATGATGTGACCAAAATGGAGACCATAAGCTTTAAAATGACACCTCATTCATTGATTTTGGTTAAGTATGAAGGAAGATAGAGGCTTGTGACAAAAAAATACCTTATAGAAATAATATATATGATAGGACAGAGCTGTTATTGCTGCCCAAAGATGGAAGATAAAGATTTGGATTTGGAAACTGAAAAAGAGATACAGAGGAAAAGACATATCTTAAAAGCATGAATGAAACAAAGAGATGCGATTGTGCCCAGCGCCCCAGTCTTGAAACTCAAATTAGGCCATGCAGGTGTCCTTTTCTGTCAATTGGGTAATTTTTGTCATGGTAAACTGTGTTGCATATCTTTTATTCATGTCTCTTAGTACCAGTACCCGTAAACTGGGGCTACTTTGGTCCACTTTATAAAATTTTTTTTAGAATTCAAACAAACTGGATACAACTTAACAAAATAAGGTTAGTTATTTGATTAGAGCTGATCTTCCTTTTTTGAATAATGGTGCTATAAGCCAAATTATGACTATTTTTCACACAGACATTTCCCTCCATTAAATTGTGGGCATTAGAATATCAAGCACTTGTAAAAGGAAGTTGCATCTAGGAACAGTCACAATGATAATGTCAAAATATATTACAAGCAATACTATAATATAAAAAAGGTTATTAAAGAATCTAAAACTATATACTAGAAACACGTAATTCAAGTGTACGTAGTTCTATAAAATTCAAATATACATAATTATATAAAGTAAATGACTCTGAAATTGAAATTAACACAATATGGGACATTGTAGAAAATGAAATAGGGAAAAATAATCAGGCAGTAATGGCATTTACATCAAAGAAAATTCAGCAGAAGCAAATTTTTCAATTGCTAATATATACTTAATAATTTTTTTTTTATCTGTTGCTGATAAATTGATTTCCAATAGCTCAGTGACACATAATATGTATTTTGTTAATACAGGCTTTCAAGAAAAATTTGACACTATGTCTGTAAATTTATATATATATATATATATATATAAAAAAAAATATCACATCTCTTAGAGCAAAATACTCAAGTGGTTATGATGCAGTGTCCAGCAGATTTTGTAACTGTGTAACAAAATTTATTTTTCAGAATTGCGGGCTCAATTGATTTACATGGTACCTAAGCTTTAGAGTCATTTTCACAGTCAATTCAAGTAATAAATCAAACTAAACAGTCAATTAAGGCATTAAATCAAGTTTAAACAGTAAATGCATGTAATAAATCTATCTAAACAGCTGTAGAAAGACTGAACATAGGATCTGCATATGTAATGTCTGGTTTCAGTATAATTTCACTAAAGTTAAAATTTTATTCACTTTTTGACATATTCAGGATTATAAATAGTCAAAAGATAATAAACCTTGTAGCCAGGAAATCACACTAAAAAGATTAAATACATTAATAGCTAAAAGTCGGTATGAGGGTTTTAAGACGTAATTATACATTTTAAATTTGAGAAACATTTTGGAAAGCCATATAAAGTCAGTTTTTATGTAGAAAGAAACTCAATTTTCGCTTATACAACATATTAAAGTTTAGAGAAGTTCAATAAAGTATAAAGGTAGTTCTTAGAGTAATATATAGTAACTTTAAACACATGGGTAAAGTAAAATTAACAACTCGAGATAACATACTTAAATGAAAGGGAAGAAATTGTATTCAAAATAAAGCTTGATCAAATAAAAAGAGCTTCCAGTAAGTTTCATTTAAATTAATTAAGTCATTGGATCAAGATGAAAGAAAGTAAAGTTTTTGGTGCAACAATACTTTGGTAAAATGGCCAGTCAGATAGCCTTAAAGTGGATGATATTTCAGAAATTCATAGTAACTCAGAAAAAGAACAGGTAGTGACTTCAAAATCGCTCAGTAATCATTATGGAGTATGTAGAAACATTTAAAGGAGGTTTTACAGATATCAGAAAGTTATTAGCGGGGTTGAATTCTGATTGCACAACACTTTTGAGCAAATTGTAGGAAAACAGTAAACATGGTTTACTTAAAATAAAATAAAAGAATAGTCAATTAAAAGTAAAATAAAAGTTATTTCAGCTTTGTAGCTGCAAAATTGTAGAAGTTATGAACAAGTTTTGGAATCCCAGAAAATAATTTTTAATGGCCAAACTATTGAAGCTACAAATTTTTTTGTAAGGATCGAAATTAACATGCCAAAATTTCAGATTAATAGGAATATTTTAAGTCACCAAGGTCAAAAGTATGATTTTCAAGCTTCAAGGACGACATTTGATCAGATCATGAGACTGCTTACATGGGAAGCCAGTAAAAGTAGCATTCCTAGAGGCTTTTCTATATGTAATAGCCAGACTCAGTTAGAGTGTGGCTATGATTCTTTGTGGCACTAATTGGGTGTGCAACAGGCGGATGTAGATTTTGGGCAAGCATTTGGAACTTTGAGGCCAGTGTGTGGCAAAATTAGAACACCTCATGTGACTGTAAATACAGTTAGGGGTTGTGAGGTTGGTTTGTCTTGAATGTGTTAATCGTTACTGCAAGTAAAATTCTTTGGTGATGATTTTCGATGCCATAAGTTTGTGACTTTATAAAATTTTGAAAGAATATATGGTTCAACAGTTTAAATTTCAACAGTGACTTTTAATGACTACATACTTTTCCTAATTTGGGGTTAGATCAAGTTAGGTGGTGGCCGAGTTTCAGTAAAGCACAAACTGTACGTCCTGAGGGAACAACACATGGTTACAGTTAAGGCAGATAGGTTAAGCACTAACCCCAGTGCTGAGTATATCATCTTAGAAGATTAATTAAACTGTGCTTCACATAATTAAGTTATATGCTAAGTTATCTGTTTAATATATCTTTACTTGATGGTACCTTCCCAGAAAGGCTTGTGCTGTAATTAAACCATTCCATAAAAAGGGGAATAAGTCAGTTGTATCAAATTACCATCTTATTTCATTACTAACAGAATTCTCCAAAGTTTTTGAGAAAGCAATGTACAATAGTGTTTACCAACACCTTAAAAATAATAATATTCTATC
The DNA here is from genome assembly GCA_031002005.1 of Vandiemenella viatica. NCBI lineage: Eukaryota > Metazoa > Arthropoda > Insecta > Orthoptera > Morabidae > Vandiemenella > Vandiemenella viatica. Next base: position 172,584,532 of record JARYHS010013630.1, on the reverse strand, counting down.
TAAATCATGATTTGGCTTTAAAACAGCCCTTCAACAGAACAAGCTATATTTGGATTTACTTACAATAATTTGTAAGGAAGAAATGATAAATTAGTAGCTGTAGGGATTTTCTGTGATTTGTCTAAGGCTTTTGACTGCGGGAATTATTGGAAATCGTGAATCCGTGATGATTTTATGTCATAATACTGTAGTAGTCAAATGCAGGACACTGCCAGAAATATATTATGAAGTAGATTTAACAGTGACATGCTGGTCCATGATGTATTGAAAACTAATTTCTGCTTGTAATTAATGGTCAAGGGTGTATTAAAACCAAATTACTGCTTGAAAATCTCTTGTGATTGACTACTGCAGTACTATGACACCAATAATGAATGTTGTTGTAGTGGAATCACGCTCTCCACTAGACCCTAACCATGTTGATAATAAAATTCTGATATAAACATTAAAATAGATGACTTTGTTATTAAATGACTTAATTCTTACATTATAACTAGGATTCAGAAAGTGTTACTGGAACATTTTAATTATTTGTTATGTGGTCTACTGTTTTCTGAGTAGGAATTTATCAGTTGTGAGTACCTCAGACATCTATATTGAAGCAACTATTGTTTTTAATATATACAAATGATCTATCCAGCGTTTCATCTAAAAATTTAAAATTTGTCCAATTTCCAGATGACACAGCATAGCAAATAAAAATACTCCAGAACATATTTTAAATTACGTCTTTGACCTTATTAATAAATAGTTTACAGCTAATGGCTTATCTTTAAACTTTTATAAAACTCAATATATACAACTCAGTACATCACACAGATTAACACCAGTCATAGAAATAAAATTTACAGGCCAGTCTATTCAAGAATTAGAGTGTGTGAAATTTCTAGGTTTGCATATCAACCATGATCTAAATTGGAGGGAACATGTCTCTGACTTACTGCAGCGATTGAGTGCAACCACATTTGCAATTCATACAATTTCAGCTATAGGTGACCTCCGTATGAGGAAACTAGCTTATTTTGCTTATTTTCACTCCTTAATGTCCTATGCAATAATATTTCGGGGGACAATTCTACTCAAAGGGACAAAGTGTTCAGAGCCCAAAAGCTATTAATTAGAATTATGTGTGTGATCAGCAGTAGAACTTCACGAATAAAGCTGTTCAAGAAGTTAGGAATTTTATCATTAGTGGCTGAGTATATAAATATACCTTAATGTCCTTTTATGAAAAATTATACTCTCTTTGAAACAAACAGAGAAGTACACAATTATGCCACCAGAAGTAAAAATTGTTTTTACAAGGAATAAAAGTCATCATTATTTGTTCAAAAAGAGGTCCGATATTCAGCGATACACTACTTCAATATGCTCCCAACACATCTTAAATGTCTAGCAAATAATAAGTTTAAATTCAGGATTTTTTTTAAAAATTGACAACTCCTACTCAAGAATTTATTTCTAAGGTATCTACAAAATAACTGCCAGTACTTTGTGTAAATGTAGTTAATATAATCATGGGCACTGGGAGGTGGGTACAAGGGGGTTCAATTGCACCCGCTGCCATGAAATAAAATAAAAGATTAAGAAATAATTTTTTTTTTAATAAACTCAATGTTTGAAATAATAATTTAGGGTGTCTAGGTTGTTGTCCATATTTGTTGAACACCTTGTCAGGAAATTCTGTGTCCTCCTCTACCATTTTCCTGTGTATACAGCCTTAAGATTCCCATCGTTGACCGGTTTCACATCTTGACCTGTCATAACAAACTAAATGACTGTTCAATGCTATATGTTGTCACTGGAATAGTTAGGCCAATCTTGATTGGCTCACATACTTCTGGGTAAAATGGGATAGACTGAGTAGTAAAATGTTTATATTCAGTAAGGGATTGATTTAAGTCAGCATCACTCACTTCACCTTGTTAGGTACCCTTTAGTTCACCAAAAGCACTCCCACTAGCTATCCCCAGCAGTAAAGTATTCTATAGATCAATTGTGAAGTCGCTTATACTGGACTTAGAATAATTGTCAACTTGAAGGAATTTCCCCGTATTTATTTCCACAGTTAAAACTCGTCATTAGAATCATTTTAAAGTGTATTTATTATATCGGGAAATGTTTATTTTAAGAGATATTCCGGTTTGTTCACGTTTTAAAATACGCGATCAGAAAAGTAAAAATCTAAGATTTGAAATATCTTTGAATCGAGTAAAGCTACAGTTGAACTTTTATCACCAGCTGTAGTCAGCATTGTTCCTGATATTTTGGTAGTAAAATTAAATAATGTGGCAAAGTTTAATTAGCAGTTTTAATTAAGAGAAAAAATGAACTTTTTAACTAAAAGGAATATTAATTAGAACTTTATATCAGTAGATAGCCCTAATTGAGATGTTTACAAACATAGAATGGTTTTGGTATAAAGTATAAGCATTCATCAGAATAATTAACTTTTTAAAGATAGATTGTCGCGGATGTTACTGAAGCCTGTAAAAATTTCGCCAAGTTGGTCACATGATGACTTTAATTTTAAGTTTATAGAAACCTTTTTGAATTTTAAATTAAATTAAAACAGATAGAACATGATAATAGAAAGTCCCTGTAAAAATTTCAAGTTAAACTATTTTGTACTTTTGGAGATATTAATTAAAGAGAAAGTCTCTGACGTCATAGGCTCTGAGAAGTCTATAAAAGATCTTGCAGCGAACTTAGATTGTCTCACTCCGTGCTATATTTTCAAAGTAGTAACTTTGTAATATGTAGTCTCACTCTGGTCTCATTCTTTCGCTGAAAAGTGATCGTGCAACTCCGTGCTAGTTACCGGAGCAAATGGTTCCATGCGGTAGCGGTTCAGGCAAATTTCAACATGCCGTAATACTCACTAATGTTAGGGGGACTCAGTGAGTGTTTGTCTTCTCGTAGAATTGTACTTAATCTGCAATCTTCAAAGAAACTGTTGTTCGATGCTTTATTCACGTATCTGGTACCGACAATGTACAAGTGAACTTTTGCAAGAATATAAGTATTTTATTACTCTTAAACTGTGTCAGGTGACTTTATTTCAATTACCCTTCGCATTTGGGGTTTAATACGAGTGCGCGACGACCAATTTATTTAATATTAGAGGTACCAGAAGGCTACACATGGTCATGAACTTAATTGTTCACAGTTCAGGTGAAAGTGTTGTTTATCCCCGAATGAACCTTAACACCTGACAACCTGTCTTGATCATCATGTTCTGTGTAGTAGCCTCGACAATAAAATACTGTAGAAAACATCCATAAATATTTTGTAAATTTTCTGCCATGGCTAAAAATGAAGGTTTGTCCAATTTTATTATATTTTTTATGTGTAGCTGAAAAAACAAAAATGCTTTTTTATGTGTAGAAGAAAATCATATTCTCAGAGAAGAAATCATTGATATGATTCTTATTTACTTGTTGTAATTGGTTGCACAGAAGTTCAAGTTTGGCAGAACATTCGGCAATCACTAATAATGTCACAATGTATGTTGGAGTTGTTGCAGTTGTGTGGAACTGATATGCTTCGGTTTTCGTTAGTGAGTTTGGTGCCTTGTACAAAAGTTGTTCTAAAACTCATACAATAGTAATATAGTTTGTATAAAACTTTCTTATACTCTTGTACTTTTCTGTTCATAGAAGAGAGGTAGATCTGGAATTTTATTTTGCCACGATATACTCTCTCTAAAAAAATTGTGACGTTCTTTGTCATCCCAGCAGCATTTCTCACTTAACAGATATCGTTCAGGCCATTTATGACTAGATTCAATATTTGGCTTGCCCAGTGGAAAAATAGGCCTCTAGGATACTTTATTTTCTGAATACCACCTACATGACTAACCATTGCGCCACAGCCATCGTATTCTTGACCAACAAGTTTATTAAAATCTAAATTACTATCACAGAAAGTGAATATCAGTTTCCAAAATGGTTTAACTCTTGTAGCGGCATATATCCTAGGAAATCTTCCCAAATTATTGCATTTTTCTTATCTTTAGATAGTGAAAATCAATCAATAATTGTTCTATACACTAATATCTACAGTCTCTTCAACTAACACTGAAAAAGCCAAAGCATGCTTCACCTCCTGAATTACTTTTGCTTTTCAAAACATCACAGAAAACCTCTATAAACTCATATATCTGTTGCGATATATGCAAGGTGTTTTTTGCTACTGACTCCAAAAGGTATTTAAAAATATCATCCCCAGAATCAATTAAAAAATGTAGCAAATCTGTGAAAACAGAACCCTCATCAACTTTCCCCAAAGTGGAATATCATGTTGTCTGCAAAATAAAACTGCTGATACCATTGATAAAATTTTCACACATTTTCTTCAATTGCCTTGTGATGTTCAAAGATTCCCCTTTTTCCTCAGTCCCCTTTTAACCATGATTTTTTTTTTTTTTTTAATAATCCAATGCGTTACAACACCACTTACTTGTCGCATGAGACTGTGCAGCTTTATGAAACTTATGATATTTAAAGCAAGGAGAAACAGCAAGCTGTCCTTATAGGCCATGCTGCACTGGAGGCACAAACAAAATACATATTCAACATAAAGACCCTTTTGCTATAACTGGGTAGACTAACCATGGGTAGGTTGTAAACAATTTGGATCTAATGGCTCTTTTAGCAACAAGGTTTACATCATTTTTTTAAATTGTGTACTATGCCAAGGATATCTCAGTAATTTCAAATATAGATCATCATCAATATGATAGACAAAATTTATTATTATTATTCATTTCAATTGTGATGGAGCTAATGCTCCATTGTCAAATCCCCTAGTCATCTAATTACCCTTTTTAACTTTATTTTTTTTTAAAATTTTTCTTTAATAGAGTGTTAAATTCATCTCCCATTTACTTTTCCGATTTATAAATTTTAAATTCCTTAAGCATTTTTAGTAAATTATTTTAAAATATGCCGACATTCAATAATTAATGAGTTGTGTTTCTGCAAGTAGAATTGATCAATACATGTTGAAGGTATTTGCTGCTAGAATTGGTGCCTATAAGCAAAAAGAGATTTTAGTTAAATAACAAAATGACTTCACGATTAAGAAGTCTACATGAAAGAAAACAGCCTGAAGAATAATTAATAAAAAATAATACAAATGAACGACCAACCTACTTGAACTACCTTAACTTTACCAGTTGTTACCCATGACTTCATTCCCATTTATAAAAAGTATCCTATTTCCTATTCCACAACCATTATCATTTTTTAATATTTTTGTTAGAACCCTTTCATCTGTTTGAAGGTGATTAAAGGATAAACAAACATACCTTTCACATTTATAATATAATATTATTAACATCAATCAGATAATAAGATTGATGGCGTGGCCTGGGAGAGGCGTATGTCCAGCAGTGGACGAATGCGGGCTGGTGGATAGTAGTAAATTTTTATGATTGTAATGTTAGCATAGTACCTAGACTGAATGCCATAGTATGAGGTGTATCATCGTCATCAAACTGATAACATCAGTCTTGTGCTTTTTGTACAAAAAAGTCTTATGTCATTCATCATATGAACAAAGGCCCTCATGTATGATCGCTCACTTGTCTTGCAGCATTGTCGGCTGCAGTAACCTCTACTTAACTACACATTACAATCATTTGTTTGTCATGAGTTGGTGTGGGTGGATGAATCCCCTTCCACCCCCCATCACATGGCTCTTGAGACACCCAGCAAAGATGTGTTCCAGATATACAAATTAAAACCTGCGTGACTTGAATTTGATATTAATTTAATTGACACGGCATTAATCTTCTTCCTATCCAGTGCTTGGCCTGGTGGACTCTTATGGTCTCAGCCAATCTTCTTGGTGGTCTTCCAACATCTCTCCTGCCTCTGCGATGGTATTTGAGGATTTTTCGTGTGATCTGGTCTGTCTTCATCCTCAGCACATGGCCTGTCTCAGATGTTCTGTAGGTTTGAAAAGTTTGGAGAACTGGTTTGACTTTAAATTATTTAAGGATTTCAGATCTCTTTCTGTCTCTTAACTTGTAGCCAGCTGTTTTCCATATGAATCACACGGTTTGTTTGGTAAATAAAATGTACTTTTCACCTTTGATATGAAACATCACAGTTTGCCCCATAAGTTATTGATTGGTAAACTATTAGTTCAATTGCTTTGATACTATCCCAAAGTTGCCTTTGGAAGTCTTGACATGTCTTCTTCCTGTTTTTTGTTTCTATTATGAAAGTTTGCAGCACAACACAGCATTTTGAAAATCATTCCCAAATTAAAAAATGATGGGTTTTGTAAAAGTTGGTTAACGAAATTCCGAAAAACTACTGACAGTAATTCTCAGCATTGACAGCAGCAAACCTTAACAGTTTGTCATGGTCATTATGGACATATAGGTATATTAAAAGGTGATTATGATATTTTATTGTAAGTAATAAGTCTTTTCAGTAGCGAGCAGGCCAGTCTTTGCATGTGCCTAGCTGAGCGCAGTATTGTTTGTCAGGAAATGTGCTGAGATGCTAACTAAATCGATATTACTAGTTGGAACTGTAACTCTGATGTCACAAAAGTTCCTCTTCAAGGTAACAACAAATTATTTAATCTTATTCTGCGGCCTCATTTTCTGCAGGTAGCTTCCATCAGCTAGTATGAGTTTTTAGCAGTAAAACCGATTCTCTTCCCTCAAGTCTGTTCACCATGTACGCCCTGCAAGATCATGGGGATGGCATACCATCAGCCACTTATTTTGCCATTGAATCATGTAACAATCCATTAGTCTACGAGTTATTACTTAGTCAGATGCAATGAGCATCTCATATAAGCTCTGTCAGGAGGATCCTTGCAGCCATGTTATTGGCTGTATGTTCACAGCTTTCAGTAACTATTTAATGGGACCTCACAACCATTAGACGCCTGCTGTCATTCATATTAGGATAGAATCTCAGCTGGTCATCTAATATGTACCAGCCTTCCGCTATCCTGGTTGCCAAACCTAATAATCGGCTGGTGTCATCCTATTCGTGACAAATTATATCTTATCAATTAACCCATAAGACACAAGAGCTCAAGTCCATCAAGATAGAAGAGACTTCTGCAGCTACAATAATGCCACGAGGTTAGTCAAACTATCCTCTATCCACTCTAACTGTGGTGGTACAGTTAAAGTCTGCTACGAACCTAAATCTACTCCTCAACCATCCTGTCAGAGACTCTTACAATTACAAATGACCTTATCAAAGATATATAATACTTCACAACTGGTGGTCACAGGAAAAAAAAAGACCCCTTCCTTGAAAAACATAGGTGACCCAAGGTTGCCTCTGCTGTCCCAAAGTACAGTATATTGCAATCCAACATATTTTTGTTTTTTGTTTACATAAATGTGATATTAACATACCAGTAATTAGAAATTAGAAATGTAACTGGTTCATTTCCTACCAATTTTTTTTTAATATTCCAATTTCCAGTTCAATTAATATTTAAACGTAAAAAAAAATCAATGAATAATTTAATTTTTACAATTACCTCTCCTTCTTGTAGAACCTTCTACTTCATACAAAATATTGTAGAAGTCTATATTATTGGTTATGGACAAAATTATACTCTCTGTTATTGACCATGCAGTTGTAGCCGCTTCATACTGCTCCGACTCAACTAACTGTCTTGTTAGTTGGGCTGCTGCATCAATTGTGTTAAAACCATTAGTGTCCACCATTCCCTGCAAATGAATACAAAGTCCGATTTTTTACTATTATCACAAGGTAAAGTTAGTTTTTAAAATAGGTTCCTTGATACTAATCTCAAATTAAATAGAATTTATAGGTTAATTTAGTGATTACTGGTTTTTTGAGATATAGTAATATTATACACTGTTGAACAATAAGTTTTTCAGTTTTAGCCGATTTGAAGGTGCCAAAGCAGAATTATTTTCAAATTACTCTGATGATTCACTAGTATGAAAATAGAAATAATTCCTGTGATGATGTCATATATGTTCATTGGGGATTATTTATTACCTTGTTGAGACTAAATTATTTTAATTTTGCTTTGATTTCTTACAAGGAGGAAGAATGCTTGCTGTAGAATTTTTAAATTTTGTTGCTGGAAATTGTGCACTACTAAGCTCCTTAATATTGATATTGATATCTGTCTATAAATCTCATTAATAATGATTTACAGAAAAATATGTGTCTAAAAATTAATAATGGCTACTAGTGATTCAATCAAACACATAGTAATACTCACAGTCTCCAAAAGGAAAGGACCCCATGTCAGTACTGAATCAATTGGAGAAATCCAAGAATCTCCCATAGCAACACCTCCTAGTGGTACTGTTACAGAACCATCTTGTACTGCCTGCAAAGAAATTTATAATTTTTATTATTACTCACAATTGGCTTGGGTATAAATACACTTACATGCTCACAGATATAATACTAATTTTCTTGCTGTAATGTTTTATCAGGATTCTCGGTTAAGAGTATTTGTCAGTGATGGCATACTAAGAAATAGGAGGATGGGTGAGCCTGGCATATTTGAATGAAAGTGAGGTATCAAAGCCGCAAAAATCAAAATGAAATTGACTCTCTTCCAACTAATGACTGAACTACCCTTTGAGACTCACCATCCTATAATGTCATAAAATCATCTTTGTTATTTTTTTTATTGAATTACATTCCATCCTATAATATAATATTCTCCATTCATAGAGGCCTATGTCATATCTCCTAAATCTATGGTCACCATTCTAGATCCAAATTCATTTTGTTGTACCTATGTCCCATACTTGTGTTTTCCTGGCATAATTTAATGATGGACCATACACCCTGGTATGTGTTTCACTGTTCACCTGTTTTACAAATTTTTGCCATAAATTCTTTTAGTGCAGTTTCCCTAGTGACCTTTTCTTCATTTTATGAATTTTTATTTTGAATTATTTCAGACTTCCTGATAAATCATTTGATGTTGATAACTTTCTCCAGTTCCTGAATCTGGAGGTAATTTGACCATTATAAATTTATAAAATCATGTCCTGGTTTAATGTAATGGTCATGTCTTTCCTTCCATTCCTTCTAATTCTTCATCAAATGTCCATCCAGGTCTCATTTGAAATATATGTATGATACAATTCAGCAATCTCTTCACCCACTTCCTGAATTCCTATGGCCTTCAACTTCTATACTTTACATGCCTGTTACTGATTGTAATTCCCACAAATAAATCAAAATATTCTCTTTTGAATCCCTTCCAACACTTGTATTTGATAGCCACAATGTAGGACCCAATGTGACTTGGCTTTGGTATGGTGATTCCCTTGCTTCCCTGGCACATACCATAATAACTATCTCCAGTAAATACATGATGTTGAATTTGTTACCAAATATTATGCCATTTTATGTCTTGGCAAGGGGCAACCACATAGCTCAGGTGGTAGAGCATATGGCAGCCCAGATGATTGGTGTTTCAATAACCGATGAAGCTGAGGATTTTTCTTCTTAACTGAGCATCCAGAACAGTTCACCAGGCACACCCAGTCTGCTATCCAATGAATACTGTGCAGGAAACGGTGCAAAAAGGTAAAGAATGACTCAGTCATGGCACTGACCCAGTCACATCCTTTTAGTGCCAATGTTTTTTAAAGGGGAATGTGGAGCTTTAGCTATATGAATCCTGGGAGAAGTGAGGAGCTGCAGGAATTCGTGGTTTTGTAATATATCTATAACCTCACCAAAACCCTTTAGAACGGGGTCTATCACCTAACATTTATACAGTAAATAATTTTTATAAGCAATTTCTTAGTAATAAAGCAATTTCTAAATTGAATTCAAACCATTTTTGTAAAGAAAAAAGTTTAACAGTCAAAAATTTCAAAATAAATCCCCTATGTTGCTTCCATGTTCACTAAAAAAGCTTAAAATTATGATCAGTTTGAAGTAGGTTTATATTGGCTAAGAATTTTATAGAGAGATATTTCAATTTTAAGTGTAATTTGCCATGCGGTTGGATGATGTGAACAAAGTAAAAAACATTAAATCTAAAGCCATCAATATTAATGAAAAGAGCTAACCCAAATTTGACTATAGTAGTATGTTGTCAGTGCAGTTATATGGATTCTGAATAAATTATCAGAAGATCAGTGAATACTAAATATGTATTTTTTAGTAATATTGAGAAAATCAAAATCCTTAACAAAATAGGTAAAAAAGTAGAAATAGGTACAGAAAATAGGGAAAAATTGAAAGAACAAGAATAAGGTAACGATTTACTGGAAAGCTCAAAACTATGAGAGAAAAGTAATTTTGTTTTAAGGACTTTGCGTCAATCCCACGTAAAAACAAAAAGGAGTTAGTGGGATATTGAGTTTCTTAACTTCTGCTTGACATCACACGAGAAGAAAACTAATGCACAATTTCAATTAATGAAAGATTATACAAAACTTACAAGCTACATACAATAAACAAAAAAAGAAAATTTTAAGTTGATACAAAAATCTTTGAACTGAACAGAGTATTTTAGAAGTTAAATGTAAATTACTCAAATGAAAGTTCAAAATTTAAGAACGTTGGAACAAAGAGATTTTAGGAAAAATTTATGATAGTATGAAATGTTCCAAATAAAGTGACCTATAACATATCAAAGTTTAAAAATGATTTGAGCAAATTTTAAATTAGGAATTGTTGCCAAACCTATAAAAACACAGCTTTTTCAATCGCTAGTCAGTCGTTTACAGTGCCAAATCTAGGGGGGTCAAACCAGGGCACTTGCACATGTTTGAAGGAGTGGTAAGTGGAAAATTTGTGTGTATGTTTTTGTTTTTTTTTTTGCTCTCTACTGCCCCAAGCGGCAACGATGGGGGGGGGGGGTGGAAAAATTGAAAAACAGTTCTGTACTGCCCGGGGCAGCAGCAAATCCATGTTTGAAGAAGTGTCAATCTCAAGTTTTTGCCCAGACTCTGAAAATCTGTAGATCCTCCATGCCAGTTGGTTTTATGATCGTGTTACGAGGAGCAGGGACTTCTAAAATTTTTCAAACCATATAGCAGCTGTGACTTATCTGTATATATTGAATGTAAAAGTTATATGTATTATTATATTAGAGAGGTTTCACGTTTGGAGTAGTTTGTGTAGTGTGTGCGTATTATTATCATCAGTGCCAGCTCATGCAGAAGCGTGGGCTGGGGCAGACCACAGAAAATAAGGGGGTATGAAACAGCTGTGACCCTGTCTCGGATAGCAAGAGTCAGTATTCAGTCTGGAATGGTGACTGACAGATCTGGTGTGGTCGAGGCAATATTTAGTGTTTTGTATAATGATGTACTGAATAGTCTAACATGTGAAGAATAAATGACCAAAAGAAGACTTGAAAATTACTGTGTTATCGATTTCTAAAAATAATCATCCTTCAACAGGTATTACACAAGAAAATGTGTAAATAAAAGTTCTTCAATCATTCGTGGCCAAATTACTGAATTTGTTTGGCCCAAAATGTGAGGAACACAAAGGGAACAATCAACAAGAACCAACATACCCCTTACACATTCAAGGAACATTTTTGAATTTAAAAATGTTTTAAGTGACATCAACACAGAAACCTTTGTGAGTAAAACAACTTTACAGTACTTCATGGGATTTTATCATGAGATGCAACTTTCACTTCATCTTTCATAATATTTTGGGGTAGTTTATGGATAATTTCTTTAAGGGTTTGTGCATTGTTAAGTCATGATGACCTGCTTTCTTTGTTAAGAATTTTTAAAACTGATATGAGTATTCAATTCGAAGATTATTTATAAAAAATTATCAAGTTAGTAACAACAGTGAATTTTTAATTCATTATATTTACCCATTATCTGTTGCAGGATTATTCAAACAGACTGGCAATCTTATCAACAAATCCTAGCATCTTCAGTAACTGTATCAGTGATGGTCAGATTAAGAAAATATCTTGCCATTACCCCAACCAAGCAGACTGTTTAACACTTTATCTTATGTCTTCAAGAAGCAATTAATCCTCCTACTTAGAACAATAAAATATATTTACATTGGTTGCTGCACACCTAATAATCTGATGCTTTTTTCAAATATATTTATCTACTTTCCATATTGACCTCTCAACCCAACCATCCTATCAATGTTCACCATCCCCTCTTGTTTAAATCCTACTATATAACATTATGGCACATTCTTAATTACTGCAGCCACATATTAACCAAACAAGAACAAAAACACTTGTGTAAACTTTCATCCCTCTGCAAGAGCTACTAGATTCCAGAGCCAGATCTAGAGGGGGGAGAGAGACAAACCGGGATGCTCACCCTGGACAGTAACTTCAGGATGCAGCAAAATCTTTTTGAATGGTGGCAATTTATATAGCTGCAGCCTATTTTTTTTAGCTCCACTACTGCATCAATCAGAGCAGCAACAGTCTGGGTGGTGACAAAATCAAAATAATGTTGGTAGGGGATGGCAATCTGCAGTTTCTGGCCTGACTCAGAAAATTCATAAATCTGCCACTGATAGATTCTAAGCCTTCATCTCCTAAAGTGCAATCTATAAGGTAGAACACATTAGGGAGGACACGGATTTGAATACCCGAATGGGTATCCAGATTTGTGTTTTCCATGGATTCCCCAAATCACTCCAGGCCAAGATGCTTCCTTCAAAAAGGCTGAGGCCAAATTCCTTCCTGTTGCTTTTCCTCATTCCTTTCACATGTCTAAAAACTTCGATGCTGTGTAAAGCCATAAGCAAGAAACAATCAAAATAATAATGAGTAAAGCCTTCATCCATTTGTTTAAATCTTTAAAATTAGCTTTATATCGGAAGATACACAAGTTAAAGTTGGATTGGTATCTGATAAGGTAGTATAAACAAAAGCTTATGCTCCAAATATATAACATGATGAAACTTCTAAAAGTGCTTACAATTATTTTGATATAGAATTTATACAGGGTGGCCCAAAAGTAGGTATACATTTACGTATAGAAAAGTTTTAAGATGGGTTTTAGGGAAAATCCCAAACTTTCACTTTGGTTTCTGAATTCCGTGTTAAAAGAATTTAGCCAGAATTTGTAACTCTATATGTTTGATGTTCCAATTTTTTTAAAAAAAAACTGATAATTTTGTTATTTTTCTAAGATTACATAATTTATTGTGCCCTTTTGTTGTGTCTAGGGTAAACGATGGCTAGAAATGTGAGCGAGGAGCAATGACGGTGGATCCTTAAGACCTACTGGAAGTATAAAAATGCAGAAACCATGCTTAGGTTGTTGGAGGAGGAATTTCATTTGCCCGGGCCATCACATTGTAAGGCCCAAAGCTGATACTGTGGCTGAAGTATAGCCTTAGTGCCTCAACTAAAACTCTTGATGATGACTCACAGTTCTATGGAAACTTACGAAATAATTTAGACTTGACCATGTTGCCAGGATACTCAACTTGAATGCTTAAGGTCGCCACAATATTTGTTAATCCACAAATAGAGAAAAGGTGATCAGATAACTACGAAATAACAACAGTCCACTTTCCAAAATCTTCAAATTTATTTAAAAGAAAACCAAAAGTTCAAAATAGCATTCTAAAAGTTGAATTGGCGAATCGAAAACACTTTTCCAAAAGTTTGCAAGTTGTGGAGAGATGTTAGAACCGACCGAACCCCTGATGAAAAGTTTACCAGTTCATGTTACAAATGAAGCACCCCTACACCGAAGTCCCAAGATGGCCGACTCGGTAGCCTCAGCTTAACTGCCTTCCTCCCAAACGCACAGACTATGTCTATACGCACATTACTGCTCAGCTCTCAAACGAATAAAGATAGCCGTTCAAATGCGCACCAGATTATGTAGGTTCTATGACGTCACAGCCAAAACGTAACTTTCTGCTACCACTTAGAAAAATTAGGCCTTAGCTAACTTTGTAACCAAACGGATATACCGGTACGGAAATTAAAGGCTGACAGTGTTTAGACTTTTTTAATAGAGAAACAGTGTATATGCAGTGAGTAACTTTAAGCATTTAGTTTTAAAGATCTAGTTTATCCTAAGCGTATGAGGCGAACTACTTTCTGCTCAGGGGAATTACTACTCTCTTCGAACTTGCAATATTTCGTCATTTCGGCCAAATCGTAATATATTTAAATATTGTTTATTTCAACGTGTTCTCCCAAAATTCCTGAGTTTACTGGTGTAACTTTTATTAAGATTGATGCCCGGATAGTGGAATTACAGCTTTGACAAGATTTACAAAAAATGCTATGTATGTTTTAATTTAATAACTTTACTTCTATTACTTTTATCGAAAATGTAAAATTACCAAAATATTCTCTGGGTTAAATTACGTATTCTGAAAGCTGTCTCATCTCTGTATCTAACTTCGATTGGCTGTAATAAATTCCTAAACTCGGCACATGGTTTCATTGTGAAATAATTTATAAAATCTTTATAAAATCGATTCTACTGCATGGGATGACTTGAAATTAATATATATGATATTAGATTTTGAGGTCTTTCAGGAAATCTACTTTTTATTCCGAAAGCTTTCTAGGATTTTGTGATAAAAAATGTTAAAAGTGAAGTGCACCTAACGAAGTGTTAAAAAATTGATTTAGATTATTTACACGCCCAGAAACTACGGAGTTTTAGTGAATTTATATTTTAATTGAGTTATTATTTCTTTAAAACTACTTTATTTCATTTAAAAGTGTGCAGAAATAGTGAAATACCAAATATCAGAAATCTATTGTTTGGTGAACTGAATTATTATGGATTATCACATTTCAGGTTAGTAGAAAGTTTTTATATCATTATAGGAAGTTAATTTAGTGTTTTTGTTAAAGGTTGATCCACTTTATTGCTCTTAAATCGGTTTAGAAATGACGAAATGCTCACATAGTAGAAGCTCATTGTTTCAAAACTGAATTATTATTAATTATTTTATTTTCGGTTGATTTAGAGTTTGTTTACTGTTATACAAAGTTTATTTAGGGCTTTTATTAAATACTGGAAGTCTTTGCTGCATTTAAATTGGTTTAGAAAAGGCAAAATTAGCTTATAGCAAAGTTTATTTTTTGGAAATTGAATTTATGTGAATTAACCTATTTCCTCCCAAGATAATGTTTTCTTACTGTCATAGGAAGTTTATTTCGGTCTTTTATTAACTTTTGAATACCTCTACTGCTTCCAAAAGGGTTTATTTAGTCTGTTTGGTCATAGTATCTGTATGCTATATAAAGCCTCACTCTCCTAACCTATATGAGCAACGAAACTGTCTGTTACTAAAGAGTTAGCTTCCCCCCCTTATGCCTAAAGGTGAGGAGCTAGAATTTAACAAAATTCTAAGGTGCTTACAACATCTTATGATTTACTGCATCAGAGACAAGTTTATGGCCACGAGTTCCGTCACAAAAGCACTGAATTCTGGATGACCATGCACAATATCAACAGAGGAAAATGAGATGACGGAAGCCCTTACATTCGAAACAGTCCAAATAAGTTTAGGCCATGAGTTCCATCGCAAATGCACTGAATTCTGGATGACCATACACAACATCAACAGAGGAAAATTAGGTGAAGGTAGCCCTTACATTTGAACAGTGATGTGTGTCTCGGGAGCAGGATATCCCAAGGACTTTATTACGTCTGATGCAGCAGCTGCACCTTGAGCCATACTGCCCCAGACTATTGTATGACCTTGTCGAGGATGATCCAGACTGTAGACTACAGTTCTGTTAGCTAATGTGCAATCAACTGTCTGAATAACTAGAACTGCTCTCGAAAATCATGTGGATAGATGAAGCCTGATTTAAATTGTCTGGTCATGTCAACAGACATAACTGTGTGGAGTTGGCCAGCGAAAATCCACATATCATTATGACTATGTAATTGAATAAGCCAGGCATTACAGTGACATATCCTGCTATGGTGTCATGGGCCCTGTCTTTTTTGATGGAAATGTTGATGGCCCCCAAATATCTGGACATGTTGATCGAAGTTGTGGTGCCACAACTGCAAGCACGACCCAATTTTGCGGAAGTGTTCTTTCAATAGGATGGGACCCCACCACCTTTTTCTTTGGCGGTCTGTAGATACCTAGACAAGGCATTCCCACAGCATTGGATTGGGCAATGGGGGAGCATTGACTGGCCATCATGTTCCTCGGACTTAGATCCAATCGATTTATTCTTCAAGGAAGTAGTAAAGGATAAGGTTTATTTCAGAAAACCTGTCACAGTACTACAGTTGAAGAATTTCGTTGATGGTGCGTTTAAGGAAATTCGTTACAACCGGAATTTCTGTCACTGTGTGTGAGAGTGTTGAGGACAGGTTGCAGGAATATATCAATGCTGAAGGACATTTTGAGAACCCAGGGGAAAAAAAATGCTGTATATGAAACTATATACCTACTTTTGGGCCACTCTGTATTGGGGAAAAATTCCTTAATAAAAGGAAATAAGTATGTAAAGTTTAAGGTGTGAGGTAACAATTAATGAGTAGTAAAAACAAAGGTAAACAGTGAGATTTGGAAAATGCAATGAAATTTCCTTTATAGTAAACCTTAACCTGAAGTTTCAGCATTTAAAAATAAAGATATTAACAGTCAATGAAAAAAATGTCTCTGTCAAATCAATAATAACCCAAAAAAAAAATGAAATAAGTTAAGTTTAGGATGTAAATAAATGTAAACATTCAGGGAAATATAAAATCATAATGTTTAAAGGTTTTACAACTGTTTTCATAGAAAAAAGGTGAAACTAAAGATATTGCATAACCAATAAATGAAATGACTGATCCTAAATTAATAGTTTTCAAAAGGGGTATAGCAACTAAGTGAAGTAAGGTTTTTAAAATAGGACCCCATTTAACATTTTAAAGTAATGGGTCCTCCTCCATCACCAGGCATCATCCAGGCAGCGAGCAGTGTGAGACAGCTTCATATGAGAAACAGCTACTACAATCACAATGCCTACACACCTCACTGTCCCGCATAGCTGTGTCAGTATTGATTATAGTAAAGATGTCTTGGATTGGTCAAGCAAACTCCATATGCTGCGCGGCTGTCATGGGGATATTGAAGAATATCTGTTATAAAGAACTCCTCCGATGGATGTAACCACCGCACTACTGCAGATTGCACCACCTATAACATCCTCTAAACAGCTCCTTACGGACATGCTGGCATGTGATGTCACAGCTGTCGTGTGATGTCACAGCTGTCGTTGGTCCACACCATGCGGTAAAGGAGCGTTTTGGTGAGATTTTAAATACTTTAAATTTTAACATTGAATTTTAAAATAAGCACTTTCTTTAAAAAATAAATAGTACCAGGTGAATAACGTATATCAGTAAACAATTTAAAACTATTTTTAAAAAATAGTCAAATAGCCTATTGAATATGGGTACTGTAAATATCAGATATCATTTTGAGGAAGTGTTATTCTATTTTTCACCAGTTAACTCTTACCCTGTAAAGTTCCAGAGCAAACTCTGCAGACATTTTTCCTCCATATGATTCACTGAAGATGTACAATGGTACTGTCTGGAACTCAGGATATTGTTGAAGAAAAGCTGTTATAAAGGTAACCAAATCTGCAGCAATCTGGGCATTTGTTGTGGCAAACAAATCAGCACTGTCCACATAACTGAATCCAGTACCAACTGGATTATCAATGAACAGAACATTTACACTGTAAACCTGAAACAATGAAACAATTATACAGAAAACTCATTCAGGCTAACATACTGAATATGAGTTAACTCATACTCGATACACATGAAATGGCAATTGATGTTTCTCATATGCTGCCAAGTACCATCCCATGACAATCAAACAAAGAAATGACCATTGTTTTTTCATCCAATTCCTTACATATCAAATCATGAAATGATATGACTACCAACAGCAATTTCCCATCCTCCATTAATCAAGCAAAATCTTCAAATCCCAAAGTCTTCATAATATATAAATAAGGCTTGAAAAAAAATATCCTCATGTACTACTTAAAGCAGCTACTGGTGAGTTACATAATTCAATTGTTGTGATCAACATCTGTAAAAAAAAAAAAAAAAAAAGGGCACATAACTATGTAGAGATTTTGTAAATACAGCCACTGATAATGCCCCATTCCATAAGAGCAAAATAAATCTGAGATAGGATGATTTTTTTTTTAAGTTTTTAACAGACACTTTTTTCATTTACAAATGTTTTACGGCAATTTTGGAAGAATGACCAATATATATAGAGAATAATTATTTAATTACAATGATATATATTTCCCAGAGGTAATTTTCCTGAACACCCACTTTTACATCAATTTTTAGCTTAAATTCTTTTAATGTTGAGGTCATTTATTTAGTATGTCCGTCAACAATTTTGCCCATTCATTGAACCCCTCAACAAAAAAATTACTACCCTCTTATGTAACAAAAACCAATTGATAGTTTATGGTCATCTCATCCCTTCCACATATTATACCTAATACTTCTGTTAATTGATATACAGACTTCATCATCAATGTCATCATCATCTTGAACAGTTGCCAGTTTCAGGCAAAGTAAAAAAGGAACACAGGCTTTTCCAGCATCTTTCGTCCTTCTACCATTCCTCCTCTTTCATTACATTCTAGTTTGTTCTTTTGTCTTGTACTCTCACCACATCTCATCATTAAAGTATGCTATACACACACCCAAAAGCTTCTTCCCATCCGATTAGTCTATGGCAGTTTTCACACACTAATCTAATTGTGCTCATTTGCACTCGCCCAGACTTCTATATAATGTGTGTACTATACTACCAAAACTTCCCCAAGCACCAGTCGTACTAAACATTTGTATTCCAATCTCTTCACATCACTGCAACATCCCCTCATAGCCCATTCTGAGAGATGGCAATCTGTATACCACTTGCCCGACGTGTCCTGCCCAAATGATAAGCCAAAATATTTACATTTTGCACCGCCAGCAAGCAATTCTTCCTAGACTTTATAATCCTGCAAAACATACACTCCTGGAAATTGAAATAAGAACACCGTGAATTCATTGTCCCAGGAATGGAAAACTTTATATACACATTCCTGGGGTCAGATACAACACATGATCACACAGACAGAACCATAGGCACATATACACAGGCAACAGAGCATGCACAATGTCGGCACTAGTACCGTGTATATCCTCCTTTCGCAGCAATGCAGGCTGCAATTCTCCCATGGAGACGATCGTAGAGGTGCTGGATTTAGTCCTGTGGAACGGCATGCCAAGCCATTTCCACCTGGCGCCTCAGCTGGACCAGCGTTCGTGCTGGACGTGCAGACCGCGTGAGACGACGTTTCATCCAGTCCCAAACATGCTCAATGGGGGACAGATCCGGAGATGTCGCTGACCAGGGTAGTTGACTAACACCTTCTAGAGCACGTTGGGTGGCACGGGATACATGTGGACGTGGATTGTCCTGTTGGAACAGCATGTTCCCTTGCCGGTCTAGGAATGGTAGAACGATGGGTTCGATGACGGTTTGAATGTACCGTGCACTGTTCAGTGTCCCCTCGATGATCACCAGAGGTGTACGGCCAGTGTAGGAGATCGCTCCCCACACCATGATGCTGGGTGTTGGCGCTGTGTGCCTCGGTCGTATGCAGTCCTGATTGTGGCGCTCACCTGCACGGTGCCAAACACGCATACGACCATCATTGGCACCAAGGCAAAAGTGACTCTCATCACTGAAGACGACACGTCTCCATTCGTCCCTCCATACACGCCTGTCGCGACACCACTGGAGGCGGGCTGCACAATATTGGGGCGTGAGCGGAAGACGACCTAATGGTGCGCGGGACTGTAGCCCAGCTTCATGGAGACGGTTGCGAATGGTCCTCTCTGATACCCCAGGAGCAACAGTGTCCCTAATTTGCTGGGAAGTGGTGGTGCGGTCCCCTACGGCACTGCGTAGGATGCAACGGTCTTGGCGTGCGTCCGTGCGTCGCTGCTGTACGGACCCAGGTCGATGGGCACGTGCACCTTCCGCCGACCACTGGCGACAACATCGATGTACTGTGGAGACCTCGCGCCCCACATGTTGAGCAATTCGGCGGTACGTCCACCCGGCCTCCCGCATGCCCACTATACGCCCTCGCTCAAAGTCCGTCAACTGCACATACGGTTCACGTACACGCTGTCGCGGCATGCTACCAGTGTTAAAGACTGAGATGGAGCTCCGTATGCCACGGCAAACTGGCTGACACTGACTGCGGCGGTGCCGAACCGCTGCGCAGCTAGCCCCCTTCGACGGCCAACACTGCTGTTCCTGGTGTGTCCGCTGTGCCGTGCGTTTGATCATTGCTTGTACAGCCCTCTTGTAGTGTCCGGAGCAAGTATGGTGGGTCTTACACACCGGCGTCAATGTGTTCTTATTTCAATTTCCAGGAGTGTATTTCCAACCGTTTACCTACTGATTTAACCAACTAGATATATTGTCCACAAACCTTTCTCAATACCATCATACAGTGTTGAGTCATCTTCAATCAGCTTAAATACTGAACATAAATGAATAACACAAACATTCTTTAAAATGATGAACAGCAATGGTCACAGTTCAATTATCTGTGAAACTGCTATTTTTACTTCACCACATCATTCACACTAATTGTTTTGATCTTATTTATCACCAATGTATGGCTCACAATTTAAAATCCTTTTAAGTGACTTAATGATTAACTTGGATTCCCTTGCCCATTTCATCTGAACAAATTACATTAGGTACCGCTGTCTCAGAACATGGATAGGAACTTTGAAATCTATGCCCACAAATGCACTACTGGTAGAATTGGCAACTATTTTCCAAATAAGAAGTCAGTTATCCAAAATGTTTCTGGCAGAGAAAACTCATCCTCTAAGGAAACGAATGGAAATTTTAAAACAAATGGAAGAAATATTTTCAAACCAGTATCTGTCAGCACATTACATTGTTAAATGGAAATGCATTTTGGGAGGAAATAAGTGATAAAATATAAAAAATTTAAATTCTACCAATTTATAAAGCAACATACCACCTGTGGTTAATGGACACACAAGTTTATTTTTTTAAGTAAATCTGCGAATACAGACGTAAATGAAAATCTCATCAGAAAATTATTCAACTTGGGTTGAAATGTAACACACATTATATGGATGGTTCCAAGATCAATTCAGAGAACAGAATAGGTTGCACATCATATTGACTCCTACCGCAGTATCATACACTATATTCGTTATCAGCGCAGACATCAATTTTCTTAGTGCAAGCTAAAGCGTTACGAGAGGCAGCAAAGTACATTCCCAACTGTGGACAAACAGAAGTTGTAATTATCACTTATTCCCTGAGTGTAATCAAGAGTATCACGAAGCCTAGTTGGAACAAAAGGATAATTAGGGAGCGTCCAGAAGCTACATGCTCTGAGAAGAGGGGGGAGGGTTGGCTGCACTACGTGGGGGAAGAGGGGTTTCCGAGCCAGGGCATGTAGCTTTCCATTCATATCATTTTTCACAAACAACAGCATGTGAATATTTATTTACTTCATTTAATTATCTCCATTTGTAATTTACAATAGTCTGACAGGAGAAAATAGTACAAAATGTCTTCTGGAATCAAAATGGAAAAAAATGCTACCTGCTACATTGGAAAAGGGAGGGAGGAGGGGGCAGATTCAAAAGCATCATCGGACTATGTCGAGGGGATAGAGGTTCACAGGAGGCCAAAATGGAGCAATGTGGTTTATGGGCACTCCCTTATAGACATTATCTATGAAATATGTATGAGTGACACAAAGGGTATTACAACAAGTTTCATGTCAGTTTCATAAGGGAATAAAATTTAATGAGTCCATCAACAGGCTGCCAAAAGAACCTATCAAGTGGGGACAGAGAGAAGACTTCAAACTCCCACCCTCAGAATTCTACCAAACCATCACTCAGTGAGCAAAGGTAACAGACCAGTTCAATACAACAAAAAGGTTTTCACTGCGGCTGCTTACAACCTACTATGCCTGCTAAGACTTGTTAACATAGCTGGAACATTAACAGGTACTACATTACATGAATCAGTGGTAGGTAAATTAATGGAAAGATTGATATGCAACCACATCAGAAATAAATGTGAGGAACGTAAGTGGTTTTCAAGCAGGCAACATGGTTTCAGGCAAGGATATTCATGCGAATCTCAGTTGGTGGGATATATGCAAGATATTTCAGATGAAATGGACAAGGGAGGCCAAATTGATAGTGTAGCACTAGATCTGTCTAAGGCGTTTGACAGAGTAAGCCATAAAATGGTAGTAAATAAGGTAAAAACCATTGGAGTGGATAAGAAAGTCATTTGCTGGGTAGATGAATTTTTAAAAGGTAGAAAACAGAAAGTTAGAGTAGGAAATGTAGTATCAAAAGGAGATGAAGTAAAAATTGGTGTGTCACAGGGTAGCGTATTGGGACCATTGCTAATCATTATTCTAATGAATAATTGTGTTGATTGTTTACTATCTGAAATTAGATTGTTTGCAGATGACATAATGCTGTATAAAAGAATCAAAACGATAGAGGATTGTAAACAGTTGCAGGGTGATCTGGACAGGATATCTAATTGGGTTGGTAAATATGGAATGAAGAGTCAGCTTATTAGATACACAAATAAAAAACAAAAGGTTAATTATGAATATAAGGTGGGGAAAGAATTGCTTGCTGAAGACTTGAAATGTAAATATCTTGGAATTACTTTTGATAACAAACTTAACTGGGCAGGACACATAGGACAGGTGGTAGGAAAAGGTTTCAAAGTTCTGCACTTGTTGGAGAGAGTGATGAGGGGATGTACGAGAGAAGTCAAGGAATTGGGTTACAAAACTTTGGTCAGACCATTGCTCGAATATGGTAGTGTAGTATGGGACCCTCATTTTATGTATCAAATACAGGAGTTGGAGAGGGTGCAAAAAAGGGCTGCTAGATTTGTTTCTGGAAATTATCGCAGAATGCAATCAGTGACGGATATGATAAAGGAGCTGGAATGGGATTCATTGCAAGACAGGAGGAGAATGAGGAGGGTCATGGGAGTGTACAGGGCATATACTGGCGATGAGGCATGGAAAGATATTGCAATAGGTATGAAAAGTAGTGCATGGAAGGGAAAAGATGACCATGACCACAAGCTGGCACTTGATTTCAGGCACAAGGGTGTAGGAAGATTCTCTTTTTTAGGTAAGGGTGTCAGGGATTGGAATGAGTTACCAAGAGAAATGATGAATAATTTACCGAAAACTTTGAAAGAATTTAAAGATAAATTTGTAGAGGGCAAATGTGGGTGAGTGCAGGATAGGAGGAAGATGGGTGTGTAGGGAAATTGCCACCGGAGCCTGTGCTCCATTGCAATAAAAAAAAAAAAAATTAAATTACCAGAAGCTGATTCCATCATGGTAACTACCATAGTCACTTAAATCGAATGTGGCTAAGAGAAAGTCCCTAGTGTGACTGCTTACACCCAGTAGTGGGCAACTTAAATCATATCTTTCTTTCTGCCGAAGTATAGATTGTCGCAAAACAAAATGCTGATAGAATTAAAAAATCTTGGTAGTGCCTTTCCAATGAATGCGACTATTTTCCTATTGTCAAATCACAAAAATGTTTACAGGACCTTAATGACCTATTTTAATGAGAGAAATATTTATCTGAACTGTTCTTGTGCGTATGGTAAAACTGATGCCTTTAAATAGCTTGAACCGTTTTCTTTTAAAGAATGCGCATTATTTTGTACTGTTTATATTAATGCACCTGTTTATGTATCCATTTCAATTGTATAATGATTAATTTCAATGCTTAACAGGTTGTAAGTTGGAAGTAACAGATATCCGCATCTGCAAGTGCAGAACTTTCGCGTGAAATCCTACCTCTGCTTCCGCAATTTTTAATGCGGATGTATAGCGGATGTTTTGTTTATATTGCAATGTGGTATATAGTCCCTACAATTCTTTTCTCTCTATACGGGATTCTGCCCATCATCGATTAGCTATCATCAAACTGCTTTCTTTTTCTTATGATCTTGCAATAAAGGTAACAGTAAACTGAACGGTGTTAATAACTAAGCAGCGAATTCACAAGTTTGAACTTGAATCTAAAGTAAAGCAGCCTATTCACGGTCCAACTTATAAGACATCTGCGTAGAACAACGGTAGGATGCGCTCACACATTCACGCTACTTGAAGGGGTCCAAAAATGTTCCAAGAAATCCTTCCCATTTGTACTTTCTCCCCACACACTAGTGTCCTTATCGTACACTTGCAGGATATTTCCTCCAATCATGATCCAACGCCATAGTTTGTTGGACGCCTAGGACCCGTGTTGGTTGTCTGGGAGTTCAACAACATCTAAAGGTCGGGCCACA
Organism: Vandiemenella viatica; assembly: GCA_031002005.1. NCBI lineage: Eukaryota > Metazoa > Arthropoda > Insecta > Orthoptera > Morabidae > Vandiemenella > Vandiemenella viatica. Next base: position 172,560,143 of record JARYHS010013630.1, on the reverse strand, counting down.
CTTGACCGACACCGGGGCGCAGCGCACCCGAGACGTGACACGGCCGAGTGTCGGCTCGCCCCCCTCGCGTCCACACTTGACCGTAGCTCGGCCGCGTGACGGACGTGTTCTTATAGTCAGTCTCCTTTAGTGGTTGTCTTATCCGCTCAAAACTTATATTATGAGACCATATCCTGGAAAAGACTTGACAAATGATAAAAAAAATATATAACTACCGCTTGAGCAGGGCAAGGAGGGTGTCTGAAAATGCATTTGGCATTTTGCAGCAAAAATTTCGAATATTCACAAGAAGGCTTCAGGGAAAGCCGGAAAACATAACATTGATTGTATTGGCTGTATGTGTCTTGCACAACTTTATTCGAAAAAATGAAGGCTACATTATTTTTGAACACGTTGAGAAACAAGACACAAGTGCTATCAACAGTGACAGGTTATCAAATCTCAGTCAGTTGCCCCGCCTACGTGGAAGGTCTTCAGAGGCAGCATTTGATTTGCGAGAACAGATTAAATATTTTCTGAATTCCCCTGAGGGAAGCGTGGACTGGCAAGCTGAAACTGTACTGGCAATTTGAAAATGTTAAGATTAAAAATAATAAATGTATGCAAATTGAGTGTAATAAATTGTACTGTATTATTAAAATTCATTTATTTACGAAATCCTCATCACATTTTGAAATAGAACTAACATTGGTTTACTGCTGTTTATGGAAGAAAAAATGTATTTCGTACGATAACAAATTAAAATTTTAAGTAAATCAAGGAGAACACAAAATACTTAATTTTGTGTTCTCTGTATAACTTGAATACTGTTTTTTTTAAATATATATTTTCTCATTTGCTTTTTTCTCTAATATGCTCAACGATAATAACTTTTATCTAGAAGTTACAGATAATTTTTTTCAAATTCTATGATTAGTGTATTATCCACAGATTTTTGACTTACGTTTTGCTTCCAGCGTGGTTGAAATGTTTTCCCAGATTTTATCTTTATAATCCAGATTTCTGTATTTCTCTTTAGTTTGTTCATACAGTACCGGATATTTTCTAACTTCCTCTACAAGTTTTTCCACATCCACCATGCTGAAAACGCACTGTTGCTGTTGTAAAGGATCCAAACTTTCTGAACAACTCACTATTTCCACCAGACCGACACCGGGGCGCAACGTCAAAAAGTAAACTAAACTAATCGGAGCCGAGTGTCGGCCGTGTGTCGGACGGCATGCGGTGTCGTTTGAACTCACTTCAATCGAGTGACCGACAACAATACGAAAAGTGTCGTTGCGCCCCGGTTGCGCCCCGGTGTTGGTCAAGTGTGGCCCGACCTTAACACGTCCTACGTGTAGTCCTGTAACGCCTTTCACGGCCCGTCAAGAGTCATTTATCGGAAAATTGGTTCATCGTAGGTCCTACAAGTTGGACTGTGAATGGGTCACCGTAGCGATGGAAAGGCAGGTGGCGGGCACGGGGAATTGCTGTGGCGTGTCGTACTCGACGCTAGAATTAGTTGAGCTGCGTCATATTACAAAGATTGTTTTTTAGATGCGTGTGTAGTTATCTAAATAATTTAATTCACGTATGAAATTATCCCACGTTTATTGTTGTTGAAAGGTGGGGTAAAAAATAAGTCAATAAGGCAGTATTATTTGGAAATAGACTTTACTTATGATAAAATGTACAATTTGGCATAAAAATATACTTTTTTACTTTAAATTTAATTTTGATAAAATTTTAAAATTTAAATAATTATAAATTTATTCTTCCACATCCACTTCCACATCCACTTCCACATTAGCGGATGTCAAGCACTCAACATCCACATCCGCAAAGATGACCTCCGCTACAACCCTGGTTGTAAATCAGTTTGTAAGTGTTTTACTTGTACCAATAACAGTGGCGGATCTAGGATTTTTCCGAACCGGGGCAAAAACTTCACGCTGGCGCCCCCCCCCCCCTTTAAAGAAAACACCACACTCAGTTGGGTACTATTAAACTAACGTGACAAAAAAGACAAAAGACATTTTATTGCTTGCATTATATATAATACACATAATCATAATACGTAACGCACAAGCCAGACTGTACTCACAATTGCAGTCCTTAGGCCCTAGCAAAATTTGCACTAAATGTTCCTACAACTTCACTCGTCGAGCTTTCATTTCCGCGAAAGAGTCTAAACTTCATCAAAATTCGTCTCATAAGCTGTTCTATTTTGGATTGATAAGATCGTGAGATTAGAAAGACGTTCCTGGCTCATTGTTGATCGCAGGTAGGTTTTTATGATTTTTAGTTTACTAAAACTCCGCTCGCAGCTTGCGGACGTCGTTGATAACGTGCAGTATATTCTCAGAGTCATACAAATATTAGGAAAGGCTTCCTGCAAGTCATTTTTACGCATGTGTTGCAAAAATTGGAATGGACTAGTTGTTTCATCGATTTCAATTAAAAATGGAGCTTGTTGTTTAAACGCGGCAAGTTCTTGACAGAAATCAACTGCGCTTAAGTCCTTGGAGTATCTGCTTGCTAGAACGGCTCCATTTTTTTGGGGATCTTCTGTGGACATATTTACTAACGTGTGGCCAACAAGGAAGGCAAAGTTTTCGTTTAGTTTTATTGCACTTTCTACCCATGGAGGAATAATATGGAGACGACGCAAGAGACCTTTACCACGCATGGGAGTGAAGCAGGCCGGCGGAGGAGTGGGGGGGGCATGGCCGGAGTGGTGGGGGCTTGACCGCTTCCCAACAAACACGGGGAATATGTACAAACACCTCAAGGGGACTCTAGGATAAACGTGACGCCGCAATCTGGTGATGGAATATTATGTAACTCGATGAGACAAATAAAAAATGAAGAATAAAATTTTTTGATATCCTGCTTAGTTTTCGAGATATTCTGTCTCAAATGTGAAATGGTTTTGGTTGAAATTCAGAAGAAAAAATTATTCAAAGTCAAATTTTATGATGAATTTTTATTTAAAAGACGAGACAAATAAAAAATAAACAGTAAAATTTTTCGATATTTCACCTAGTTCTCGATAAATACTGTCTCAAAAGTGAGGTGTCTAGAGTTGAAATGCAGAAGAAAAATTTCGCAAAAGTCAAATTTAATGATGGATTCTTATGTAACACGACGAAAAAACTCGATAATAAGGAATAAATGTTTTCGATATCTTGCTTAGTTTTGGGGATATACAACATCCAAATTGAGGGGTTTAGGTTTGGATGCAGGCTGGACCAAAAATTAATTCTGTCAAAGCCACAATGATTACATGGTTGACATGCAGAATGGATATTTCAGTTTTATTACTACCACTTGTGGTTAGTCTGAAATGTGTCCTAGACCAGAAAAAAGTAAGAGGACCCACTCTAGGGATGAGCAACCCAGACATTTTGTAGGCTGGTACCAGAAATAAAATGTTTATTCAGTCACCTTAATGAACATTCTCTTGATCAAGATGTGTTGTCTAATTTCACAGCCCTACTTATTAGGACAATTGTAAAAAAATTATCTCTCAGTTAGATTTAGATACGGGGGGGGGGGGGGAGAATGTTGTACAAAAAAAAAAGAGACTAAATTAGAAACACATTCCCCAAATTGATTTTGTTCAAAGGCCAATAACTTCTTTATTTATGAAGCCCATTTTTATTTCTGCATGAACCTGTTTCGACATAAATAGATGAGAAAGATTTCAAAATCGGTAAAAATAGGTATAGACGTATTTACAAACAGAAACAAGTCTTATATGAAGCTTTAAAAATAACCTAAGTCAATGGCCTGAAATAGCTATTTAAAAAATTAATAAAACTCACAGCTTCTCACATAACAGTTAATTTCATCATCCATTGTCAGTATAATCAGCAACGTGACGAAAGAAATCGTAATAGTAAATTCACTGAATCGCGAAGTAAAACACGCCCCTTTAAATCTCATTTTAAACACTCGTTAAAAAATAATGCTAGTCTATTATGTGCAAAATAGCAAGTTTGCTGATTTTCTACACTACACCAAGAAAAATTTGAGAACAAAGACATCCCATTGAGAGCTATGACTAAATATTTATAGACGTGCTGCAAAGTTTGCGGTGTCTACCGCTCACTTCAACAACGATAATTACAATTCAACTTACTTATGAAATGATATTCCAGGTTCTTTTCTGTCTGGCCTATTTGTGCAACCGTACGCAACACAAGCTGGCATTTTTAAACACTTATACACAATACTAAATGAAATAATCACTGCATCTACCACAATGTGAACACCTTAATTGTTGGGAAGCGCCGTATGGTCGCTGCCGGTGCTGCCACCATGCGGGAGAGTTTAGTGCTTGCTTCACCGATTTAACGTCACTTCTCCTCCATATAATTCCTTCCTCCATGTTTCTACCCATATTCCTATTTCTGTTAAAATTATGTCAAATACAACTTTTATATCTTTGGAAAACAGCTGTGTGGGGTCTAATGCTCTTGATTCGTCCTCGCAGATTTCGTCGTGTTGCCTCTTTCGTTTGGAAATTCGTTTACTTTTGAGTATCAACGATTCCCAAATTTTGTGCTACAGGTGGTGCATTTTTGATCCAATATTCTATCGGCTTTAGTCGAATTTCTTACAATATCTTAATAAGCCCTTTCATTAGTGACACAGAAAGCGAATGGATTATGTCCTCCTTTTGTATTTCCACGTTTACTATATTACCGGTAATTTATCGAAGAAGGTTAACCCAAATTGTTAATTTGAGGATATATTTAACATCCAATACATCATATATGAGATGAGCGGATTCATACTTAGATTCTGCAGCCAGAGAAGATTCTTCAATTTCCTACAGTGCTTTGACAACTTCAGGTAAATTATACAACAGGGCAAGATGTTTGGTCCACCATCTTGTCTGGCTACTACCTTTTAAGTTGGTTTTTTCATTATTTCCCACCGTGTAGTGGATCCAACGAAGAAGCAATAAAGTTTTTGTACAAGTCCTAATAGACTAACCAAAAAAAAAAAAAAAAAAAAAAAAAAAATGGATATCGTCTCATCCAGCAGAGAATAAGCTAGTAATCCAAACTTTCTGAAAACAATTAATATTTCAACTACCATAAGAAACTGGTATTTTCAGGATATTGCTGCTTAACAGTTTATTCCCTCAATATGTTTTATGAGTGTTTTATTGTAGGTTTATGTCTTGAGAAACAGCGGTATATGCTAATAACAATTGATAGGTTTGGTTCATAATATATACACAGAGCTAAGAAATAAGGCCTACCGTAAAATGGGGTAACTTTGGGACTAGTGGTATAACTTTGGGACAGTGCGAAATTTTCAGTTTTCAAAGCTCCCAAAGACGTTATTCATTTTGAATTGGAGCATAATGTGCATTATTAGAAGCACCAATATGTGCTGCCACCTTGTAACATCAGTTAGAAGCTTTTGCTTTATTGTCGTCTCAACAAAGTGCGTTTCTTTTGAAGTCAATATTTTCGAGATTCTGTGTTTTTCCGGAAACTTTCGTTTGCCTAGATAAATCTGTGCGTATTACAACATTGCCAGGTATGTATTTTAAAAAGTACATTCTTTGACAATCACTTTTGTATATAACAGTTATTTTAAAATGTACATGTTACTTAATAACCTCAGAGCTACAAAAAGTCAGCATTCAGTGGGGTAACTTAGGGACTGTCCCAAAGTTGCCCACAATGCAACCCAAGGAAAGTTTAAATCAGGCCCTGCAGGCAATAAAAAACAAAACTTTGTCTATTCGCCAAGCAGCATCAAAATATGGTATTCCAAAGAACACACTGCACCTGAAAAGCCAGGAAAAACATTCAAAACCTGTGGGTCGGGCTTCTGTTTTTACGAAAGAAGACGAGATGCAATTTGTGGGTCACATTATTGCCACATCAAATTACGGATTTCGTGTGGGTATGGTTGACCTTCAATTGGTTGTAAAGTGCTACCTGGATCGCTGCGGAAAGAAGGAGGCACGTTTTAAAAACAAATGGCCTGGAAAGGATTGGGTTAAGGGATTTATAATTCGGCACAAAGATGTGTTAACACAGAGAGCTGCAAAAAATATTTCTCACTCTAGAGCAGCAACGGATGAAGAGGTTGTGAATAATTTTTTTGACAATTTGGAACAGGAACTCAGTGGAATTCCACCTACCAATATCTGGAATTATGATGAAACAAACCTTGTTGACGACCCTGGTGCCGGAAAAATTATTACTAAGAGAGGAACCAAGTATCCTGAGAGGATTCAGAATTCATCAAAGGCGTGCTCGTCCATCATGGTGTGTGGAAACGCGTCAGGAAATTTGGTGCCTCCTTATGTAAACTACAAGGAAGAGAAGATTTGGACAACCTGGACTGAAAGTGGATCCTCTGGCACTCGTTACAACCGAACCAGATCAGGTTGGTTTGATGCACACACTTTCGAGGATTGGTTTACAACTTTACTGTTGCCTATCCTGAAGCGCCAGGAAGGTCCGAAGGCTCTTATTGGTGATAATCTGAGTTTAAAACAACAAAAAAAAACTGTGAAAAATGTTCTCTTGTGTTCAATGTTTGTCTGAGATGTTCATAATAAACAACTGATTTGTAACATTGGTACAAATTAAGTTTTTCTAATCATTTCTGGCGAAAAATAGTACTGTCCCAAAGTTTCCCCACTTGATGGTGTAAGATTGGGACAGAAACAAAGGCTAATTACTATAAAGTGATTGAGTATAGACTAAAACCATGCCCTTATTTGCAAAGTGGAAGGTCAGTTTTACATAATATCGTAATCTCAGTGAATTACTTTTATAAATATAGATGGGAGGTGTAAAAAACTCGAAAAAGTGTCCCAAAGTTACCCCGTTTTACGGCAGGTAAGTTAATGACCCGAATTTTTTGACATTTTACTGGTCCTCGGATTGACAAAGGATGAGAAACTCTGAGATATTTGATACGATAGATTTTTCCTTACCTGTTAATGGTTCGTTTCCAGTTCAGCACAAAAGTATGTATTAAAACAAAACTGGGCTAATCACTCGAACGCAGCTGCAAGAATGCGAACATCAGTTGGCAAAATTTATAAACCCAAAAATGTCGGGAGTTCCCGCTAACAATGACGGAAAGAATTCCATTCCGTGAATAGAGCTTTGTTTTAAGGCCGCTGTGTCACAGAACAATGAATTTTCCATCCTTTCAAATTGCCGCCGCGGTCAGTGTACCTACCACAGAGCTTTACCTAAAAAAAAATGGTTGGCAGCACATGAATATTTCGCCTTGGCGCTTATAAAAAGATGCCACCAACACCTGATTTTGGCGCCCCCTTGAAGTTGTCGCCCGGGGCAAGAGCCCCGGTTTGACCCCCCCTGGATCCGGCACTGACCAATAAGTTCAAAATTGTTAATTAAATAATTAGTTGAAAACGATATTGTACGAATTGTGTCGTGCAATAGAAACCATGGACCCCACTGCACTCTTGATTTATTCTCAAACCACATAAGCCTACATATTTCCCGATCACTACCAACATTTAATTGACCATGCATAAGGCAGTTCGTAACCTCTTCTCCTACAATTACAGATTCTCAACACGCACTCAACACTCAGTCCAACAATGCAACACTGTCCATTCTCAACAAATAATTACCGAGCGTGGTGGTGTAACGGATGGCGTTCTGGCCTCGCATTCGGGAGGACGGCGGTTCGAATCCCCGTCCGGGCATCCAGATTTGGGTTTTCCATGGTTTCCCAAATCACTCCAGGCAAATGCCGGGATGCTTCCTTCAAAAGGCCATGGCCGAATTACTTCCCATTCCTTGCCCCCATCCATGGGCGCCGGCAGGATTGCTTCTAGGGGGGTTCACCAGGGCTGCATTGGTGCCCCCCCCCCCCCCCATCGGCCCAAAAATTTCCGGGCTGTGCGACCTTTTAGCTCTACTACTGCCCAGACGGCGACCCGGGATGTCAGGGGGGTGCAAGTGCACCCCCTTGCACCCCCCCTCCCGGCGCCCATGCCCACATCCTTTCCCGTCTCTAAAGACCTCGCTGTTGAGAGACGATAAGCAGTTACAAAAAAAAGAAGTAATTTCAAGATCACTCAGTTCATCCAGAAGCCCTTGTCTGAATTACTTTAAAAAATACATTACGCTGCATTTCAACCACTCCTAAACACTTTACAATTGGAGGCCAAAACTTACGGTAATTATACTCCCACGCCAGGCCGGTGGATTGCTTCCACCTCCCTTGCTAGCTAGCCTAGGACCAATTATGATGCGCGCAACGAACGATGGCGGCCCAGTTTAGCAAGGCTATGCACAGGTACGGCATTTGCCATTAGCCAATCGGCTTTAGTAACAATCCAAAGCTTATCTTGGTTAGACGGGTGTCGAATGCAATATTTTTGTAAAATTGACAGTTATAAATCAATGAGTATTGCTACAATTCCCATACTAAATAATGGAAGACGAGCAGCGTAAGCGTAAGGTTATGCATGGGCAAAACAGATTGCAAATTTTTAAAGCATATACATATTTTAACCGCGAGACAGACTCTGGAGTGCCAATTTACAATGTTGTTAAAGCTACATTTATTGAAGGTTGTTCACTGTTGTAAAAGTTGGAACATAATTGTTTACTGTGGCTGAAACTTTCTGTCATTCTTGTCTCTCTTAATAGTACTGTCACGTAAAGGGTTACTAATACGCATATTATTATTATCATTATATGGTAGTAATATTAGTAGTAGTAGCGCAATTACTAAACTTTCTTTCTCACCCTAGGTCGCTCATATCCTGCTGGAAACGCGGCAACTTCGTATACTGTGTGTCCTTCCTATTTCTGTCTCTCTCTGCACCATTAGCCTTCGTATTGGCACGTACTATAATCTTGTGTAAATCATTTCTTTGACTCTGTTAGTTGAAATTTTTTTATATTAATTCCAGATATTACACATACATATTAACAGTGCCGGATCTAGGGTGTGGGGGGCTAACCGGGGCTCTCGCCCCGGGCGACAACTTCAGGGGGGCGCCAAAATCATGTGTTGGTGGCACCTTTTTATAAGCGCCAGGGCGAAATATTCATGTGGTGCCGACCCTTTTTTTAGGTAAAGCGCCGTGGTACACTTGCCGAGGCGGCAACTTGAAAGGACGGACAATTCATTGTTCTGTGACAGAGCGGCCTTAAAACAAAGTTCTATTCACGGAATGGAATTCATTCCATCATTGTTACCGGGAACTCCCAATATTCTTGGATTTATAAATTTTGCCATCTGATGTTTGCATTCTTGCAGCTGCGTTCGAGTGATTAGCTCAGTTTTGTTTTAATATCTACAGGTAAGGAAGAATCTATCGTTATCAGATATCTCAGTGTTTCTCATCCATTGTCAATCCGAGGACCAGTGAAATCTGAAAAAAAAATTCTAATGATTAATTTATAAGGGCCTTATTTCTTACCTCTGTATATAATATGAACCAAACCTATCAATTGTTATTAGCATATACCGCCGTTTCTCAAGACACATACCTACAATAAAGCACTCATAAAACGTCGCTCTCCGAAAACGTATTTAGGGAATAGGCTGTTAAGTAGCCATATCCTGAAAATACCAGATTTTTGATGATAGTTGAATATTAATTGTTTTTAGAAAGTTTGGATTAATAGCTTATTCTCGCTTAGAGTCTTATGCAGGACGAGACGATATCCATTTTTTTATGCCTTTGAGAATCAAATTTTTAAAATTCTGCCTTCGGATAACTTTCACCATCTTCACATACTACGGATTGGAAACGCTGAAATATATTATGACGTTAACTTATTTCTTTCTGGCTCATTACTGCTCTTGTTAACGCTTAATCCACAATATAAAATAATGAAAATTTTGCCCACGCCTTGTGTCTCACATCAAATAAATTAAGATGATTGAATTTGGTATCGTTGGGAAGGGCATGACTTGAATTTGTGCCTTTGGTAGTTTCAACTGTTTCTTGGTTTTGTCAGTTATTTGAAATATGTTTAATTTTTTCGCCAAAGACGAAAGTTCTTTTTGTTTTCCTTCTTTAAATGAACTTATGATTTACTTTATCAATGTATATTGCTGTTATTGACAAAATGCACATTGAATCATAACATTATTAAAATTATAATCGCAATGTTTGTAACATTTTGGTTGGGAAAACGTGCTTATTGTTATAAAAGCAATCTACCGCGTTCATAGTATCGAATCGAGTTTATCTATTTCCCACAAAAACAATTCTTGTAAAAATAAACAAAGTCTCGGGCTTGATTAGTGACAAAAAGATATGAGATCTTGTTCTGAAATCTAATATTCGTATAGTTCTGAGAATATACTGCACGTTACCAACGACGTCCGCAAGCTGCGAGCGGAATTTTAGTAAACTAAAATTCGTAAACAAGAATGAGCCAGGAACGTCTTTCAAGCCTCGCGATCTTATCAATCTAAAATAAAACAGCTTATGGGACGAATTTTGATGAAGTTATAGACTCTTTCGCGGAAATGAAATCTCGACGAGTGAAGTTGTAGTAACATTTAATGCAAATTTTGCTAGGGCCTAAGGACTGCAATTGTGAGTACAGTCTGGCTCGTGCGTTATGTATTCTGATTGTGTGTATTATATATAATGCAAGTAATAAAAGAACTCATTTCCTACTATGTCTTTTGTCTTTTTTATCACGTTAGTTTAATAGTACCCAACTGAGTGTGGTGTTTTCTTTAGGGGCGGGGGGGGGGGGGGCAGTGGAGTAGCTACTATGGGGCTAGGCGGTGCAGTGCACCGGGGCCCCTACGCTCAGGAGCCCCCCAAGCAAACCTCAGGGGGCCCCCAAGCGCACCTCTGGGGCTCCCAAGCGAAGTTTAGAGGCCCCACGGGCCTTCACGGCAAACTGGCGACCTTTTTTTTTTTAGCTCTACCGTCGTCTAAGGTCTAAGGGAGCACCTGAGACACAGGGAGCCCCTCACACTAAAGGCCCCTCACTGCTCATAGGGTCCCCAGCCTCAGGTCTGGGGGCCCCTACCAGCAACACAAAGCAACAAAAAAGGTCGCCCATCTGGCGTGAGGGCCCAAAATCAAGTTTTTGCACCGGGGCCGTTGTTGATCTAGCTACACCACTGGGGGGGGGGGGGGCGCCACCATGAAATTTTTACCCCGGTTCGGAAAAATCCTAGATCCGCCACTGCATATTAACTGCCTGTCCATTTCCATTAAACCTGCTGCATATTAACCTGATATAATACTGTCTCGCCACAACTGCTGGCTGTATGGCTGATAATACTAAAAACCATTAAAGTAAATAAATAAATAATCTAAAATATCTCGTATGGCTCACTGACTGAGATTCTTAAGAGCAAGGGCGTATCCAGGATCAAAACTAAGGGGGGGGGGGGGCAACTCATATTGGCTTTGAGGGAATAGGGTGGGGGACTGAGAAATGATGATTTCTTACAGAATAAAACTCAAACCCATTGAGGAAACTATTTTTATTATTGATTAATATACTCGTAGTAATCCACAGCTAATGTGATGCTTTTAAACACGCATTTAATTCATCAGATGATTTTGAACGTGAAATAACGGATACTATCTGTCGAAAATCACCTGCTGATAAAATTACAGCACCACTGCATGGCCATTCATTTGCACATAAATCTGACGATTTTCAGTGCAATGCTTCCAACGATTTTTTGTGTGCCCTTGTGCATTAATCCAGTATTATAACCAAGATTGCTATTTATATTTCTGGCATAATAATGAAAAAACAAATATTTATGATTGAAATTGGGTTTGTTGTTCCTCAAAATATTCTCCGTGAAGATCAATACACTTTTGCATGCGTTGCAGCGTTTGAACCACTTTTCGAAGCACTTTTTCCACTCCGATGGAGGTAACTCCAGAACAAGCGTCTTGAATGCATCAACCGCTTCTTCGGGTGTCGAAAATCGTTGAACACGTAATTTTTTGTGATGTGTGGGAATAAAAATAAGTCATTGAGTGCCAAATCAGGGCTGTGCGTCGGATGACCGATCAATTCGATGTTTTAACTGGTCAAAATTCCTTTGTTTGAGCTGGTGTGTGACAACTAGTATTGTTGTGATGAAGAAAACATTTAATGTTCGCCAATTTTTCGAATTTTTCCGAATTTCTTCAGAGACTTCTGGTAAACAAATGGCCGTGTACCATTCAGAGTTAACGCTACTGTCGCCACGTGACCGGTAATGCCGAAGAAACAGGCAACCATTTGCTTCGATGTGCTTCTTCTGCGAACAACTTTTGTCGGATTTGGCTCGTCTTGGAAGACCCATACAGTCGATTGTTGTTTTGTTTCGGGCTCATATGCACAGATCCATGATTCGCCATCTGTGTAGACGCTATACACAGCCTTTGATGAACCTTGAACGTATTTTTTTTAACGTTTCCTTGCACCAATCGACACGAACCTCCATTTGAACGTTTTTCAGATTATGCGGGATCCAACGCGAACAAATCTTTTTTACGGCCAAATGATCATGCAATATGTTTTTGAAGCTTGTTATACTACTACTACTACGACTAATGCCCAAAGATGCCTCAATCTGACTATATGTCACATGACTAGGGTTGCCAGATGGCCGGAAAATCCGGGAAAGACCCGGAATTTGGTGTTTGCTCCCGTGTTCAGGAATTAAGCGTTAGGGCGTTTTCACACACACCGGCAAAACCGGCGCCGGATGCAATGTAATCAAATGAGAACTTTCACACGTAGTCCGATCTGGCAGATTCGTCGGTCCGGCGTCCGGCGCAGGCGAATGCAGCCTGCGGTGATCTCGACAATCGGACCGGCACGATCGCCGGCCTTTTGATTTCATTGTTTCTTATGCACACTACTGCCGCTGGTGGAGAGGTGTTTATACGATCTAATCTCAGTCACAACAATTTTCCTCGTAGTTCTGTAACACGATACTGTAACATTAATTGAATTGGTGGAGATTAAACCGTATTTATGGGATAAAACATCTGACTGTTTCAAAGACAGAGTAAAAAGACTGAAGGCGTGGAAAGAGAAGTATATATTTTTGAAAGAAGATTTCGAAGTGAAGGGAAAAAAAGAACAACTGAAAGTTGGTAAGTAATACTTTTATTATTAGTAATAACACTGCAGAATAGTTTTCACAATTTATTTTTCAAATTTGCCACGGTTAGTCACCCTCGATACTGACAAAGTTTTCTGATAACACAAATAATAGTACAACCACATTTTATCTTGTGTAAAACATAAGTAAAATGTGGTTGTGCTGTTATTTGTGGTATCAACTCAAAGATACTTTGTCAGCATCGTGGGTGCGTTGCAGTGGCAAATTATCAAAATAAGTTGTGTAAACTATTTTGTATTGTTATTTCTAATAACAAATGTTCTTTCAGAAATATACATATCTCTTTACACGTCTACAGTTTACTTGTGAATATTCCCAATATGCTGGTATCATGTAAGTCAGTAAAGTTTGTACCTGTAGCAAGATACTTAAAAATCTAAAGAAGAAATATAGTTAATTGAACGTTTTTTGTGTCCTATTTATAGATTTTAGTCGCATACGTACCTATTGTATAGTATTTTTTTAAAAAAGTTTAGTTAATTTAGTAATTGATTAAACTTATTTAATTTAAAAAAAGTACTGTACAATATTTGCGTACTTGTTTCACTATTTTCATAAACGTTTTTTTATACTTTAGTCACCAGAGGATGTATCCAGCACTGTGTGTCTAAATAAATATTTTCTGTATTCGCTTCTAAGGTATAATAATATATTCAAGTAACGATTGTTGAATGATGTCCACATCTTTCTTCCGCCAAAGCTAAAAACCTACTGCAGTGGGTGCGATATAAAGGTCGGCGCAGGCTCTGGTTTTGCCGGTTGTCGTGACAAAACGTGCATTGGGGTTATGCAACATTTCTTTACGAACTTGATCGTGCTGGTTGGTACCTTTACGGATGCTTGCATAGGTTCTTTATACGGTCGCCAATCTCCCGTAATTACCCCAAGAGACAAAGGTTTATGGATTAAAACAGTTCTTGCATAAACAAAGTTTATGTTCTTGAATTTTACGTAGTACAAGTTGAAGTACCAGAAAGATAAGGCATCAGAACTATCGTCTCCTTGAATTAGATTGCAGGTTGACGTCACTCACAAACACTGATTGGCCATCTTTGAGAAAATTTCCCCAAAATTCGAAAGATCATCCTATGGCATCCCGGAATAGCATCAGAGTCCATTGTCCTGACCGGTAATGTAAAGTTTATAACAACTTGAAATTTTCTAAGCTCCCCGTTTCACCACTACTAAAAAATCTTCAAAGTCCACAGCCTCGTAGTTCGCTGCCCATCACGGAACTGTTCTCGCCTCAACCGCCTGCTGATAAACTGTTAGAAAACTATTCCCGTCTCCTCGCGCTGGTCGGCTTTATATAGTCTAGGCTTATCTATTGCTGAATCGCCATGGAACACCGGTGTATTCCCGCGGGGAAACACTATTCTTTAGTGAATTAAAAAAAGCCCCCACTCCCGTGGAACACTAATTTTACTCGGATTTTCCCGAAATTTTACTATGTTATAGTTTAATTTATTCCGAATCTTTTTGGTCATGACAACTTTTCTCATAATTATTCTCGTTTAAGAGCTATTAATTTCTGAAAGTCACACATAGGGATGCTATCATATGTCAACACTTAAAGGCCTGGGCACACAGAACGCGACAAGCGACAGCGACAAGTGGTCGTTCTCTCGTCGCGGCGATACGCGATTTTGGTACGTCACACAGGACGCGACAACTCCATAGCGACAAATGCCAGTGAGACCCTCTCTCGCGAAGAAACCTGTACTTCTCTATTTCTTTCTTAATAAGTTTTTTTGGGCTAGGAAATTCTTAAAACATGTCAAGCGATGAGGAGACTCTACTTATTTTGTTCGCACTAAAAATGGTCTGGGTTCCTGACATCAATAAGAAGAGAGAATGCCTTGGTGAATACTACCGCCTTTGCCGGGGACTGGTATCACAAGAAGATAGATTTTATACATATTTTCGTATGTCTCGAGAATGCTTCGAGAAAATACACAATCTGTTAAAATCAACTATATCGAATTGCACCACGAACTGGAGAAAAGTAATTGGTACAATAGAAAGATTAGCCATTTGCATGACAGTATGAGATATGTTCTGTTCATTTAATATATATTCTTAAAAACAAAACAAAAACAACACTGCCAAAACCAGGGCCGGTGCTAGGGGGGGGGGGGTTAAGCGAGGCAAAAGTATCCCGGGCCTGTGCCCCCGATGGGGGCTCCTCTGCTAGAGTGTCTAATTAAATAGAAATAAAAACTTTAAAAATCTTGCTTAAAAAGGTGTAATTTGATTTTTTTTGCCTTAAAATTTAAAAGTTTTTAAAAGTTTAATATAAATAATTTTGTTGGGGGGGGGGGAGGAGGGGGCTAAGAATCCTTACCCGGGGCCCGAAAATCTTAGCGCCCTGGCGAAAGCCCCTGACCACTAAGTGATTTTCAATCTTATCACTTCCCAGCTCTTCCCCCCTGCAGGCAGCTGTGTCAATTGCGTGGAGGTCAATATTAAGAAATACCCCTAAAACCAGGAGTTTCGTCACAAAGTGAAATATTCACAATAAAATATACAATTTATTATTGACAATGTATTTCACAATAAAAAGATAGGCTCAAATACAAGTATTATTTATTTTAAATAATTACAGTGTAAACAAACAAACATAAAGTGAGAAACTAAGAAGAAAAAATACAATTCTCAATGCGAAAAATTATTTTTTATGAGCTGGAAATCTTTTCATATGCATCTCTTAGTACACCTGAAGTAGTGGCCGTCGGATGCGGTGGAAATCAATTTTGCTTCATCAGCCATGTCGCCTGTCGCGCGACAATTCTGTGATTTTGTACAACTGTGTCGCTCGTCGCCGCGACAAAGGCGGCGGCCCGGCGACGGATCGCTTTGTGTGTGACCGTCCCGATTCAAAACTGTGAATTACAACAATAGCGACGTCGCGCCGCGACACAATATCGCGTGTCGTTGTCGCTTGTCGCGTTCTGTGTGGCCGGGCCTAACTTCGTTTTACTTACTTTAAACATCAAGTTACCTCTGAACTGTTATATGTTTGTTACTAACTGAATTTTTCTCTTTCGTTTAAGCGTACTTTTATCTTTCTAGCTATTTTTTCTAAAAATATCGAATTATTTTGATTTGAAATATCTCCTTACATAAATTTTAAAAGCACACAAAAACCACCTTAAAGAGATTGTCATTCTCTGCTTTCTTAGCGGAAAAGAATGCAACAAAATTCATAATGACTCAAAAACAACCTTATTTGAATCTTATGTCTGTTATGAAAACGTCTTTGAATCAATTTAAAAAGTACTTTCTTGTTAAGAAAATGGTTATAAAAGTTCTTTACTATATAACTATATGAGATTTGCCCCCTTCTAAATGTTTTTAGCAAGATAATGGACATAAAACAAGGTTATGTTCTCAGATGAAAAGTGATTTACCATTGAACGTGATTATAAAAGTTATTCTCTATGCGTAGGCTAGCCAGATTTCTGAAATGTTCAACCGGGACACTAGAATGCCCCCCCCCCCCCCAGCGTCATGGGTATTCAAGGGTACACACCCTTGGTGGGTTTCAGAGTGTTTTAGAGGGTAGTTTATTCTCAACGCTATGAATACCTAATAAATGGTTAATGATCAGTAATTACTGATTAGGAACCTAAACCAGGGGTAATAATAAATTATACTAAAATACAAATTTAAATATTTTATTTCTTACATGTGAGTGTTTACATATAAATGTAATAAGTTGACTAAGTAAGATTGTGAGAAGAAATCCTTTGAATGAGGAATAACAATTTTAACAGCTTTTACATGTACTTTTCATTGATGAGCACTTTTTTTAGAAAGTCTTTTTTGGTTTTAATCTTGTTGTAAAAATCTTCACAAGTTAATCCGATAGGCTAGGCAAGAACAGACTGACATTTCTATCGCAGGCGACTTTCGCCGGGGTGAAGGTGGGCGAGTCCAATGTTACAGTAACATTGTTACTGCACACGAGGAGTGTAATACTAATACAATACTGGACTCGCCCGGAGAGCGCATGCGCATGGTCATGATTGGAGAGATAAGGCGATGTATGACAATATTTATTTATTAGCAGACCCTCATTCTTTTATAGTTTTCACTTTTCATACAGTACAGTTAAATAAATGACAAAGTAATTATTCTAAGTTATACTTCACAGTTAATTGTTTTAAGACATTTTTGGTCATCTATATCTATAAATTATAGTTTATAACCAAATTTAATTTTTACCGGGACGGAAGGAAAACCGGCCGGGACACCGGGACTTTGTCTAAAAACCGGGACTGTCCCGGTCAAACCGGGACGTCTGGCAAGCCTATCTATGCGTTATATGTAACTCGCCTTTTGCTGAACGGTTTAGGTGAGATAATAGGTATATAACACGGTGTGTGTGAAAATCCCCTCTCCCCGGCACCGGAATCAGCTCCAGGCCAGCTCCGGCTTTGCCGGTGTGAGTGAAAACGCCCTTAGTGATTTTCAACCAAAGTTGAATTAATAATAGTTTTTACCTAAAATACAAATTTTTTAAATTAATTGGAATATTTGTTCACTCCTTAAACATACCACTAAAATACCTTTTTAACCCCATAAATGTCTCGGAAATTATAATCCCGTATCACTAAAAAAACCTTTTTAACCTATGAAATGCCCCGGAAATTATAATCCTGTATCTGGCAACCCTACACATGACGATCTTGCTTTATCAGTTCACGCACAGCATCGATGTTTTCTGGCACAACAACCGATTTTGGACGACTCTGACGGAATTCTTCCTGAAGCGAACTTCGGCCACGATTGAATTCGCTACACCAGTTTTTTACAGAGCTTTATCGCCGTATAAAGAATTAAGTTCATCGATGCACTCTTGTCTTGATAATCCACGTCGAAAGTTGTAAAAAATAACCGCACGAAAATGTTTACGAGTTAATTCCATTTTTCGCCCGAGATAAATTTTTAAGTTAATGTAAACAACAAATTACGTTCAAATGACACATTGTTACGAATAAGATTATGTTCAACAATGTCAATGTTTCCACTTATTGTTGCCAAGGCAAGAAATATAAATAGCAACCCTCGTATATTGCAACGTTGGAGTACTTTACTCATTCCCGATGTTTTTGAAATGTTGCAAGATGGTATTTGACTATTTTGTAATTCAGTGCCAATTAAAGATTTTGCTTTTCGGCAAGCCATCAAAAGAGTCAGCACAATTCCAGATGATGTGATGCAGCCTGAACCGGAATGACAATTGAAACTTCTTGTTACAACATAAAGCACGAGAAATTTAGTTATTATCAATAATTTAAGCAGCTTTCATTAGCGCTATGTTTGTGATGTCACGTTGTGACGTAATGTATCGCGATGTAAACTTATCTCAATAGTCTATATACATAAAAGATAATGTTCGTATATGTGTCCTTAATAGGCTAAAAATCTACTGTGCCGATTTATGGGCTGTTTTTTGCAAAATGGTCCGCGATGTTAGGAGGAGGTTTAAAGCTATTGAAATCCTCGATTTGACCCGAAGAGAGAAACCTTCACTCAGTCAGAAGAAGAACCGCTGGGAGAAGTTTACATCACAATACATTACGTCACAACGTGACGTCACTAGCATGGCGCTCATGATACCAGCTTAAATGATTGATAATAACTAAATTCCTCGAGCTTGATGTTGTAACAAGAAGTTTCAGTTGTCATTCCAGTCCAGGATTCATTTCAAACTAATTTAACCACAATCTCACAAAATCAAAGCTTCAATCACGTACGCATTGATACAATAACGAATAACTGTACTGCATGTTAGTGACGTGTATCGTAACGTAGACTTGACCCGACTAGCTGACCAGTGACCCGTAATGCTTCTCTATTTCTAGACGTGAGTACACATATAGATTGAGTGAATACATTTGAAAGTTTGTATTTATTTAAAATTAGATATTTACATATATATTTTAATTACTGCTTTATTCAATTTCAAATTCATTGCTATGGTCTTCGATATACAATGTTTTTGGTGATTCCATTCGGCATAGATACAAAAAAAATCTATCGGTTAGTTTTGGAGCTATATGCTAAACACCGAAAAGTTGTACATTTAAATCAGCCTTAAGAGGGATGAGAGGGGAGATATAGATAAGGTGGTGCTTATTGTAGTTGTGTCGTTGCAATCAAACACCATCAGCAAAAAACCCGAGGAATTACAAACTCAAAAGTTTTAATAACAATACAAAAGAGCAAGCCTACATATATTACGATAAAACAATCGATGAAATATGATTGAGGTCACCGAAGGAGGTAATAGAGAACGATTAAAAACACATTATCGATTTGAGAATTGATTCTTACCCTGCGTACTGCTGATACACATTCTTTCCGGGAGTTCTGCCAGATAAGTTCTACACAATGTTACAACAGCTTCCTCCTCTGTCTTCATCAGGTGAACTGAAAGTTGGAGTTGCTACTGCGACGACACGTCCCCAATTGTCAGCCGGTGACGTGTCGTCGCAGTAGCAACTATAACTTAAAGTTCACCTGATGAAGACAGCGGAGGAAGCTGTCGAAACGTCGTTAACCGGCAGAACACCAGCGAAGCATTTTTATCAATATTGATTATCCACACAAGCATGTTAACAGAAGACAGCGACTAAACGTTTTTAGACAGCGGTCCACTAATCAAAGACTTCCCCCGGCTCACCAAGCGAGCGAGATTCCTGAATACTTAAATGAAGTTTTAAAAGAAAGAAAGACTTAAAACGAAAATTAAATGAAAGTGAATTAAAAAATAGAATTAATACTGATTTCTGAATACAACTATTTCAATTATAAACGAATGTATTTTTTATAAATACTTACTTTCAAACAAAACATTAAAAC
The DNA here is from genome assembly GCA_031002005.1 of Vandiemenella viatica. NCBI lineage: Eukaryota > Metazoa > Arthropoda > Insecta > Orthoptera > Morabidae > Vandiemenella > Vandiemenella viatica. The sequence goes on along the minus strand of JARYHS010013630.1, from coordinate 172,540,145 downwards.
TTGGACCTCCCATCGCTTCTCGCTGTCTACATTGTATACATAACTAACTTGTCTTGCCTAACCTTTCGGACATGAAAGCTAGGAATTGGTAGTTCGAATTGCAGGTATACGACATTGACTTCAATCTACATTTAGACGCCCCGACCGCAGTGTCCTGTGCTACAAGGTTTGTGAGCATCGTTGAGCCGCAAAGTTGTTAGTTTTCGGTATAGGTGCACTGAAATGTTTTAGTTTACGGTATATCTATACTTTGAAGGATTGAACTGTACATGCGCGAATATTTTTTTCAGTTTTCATAAGTATTTCAGGACTTTCAATGCTAAAACAGTTGGAAATATGTCACTTTCTCTCATTTAACCCTCCCCCCCAATTGTGGTGCAGGTCCCTTTATGGTGCAGGTTCTTAGGCTACAGCCAGTGCCATTTGTAGATGCGTCTTAGGCCTCGTATCCACTTGAGCACGCTCAGGCGAATGAGCCACTCAGTGAAGCGAGCCGATCAAGTGTGGACGCCTGAGCGCGCTAGAATACTTTATTTATTGGTTTGTATATCTCCGTTATACGAATATTTTATTAGAATTTTAATTTTCTAGCAGCGAATAACGGCGAGCGCGCTTAGGGCGAGCCGTAGAGTGTCGGTCTTTTAGAATGCTCAAAGGTGAGTCAGTGTGTATTCGGTGCTCAGTGTGGACGCTGATTTGGCGGTTTTCACATGCGGAACAACGACACTTGCTTGACGACAATTAATCGGTATGCGTCAAAGAAGTTATTACGGGAAAGCTCATACGAACAGTATTTATAATCGAAATAAATGAGAGGATGCATGGCGCGAAATCAGCGAGGTATTAAACCAAGGTATTGATGACGAAAATAAAAAAAATATATATTTGAATATATATTGGTAGTAAAAGTCTATAAAAATAATAAATAGGTACCAACCTAAATATAATTTTGGAGCGAATGAACAGTATCATCACAGACTACCGGTACAAAACGGCTGCTGATGTAAGGTACTTCGGCCATATGCTGCTGGTTTGTATAGGAATCTCCCGAAGGCAGGAATCTTAAAAGTTATAATTAATTTATTTCCAGGTGGGATCGCCTCACGCATAGGTGTACAGTGCTATTTAATATGAGGTTCAACTAAACACAGGAAATGTTCGAAATCGATCTTTGACATGCTCGTAAAGTTTTGAAAAGGCTCATTACCTCCTTCAAAAGTCAATTCGCGAATTAAATTATTAAGATAATTTGTTCACCGACGATAACTTTGTCTAATCCACCACCTTGGTACTTTTCTTTTCTTCTTTGACATCGTATGAGTGATAATAAAGGCCGCAGCTGCCGCACGCACACATGAAGACACCAAGCGTTTTCTGAGCACAGGCACCAGGCTCGTTCGATCAAAATTTCCTTTTTCTTGAGCACGATCAGACGAGCGCACTCAAAAGAATAAGCGGCTCATTCGCCTGAGCGTGCTGAAGTGGATACGAGGCTTTACAATACCAAAGTTTTAATTCATTAATGCATCTTTAGGACACTTGTTTGATACCAATAGACCTACTGACTTGTTTTCTCACTCTACTCTGTTCTTTTCTAACCAACCTCTTTAGTCTTCTCCCCTCCCTTTAACAGCACGTATATTCACTGCTTTTCCTAATATTTTCTGATGTAATAATCCTACCTTTCGTTATTTTTACCTTCTGTTGAACTGTTCCCACTTTAATTTCTTTAGAATGAACCTTTCTCTGTAAAAACTAACCAGTTCTGGAAACCATGCATTTTTACAACTGTACCTAAAACCATATTTAAATTTTGTATTGGTTTAATAAACTCTTTCACATCCATCAGAACTGATTAATAATCACTTATTCCTTCTGTAAGCTCAAGTACCATGTTGCTATCTTCATGTTTTATTAGGAGATATTCAGCATGTTATATCCTCTATCTTGGCTGTCCATGTGACACCGCATCGTGATACATGACCCTGATATCTAAGAGACAACTTCTGGTCATCGAAGTTTACGATCACACTGTTTTATCCTGTTGTATTTTGCTGCATCAGTATTATAAAGCCTGTTTTGCTTACTAAGGTATTTGCAAATCTATGTTTTCTTTTGAAATTAAATATATTTTATTCATACTGTTATATTAAAGTCATCCCCAACAGTGATGACCGTCCTGTGAATTACAAGTATAAATTTAGAGGCCTTATGTTAGGATTTAATAATGACTCGGCGTCTAGCTTGAACTTTGAGAAATGATGTTCACGACCGTAGCCTCTGGTACAGACAATATTTAATTAATCTGGTCGCCACACGCTTGTAACCCCAAACATTAAAGGTAATACTGAAATAAGTTCACAGCGCACAAGTTTAAAGTCACAAAAGATGTATATTCTTCCAAAAGTTCTCCTTTACAATTTTGGTGCCAGAATTTTGGATAAGGCTATCAGAATACATTTCCTTAGAAAATCACAGGTGAGAGCACACTCACGGGGGAAGACAAGATCTCATCTGGCGCTCTTACACAGATTATTAAGAGACTAGACGACCTGTGCGAAAATTTCACGAATAAAATGCGATGAATAGTGAGGTTGAATATGATGTCACCAAAGCTGAGTCATTACTCTTCATACTCCTACTTTATTTATCGACTTTGCTTAGCAATCCAGGGAGATAAATGGCTCTAAACACAAAAAACGTATTTGAGAAATATTAACATTTTTGCCCTTTAAGGGTTGAATTAAGACAAATTCCTTTCTCAGAATATAATTTTACCATGGCGGAAACCTTAGTATTTAATATAATATCTCATTTATCTATATCGGTTAGATATCAAGGGAGATAAATAGCTCCTGACACTGCGTTGTAGAACCATTTACACTTTTTCCCTTTAAGGGATGAATTCCTAAAACTTCTTTCTTAAAATATGATGTCACCAAGCTGAGTCATTACTCTTCATACTCCTACTTTATTTATCGACTTTGCTTAGAAATCCAGGGAGATAAATGGCTCGAAACACAAAAAACGTATTTTAGAAAAATTAATATTTTTGCCCATTAAGGGTCGAATTACGAAAAGTTTCTTTCTTAAAATATAATGTTACCACAGCGGAGACCTTAGTCTTTAATATGATATCTCATTTATCTATATTGGTTAGATATCAAGGGAGATAAACAGCTCGTGACACAAAAATGCGTTGTTGAACGATTTATACCTTTTCCCTTTAAGAGTTGAATTCCAAAAACTTCTTTCTTAAAATATGATGTCACCAAAGCTGAGACATTATTCCTCATAATCTTACTTGATTTATCGATATTGGATGGATATCCAAGGAGATAAGTGACTCGAGACACAAAAAACGCATTAAAAATGACATTTTTGCCCTTTAAGGGTCGAATTACGAAAAATTCCTTCCTTAAAACATAATGTTACCACGGCGGAGACCTTAGTCTTTAATATGATATCTCATTTATCTATATCGGTTAGATATGAAGAGAGATAAATCGCTCATGACACAAAAACGCATTCCAAAAATATTGATACTTTTGCCCTTTAATGGTCGAATTACGAAAAATTCCTTTCTTAAAATATAATGTTACCACGGCGGAGACCTTAGTCTTTAATATTATACCTCATTTATGTATATCGGTTAGATATCAAGGGGGATAAATCGCTCGTGACACAAAAATCCGTTATAGAAAAATTATACTTTTTCGCTTTAAGGATTGAATTCCAAAAACATTCTTTCTTAAAATATGATATAACAAAGCTGAGACATTGCTCCTCATAGTCCTACTTCATTTATCGATTTTGGTTAGATATCCAGGATGATAAATGGCTCGAGATACAAAAAAAAACACATTTTAGAAAAATTGACGTTTTTGCCCTTTAAGGGTCGGATTTCGAAAATTCCTTTCGTAAAATATAATGTTACCACGGCGGAGACCTTATTCTTTAATATGATACCTCGTTTATCTTTATCAGTTAGATATCAAGGGAGATAAATCGCTCGTGACACAAAAACGAATTGCAAAAATATTGATACTTTTGCCTTTAAAGGGTCGATTTCTGTCTTAAATATGACGTCACTAAAGCGGAGATCTTAATCTTTAAAATGATACTTCATTAAACGATTTCAGATAGGTATCCAGGGAGATAAATGAGTCGTAACACAGAAAACAGCATTTTAGAAATATTGACATTTTCTACCTTTAAGGATGGAATTCCAAAAACCTCATTTCTTAAAATATGATGTGACCAAAGTGAAGACTATCAGCTTTAAAATGACACGTCATTCATTGATTTCGGTTACGTATGAAGGAAGAAACAGGCTTGTGACAAAAAAAAAAATACCTTATAGAAAAAATATATATGATACTGCCGCCATGCTTGTAGACTGACTAACCAGCCAGTATGGATGCTTTCTACACATTAAATTCGTCGACTTTGTGATGTCAGCAAGGTACTTAGAAAATTAATATCTTAAAAGGAACTTAATCTCTTAACTTGTAACTAACATATGGTCTTTCTAGTGTCTTTCTCAATCTACTTCTACCTGGATTAGTCCTCAAAAAAGCTTTTCTTAGATTAATCCTAAATTCTCTTACATCATCAGTCCTGTGGCCTCGCATAACAATTCTGACAATACAGTTCTAAAATCTCATTTTTCTTGTAGACGCCTTTAGCTTTCTACGAAAACCAATACATCATTTTAACTCTCTTGATTTTCTCTATGTTATGGTATTAATTTCTTGGATGTAGTCTTCTCGGGAGACTAGCCGAGTGAGTAAGATGTTTCCACACGATATTTCGGCGATCTCAGACTCCGTCGCCATCTTCTGGTGAAGTCCGAGTGAGTAAGATGTTTCCACACGATATTTCGGCGATCTCAGTCTCCGTCGCCATCTTCTGGTGAAGTCCGTCGCCATCTTCTGGTGAAGTCACTTCACCAGAAGATGGCGACGGAGTCTGAGATCGCCGAAATATCGTGTGAAAACATCTTACTCACTCGGCTAGTCTCCCGAGAAGACTACATCCATTCTCAACGCCGAGAAAGACTTCGTTCCTATATTAATTTCTTGTTCCTACCTTCAGTAGTTTGAGTTTTGATTTTTTCTTTTAATTAAAAATGGTACTTAAACTTTGCCTAATTACTTTATTTTATATTCAAAACATGATAGAAGGTGCTGACTATTACTGGTGATAAAACCTTTCGCGTTTCTGAGTTATTTCATTTTTTGTTTTTTTTGGTTCAGTCCCCTCTGACCACATGGTTTGCCATCAACAAATCGATATATCTGTTAAGCTAAATTTTTCAGGATATGATAAATACAATTTAAAATGCTTCATATCAAAAGTTCTAACAGTGAAAATGAACTATTATTGTTGAAAAACTACTTTAACTGAATTTCTATCTTACTCATAGGCAGCCTTGAAACCCAACTATAAAGTATGTTACTACTGGGAATAGTTGGTAGAAATGCTTTTCTGTACTTGTTCTCTGGATTAAGCCTATCCCTAAAAGGCTTATAGATATGTTATACTTATGATACAAAAGATAAATGGTGAAGAGGAAGACGGAGGGATAGAAGATTGAAAGAACTAGTGAGTGCTGAAGAGAGGAGAAGACTGGACGAAAGAGATGACAGAGTGTTGTTGGAAAGAGAGAGGAAGATGGAGAGAATTTTGTGTGTTAGTAGACCTGGCCAACAGCTAGAAACTATGGATGATGATCTTTCTGGATAATTTTTTCTCTATAATAACCAGCCAAAACCATTATTCCTGCTTTTGTTTCCCAATATAAATCTAGACCCAGTAACTCATTACTATCATCTTTGAATACTAACAGACCTTACAATTATTTGTGGTATATCCATTTCTGTTACTTTGTAGACTAAACTCCAACAATTCTCTAATAGCAGTATCGTCACTTGCTTTTAACATTTCGCTTCTTTATTGCAATATATTATTTTATTGTTTTATAAATTCTATTTACTTCTTTAATATCAATGATTTCTCAAAGTATGCATCCATTTCCAGAACTCTTTTGTTCCCCTATTTTAAATCATCTGAAGTCTCTAACCTAAACAATGGAATGTTCTAACTGCAACATGCCTAAAAGTGGGCTTGCTTGCAGCTTTAGTGAACAACTATAAGTAATCTCCTGCTCTTCAGGTGTAGATGATCTATAGCGAAACCTCTCATATCAATGGTGGTCTGAGGCACAATGCCTTCATGTTTATTTCAGGGAGCCTCAATTGGATTTAACATGACATTCTAGATCAGTTTTAGATCTATTATGCTATGCTGTGCCTCTTTCATCATCTTCTATGGATCACTCTCTGTACTATAAAAAATCTGGGTTGATAATATTTCTGGCACCCCCAGTATTGTATCATCCTTCTAATGCCTGATCACACATTGCACTAAGCTTAGAAGCTCTTGTCAACCTGGCAATATGCACATAACTCATCCTGCAAAAGTGGACCACAACTCTTAAATGGTTGCTACCAAACATTAGAATGTTTCCCTTTCTACTGTTTATGCTTCCCTCATCTTAGGGTCTGTATTTACATGTCCATACATTTGCATAAGATTCTTTCTCATTTCCCCCACCTTGATGACATGTCAGACTAGTTTCTCACGAGCTCCTAAGTATCTAAGTTTACATTATTTGCTACAAGAATTGTTTCCAACTACAAACCACACTTTCCTCTCTTCGCTTAATTTGCCATCCTTTTTTAAAAAATTTATTTCTATCAGGCTGTCATGAATGACCCTATTTACTTTATGCTCCCTCCTGATCCTTTCCTCCAGCTCAGAAATTTTCCCATATCTAAAACAAATTATACAGTCAGGGCTGACGTTCCACTACATTTCCCCAGTAAAGTAATTTAAATTATAGGATTCTATGTCAAGTGTTAAACTTTCCAGATATCATTTTCACAAATAAGCTTACTTCAAGCAAGATTAGTTAACAGATACTTTATTTGAAAAGTCTCAAATTGAATTTAACCTCTGATTCTTCCTAAATGAACCTTACGGATTGAAATGATGCTTTATTTAATTTAAATTTAATTTAACTACTAGCTGAGCTTTCCAAGACATTTAAATATTTGTTTAGTTTATTTTTTTCTGTTTATTTAATAAAAATACTAAATTTCAACTCTTCAAATTACTTACTATTAGTAATATATAATTTATACAAAAAAGTTGTCAAATACAATGAAATTTACATTTACTTTAACAATTTCAAAATTGTACCCAAAAAAAATTCCGAATAATTAATGTTATGCAAAGTGTAGTATACTAATCAAAATTTTATAAATATTAGTAGTATTACTAACAGTAGCAAGTTTGCCTAATTTGATGTTTTAAAATAGTTAAAGAACAGAGCTGATCTTTTCCAAACTGAAAAAAACCTATACTGTACCTAGTAAAACTCTAAGAATCAATTGAACACTTATACTATTCGTTTAGATTATTATTTACATATTTATGATAACTAACACTTCACTCCAAAATTTAGTTATAATGAACTCTTCAAAACCAATTAAATAAGCTTTCAGCTATTTTTAACGTAATTAGTTTCATTATTTAGATGTAATGATCTGTTTACAATTATGCGAAACTAAGTATTACATTTAAACGAAAATATTGATAAAAGCAAAGGAAGATTTATGGGTTTTTTGATTTCTTGGATATCCTCCTTTTACAGTGCCGGACCTAGGGGCGGAGGGGAGGGGTGGGACGCATACCAGTGTGTTTGCCTCGGGAGGCAGCCTCATGGGGGCGGCAAAATTATGTTTGAACGGGGATAAATGGCAAACTGGGCGGCGGCGACCGTTTTTTTTAGCTCTACTGCCCCGAGCGGCAGCATTTAGGAGAGAGGCAAAGTCAAAGAAACGCTCTATACTGCCCCGAGGCACCGGCTCGGAAAGTTCCTAGATCTGCCACTATCCTTATATCCCGAATTTATATTCTATGCATACTTTTAATAGCATTTAAACAGATTATTTGCTTCTACCTCTCCTTGAAACTTCCACTTACTGGGAAAGTACTCTTCAGTATTGTTCATGTTTCTTCTTTGAAAACAATACCTGAAATGGAAGTGCCTGTACGAACAGATTGCTTAATTTGTATGTATGTAAACTGTAATATAAACTGCTCAATACAATCACTAACTCCAGTCAAACACATCGTCACCACATATATACAAGTTATCGTGGTAGACATTTAGATTGCGAGAAACTTTCACCAGGCAATATATAATTCTGTGTGATCTCAAAGACGTGGTGACAAAGCTGCCTCTATCGTACCTGCATCACCTAACCTGGTAATCGTACCAGGTGTAGGGGAGCTATAGTTTAACGTGGAATTTGAACTCGGGATTGTCTTAGCATCTTCATATTACGCAGAGGAGAAGCTCGTATGAGTTCCAATCGCAACTAGGATTCGAACCAGGGACCTTCAGTAACTGACCTAACCAATTGAGCTACTAGACCTCTCGCGAGATTATATTAAAAGGATATAGAGTTGAATGCAGTTTTGCCCTTTAAATCACAGAAGAAATATGGCACTAATCAGGATAAAACGTAATTTCCATGTTAACTGATGACATAAGCTATCACCATGCTAAACTTCGTTAAAAATCGTTCATTAGTTTTTGCGGGAAACGTGTCAACGGAGTGAAAAATTTACTGTTTTTGACTCTGTGTCATGGGGAAGTGTGCTCTCATCTATACTTATAGAACGCAAGTTTTGGTCAAATGTTACGCCATGACGTCACTCTATGACGTCGCGCTATGACGTCACGCTTTACGCCTTTGTTCTCCAACTTACGACCACAAAATATTGTTCTAAGTTATGCGCCTTAGTTAATAACATTTCTATTTATCTAATCATCTGAAAATAAATTAATTGTCAGAACACTGAAAAAAGTAAGTTTTCTGTTTAATTCGACATAATAGATGTTAGCTGCTTAGATTTACGAGTATTTAAAATTCGTTCGAAGTAAAAGTATTCGTTAAAATATTTGTCAATATACAGGGAATGTATTCATTCGCGTGCGATTGAAGCTTTGATTTTCCAACAGCAATATTGGCAGAGATTGTGGTTAGGCCAAAATGCAGCCTGGACTAAGTTGACAACCGAAACTTTTTGCTACAGCATGAAGGAAGAGGAAGAGAAATTATATCGAGCTTCATTTTATAACAATTTTATTTAGGTAAACTACTCAAAGAAATTAATTGCTAGAACACCCCGTTAAATCCGTCCTTTTTTGTGTTCTTTGAGGCTAGTCAAGATAATAATTATTCTGTATCCTGACCGGTGACGTAAGCTATTACTATGTGCAGTTTAAATAAAATCGTTCCATTATTTTCTGCGGGACGCGCGAATATACGGGCAGACCAAAATTCTAAATTTTACACTTTTGGCATCTCTTTCACCAGTAATTTACAATTCAGTTACTCTTCTCGAAATAAATTTAATGTACAGGCACAGCTTTTCTACAGCTTTTTTTATATAAAGTATAGATAAGCTGAAATAGTTTTATTTTTCTCGTACAAAGCAGATATTTATTCGCACTGTTTAGATAATTTGATGTCTTTAAATGAGGTACTTTCGTTATTAAAAAAAAAATCGATGACAGGAACGGTGGGCGAACTGTAACGTTCGGGCTTGGCATTCGGAAGTATGTGTGTTCAAATTCCCGTCCGGTCTTCCAGATTTTAGTTTTGATGCTTTGTCGGAAACACTCCAGGCAAATGTAGGGACGGTTCTTGTAAAAGGTCATGGACGAATTTCTTCCCGTTCCTTATTTCCGGCCCTATCCCATCTTTAATGACTGAGATGTCGATGAGGCAAGTCGTTCCATTGGCAGCTTTATGGAATGGAAGATGGGTCAGCGAGGTCACCATAGCGGAGCTCATACTACCTCTCACCAACCTCACCAGAGCTATCTGACTACTTCGCTACATACCCGTCGCGGGATTAGGTTGGAAGATTCACCCCCCCCTTTTCCACCCCTCGTCCTTCGGTGGGAGGACGGACTCTCTCGTTACGGGGGCGTCCATAAATTACGTGAGGTGAAATAGGGGGGGGGGGTCCGGCGAAATCTCACCAAATCTCACCAGGGGGGAGGGGGGGTCTACGGAAATCTCACGTGAGATTTTGCGAAAAATTTGGGGATAGTAGAGCCAATAAAAAAGGTCTACAATTTGCGCCTAAGTCGATTTTAGGAGGGTATTTCGTGAAAAAGTTAGGGTGTGACCTAAAAAAAAAAAAGGTCTACAAAAGTTTCGAGTGCGATTTCTAGGGGGGGTTCTCACGGACCTGATCTCACCAGAGGGGGGGGGGAGGTCCGGCCAGATCTCACGAAATCTCACCAAGGGGGAGGGGGGGGTCCAGAAATCCGGAAAAACACCTCACGTAATTTGTGGATGCCCCCTAAGGGAGAGGCACCTTTAGCCACCGGGAATGTTGTCCCGTGCACACGGAGAACCACGTGGCGGTGGTGCTGTCACACCTGAGGTTGAAGACGTACCTCAGCCGTTTGACGTCTGGGTAGTGTACCGAATGTGCGCAAGGCAAGTTGTCCAGGGATCGGCTGGTCAGGTCGTACGCTACAGAGCCCTGCTCGAGGCCGGGTTCCATCAGCTATGTCGACGAGGCAGAAGGAAGGAAAAGGTTCGGTGTTTTCTTATCATTGAAGATGAGTAATATGTAAAATCAGAAACTAAGAATCGATCGCCGTTGAATTGTTTTCCAGTATGACTTTATTATATCATTTATTTTTGTATGCTTTTCAGATGTAATTTAAACTAAAATCTTCACTTATCACTTAGTCGGTAGTGTTATAATTTATTCAAAGGAATTTTATGATTAAATCAAATCTGAAATTACAGACGATCGCTTATAAATTTTCTTTTATTTTTCTGCTTTTAATAAGCAGCCTATATATAAAAAGTCAGTTTATATGGAAACAATTTGCCTAATTCCAAATTAAATGTACTGAATATTTCATTATTGTGGAGATTGTTCATTCCATTTATAATTATTTTTTGGAACGTTGGCAGAAAGCATATGAGTCTTTAGTTTCCTGCTTATGTACGACAGTTTTTCCATTGTTAATAACATAATATTTTAATCAGTAGGAGGAACCACTATAATAACGAAAGGCCAGTTTGTTCTGAGAGATTTGATGATTTTTTATTCATTATTTCATTTTAGATTTTGGGATAATGAGACATACTTTTAATTTTTAGCGTCTTCTGTGATATTTTTCTTGATTTTCAATGTTATTTTTCTGGTTTAAAGTTTTTTCTTTCTTTTTTTAATTTGAAGTCTATTTCTCCTTTTTACGATAAGAATTTCAGACGACAACTCAATTTTCGTAGTTGAAATTTCAGTATTTTTCACTTACGCTTTATTTATTTCTCCATATTCAAGCCTATAACCATATTTTGTGTTTTGCTGTTTCAGTTTTTAATGTAAAAACTAACTTATTCGCACCCTCAAGCTTGGTTGGATCCTCCCGAGGGAAGCATACAAAGCCATAGCGTCAGACGTAGGACGGCCAGCTCCTTCCTGTCGGGCCTATTGCTTACGTAGCAAGCCGAATTACGGATATTTAGTGTTAAATTCAACCACCAGAAAAGTTAAAAAAAAAAACTTATTTTCTGCAGCGTATCACTTAGTATGTCATCTAATTTTTCTGCCGATGTTGTTTATTTTTACTTCATTGTTGTAATGCAACGACAGTGAGAAACTTTATATCATGACGTGTATATGCATAAAATAATATACGCAGATAAATAAATAATGTCAAAGCAATTGAATTTTTGATCATTTATTTATTTTTCGAAAGCGTCTCTCTTGTATTATAGGGTGATATGGACAGGATATCTAGTTGGGTCAGTAAACATGGGATGAAGATAAATGCAAAGAAAAGTCAGCTTATTAGATACAAAGGTAAAAAAAACTAAAGGTTGATTATAAGGTGGGAAAAGAATTGCTTATTGAACACTTCAAATGTAAATATCTTGGCATAACATTTGATAACGAGCTCAATTGGGCAGGACACATTGGACAGGTGGTAGGAAAAGGTTTCAGAATTCTGCACTTGTTGGATAGAGTGATGAGGGGATGTACGAGAGAAGTGAAGGAATACGGAGACATATTTTTAGCTTTCGGCGTTTACTGTGATTATGAATGTTATTTTTCTGGTTTAATTTTCTTCTCTTTCTTTTTGTAATTTCCAGCCTCTTAGAAAATTTTGGTCAAACCAATGCTTGAATATGGTGGTGTGGAATGGAACCCATATTTTTAGTACCAAATACAGTAGATGGGGGGGGGGGGGGTGCAAAGAAGGGCTGCTAGAATTGTCTTAGAAATTATTGTAGAACACAATCAGTAACCGATATGATAAAAGAACAGAAATGGGATTCTTTGAAAGACAGGAGGAGGGCGAGAGTCAAGGGAGTGTACAAGTCGTATATTGATAATGAGGCATGGAAAGATATTGGTAAGTAAGGCATGGAATGGTAGGGATGACCATTACCACAAGCTGGCAGTCGATATCACGCACAAGTATGTGGGAAGATTTTCTTTCGTAGGTAAGGGGTTAGGGATTGGAATAATTTGCCAAAAATGTTGAAACAATTTAAAGTTGAAATCTGTACAGGACAAAAGTACAGGAAAGAGTGAAAATGGGTGTATAGGAAAATTGCTGCCAGAGAGTGTGCTAGTAGTGATTAAAGGGCGGAGTGAGCTCAGTTTTTAATTGATTTTAATTGATTTTAATTGAATTGCGTGGGGGCATTAATTGATTTTAATTAACGTTAATTGATTTTAATTAATGTTAATTGATTTTAATTAATGTTAATTGATTATAATTGATTTTAATTGAGGCTAATTGATTTTAATTAATTTTAATTGATTTTAATTGAGGCTAATTGATTTTAATTGATTTGCGGGGGAGCCCTAATTGATTTTAATTAATGCTAATTGACTCACGCCTTGGAGCGGAGGGGAGCAGAGGAACTTGGGGAGTTTAATTGAATGCGGGTTCGTAATTGAATGCGCACAGCTGCGCCACACCCGAATTATCGCTCCCCTCCCAGCTGCAGCCCCACCCGGCGTCAGTTTGCAGCCAGACAAATATCATAACTCCCATACTCATACTAGGTCTCACACACAAACATAACTGACCAAAAAACCATCAGACAGACGAACTCTCATGAGAATCTGTGGTTATGCTAATAGTTGTAATTGGACCAATTAAAACCTAACTATACATCTCGTATGCATGAGATTTTCCACATTTTTTCGTTAGTGATATTTTAGCTTTGTTAACATTTTACCACATATACCTGTTTCATATTTCACACTATACTACAAATTTCGCAACATGGAGTATTTAATAAATGTTTGCTTTCTGCACATACTACAGAACCTTTGTAAGGCCTTTGCTACATTATGTGGGACACTCATCATGTGTATCAGATAAAGTAGTTAGAGGGTTAAAGTAGAACAGCTAGATTTGTTTGCGGCTGTAAACTTAGACCAAAACAATGTGTATGAATAAAGGAGCTGAGTTGTCTTTGGAAGACAGGAATGTGGGTAAAGAGTCGTGGTATATGTAAGGTATACATCGATGTGACCTGGACTGATGCTGGGAGAAGAAATGAGAACAATGTTTCACCGAGCGTGGTGGGTTCAAGGTTAACGTTCTCGCCTCGCATTCGGGAGGACGCGGGTTGGAATCCCCGTCAGGGCATCCAGATTTGGGTTTTCCATGGTTTCCTTGTCCCCAGTCCCATCTCGCCTCTAATGACCTTAGCCGTCGACGAGGCGTAAAGCAATAAAAAAAAGCAATGTTTCAGGTACAAAGTGAAAAGTTTTTATACGTAAGGGAGTCGAGGAAAGGGAAAAACTTGTCGTGCGATGTGAACAATTTATTTCAAACGGTGAAAGAATTTCTAGTAAAAATTCTAATGAGGACGAACGCTTGTAACGTGAGCTCCATTGAAAATATTTTAGTACAAAACGCGCGGAGGCAATGTGTCGGGGCTTCGTCGTATGCGTGGCGGGCTGTTTCGTTAAATTTGCGTCGTCTCTACGCGCTCTCGCTTTCTATGCAGTTTCAATTTGGGAAGTTCCCAGCAGGCTTAATTTGACATTACCCTCGGCTTCTGACTACATTCAACACAAATATTTCATTACGGTTAAGAATGCTTGTACCATTTGCAGCAAAAGTGCCTTCCAAAGCATTGCACCAAACGTAATTCTGAAGTCTAGAACGTGTTCATAAATGTATAGTTTACAGGGCACCATCTCACTCCAACTTTACGAGATGCGACAAGAAATATGTAAGCCAGTTTGTTTAAATTTTGCAAACTGTTAGATGTCACGCGGCCACGAACTCTTAATCTTTTATTATTAGGAAGCTGCCAACCGTCAAATGGGACGTCACAAAACGGTGGTCAGGGGATAGGCGCTGCTGCATGGGAAATTTGTAGCCATACAAAAATTGCGCGACTTTCGGTGATGTATCATACTGTGGTGAGTAAGTCAATAGTCGTGGTGGTACTGAATACTTCAAAATGGTATCCCTGTGCCACCACATCCACCTGTTGCCTATATACAACGGTCATATTCGCTAGCTGCCTAGTTCAACCTGCTGTAATGACTCTGAAGTGCTTCTGTTTTCTGTCATAAATGTTAGTTATACCAAGCCGCTCACTATCGGACTTGTAACGAAACAGAAATTTCAAGTGGTCTACTCGAAAAAGTTACACAATATAATCGTGCTTATGCATGAAGAAAGGAAAGTGCTGCTCCAGGCAGTGAATAGTTTCCGGATTATTTAACAGTGAGCTTTTTAAAACGGTTTCACTTGGGGACAATTCTGTCTCTTCCCGAGCAGTGTTTGAGGGCGAAAATGACATAGGTTTTTAACGGCACTGTTCTTGGCATTGGTATTTCTTGACAATTCAACGTAAAAAAATCTGATACGCACTCAGCCTGAAGTGATCAGCACAATCAACGCTAAGAAGTCGTGGCGTCTTCAGATTTATAAAGAAAGCATTATAATGGGTTTGGTTTTTAAAACTTTTCTGTGGTACAATATCGTTTAAAGTGTGTGTGTGTCGTTCTTTGTCTTGAAACTCCACGTTATGTCAAATTCTGCGCACAATACAAAGTTTCTAAATCAATCGAAATATTGTTTAGCATTTAGTCTTATAGGTCATGCGACCAGTCTTAATTTTAGAACTAACAGTTTAAAAAGGAGTAAAAATTCGGAGGACGTGAACATGTTATGAATTTAAGACGTCACGTAAGAAATAATGAACAATCTCGTGTTTTATGCATGCGTTAAAATATAAGGGCAAGCTGTCAACGAGAAACGCTCAAGACCAATTCGGTTTAAACGCCTATGAAAAAGTTAATGTAGTAGAAACAGCTTTTTGAATTGCACGTGATGTTAACATTTCGCTTATAATACCACAATATAATTAAAATTGCTATTTTAATTTGAATCGTTAGTTTCTTTTATTTTCAATGTGGTACCAACTAAATGACATCGATATTGAAGATTCAGAATAATTATTTTAAAACTTACAGCATGAGGGAAATCGCACATTTCAGGGTTTTTTAAAATTCCTTTCTGGGATTAGTGCTGCGTCAGTGTTGCTACTGCCAACGTTTTCGGCGTACAACCCGGGTCTTCCGCAGGGCTATTTCGCGCTGATGCATCAGCTGCTGACGGCTGGTTACTCCACCTCGTTTGATGCTCCAGAGATGTTGATGTTAGACTGCTTTTGTCCGCGGGCGCACACTTTTACATTTGACTTAAATCTTAGCCGCCGTGATTATTGAAGTTCCTCGAGTGTTTGAAAATTTCTAGATTCCATATTTTTTCGTTCTAAAAAGCACTTCGATATTGCAATAATTTTTTTCTTCCATATAATTCTATGCCCTTCCAGGCGGTGATCTTCCACTGTAGATTTGGTTGTATGCTCGATTCTTGCATACCAAGCGACATTACATTTTATTTGAAAGTACTGAGAAGTAAGGATTTGTTGTCTAGTGCCAGATTGTGGTCATGGTCAACTTAGGCTCCATACACCACTCAGAATTATTCCACCAATATCCATTCTAACAGCATTATACGCCACCTACAGCCCCTCAACACTCTTCCTATCTTCCAATGACATCCATACTACACCACACAAGCAATGGTCTGACTGTGGGTTTGTACCCAAGTCCTTCGCTTCTCTGGTACATCACCCCTCTCTGTTAAATGATTTTTATGTAGTGAGAATCAAAATTCACATTCCAACACAAACGGCAGTAAACTGTAAAGAGCACATCGAAATGGTAGATTGTCTAAGCCCTAAAACAATGGTTAGAAGCACACGTTGATAATTCTATAACCATATATTTTAGACTCAAATCCACAGAGGAATGACACACGCACACACTTGTACATGCATACAGCGAGGTCGACAGAACTAACAGCAAGCATCACGGAAACGATGAAGTGGGGGGGGGGCAGAATTGTCGTTACAACTGATTAACTGGACAGAACTATCGTTACAAAAATCATCAGACAGACGAGTTACTTACGCTTACATGCACAAAGAGAGACGAAGATACACATGTCCAAGTCTACACAACTACCGGTACCAATCATGGAAACAAAAAAGTGGTGTAGTACTCTCTTGCCTCATGACTGGCTGAAAAACAGAAGTCTCCTTACATATCATCAGCCTGGCGAGATAGAAGGTGTGCAAAAGATGTCATGTTTTCACCATAAACCTAAGTGTTTATACCATAAATAGTGTTCATCGTACCCCAGTTGATTATATTTACCGTCAACACGTCTCTCCCACACCGCAACCCTTTCTACCATTCAGTAAAAAAGTGACGCAGGTACCATGAGTTGCAATAGACACTTGACTATCAGATCTCACCCACAAATCCATACATCTCAATACACTAGCACAAACAAACATAAGTGGAGGGACAGCAAAATCATTCGTCCAGACAGACGTGTTTATAGAAGGTAATACCATATTTACACATACAGACACAGAGAGAGACGCACAAACACTCACATTTCCATGCCTTCAGCGAGCTAGACACAACATCCAGCCCCAATCATGGCGACGAAAAAGTGGGGTAGAACCCCCATGGCTCTTAACTGACCAAAAAATCATCAGTAACATATGTTCCAGGCACCATACTCTTCACATCAACATCATCTCATTTATTTCACAAAACTATTCACATCTGCACCAACACGTCTATTCCACGTCTAAGCTTTTTCTGCCATTCAGTAACATGTGCCCCCCATGTACCACGAGTAGCAGTAGACACTTGGTCATCAGACAGATATCATAACTCCCATATTCATACTAGGTCTCACCCACAAATCCATATGTCACCTCACACAAGCATAAGTGCAGGAACAGCACATCATACATCCAGACAAACGAGATAAAGGAAGGTATCACCACACTTACGCAAAAAAAAAAAAAAAAAAAAAAAAACACACAGACATAGAGACGCATACACACGTACATTTCCATGCCTACAGCGATCTCGACTCAACAACTAGCCCAATCGTGGCAACGAAAAAGTGGTATAGAACACCCATGACTGGCCAAAAATCATAGAAAGACACACATACACACACACATGTCAATGCATTCACACAGTTCCATTCATCACCACACATAACTGGAGGAAAGAGACTGAACATGCTAGATCCAAACTGAAGAGTTACAGGATGTGTGAAGTTTGAAATCACAGCCACATCTCTCCCACACCACAACCATTTCTGTCATTTAGTAACATGTGACCCAGGTACCATGAGTTACAATAGACACTTGTCTATCAGACGGATATCATAACATCCATATTCATACTAGGTCTCACCCACAAACCCATACGTCTCCACACAAGCACAAACATATGGGAGGAACAGCAATTCATACGTCCAGATAAATGAGTTTAAGGAAGGTATCACCATACTTACGCATACAGACACAGAGAAAGACGCACACAGACACATATATCCATGCCTACAGCGAGCTCAACACAACAACCAGCCCAATCATGGCAAAGAAAAAGTGGGACAGAACCCCCATGGCTCAAGACAGACAAAAAAAAAAAAAAAAAAAAATCATCATTAATATGTGTTCCAAGGAACAAACTCCTCACATCAAAATCATATCATTTAACTTACACTACAGACCTCTCAAGTAACAAACTCCTCACATCAAAATCATATCATTTAACTTACACTACAGACCTCTCTGCCATTCAGTATCGTTGGTGATATGTACAAAGCTGTTCACATGGTCAGCACCACCTCTATCCCACGCCACAAGCCTTTTCTGCTGTTCAGTAATATTTGTCCGACGTACCACGAGTATCAGTAGGCACATGGTTATCAGACAAATATCATAACTCCCATACTCATACTAGGTCTCACACACAAACATAACTGACCAAAAAAAACCATCAGACAGAAGTTAGAGTGTGTGCAATGGATGACATGTTTTTGCCATACACCTAAGTACTTATCACATTATCAATTAATTACATCAACACATAGGTAGCCAGTCATTGTGAAATCTCAAAGTCGAGTAGAATCCTATCGGGATAGACACACAACCACATAGAAAGACACACACTCACATGTCCATGCATACACACAGTTACCATACATCACCACACACATACACGTAACTGGAGGAAAAGGACTGAACACCCTAGGTCCAGACTGAATAGCTACAGGATGTGCGAAATATTTCATTTCTTTGCCACAAACCTTGGTGCTCATCATACCCAAATGATCACATCTATATAGGTGGCCACTGATGACAGAATGTTAAAGTGTTTGTTATAGTTGGTTAGAGTAAATTCAGGTTAGGTTATTTCAACTCACCTTCTCATGGTGCCACTGATACATGAAAATCCAAAAACTGTTTGCTGAGGCGGCTTGGGCCCCACCGCGGCCTAAGAAGACCGTATTTTGCGCGGCCTAAGAAGAACGGTATTTTGCGCGGCCTAAGAAGAACGGTATTTTGCGCGACGGTTATCCGGCTACAACGCGTTTGTATTTTTCTACGCAGCAGCTGCTTACTGTGGGGCCCAAGCCACCTCAGCAAACAGTTTTTGGATTTCCATGTATCAGTGGCACCATGAGAAGGTGAGTTGAAATAACCTAACCTGAATTTACTCTAACCAACTATAACAAACACTTTAACATTCTGTCATCAGTGGCCACCTATATAGATGTGATCATTTGGGTATGATGAGCACCAAGGTTTGTGGCAAAGAAATGAAATATTTCGCACATCCTGTAGCTATTCAGTCTGGACCTAGGGTGTTCAGTCCTTTTCCTCCAGTTACGTGTATGTGTGTGGTGATGTATGGTAACTGTGTGTATGCATGGACATGTGAGTGTGTGTCTTTCTATGTGGTTGTGTGTCTATCCCGATAGGATTCTACTCGACTTTGAGATTTCACAATGACTGGCTACCTATGTGTTGATGTAATTAATTGATAATGTGATAAGTACTTAGGTGTATGGCAAAAACATGTCATAAATTGCACACACTCTAACTTCTGTCTGATGGTTTTTTTTGGTCAGTTATGTTTGTGTGTGAGACCTAGTATGATTATGGGAGTTATGATATTTGTCTGATAACCATGTGCCTACTGATACTCGTGGTACGTCGGACAAATATTACTGAACAGCAGAAAAGGCTTGTGGCGTGGGATAGAGGTGGTGCTGACCATGTGAACAGCTTTGTACATATCACCAACGATACTTGTTGGCAGAGAGGTCTGTAGTGTAAGTTAAATGATATGATTTTGATGTGAGGAGTTTGTTACTTGGAACACATGTTAATGATGATTTTTTTTTTTTTTGTCTGTCTTGAGCCATGGGGGTTCTGTCCCACTTTTTCTTTGCCATGATTGGGCTGGTTGTTGTGTTGAGCTCGCTGTAGGCATGGATATATGTGTCTGTGTGCGTCTTTCTCTGTGTCTGTATGTGTAAGTATGGTGATACTTTCCTTAAACTCATTTATCTGGACGTATGAATTGCTGTTCCTCCCATATGTTTGTGCTTGTGTGGAGACGTATGGGTTTGTGGGTGAGACCTAGTATGAATATGGATGTTATGATATCCGTCTGATAGACAAGTGTCTATTGTAACTCATGGTACCTGGGTCACATGTTACTAAATGACAGAAATGGTTGTGGTGTGGGAGAGATGTGGCTGTGATTTCAAACTTCACACATCCTGTAACTCTTCAGTTTGGATGTAGCATGTTCAGTCTCTTTCCTCCAGTTATGTGTGGTGATGAATGGAACTGTGTGAATGCATTGACATGTGTGTGTGTATGTGTGTCTTTCTATGATTTTTGGCCAGTCATGGGTGTTCTATACCACTTTTTCGTTGCCACGATTGGGCTAGTTGTTGAGTCGAGATCGCTGTAGGCATGGAAATGTACGTGTGTATGCGTCTCTATGTCTGTGTGTTTTTTTTTTTTTTTTTTTTTTTTTTTGCGTAAGTGTGGTGATACCTTCCTTTATCTCGTTTGTCTGGATGTATGATGTGCTGTTCCTGCACTTATGCTTGTGTGAGGTGACATATGGATTTGTGGGTGAGACCTAGTATGAATATGGGAGTTATGATATCTGTCTGATGACCAAGTGTCTACTGCTACTCGTGGTACATGGGGGGCACATGTTACTGAATGGCAGAAAAAGCTTAGACGTGGAATAGACGTGTTGGTGCAGATGTGAATAGTTTTGTGAAATAAATGAGATGATGTTGATGTGAAGAGTATGGTGCCTGGAACATATGTTACTGATGATTTTTTGGTCAGTTAAGAGCCATGGGGGTTCTACCCCACTTTTTCGTCGCCATGATTGGGGCTGGATGTTGTGTCTAGCTCGCTGAAGGCATGGAAATGTGAGTGTTTGTGCGTCTCTCTCTGTGTCTGTATGTGTAAATATGGTATTACCTTCTATAAACACGTCTGTCTGGACGAATGATTTTGCTGTCCCTCCACTTATGTTTGTTTGTGCTAGTGTATTGAGATGTATGGATTTGTGGGTGAGATCTGATAGTCAAGTGTCTATTGCAACTCATGGTACCTGCGTCACTTTTTTACTGAATGGTAGAAAGGGTTGCGGTGTGGGAGAGACGTGTTGACGGTAAATATAATCAACTGGGGTACGATGAACACTATTTATGGTATAAACACTTAGGTTTATGGTGAAAACATGACATCTTTTGCACACCTTCTATCTCGCCAGGCTGATGATATGTAAGGAGACTTCTGTTTTTCAGCCAGTCATGAGGCAAGAGAGTACTACACCACTTTTTTGTTTCCATGATTGGTACCGGTAGTTGTGTAGACTTGGACATGTGTATCTTCGTCTCTCTTTGTGCATGTAAGCGTAAGTAACTCGTCTGTCTGATGATTTTTGTAACGATAGTTCTGTCCAGTTAATCAGTTGTAACGACAATTCTGCCCCCCCCCCACTTCATCGTTTCCGTGATGCTTGCTGTTAGTTCTGTCGACCTCGCTGTATGCATGTACAAGTGTGTGCGTGTGTCATTCCTCTGTGGATTTGAGTCTAAAATATATGGTTATAGAATTATCAACGTGTGCTTCTAACCATTGTTTTAGGGCTTAGACAATCTACCATTTCGATGTGCTCTTTACAGTTTACTGCCGTTTGTGTTGGAATGTGAATTTTGATTCTCACTACATAAAAATCATTTAACAGAGAGGGGTGATGTACCAGAGAAGCGAAGGACTTGGGTACAAACCCACAGTCAGACCATTGCTTGTGTGGTGTAGTATGGATGTCATTGGAAGATAGGAAGAGTGTTGAGGGGCTGTAGGTGGCGTATAATGCTGTTAGAATGGATATTGGTGGAATAATTCTGAGTGGTGTATGGAGCCTAAGTTGACCATGACCACAATCTGGCACTAGACAACAAATCCTTACTTCTCAGTACTTTCAAATAAAATGTAATGTCGCTTGGTATGCAAGAATCGAGCATACAACCAAATCTACAGTGGAAGATCACCGCCTGGAAGGGCATAGAATTATATGGAAGAAAAAAATTATTGCAATATCGAAGTGCTTTTTAGAACGAAAAAATATGGAATCTAGAAATTTTCAAACACTCGAGGAACTTCAATAATCACGGCGGCTAAGATTTAAGTCAAATGTAAAAGTGTGCGCCCGCGGACAAAAGCAGTCTAACATCAACATCTCTGGAGCATCAAACGAGGTGGAGTAACCAGCCGTCAGCAGCTGATGCATCAGCGCGAAATAGCCCTGCGGAAGACCCGGGTTGTACGCCGAAAACGTTGGCAGTAGCAACACTGACGCAGCACTAATCCCAGAAAGGAATTTTAAAAAACCCTGAAATGTGCGATTTCCCTCATGCTGTAAGTTTTAAAATAATTATTCTGAATCTTCAATATCGATGTCATTTAGTTGGTACCACATTGAAAATAAAAGAAACTAACGATTCAAATTAAAATAGCAATTTTAATTATATTGTGGTATTATAAGCGAAATGTTAACATCACGTGCAATTCAAAAAGCTGTTTCTACTACATTAACTTTTTCATAGGCGTTTTAAACCGAATTGGTCTTGAGCGTTTCTCGTTGACAGCTTGCCCTTATATTTTAACGCATGATAAAACACGAGATTGTTCATTATTTCTTACGTGACGTCTTAAATTCATAACATGTTCACGTCCTCCGAATTTTTACTCCTTTTTAAACTGTTAGTTCTAAAATTAAGACTGGTCGCATGACCTATAAGACTAAATGCTAAACAATATTTCGATTGATTTAGAAACTTTGTATTGTGCGCAGAATTTGACATAACGTGGAGTTTCAAGACAAAGAACGACACACACACACTTTAAACGATATTGTACCACAGAAAAGTTTTAAAAACCAAACCCATTATAATGCTTTCTTTATAAATCTGAAGACGCCACGACTTCTTAGCGTTGATTGTGCTGATCACTTCAGGCTGAGTGCGTATCAGATTTTTTTACGTTGAATTGTCAAGAAATACCAATGCCAAGAACAGTGCCGTTAAAAACCTATGTCATTTTCGCCCTCAAACACTGCTCGGGAAGAGACAGAATTGTCCCCAAGTGAAACCGTTTTAAAAGCTCACTGTTAAATAATCCGGAAACTATTCACTGCCTGGAGCAGCACTTTCCTTTCTTCATGCATAAGCACGATTATATTGTGTAACTTTTTCGAGTAGACCACTTGAAATTTCTGTTTCGTTACAAGTCCGATAGTGAGCGGCTTGGTATAACTAACATTTATGACAGAAAACAGAAGCACTTCAGAGTCATTACAGCAGGTTGAACTAGGCAGCTAGCGAATATGACCGTTGTATATAGGCAACAGGTGGATGTGGTGGCACAGGGATACCATTTTGAAGTATTCAGTACCACCACGACTATTGACTTACTCACCACAGTATGATACATCACCGAAAGTCGCGCAATTTTTGTATGGCTACAAATTTCCCATGCAGCAGCGCCTATCCCCTGACCACCGTTTTGTGACGTCCCATTTGACGGTTGGCAGCTTCCTAATAATAAAAGATTAAGAGTTCGTGGCCGCGTGACATCTAACAGTTTGCAAAATTTAAACAAACTGGCTTACATATTTCTTGTCGCATCTCGTAAAGTTGGAGTGAGATGGTGCCCTGTAAACTATACATTTATGAACACGTTCTAGACTTCAGAATTACGTTTGGTGCAATGCTTTGGAAGGCACTTTTGCTGCAAATGGTACAAGCATTCTTAACCGTAATGAAATATTTGTGTTGAATGTAGTCAGAAGCCGAGGGTAATGTCAAATTAAGCCTGCTGGGAACTTCCCAAATTGAAACTGCATAGAAAGCGAGAGCGCGTAGAGACGACGCAAATTTAACGAAACAGCCCGCCACGCATACGACGAAGCCCCGACACATTGCCTCCGCGCGTTTTGTACTAAAATATTTTTCAATGGAGCTCACGTTACAAGCGTTCGTCCTCATTAGAATTTTTACTAGAAATTCTTTCACCGTTTGAAATAAATTGTTCACATCGCACGACAAGTTTTTCCCTTTCCTCGACTCCCTTACGTATAAAAACTTTTCACTTTGTACCTGAAACATTGCCTTTTTTTTATTGCTTTACGCCTCGTCGACGGCTAAGGTCATTAGAGGCGAGATGGGACTGGGGACAAGGAAACCATGGAAAACCCAAATCTGGATGCCCTGACGGGGATTCCAACCCGCGTCCTCCCGAATGCGAGGCGAGAACGTTAACCTTGAACCCACCACGCTCGGTGAAACATTGTTCTCATTTCTTCTCCCAGCATCAGTCCAGGTCACATCGATGTATACCTTACATATACCACGACTCTTTACCCACATTCCTGTCTTCCAAAGACAACTCAGCTCCTTTATTCATACACATTGTTTTGGTCTAAGTTTACAGCCGCAAACAAATCTAGCTGTTCTACTTTAACCCTCTAACTACTTTATCTGATACACATGATGAGTGTCCCACATAATGTAGCAAAGGCCTTACAAAGGTTCTGTAGTATGTGTAGAAAGCAAACATTTATTAAATACTCCATGTTGCGAAATTTGTAGTATAGTGTGAAATATGAAACAGGTATATGTGGTAAAATGTTAACAAAGCTAAAATATCACTAACGAAAAAATGTGGAAAATCTCATGCATACGAGATGTATAGTTAGGTTTTAATTGGTCCAATTACAACTATTAGCATAACCACAGATTCTCATGAGAGTTCGTCTGTCTGATGGTTTTTTTGGTCAGTTATGTTTGTGTGTGAGACCTAGTATGAGTATGGGAGTTATGATATTTGTCTGGCTGCAAACTGACGCCGGGTGGGGCTGCAGCTGGGAGGGAGCGATAATTCGGGTGTGGCGCAGCTGTGCGCATTCAATTACGAACCCGCATTCAATTAAACTCCCCAAGTTCCTCTGCTCCCCTCCGCTCCAAGGCGTGAGTCATAGCGGGATTAGCATTAATTAAAATCAATTAGGGCTCCCCCGCAAATCAATTAAAATCAATTAGCCTCAATTAAAATCAATTAAAATTAATTAAAATCAATTAGCCTCAATCAAAATCAATTAAAAATAATTAAAATCAATTAACATTAATTAAAATCAATTAGCAATAATTAAAATCAATTAACGTTAATTAAAATCATTTAAGGATCCCACGCAATTCAATTAAAATCAATTAGCGTTAATTAAAAACTGAGATCACTCCGCCCTTTAATCACTACTTGTGCTGCATTGCAATTACATTAAATAAAATAAAATAATGTGGTAATGTTACTGAATTTCGTACATTAAGGTTATGATATAAATTATAATCTAAAAAAATTTCAATATTCAGTATTTATTTATCGGTATTATCAGCAACTGAGGAAAACGATCCACAACTTCCAGATATATATGTACATACGGCATATATTATTCACCAATAGATATGTAAATAACAATTATATTTGAAAATTATACCAGGAAATTTATATAGCTTAGGCCAAAATCGAATCTGGTGAATAAGAAAGTAATAACAATATGCAATACAGTGTTTGTGAACTTACCCATGATGTATTCCTAACATTGAGGTAGGCATCAACAATACCGAGTTCCTCAAAGTTACCATAACCCGTGCCAGAGGCTCCTGGGCCACCTTGCAGCCATATCACAAGTGGTCTCGTCGTGTAGTCTTCGGTGGCCTGCGTGTAATACAGCCAGTAGAACATGTGAGCGCCTTCCCGAACATCAATGTAGCCCCAGTCCTGCTCTCCAGGTCCAACACCTTCGCGACCTGCATTCACAAATTTAACCTTTTCAAAGTTCAGAAATTACAAACTTGTAGCACAATGCTGGTTTCATACTTCCTTCTTATAAAGAATCTTAATTAATGCCATCAACTCTAATTTATGACACACGTTTTCCATTAATGTGATTTTTTCTTGCTTGTGCTTTCGGTTCAGTCTACCAGCAGGTTTTCAAAAGAACGGTCCGGTCTATAATGTAAGCAGAAGGGTAATGCGGACCATTGTTTACTCTGCTCTTGTTTTTTTCTTTCTTTGAACGTGAACTAAGTAAAATCCCAGTTTCGCATAGATGACTACAGAAAACCAGCACGCCGGGACCGAGAATTCAACTCCGATTATTTCCTTGCAGCGTCCGGTATAGCTTACTTGGTAACACGGACCAATAAGTTATTGGATTCAAGAGACTAACTGCTAGTAGTGTGATTGTATAATTGTGTACTGTTCGAACTAATGACATCTGATATAGAATTGTTCTTGATTCTTCCATCAAATTATTTTACTCTACGAATTGAGACTAGATCTAGAAATTTCTGGCTGTATTCGTCAATGCTAAATGTTTGTCAAAATCTTCAATATTACAATTGGACATATAAATATCACTGAATCTAGCATGGAGTGGATACAAAAATTTTTGGGAAACCGAAAAGTGTATTACCAGAAGGACCCGTGTCTTTCATATTTCATTCCCTAACTTTTTATTTATTTTATTTTATTTATAATTCTACGCTTAATAAAAACCCCTTGTATATAGAACAAGTCATGGTTAATATACATACAGGATGAGTAATAATCGCAGTAAAAAAACTATTATCTGTTATCAACCAAGAAATTTAAACATTTAAATTTTCAAACGAATTTTGTAAAACACATATCATATCAAGTTAATTTTTTGTACAAATTATTGAATGGAGTAGTGGGAGTGGCCAGAAACATAACATTTCACTTTTTCTGTAAATATGCTTTAATATCTATAAACTGTTTTATACTTTTTCGATGTTTATAAGACAGTGATACCGAAAGTGGTGGGTGGGCGGTGACGCACTGGTCTCGTTCCCTACAGGACGACAGCTTGAATCTCGATCATTCCAGGCGATGCCGGGATGGTTACTTCAAAATACCATGGACGAATTCCTTCTCATTCCTTTCCCTTCTGAAGGCATTCGACTGCTATGATCTCGGGAAACCATGAAAAATCGAAATTTGCATGGTTGTATCGGGAATCGACCCTGCGTATTAAATATTTACAGGTCATCCAACTGGCCGGCTTAGCGATAATGCCCTGCCGTCACTCATACCTATTGATTGTACTTTAAGCACACTATAGATTTTCGTTACGGTAATCGTCTGTAGTTTTATCAACGTAACAGATGCCATAAATTTGCAGTTAGGTTTTAACGAACAAAATACATGAGTATTATTTCTTAATTTATCACAAAAAAAGACTGATAAGTAAGGTATCGATTACTTCTAGCAGCTTCTTTTTGGAAATAAGGAAATACTAACTCACATGAGCTTGTGTCTTAACTAGGGACAGTGCTGACCGGGTTGACAAAAGTTGCAAGCAGTATTATTCGTACAGTAGTGTGTAATTCAGGAATGAACCAGTATAACACATTACATTTGTTGATACTTAAGACCTACCGAAGATGGAAACAAAATATTCTTTTTCGAAACAGGTTTTGGGTTCTTATTTATTTCTTCATAACGTACTTATTCCGTCGCGAAATTTGTCAAATATTACAGCGATTTTAAGCTTTCCATTCATAAATTTGGTGATTTTATAAAGCCACTGCCTT
Organism: Vandiemenella viatica; assembly: GCA_031002005.1. NCBI lineage: Eukaryota > Metazoa > Arthropoda > Insecta > Orthoptera > Morabidae > Vandiemenella > Vandiemenella viatica. The sequence continues at coordinate 172,512,388 of JARYHS010013630.1, read as the reverse complement.
TAATTTTTTGCTAGTGATTTTCTTCTATTTACAGCTCCTCATTTTCTTTTAATTATGCATTAAGGGATAAGTATCAGTGGTTCGTATTTTTCATTTTCTTTGCTGTTACTATTAATCAAGTATTCATGTTCATTCTCTTTAAAACTAAAGCATTAATAATAATCGTATATATTATTTCTGAAAGGTGTTTTTCTTTTGTCACAAGCCATTATCTCCCTTCATACCTAACAGAAATCTATAAATGAGGTATCATTTTAAAGATTAAGGTATCCGTTTAGGTCTCATTATGTTAAAAAAAAAATAATCTTTCCAAATTCGACCCTTAAAGCGCAAAAATGTTAGTATTTCTAAAATGCGTATAATTATTTTTTTTTTTCAATCATGAGCCATTTTTCTCCCTGGATACCTAAGTGAAATCGATAAATAAAGTGTCATTATAAAGATTATATTTCCACTTTGGTGGCATCATATATTAATAAAGGAATTTTTCGGAATTTGACCCTTTAAGGGCGAAACTATCACTGTTTCTACAGCGCGTTTTAGTGTCACAACCATGTATCTCTCTTGATATCTAACAGATATAGATAAACGAAGTATCATCTTAAAGATTAAAACCTCCCCTTTGGTCACATCATATTTTCGGAAAGGAATTTTTCGGAATTCTCCCTTAAAGGGCAAAATTATTATTATTTTCATAACGTATTTTCTTATCACCAACCATTTTTATCCCTTGATACCTAACCGAAATCGATAAATGAGGTATCATTTAAAAGATTAAGGTCTCCACTCAAGCGAAATTATAAATTAAGAACGAAATTATTCGGAATTTGACCCTTGAAGGATAAAAGCAATAACTGTAAAACTCGCGCGTATGAGACAGTTCAGAGCAAAGCCGCTAAATAGCAGCAGAAAATATCACTGCGTGACGAGGAAATGTTCGTAGATGGACTGATGTAGGCACTGTTTGTTGGCTGAGTGTACTTCCAACCGTATACTTGTGGCCAGCCCACGTACGTTGGCGCTACTCCGCCAATCTTTCAGAAAGCACTCTTCCTACCTTGTTATGTTTTGGAGACTTGATAATAATAATTTGGATCGTGGTAGGAAGTACTGGTGGACTGTTTGGCACTGGATAGAATTTCTCACAGAATCGTAAGTCAACAATAGTCGCCACCAGGGATTCGGGAAATTATTCAGGAATGCCAGTGCAAATGCTTGTCACTAGCAGGTTACTGCTAAAGAATGTTCGTTATAGTTCAGAAGGTCAATTTTAAACTGATTATTCCAAAACACAAATGCCCAGGCCAGTACCAGTCCTGCATTAGAGTGATAGTTCAGCCATCGTACTTCGACTTGAAGACGACACGTTAGCAATTAGAAGATCGGCACCCTAAATAGCACACTTTGTCTTTAACTGGCTACAGCACGAATCCGACAGTATCCGCTATTCAATTTCTGCTAGTAGTGACAGCGGGCTATGCCAACGACCCGGCGGAATGCGGCACACGATCCACACGCGAACCCACCACGAATGACGGACACGTCAAACCACCACCGCCACTTGTGAAAGACTAACTATAATATGGCTGCCCTGCTTGCTCTTAGCCTTGCAGCCAATCATAATTCTTTTAGATTACAAGATTTAACCAGCCAATCACGTGTTTCTTTGCTACTTTGTACACCAGAGGTTACTCCTTGGTGCAGCCTGTCCACTCCACTCTTTTTTTTCTATCTATTTAACTCTAAAGTTTACTCTTCTATTTCGCTAACGTTCCTTTTGCCGGCTTGGTCCCTGTACCAAAATAGTTCTCCTTTTATCCTATTACAAACCATCAATCTTACTATTAATTATATTCGCGAAATTTTGCACCGGTCATCAAGTCAACATTTTATAGGAATAAAGTTTTTTTTTATCGATATTCCAGGTAGCATACAGCAGCCTTAGTACGTACTTTCCTCTACTAGTTATGCACGCGACTTCGTCCATGTATTATTAGAAATTTGTGCAAACGCGAGCTGAGGTGGCTGATCTCCGCGCACTGCTTGCAGCTGTGTTAGCGAAAGTTACACAGCTGGAAGCTGCCGTTAAAGGTTGCAGCAGATGTAATATTGGGGAAACTGATGTAGCAATGCCTATAACAGATTCTCCCATATCGACCGTCGTACCTGGAACCCAGGCTGAAGAGTTGGAGGCCGCGCCTCGGTCGCCTGTTGGTGACTGGTGACGGGGGCAGTCGAGCAGGCTTAAAGGCCAAGACGCTGAACTTGTTCTACTGTCCAACCGGTATGATGTATTGTCGGAGGCTGACACAGTCCCACAATTGTCATCCTGCGAGTTGATGGCCTCCCAGCGCGCCAGGTCTGAGCAATCACAGAAGGGGATTTTGGTAGTTGGGAGCTCTAATGTTAGGCGGTTATTAGAGCCCCTTAGGGAAATGGCGGATTCCTCGGGGAAGAAATCCAATGTCCATTCAGTGTGTATTCCGGGTGGCCTGATCCGATATGTGGAACAGGCCATCCCGGATGCCATAGAAGGGACGGGTGTAGCCAACTACAGATTGTGGCTCATGTCGGCACCAATGATGTTTGTCGCCTTGGGTCGGAGGTTATCCTCTCTTCCTTCCGGCGGCTGGCTGAAAGGGTGAACTCTGTGGCCAGTGGCCGCAAGATATCGGCAGAGCTAACCATCTGTAGCATCGTAGAAAGAAATGATTGTGTACCTCTGGTTCAGAGCCGTATTGAGGGGCTGAACCACAGACTACGACGTTTCTGTGATGATATTGGCTGCAGATTCCTCGATCTTCGCCATAGGGTCGAGTCATGTAGTGTAGGGTTCCCCTTAATAGGTCAGGTGTGCACTACACACGTGAATCGGCTACACAGGTGGCAGGGGCCGTGTGGAATGCACTGGGTGGTTTTTTAGGTTCAGGGAGGAAGACCCGAATCACGAAATACAGTTACGGGCAACCCAATCAGATGTAACACCGGATTGTAGGAGGAGCGTAAAAGAATCTCGACAGTTAAAAGTTCTCGTAATTAACTGTAGAAGCGTTTGTAACAAACAACCGGAACTGGATAGCATTATTTGTAGCACAGAAGCGGATATCGTTATCGGCACAGAGAGTTGGCTAAAACCGGAAATAAGTTCCGCCAAAATTTTTAAAGATAGCATGAATGTTTTTCGTAAAGACAGATTACATTCTCATGGAGGTGGGGTATTTATAGCTGTGAGTAAATCTCTCCCATGTAATGAAATAGAAGTCGATACGATCTGTGAAATCATATGGATTAAACTCAAAGTTGCTGGGTCAAAACTCATCATAGGCGCCTTCCACCGTCCACCCGATTCCGACATAGCTATCGCCGAGGAGTTAAGAAATGATGTAAACAATATAGCTAGCCGTTTTCAGGATCATGCTATGATTCTAGGAGGCGACTTCAATCTGCCTTATATTGACTGGCGTAATTACGTTCACATTACAGGTAGCAGGGATAAGGCAGCTTCTGAAGTAATTCTCGAATTGTTCTCAAATAATCATCTCGAGCAACTAGTTAATGAACCTACGTGGTGTCATAACGGTAGCGAAAATATTTTAGATCTGCTGGTTACCAACAGGCCAGAATTATTCACCGAAATTTCAACGACCACAGGTATAAGCGATCACAAAGCGGTAATTGCAACTATCAGACTAATGACCAAGCAAAAAGGAGAAAACGGCGGATTGTATACAAATTCAGTAAGGCCTCTAAGGAGTGTTTTACAACCTACCTGAGGAATAATTACCATAACTTCAAGTCAACAAAGGACACCGTTGAAGAGACGTTGCATTGATTTATACGAATAGTCAGGGAAGGTGTGGATATACATATACCGAAGCGGATAATAAATGGGGAGGATGATCCTCCGTGGTACACATGCGAAGTCAAAAGATTACTCAAAAAACAAAGGAGGATACACGCACGCTCAAGAAGGAAGGGGTGTCGCTGTGATTTAGAAACCTTAGCTGAGTTAAGAGGACGTATAAAGAATGTAATGCGTGAGGCCTTCAACGATTTTCATTCCAACTCTCTCTCTAAGAGTCTCCTAGAAAACCCTAAGAAATTCTGGTCGTATGTACGAAAAGTCAATTGTACCAATAGCAATATACCAGCAATAATTCGTGAAAGTTCAGAGGTTAATGAAAGCCACGATAAAGCTAACGTACTAAATACTGTATTCAAAAATTCATTTACTGATGAAAATAAGGATAGTGTTCCCGTTTTCCCACGCCGTGTCGAGTTGGTGATGGAATCATTACGGATAGATACTGCAGGTATCATAAAGCAATTAGAGCTCCTGAATTGGGGGAAAGCACCGGGCCCAGATGGAATTCCAGTAAGAATATTTTCAGAATATGCGGCGGAAATCAGCCCATTTCTGTCTGATATATTCAGTAAATCATTAGAAGAGTGAGAAGTACCTTCAGACTGGAAAATCGCGCAAGTAACTCCGATTTTCAAGAAAGGTGATCGAAGTGATCCTGGAAACTATCGTCCAATATCTATAACATCTGATTGTAGCAGAGTTATGGAGCATATTATATGTTCGAACATTATGAAATTTCTAAACGATAATAATTTGCTTACAACAAATCAACACGGATTTCGGAAGAAAAGATCATGTGAAACACAGCTTGCCCTATTTACACACGACGTAATGAAAGTTATTGATGCAGGTTCACAAGTAGATGCCATTTTTTTAGATTTTCAGAAAGCCTTTTACTCTGTGCCACACAACCGCCTTTTAGCGACGCTACGAGCGTACGGTATATCGGATCAGCTTTGTGAATGGATAAACGATTTTCTAACTGGTCGGTCGCAGTATGTCGTTGTTGAAGGAGAAAGTTCTTCTAGTCTAGATGTTACATCGGGGGTACCTCAAGGAAGTGTAATAGGACCACTTCTTTTTTTAATTTTTACAAACGATCTCGGAGACAAAGTGAAAAGCCTTTTTAGATTGTTTGCTGATGATGCGGTTATTTATAGGGAAGTAAGGAATTTGGCTGATTGCTTAGAAATTCAGCGTGATCTGAATATTATTTTGACATGGTGCGCTGAGTGGCAACTTACGCTAAATTGTAAAAAGTGCAAGACAATGAGCATAACTAACAAAAAGAATCCAATTGCTCAGAAATACGAGTTAAACAATTCAGTTATTGATATGGTCGATTCTATGAAATATTTGGGAGTAACAGTACAAAGGAACATGAAATGGGACTTACACATCAATTCGTTGGTAGGTAGAGCTAATTCTAGGCTGCGATTCATAGGTCGAATATTGAAAAATTGTAATGAACAAACAAAGGAGGTAGCGTACAAATCTCTTGTGCGTCACATTTGGACTATTGTTGTGCCATTTGGGATCCGTTTCGTAAGGGGTTGATCGAAAGTATAGAGAAAGTACAGAGAAGATGCCGCTCGATTCGTGACCGCTTGCCACAGTCCTTATGAAAGCGTCACAGAACTGATTAGTAGACTAGGCTGGGAGTCTCTGGTAGATAGACGACGCACATTTCGTTTAAACTTATTGGTAAACATGCGTACTCCCACTTTCACTCACGAGTGTAGTGATATACTTCGTCCTCCAACCTATTTGAGCCGGAATGACAGGATAGATAAGATTAGAGAAATAAGGTGCCGCAATGATTCTTATATGAATTCTTTTTTCCGTCGTACCATTAGGGATTGGAATGCACAACAAAGAGATTAGCTTTGGTGCTGAGCACCCTCTGCCACCCACAATTTTGTGAATTGCAGAGTATATATGTAGATGTAGATGTAGATTAGAAATTTGTGCTGTTAATTCACAGATAAACTATCAATGATATGTTGTATGTCAGTGGATAAGATGAAGAATATACCTTTCTTTGTTTTCCTCATTTCCTTCTGTAGTCGTGCCATTTATTGCCATTCATTTAATTGGAAGAGTGAATTGAAGTCTGTTGTCTTTTGACATTTACTTCGACTAAACATAGGATAGTATAAATTATCACGTTTGGTTCGACTTCTCACTTGCGTGTTTTAATGTAATAATGCCAGTGGCCTTTTGTGTCGGTCAATATCCATAATATACACCGTGCGTGTTGACCACCGGGTTTCCGGTCTTCTGGGATTGCTAATATAAAGTTGCTGAAAGCTGCCTGAAGCGCTCTTGCAACAACGTAGTGTTTATGATTTTGTGCAAGACTGAACTCAGGAATTTGCTGGGTACGGGGAGGGTCCGCTTTAGCACCCTGTTCTGTATAAACTTAGAGACGGAACAGGTGTGCTTCTGTCGCGTAATCCCTAACGGGACGCACGTATTCTATGACAGACCTGACCAGCGAGAAGTAGATTCTAACACCAGTGGCAGGATTCAGGAGGTCTTTTGGGTTCAGCACAGGATACAGGGAGTACAGTTTAGCACTAGCACCTTCCTGATGTCTTCAATGTAGACTCTCCACGTTATTTGTCGGTCAAGGGTGACTCCAAAGTACTTGACTTCATCAGATCATGGAATCCTCACGTTGTATAGAAGAAGTTAGGTATTTGGTTTGATATGGTTACGATTATTGCATCTTTTCGAGATCGAGACGGCTGGGATTTTGGATAAGTTGATGTCGATTCTCCACCTATTCGCTCAGTTGCTCGGAAGATATTTTCCAGGTGTCGAGTAGTTATGGCTCTGCTTCTGCTCGTCATGCAATGTGCAGTGTCATTGGTGTAGGTGGCTGTAAGGATTCTAGGTGTGATAGGCACGTCTACAGTCAAAAGCAGGGTCCAGCACCGAAACCTATGGGACGCCAGTGAGGATTCTCTTCAGAGTAAGCGTGGCCTCAACAACTCTAACACAGAAGGTGTGCCCGGTGGGATAAGACGTCAGTAGATTCACAAGTTGGTCCGGGAAGCCTTGTTCATATAGTTTCATTCAGAAGAATACCAGAGTGTCACACGGAGTCAAAGGCTCTAGCAATGTGCTGTGTTTAGCCACATGTCCAAAATGGTGGTAATTAAAATGCTGAGAGGGGCCAGCAGTTGGCCTCAGTTTTTATGCTTGGACCTTATGGTGGCAGATACATTCCACAAAAAAGTCACAGCAATCAGCGAGAACGGCAAGGAAGAGAGGCATGGCCGCATTGCTTCCAAGGCGGCGAAGTTGAACAACGTCGTAGCCCATCTCTTTTAACTCTTGTGTTATCTCATCAGAAGCCATGGATACAACGAAATACTACCTTCAGAGAGGCACTGCCCCAATCGGGAAGGTGTAATATGGGATTTTGCTAGATTGGTGCATCCTAGTAGTTGCAATGAAGTCCTCAACTGTGGTGCAGGTGAATTTTATCTTGTCTCCACCAGCTAACTTACCTGAAACTGAACTCTTTACAATATCACCCACCTTGTTGTGAAGAGTTTTGTAAACTGCACAAATACAAATAGTGGGATGTGCGTGCTTCTCGGTGGCTACGGTTGATTTCCCTGTGGTGGCTGGAAAAGGTTACTCGTTTCCATCGTTTCCAGGTCGAGCGTACGACAAGCCCTCCTCGTCTGGTTGCTGGCGTTGCTGCGCAGTGCGGTTTTCCTCGTCGCATGCGGAAGGAGTCCCCTTCTTCTTCTTAGTTTGGGACTTTGTGGAAAGCTGTCTGGTGCTGAAACACCTCTAGAGCGTTGTTCACTTCTGGGGTGTTTAGGACCTGCTGCAGCAAGCGAAACATAGATCGCTTCGCTGCGCGAAGTTCGTCATGCACTTGAGCTCGCTGAGTTGTCACGGTTTCACAATTGACCGAAGATGTGTCCACGTATCTTTAAAAGTGGCCATGGGTTCGCCTCAGTTCCCAGTGGTCACCAACGTGCTTATGGAATATTTTGAGGACACCGCTCTGGAGAGTGCAGAATTTCGACCAACTTCATTTTACAGATACGTGGATGATACGTTTGTGATATGGCCGCACGGAAGAGAGAAACTGGACGAATTCCTTGAGCATTTGAATGGAATTAATGATAATATCAGATTTACGATGGAGCTGGAACGGGACGGTAGCCTGCCTTTCCTGGATATTTTAATTACGAGGAATCCAAATGGCACTCTGGGGCATCGTGTTTACAGAAAGCCCACTCATACCAACTTATATCATGGGGCGCAGAGCTACCACCAGCCTGCTCAGTGCAGTTCGGTGTTGTCGTCCTTGTTACGTTGTGCCAGAGCCATCTGTGATGTGGACTGTCCTCCGGCTGAACTGGGCCATTTACGACTCACATTCCGTATGAACGGATACATCGAGGTAGAAATTAACAGAGCTTTTCGCAGGAAAGTGAAGAAGAGAACGGAGAAACAGCAATGAGACCGGTATGCATTCTTACCATATGCCGTGGCAGTTTCAGCCAAGATTGCCAGAATGTTAAACAACGTCGGGATTAAAACTTTCTTCCGCCCACCTAAGAAGATAAGGGACCTGTTACGCAAGGTTAAGGATGGGTTGGGCCTTAGGCATCTTGGATATACTCGATTCCCTGTGAACGTGGGCAACGATATATCGGGCAGACCATACGGTCTGTATTTCAGCGTTGTTAGGACATGCAAGATGTGTACGGTTGCGACAGGTCACTAAGTCGGCCGTGGCCTTGCAAAGTATCGAAGAAGGGCATACCTTCGACCTCGAGGCGACAAAAATATTTTCTTTCGCCAAGGGCTTTTGGGACAGTGTGATAAAGGAATCCGTTGAGATTCGCCTGGCGGATGGAATTGTGAAAAGGGATTCAGGATACCACCCTAGCATGACATAGAATCCAAAGATAAATCATCTTAGGAGTCAGAGATCAAGGCTGCAAGATTATCGCCGCCAGCCGCAAACCCTCCGCCGTGCGTACCCCTACCACGCCTCCGGCCCCACTACCCGGCCGCCCCACCAGGCGTTCCCTGCCCCACCACCTGTGCATTGATTGGCCCCGATGCGCGTGACTGACGTCACCTGGCAAACGAAGGCCTTTTAAGCTTGGAAGCTTCCAAGAATCCGACACTTCACCGGAAGATGGAGCCTAAGGCAGGCTTCGAAACGTCGCCCTACATTGACGCGCTACCTCGGTGGAAAACCCTAGAAGATTTTACGCAACTGACTCATCAAGAAAGCTTACATAGTTCAGCACAATATTTATTCCTCCAGCCATGGAACCGGATAAAAGGAAACTAATTTGTGACAACACATTGAAACTATCAATAATTGGTAATATTTTATGGTTAGGTATGATACAGGAGGGCACAACAGTATTGTTACAAAGCTTCTCTGAAAGTAATATTTGAAATAGCCGTGACAGGCACGTGTACGAACAGATTTATTTATTTTTATATATAAACTGTGATACAAAGACCCTAATTCAGTCGCAAAGTCAATCTGTTATAGTTTATATACGATTTAAGTACACTGACACGGCGCATATATTAGTATTGTGACCATCTGTTGACAAGTAACTTGAACTATTTCCATATGTATAAAAGTTAGAGAACTATATATATCTACACAAGGGGCCAAACAAGCAGTAAGTATTTCCTTGCTGCATAGAATTTATGATGATTATCTGTGGAAACTCTTGATGTATTACATTCCATTAAAATCCATACACTGTTTTCCGGTACGTAAATTTTTGGACGATGTGTTAGGCAACTATCTAACTTGCCGATACAGAAAGAATCTTATTTGTTAACCCATTACATAAGGTTCCACTATGTGTAGTTTTTTGAAAGCAGTTTGAAAGTTTTTGCTTGATATGTTCAAACAAAATTTAAACTTTTGGCCTGTGTATCATGAGAAACTTTGTAACTTATTGGGATAAAAAGTATCTTTCATGTTAAATGAAGCAATATTCTTTTACTATCTTTAGTTCAACTGAAATCTGTTCATTGCTTTTTGAGGAATGCCCGAGCAAGCAGAAAAAATTCATAAATTTACAGTTTTCGCCCTTGTGTGATCGAAAATTGAATTATCAAGCTGGATATAAAGTATTTTGTATGTTAAGCTATAACTTAAACTGTCACTAGGCACAGTTTCGTTAAAATCTGTCCATTAGGTAGCGTCCATAGCACCATTTTTGTCTTCTCTGAACCCCTCCCCATCCCCCCCGCCCCCTCCACGTGGCACGCAGCTTTTTTTCCCTATTGTTTTCAGAAGGTATTTTGTACTGGTTTTTCTTGTCAGACTATCGTAAGTTACAAACTAAGATAATTAAATGACGGAAATAAACATTCACTACTTGTTGTGAGATGTGTACCTTATTTTAACTGTGACAAATAATATGAACGAAAAGTTACGCGTCTTGGCTTTGAACTTCCCTCCCCCCCCCCCCCACACACACACATAGCCCATGGTAGCTTTCTACTCCCCCCCGCCCTTCCCAGACCGATGCACGTAGTGTATGGACGTTCCCTTAGTAATGCACGATGGCCAAACAAGCAAGCGAAAATATCAAATTTGCTTGTTTGGGCATTTTGTGATTGGATTTTTTTTTTTTTAACTGTTTAACGTCTCTTAACAGCGAGGTTTGTGATTGGAAAATGTGTTACTGATCTGGATAAAAAGTATCCTATATGTTAGCCCATGACGTAAGCTACCGCTATGTGCAGTATTTTTCCTTTAATTTTTGCGTGATGCGCTGAGCTAACAGACAGACACTCAGAGAGAAATACATCCGTGTCATCAATACAGACAAAACTTTTCTACGATTTTACTATATAGTATAAATAAATAGATCTGATTGGAATTCATGACTTTACAATCGTCTCTCATGCCAGGAACTTCATATCAAAAATATGTGTTCATCTAACAACCTTCCATTTTGTTTCATATGAATTTAATGTTAGTCCAAAGTATTTAATGTTTGCATGGTAATACTAAAAATGTTTTCTTACTTCTCTTGACTGATGTTTATAAGTATGGAATTGCATGAGTAACTGATATAAATTGAAGCTATATTTTCTTAAATCTGACAATGAGTGTTAATATCGAAGTCTACTCTGAATATAAATATTAGGATAAGCTGAAACTAAGTGGTGACAAAATCAATCGTTGTTTCATACCGCATTTCATTTCGTTTGCAGTCTACGATCTAATCCTCTAATCTGAATTTGTCTTTTGTGTGCATAAAAGTTAGCAGCTAATATAAGATAATAACCATCTTGCTGAATGAAAGAAGTTTGAATATTATACACATCTGTGTAGTTTTCAATGATTTTATTAATTTTTCATGTTTCACTCCATAAATACTTTCCCAAAATTATTGCGTTATGTTTTACATCTGTCCAAACAGTTGTCTTATGACTTGGATATAATATAAGTTTTCTCAGTAGTTCAAAAACCATTAATAAAGTCAAAATCCATTTGAGATACATATAATTCTTTCTATTATATTTGACTAATAATAATTTCTAAAGCTTGAGTCAACAAGCTAAAATTATTAATAGATTTATTTTCTGTGCACAGTACTGATAAAATTGGCTTGATGTAGCTGAAAGCGTATGTTCAGAGCTGAATATAAAATGTCTTGATATAGAGAAGAGTCACAATGACGATGGCGCACTCATGGATTTATATAATTAAAATGTCTTAAAAAAAATCTTAAACTTAATCACCTATTGTAAGAGATTAACTTTCAGCACTGTATTAATTTTTTTAAATATATTTTTTCATAAATGCCTACTTTATGAAATTGACAATGCGACACGTAAAACATGGCTTATACACAAACATTTTCTAGCTCAATCAAGTAATTTTGAATATTATCTTCTCACATGAAGTAAGGCGGTCAATTTTTTAAATTTCTCACAAGCTGACAAGCTTGGTCGGTACTATGTTGTTATTCTTAATGTAATAATTAGGATGTCTTACAAATGAAATTTCAGTATAAGCCAATGTTGATTTTGCGACCAGTACATATCAGGGTTATTACACAACATAAAATGTACTTACTGATTTGTCACATCCACAAAATCAATCAATGTGAATACGTTTTAATAGGGGACTTAGATTAACGAAGTTGTAACAAAGAACAGCGAATCTTTTTTGTTAATTTTGATATTGCCAAGCTGAAATGCTGCAGATTTCACTTCAACACAGTATTTGGAAACTCCATTCGTTCAACGCACGTACATAGTAGTAATCCATGTTAACATGAACTATTGTTTGATGTGGACTATAACGAGATATTATTTTTTCTTAAACCTTCAGGTACATGCGTGTATGTAGTTCTAAAAAATCAAATAAATAAAAATCCGAGAAAAGGTGTTTGAGGTTTAAAATCTAACTTATGGAAATTCCTTCCAAAGTTTAACTGTTTGCACGCATTCGACCCAACCATTCTTAAAGTCTTTCTTCCTTGGTAGCTCTGAATCCGATATTAATTTTGGTCTCGCATCGTCTAATATATCTCCGAGATTTTGTACCACAAATGCATTAGTAGCAAAAAGAATCAGATTTTTGCTACAATACAGAGAAATTTGGAGCTCGTTATAGATGTTGAGAATAACTTTGGGCCGAGGAGTAATTCCTTAAGCACAATGTAATTTTCTCCGTTCTGGAAACTGAAACCTCGTCTGTATAAACATATTTTTTTAACTTTCTAAGTGTTTGAACCTTATTTATCAATGTTTGTATTATTCATCTCAAGACATTAATGAGGCCTCACCATTTTTTTATCATTAATTGATACATCTTTAACGGAACAAACCTGATACGGCAGCCGCGAGAAAGAGCAGACAGCACAGCACGATCGGTGACATGGTTACCACTACTCAAGCGGAGGTCATCATATCTTAATTTATACACACCAAAGTGAGAAGATATAAAGTCGTTAGCACTCGAAAGATAAAGAGTAATTATTTTCAGAGAGGCAACCCGTATCTCACCAGTAGCACCTGCCACTCAAGAAAAGTAGCTACTGTTCAGTCACGTATTGCACAACGTCCACAAGTAGTTTGATTCTTTGCTTCGGAAAAAACAAGATTTTTCCAATTTGGTTACTTTGCCCTGTCGACAGATTTGTCACTGGATATAAGAAAGAACTGCCAGCAAAGATACGAAGGAAAATCAGCGAAATTCCATTTGCTTTAATCATAATAAGCCGAAATCTGGATATCACGAACGGAATTCAAACCAGGTTCCTTGTTAAACCCCACATTATCCTTCTCCTATCATAAATGTATTCTCTCAGAAGTTAAGTTGTTTATGCTCTAGGATTATGAACGGCCACAGGGACAGGATATCTAGCTGGGTAGGTCAACACGAAATAAATATAAATACCAAAAATAGTTTGCTTTTAAAGAAGGCATATACGAGGGTTGGAACTTAAATAGTGGCAACTATTTATTCACAATTGATACAAAAGCGTTACATGTTTGCACCTGTTACTGCACTCCAAAGTAGTCACCAGCATTGTGTAGAACGAGTTGCCAGCGATGTGGAAGGCGTAGTATACCGTTAGCAAAGCTTGTTCTGTTGATGGTGCGAATGGAGCGGTCTGCTGCCTGTCGAATCTCTGTAACAGTTCTGAAGCGAATGCCACAAAGTAGTTCCTTCTTCTTCGGAATCAAATCAAAGTCACAAGGACTTAAATCCGGGGAATATGGTGGATGATACAGTACTTCCCAGTCCCATCGACCGAACAGAGCAGCCACAGCTTGCGTTGTATGCATCCGCGCATTGTCGCGGTAAATGATGGTTGGGTTGCGCATAAAGTGTTGCCGCTTCTTTCGCAAAGCTGGTCGCAGGTGATGTTCCAAAAACGAACAGTAATACTGTGCAATGACGGTCTGCCGTGGAGGAACGTAAAGCATTACGATAACACCATCACAGTCGTACACGAGAGTCACCATAACTTTCACCATACTGGAGCTCCGACGCACTTTCGACTTTCGCGGCGACCCATAATGAAGAAATTTGTTGAATTGGCGTTTCAGCTTTGGCTCGTACGATGTGGCCAATGTCTCATCCAGTGTTACGATACGTTGTAAGAAAGCCTCTTCGCGCTCATAACGCTCCAAGTGCGTCTGAGCAGCATCGTAACGCATCCATTTCTGCATTTCCGTCAACTCATGCGGAACCCATCGTGATTCAATTTTTCGCATGCACAGGCGTTCCTTCAGGATGCGAAGCACAATCGTATGCGATAATCCGGTTTCGTAGGCATGCTCACGAATCGTCTGGTGTCGATCACTGTCCACTAACGCGGCAACAGTATGCACTTCTTCAGACACGCTAGGACGACCAGATCGATGCATATCTGCCACAGTTTGCAGACCTTCGATTCCCCGCATGCCTCTTGAAGACCTTGATGACACTGTCGTGCTGTACGACCTCTGGAACATTCAATCTTGATCCAACTCCGTTGTTCCTGCATCGAAAACATAGTGACACCCTTACGATAGACCGCTCGCTCACAAGTGACTGCGTTTCCCTCGATTGTGCGCACGCCGGGGACGTGGGACGGGCGAGTCCATTTACTCAGAGGTAAGGTAGGTATGTCAACAATGTGTACAATCAGTATTGCACAGTGTCTCCACAGCAGTGCTGCCACTATTTAAGTTCCAACCCTCGTAAAATAACAAATGTTTTGTACGATTTTAAGCTGGATGTGGAATTGCTTGTCGAAGGTATAAAGTGTACAATATCTCCGAATAATATTTGATGAAAAGTTCAGTTGAGAATGACCTACTGGGCACATGAAAAAAATTTGGACACAAAAGCTTGGTCAGTTGATTGGCTGAATCTACATCTACATATATAATCTGCAATTCAGAGGGTGCTCTCTTTGTTGTGCATTCCAATCCCTAATGGTACGAGTGAAAAAAGAATTAATATAAGAATCAGTGCGGCACCTTATTTCTCTAATTTTATCTTTCCTGTCATTCCGAATCAAATAGGTTGGTGGAAGAAGTATTTCACTACACTTGAAAGTGAAAGTGGGAGTACGTATGTTTACCAATAAGTTTAAACGAAACGTGTGTCGTCTATCTACCAGAGACTTCCAGCCTAGTCTACTAATCAGTTCTGTAACGCTTTCATAAGGACTGTAGCAAGCGGTCACGAATCGAGCGGCTCTTCTCTGTACTGTATCTATACTTTCGATCAACCCCTTACGAAATGGCACAACAATAATCCAAATGTGGACGCACAAGAGATTTGTACGCCATCTCATTTGTTTGTTCATTACAATTTTTCAAGATTCGACCTATGAATCGCAGACTAGAATTTGCTCTATCTACTAACGAATTAATCTGTAATTCCCATTTCATGTTCCTTTGTACTGTTACTCCCAAATATTTCATAGAATCGACCATATCAATAACTGTATTGTTTAACTCGTATTTCTGAACAATTGGATTCTTTTTGTTAGTTATGCTCATTGTCTTGCACTTTTTACAATTTAGAGTAAGTTGCTACTCAGCTCACCAAGCCAAAATAACATCCAGATCACGCTGAATTTCTAAGCAATTGGTCAAATTTCTTACTTCCCTATAAATAACCGCATCATCGGCAAACAATCTAAAAAGGCTTTTCACTTTGTCTCCGAGATCGTTTATAAAAATTAAAAAAAGGAAGTGGTCCCATTACACTTCCTTGAGGTACACCCGATGTAACATCTAGACTAGAAGAACTTTCTCCTTCAACGACGACAAACTGCGACGGACCAGTTAGAAAATCCTTTATCCATTCACAAAGCTGATCCGATATACCGTACGCTCGTAGCTTCGCTAAAGGGCGGTTGTGTGGCACAGAGTCAAAGGCTTTCTGAAAATCTAAAAAAAAATGGCATCTACTTGTGGACCTGCATCAATAACTTTCATTACGTCGTGTGTAAATAGGGCCAGCTGTGTTTCACATGATCTTTTCTTCCGAAATCCGTGTTGATTTGTTGTAAGCAAATTATTATCGTCTAGAAATTTCATAATGTTCGAACATATAATATGCTCCATAATTCTGCTACAAACAGATGTTATAGATATTCGACGATAGTTACCAGGATCACTTCGATCACCTTCCTTGAAAATCGGAGTTACTTGCGCGATTTTCCAGTCTGAAGGTACTTCTCGCTCTTCTAATGATTTACTGAATATATCAGACAGAAATGGGCCGATTTCCGCCGCATATTCTGAAAATATTCTTACTGGAATTCCATCTGGGCCCGGTGCTTTCCAACACTTCAGGAGCTCTAATTGCTTTATGATACCTGCAGAATCTATCCGTAATGATTCCATCACCAACTCGACACGGCGTGGGAAAACGGGAACACTATCCTTATTTTCATCAGTAAATGAATTTTTGAATACAGTATTTAGTACGTTAGCTTTATCGCGGCTTTCATTAACCTCTGAACTTTCACGAATTATTGCTCGTATTTTGCTATTGGTACAATTAACTTTTCGTACATACGAACAAAATTTCTTTGGGGTTTCTGTGAGACTCTTAGAGAGAGTTGGAATGAAAATTGTTGAAGGCCTCGCGCATTACATTCTTAACACGTTCTCTTAAATCAGCTAAGGTTCTTAAATCGCTGCGACACCCCTTCCTTCTTGAGCGTGCGTGTATTTTCCTTTGTTTTTTGAGTAATCTTTTGACTTCGCAAGTGTACCATGGTGGATCATTCTCCCCCTTTATTGTCCGCTTCGGTATATGTATTTCCATACCTTCCCTGACTATATGTATAAATCGATGCCACATTTCTTCAACGGTGTCCTTTGTTGACTTGAAATTATGGTAATTATTCCTCATGTAGGTTCTAAAACATTCCTTTGAGGCCTTACTGAATCTGTATACAATCCGCCCTTTTATCCTTTTTGCTTGGTCATTAATTTGTTAGTCGCAATTACCGATTTGTGATCACTTATTCCTGTGGTCGTTGAAATGTCGGTGAATAATTCTTACCTGTTGGTAACCAGCAAATCTAAAATGTTTTCGCTATCGTTATGACACCGCGTAGGTTCATTAACTAGCTGCTCCAGATGATTATCTGACAACAGATCGAGAATTACTTCAGAAGCTGCCTTATCCCTGCTACCTGTGATGTGAACGTAATTACGCCAGTCAATATAAGGCAGATTGAAGTCGCCTCCTAGAATCATAGCATGATCCTGAAAACGGCTAGCTATATTGTTTACATTATTTTTTAACTCCTCGGCGATAGCTATGTCGGAATCGGGTGGACGGTGGAAGGCGCCTATGATGAGTTTTGACCCAGCAACTTTGAGTTTAATCCATATGATTTCACAGATCGTATCGACTTCTATTTCATTACATGGGAGAGATTTACTCACCGCTGTAAATACCCCACCTCCATGAGAATGTAATCTGTCTTTACGAAAAACGTTCATGCTATCTTTAAAAGTTTCGGCGGAACTTATTTCTGGTTTTAGACAACTTTCTGTACCGATAACGATATCCGCTTCTGTGCCACAAATAATGCTTTCAAGTTCCGGTTGTTTGTTTCAAACGCTTCTATAGTTAATTATGAGAACTTTTAACTGTCGAGATTCTTTTAGGTTCCTCCTACAATCCGGTGTTACACCTGATTGGGTTGCCCGTAACTGTATTTCGTGTTTCGGGTCTTCCTCCCTCAGCCTCAAAAACCACCCAGTGCATTCCACACGGCCCCTGCCACCTGTGTAGCCGATTCACGTGTGTAGTACACATGACCTATTAAGGGGACCCCTACATGACTCGACCCTATGGCGAAGATGGAGGAATCTGCAGCCAATATCATCACAGAGACGTCGTAGTCTGTGGTTCAGCCCCTCAATACGGTTCTGAACCAGAGGTCCACAATCAATTCTTTCTACGATGCTAAAGATGGTTAGCTCTGCCGATATCTTGCGGCCACTGGCCACAGATTTCATACTTTCAGCCAGCCGCTGGAAAGAAGAGAGGATAACCTCTGACTCAAGGCGACAAGCATCATTGGTGCCGAAATGAGCCACAATCTGTAGTTGGCTACACCCCGTCCTTTCTATGGCATCCGGGATGGCCTGTTCCACATCTCGGATCATGCCACCCGGAATACACACTGAATGGACGTTGGATTTCTTCCCCTAGTAATCCGCCATTTCCCTAAGGGGCTCTAATAACCGCCTAACATTAGAGCTCCAAACTACCAGAATGCCCTTCTGTGTTTGCTCAGACCTGGCGGGCTGGGGGGCCGTCAACTCGCAGGATGACAATTGTGGGACTGACTCTGCCTCCAACAATACATCAAACTGATTGGACAGACGAACAAGTTCAGCGTCTTGGCCTTTAAGCCTGTTCGACTGCCCCCGTGTGCGGCTTCGAAGTCTAGAGGCCATACGGCAGCAACCGACAGGCAACCGCGCCACAGCATCCTACACTTCGGCCTGGGTTGTAGGTGCGACGATCGATATGGGATAATCTGTGATAGGTGTGGCTACATCAGTTTCCCCAATATCACATCTGCAGCAGCTTTTCACGGCAGGTGCCAGCTGTTCATTTCGCTAACACTGCTGCAAGCCGTGCGCACAGATCAGCCACCTCAGCTCGCTTCTGCACTCAGCAACCACAGTCCCTAGACATACTGCTTTTGAAAAACGCGAAAAAGAAAAAAAAAAAGATCAGAAACTTCAAATTACCTGTACTTCTTACAAAATATAAACACTCGGAGATTTCGCTAACCTAATCTACACACCACTACAGATAAAACATAACAAGAAAATACGCTACTACACTCGGCTACTGTTCAAACGCTACTAACGACCACTGTCTACAAAATGTAAACACTCATAGGTTCCACTAATCAAATCCACTACAGATAAAATATAACAACAAAATACGCTACTGCACTTTCGAACTGTTCAAACGCTACTAACGAGCACTGTCTAAAAAATGGGTCTACAAAATTCGGTAGGGTTTTAGCAAACCCACAGTATTAGAATTATATACACTATTTGGAAGGGGGGAGGTACAAATGTGGAAATTACCGCAGCGACGGATATGTAAAGGAGTTGGATTGGTAATAATTAGAAGATAGGAGACGGCTGAAAAAGAGTACTAGGAGTGTATAACGCATATATTTCCTGTATGAATATTGGCAGAAGAATTAGAATAGCACGGGGTAAGGAAGAGACGGCGATGAGCACAAACTAGGCTCTTGATTTCAGTAATGAGGGAGCGGGAAGTTATTCTGCGTATGGACGGGAGTCTGGGGCTGGCATAAATTGCAAGGGGAGTGGCTGAACAATTTAACAGAAACGCGAAATATATATATTTGAGACAAAAGTTCGTGAAATGCGAAGGTAGGTGAGTAAGGACATTACCGCCGAGTGCGTGCTCCATTTCAAATAAATTATATTGATGTTTCATTCAAAGAGATTCTTGTAACATTCGCAAAGAGCGTCACATATTCACTACCATCTGATGTAAGTCTAAACCAGCAACAGAAGATTTTTAGGGAATTTACTGTTTCATTCATTCCTTCCAAAATGTTGTTCATAAAAGCAGTAACTGTAGACGCTGCCGTAATATCTAATGCAAAACTAAGAAGTACTTTACTGACTGATTCATGTGTTTTCAGAAAGCCAATGTTAACCTGTTTTTGAAAATTATTTTACTAAATTTTTTATTTACATGACAGTAGAGGTTGCAGAGGTAATAGTGGAATGAACGTGCCGCAAAATTAGACATGCTTCCTCGTGGTGCAAACTAGCCCATATGGCACAGCCACGGCAGAGTAGTCTCTATCCAATCAATTAAAGCACAATAGTGAGTAACAGCGACTGCAGGGACGAAAAATATTGGTGAAACACTTCAAATCCTGCAACTTATTTTAATAGGACTAAGCAGATTCAAAAGTGACTACTTATTAATAGTGATTATGATAATAAGATAAATGTTCTCCTGCGAGGAATTGTAATGTTTGATGCCCCGTAAAAAGAAGTTGCAATGAAACAGTTACAAGTCCTATTACGAACATTAAAATAAATGGCCAGAAAACGCACAGAGTAAAAAACACATTGTTCTTATCACTAATCAAAAAGTCAGTAGCAAATGCTGTTAAAACACTATTTAATGAGCTCTCGTGACGCTAAAGAAATTCTCTGATTACAGACAAGCAATGCGGGCGCCAGAATTAAGTACATTTACAAGATCAATTTATCAAACACATGAATAAAAAATGAGGATATGGGTTAGGATTTTAGGTACTGAGATTCTTCACTAAAGTCTTAGTGTCTTTGACTTAAGAAAATAACACGGTATGACTAATGCCCGATGTAAGGCATTAGCCGCATCCAAATGTCAGAGAAACATGACTGGCTCTCGAAGATCAGTGCTGTGGTTAACATTTTAGCATTGCACAGAGTCCAACTGCTATTTGTCAACGTGGATCTCCCGAGGCCGGTAACAGGCGGACACACATGATTGTAGTCAGGGCCGGCGCTAGGATTCTCGGGGCCCGGGTAAGAGATCTTAGCCCCCCCCCCCCCCCCCGCTCCGAAAATACTTTTCACTTTTGTATTTTTGGATAAATTCAGAACATTTTAGTACAAAAATGTTCAAAATTATTGGTGCAGATTATCAAATTTGTGTTATTTAGGCACCCAGGCCAGCGGGGCCCCCCTTTGGTGGCCCGGGTCCCGGGTACTTTTGCCCCGCTTAACCCCCCCTAACGCCGGCCCTGATTGTAGTAACATTAACGGGCGTTGTGAAGTGGTGAGCGACATTGATGCACTGTGGGATGAGTTGTACGAGTGTCGACCCCAGTGCTGGTTGCAGCCACAGCGTGTGTCCCGGTCGAGTGCCGCAGAAGGAAGTCCCGTAGCATGAACAGCAGAAACAGTTGTCTGATCCCCATGTATCAAGAAACCTTCACTCAATTGATATTTATTACTGATATGTGACGTAATTCACCCAGTTCAAACACTCGAGCTTGCGAGGCTCTCGGCTGAGATTATGAAGCTGGCGGAAGTCTTTTTACCCGTTGACACTTCTCTCGCCGTCCCCATTTTAAGTTGTAATGAACATACATCACGCTCATGTGAATAAATATACAATTATTAATGTATTTTAATTAAATATATGTTTATGTAAATAATTATAATAACAGTATTACTTTTGAGCATCCTTGGTAGGAAAGTGATGTGGGCCATAGAGCAAGGTAACTGAAATGGTTGAAGAAATGGACGGTCCAGATTGATGCGATGATGTGTTTTTGGAAAGCAGCATTGGAGCTGTAAATGAATATCCATGAATGTATATGGGCGATGGTTATGAGAATTATAATTGTATCAAGAAATAAGAAAGTGTAGTACATCTTCAACCATGTATGAAGTTGGGAATGCAAGTAAGAAGGATTCGGCTTCTGCTTCTGCTTGGGGTAGTTAGTAGCAATATTGTTATTGCTCCAAAATTCACTGAGATTGTATTTATAAACAAAGCTTTAGTTTCAATATCTACACAAGTTTCAATCAGTTCATCTTCTAAGCCAGGGTTACTACCTTCATTATCTATTATTGCATCAAATGAAGTTACAAACCACTCGGCAACTTGCACATACACCAAGTATTTAAAAGGTGCTTTAAACTGTTCTCTTAATTTATCAAGATGTTCAATACATATCTCCAAATCACGGTTATTTTATTACTCGCAAGAGTGAAAAATATTAGGCCTATAGTCGTGTCGTTCCAGTTATGATTTAAGTAGCTCCATTTTTACTTGAAAGGCCAATATGATTGTTCGAGCTTGAAAAATTATAACGTTTTACCCTTGCAAACGCTTCTGTACTCCACTACAATTTCGAAACCGAGCGGGGCGGTGTAACGGTTAGCGTTCTCGCCTCGCATTCGGGAGGACGGCGCGGCGGTTCGAATCCCCGTCCGGGCATCCAGATTTGGGTTTTCCATGGTTTCCCCAAATCACTCCAGGCAAATGCCGGGATGCTTCCTTCAAAAGGCCATGGCCGAATTCCTTCCCATTCCTTGCCCCCATCCTTGCCCCCCATCCTTTCCCGTCTCTAAAAGACCTCGATGTTAAAAAGAGACGTAAAGCAGTTAAAAAAAAAAAAAAAAAAAAAAAAAAAACAATTTCGAACAAATGTCTGCCAAATAGAACAAATGGTTTTTGCACTGTTTAAACTCGTCACATTGTAACGGATGCACATTAGAGATGGGCAGGTCCGAGATTTTAAAAGAGTCGGGTCGAGATAAACATTCAGCTCTGCGAGCCTACATCCAGTTACGTGTACGGCGGACCTGTATGGATCCGGCTCCACAATCGGGCGGGCGGAGCGTTTGGTGGATGTAAATCCAACCAAGGAGAACTGCATTACGAGTTATAACGTGTTTATCCGTTAATTTATGAAATAAAAAATAATAATTTCGTGTGAGCGTAATGACCTAGTGACAGGGTTTCTATTGACTGCTCATTACGCCCCTGTCGTAACCTACCCCGGCAATCCTACAGTTTAATTTGGAATCCGAACCACGGAAGCGCTTCACATTAGCACGGAAGCACATTACGCAACTAGCTGTGCCAGGAGCGAAGGCCGGGTTAAGTGCCTATGAAAATCCCCGTCGAGAGAGGGATTAGAACCAGGGACCTATCGATCATCAGTCAGACGCCTTAACCACTGAGCCACCAGACTGCTCAATTTACGAAATGAAATAGTATTAATTGTGAGAATTTTCTTTATTTTTATCTGAAACAACTGTACGTAATATTATAAAATCACAGTATAATCAGAGGTAATGGAGACGCGTCAGAGTCAAGTGTGGTCAGACCAACAGACCGGCATTACGTGTGTTGAGGTGGCGGCCGAACATATACTGCGATTGTAATGCGGGCATACAACATTTTTTTTTTTCTTTTACTTATTGCTTTACGCGTCGTCGACGGCTAAGTTCATTAGAGGCAGAATGGGACTGGGGACAACGAACGGGAAGGAATTCGGCCTTGGACATTTTGAACGAAGCATCCCGCCATTCGTCTGGAGTGATTTGGGGAAACCATGGAAAACCCAAATCTGGATGCCCGGAGGGGGATTCGAACGCGCGTCCTCCCGAATGAGAGGCCAGAACGTTAACCGTTCACTCATAGCGCTCGGTGGCATACAGCACTCACTTCATGATCTTTTCTGTCATCTGGATAAAATCTTATCCAGCCAATAACCTTCTGACCACCCAAGATTGCAGAAATTAAATAACGCAACGGCGTGTCTTGTAGGGACATAACTCCACAAATATATTTATATGAAATACTTATCCTGATAAAATTGAAGACGCTTTGGGCATTAAGGTACAGGGTGAGTCAAAAACGACTTTACAACTTTGGCGTGATATAGAAATTTGTTGAGATAACTGACAGAATTGTTAGATGTGTCATTTTGAAGCAAACAACCTCAAGTTTGATGCACTAGTGCTTCAGTATACCATTCCGCCACCAGGAGCGCCAGCGTAGTGTACAGTTAAAATGGCTACTTTCACTGGTATGGCGCGTGCTCGATGTGTGTTTTGGTTTGATGAAAAGATCTATGCAACAACTGTTTCGGCGTAAATTTCGCACCGAGTACGCTAAAGAATCTTCAAGCAGGCCTACTTGACACAAGAACTTTGTTGAGATGTGTTGTTCATTGCGCCATCACACTAAATCACCAGGTCGCTCGCGTGTTCATAATTATGTCGACATTCCAGGCGAATGCCGGGATGCTTCCTTCAAAAGGCCATGGCCGAATTCCTTCCAGTTCCTTGTCCCCAATCCCATCCCGCCTCTAATGACCTCGATATCGACAAGGCGTAAATCCATAATTAAAAAAAAAAAGATTATGTCGAAAAATAAAGGTCGCCCATCCGATGAATTTGGTTACGTCATTGATATGAACGCTTACACGGGGCCCGACAATCCTAGGGCCGGACCTGCAGCTTACGGAGAGCTTTCACCGCAGTCCAATAAAATCAACGCGGCGTGCGTCTCGCGAGACTGGCATTTCACAAAAGACTGTTTGGCGAGTACTGCGTAGACGTTTACACTTGAAACCATACAGATTAACACTGGCTTAGCACATTAATCATGCAGATAAGGTTGCTCGTTGGAATTTTGTGTGGAAATGTTGCATCGGATAGAGGACGAGGAGACATTCCTGAACACAATAATCTTCAGCGATGAGTCGACATTTCATATCAGTGGCATGATGAACATCAACGACTGCAGAATATGGAGTAGCGAAAATCCATATGCAAAAATTTACATGCAACCGTGGAACACGTTCGTGACAGTTCAAAAGTCAATGTGTTTTGTGCCCTTAGCAAATTGAAAGTATACGGCCCTTCCTTCTTCATTGCGAAAACTGTCACTGGTATTGTGTATCTGGATATGCTTGAAAACTTTTTAATTACACAGATCGATGGAGATGAACGAGATTGGGTGGTTTACTATCAGCAAGACGGTGCACCACCTCATTAATTCCTCACGGAAGTTCGAAGTTTCCCAGTTCCCAGTTCGGTGGATTTGCCGTGAAGGGCCAATCACATGGCCACCTCGTTCCCCAGACAGGACACTGCTGAATTTCTTGCTTTGAGGTTTCACTAAAGATCGTGTGCATTTTCCTACCCTACCAAACAATTTGGCCAATCTGAAAAATTGAACCTACGCTACCGTTGACAATTTACGCACGATTTGCTGCAACGAGTGTGAGAAGAAATTGACTATCGGTGAGATGTTTGTCGCATGACAAATGGTAGTCACATCGTGCCAAAATGACACTTGACACTTGAGGTTGTTTGTTACAAAATGACACATCTGCCGATTCTGTAAGTTATCTCAATATATTTCCATGTCATTCCAAAGTTGTAAAGTCCTTATTACAAATAATTCAGTCTTGTAGTAAGAACGGAGACTTTTCCGGCGTATGCTTGCAATTATGTGTTGCCCGCACAAAAAGTGCCTTCTTTAATTAAAGGCTCTGCCATAGCCGATTCTCTAGAACCGAAAAGAAGAAAATCCGTCAAAGTTTAATAGTAAGTGTGACAACTCCGGATATACCCAACTGGATTCCTACAGAGCAGGGTATTTCGAAATCGTCGCATCTGATGTTATGATTAAGTTCAGTTTAGAAGCTTCTCTTTCATCATTGCTAGAATTTTCAAGCACTAGTGTTAGTTTTTATCACTGCCCACTGACAAAAAAAGGTCTTCGGTGTGATTTAATTTAATTTCAATAGAGCACACGCTCCGGTAGCAATTTCCCTACACACCCAACTTCCCCCTATCCTGCACCCACCTACATTTGCCCTCTACAAATTTTAACTTTAAATTCTTTTAACGTTTTCGGTAAGTTATTCATCATTCCCCTTGGTAACTCATTCCAATCCCTGACACCCTTACCTAAAAAAGAAAATCTTCCCACACCCTTGTGCCTGAAAACGAGTGCCAGCTTGTGGTCATGGTCATCTTTTCACTTCCAAGAACTACTTTTCATACCTACTGCAATATCTTTCCATGCCTCATCGCCAGTATACGCCCTGTACACTACCATGACACTCCTCATCCTCCTCCTGTCTTGCAATGAATCCCATTCCAGCTCCTTTATCATATCTGTCACCGATTGCATTCTGTGATAATTTACAGAAACAAATCTAGCAGCCCTTCTTTGCAACTTCTCCAACTCCTGTAATTAATACTCAAAATGTGGGTCCCATACTACACTACCATATTCGAGCAATGGTCTTACCAAAGTTTTGTAACCCAATTCCTATACTTCTCTCGTGCGTCCCCTCATCACTCTCTCCAACAAGTGCAGAATTTTGAAACCTTTTCCTACCACCTGTACAATGTGTCCTGCCCAGTTAAGCTTGTTATCAAATGTAATGTCAAGATATTTACATTTCAAGTCTTCAGCAAGCAATTCTTTCCCCACCTTATATTCGTAATTAACCTTTTGTTTTTTATTTGTGTATCTAATTAGCTGACTCTTCTTTGCATTTATCTTCATTCCACGTTTACCAACCCAACTAGATATCCTGTCCAGATCACCCTGCAACTGTTTACAGTCCTCTATCGTTTTGATCCTTTTATACAGCATTATATCATCTGAAATACAACCTAATTTCAGATAGTAAACAATCAACACAATTATTCATTAGAATAATGAATAGCAATGGTCCCAATACGCTACCCTGCGGCACTCCCATTTTTACTTCTACTTCCTTTGATACCGCATTTTCCACCCTAACTTTCTGTTTTCTACCTTTTAAAAATTCTTCTACGCAGCAAATCACTTTCTCATCCACTCCAATAGTGTTTACCTTATTTACTACCATTTTGTGTCTTACTCTGTCAAACGCCTTTGAAAGATCTAGTGCTACACTATCAATTTGGCCTCCCTTGTCCATTTCATCTGAAATATCTTGCATATATCTCACCAACTGAGATTCGCATGAAAATCCTTGCCTGAACCCATGTTGCCTACTTGAAAACCACTTACGTCCCTCACATACATTTCTGATGTGGTTGCATATCAATCTATCCATTAATTTACCTACCACTGAAGTCAAACTGATTGGCCTGTAATTTTCGACTCTATTTCTCACCCCTCCTTTACGTACCGGTACTACTATCGCACTTTTCCAGTCTTGTGGTAAGCAGCAAGTATCCAGACTCAATTTAAATAATATATCGGAATAGGAGAACGATCAATGCGGAATTATTTTCTAACATTTCAGGTATCTCACGGTGGACCTTCGTTTAAGAGAAATTGAGAGTTAAAAACTGTGAAATTAGAAATTGTTTGTCTGTGCCTGTATTGATGCCATATATTTTGTGCGGCAATATAGCTGCGAGGTTTAATTAATCTACAGTCTCGTTAGGTTCTTTGGTTTGATTCCTGCTTTGTAAAAGTATTTTTATTTTCTGCGAGCGTTTATTCGCTGCTATTTGCTGTTAATAGCTTTACAGATTCATTTTAACAATATTTTCCAAAATAATAGTTTGTTTTTCTTTGAAAGATTATAAAGTTTTTTCATGCTATGCGCCATGCACACATTTAAAACATAAAATGCTTCCAAAGCTGGAATATATGATTAATAATATCCTTCCATAGTAAAAAATACTTCTTAGTACTGAAGTGGAGAAGAATATTTCATCTACATTTCTAAATATCTTTTTTTCCCCATTAAACTGGATCCAGACATAGAAGTAAAGCACTGAGACATTCTTTATCGTTGGTGGGTGACCTGGGTAGATTATTTAAATGGGTAGGTCAACATGGAGTGAAGATAAATGCCAAGAATAGTCAGCTTATTAGGTACACAGGTAAAAAACTAAAAGTTTATTATGATTTTCGGGTGGAATCAGAATTGTTTGTTGAAGGCTTGAAGTGTAAATTTCTTGGTATAACGTTTGATAATAAACTCAACTGGACATAGCACATTTGGCAGGTGGTAAGAAAACGTTATAAAACCCTTCATTTACTGCAGACGTTTATGAGGGGATGTACCACAGAAGTTAAGGAATTGGGTTATAAAATGTTGGTCAGACCATTGCTTGAATATGGTGTTGTAGTGTGGAACCAACATTTTGAGTATTGTAGTATGACAGAGTCATCCACAATGAATATTAATAAATAATTAATTAATATTCAGATTTTCCTTGTAATATTCATTTATCTAAATTGTAAATATTATAAATATTAGGGTTAATTCATAGATGAATAATTATGTATTAAACCCGGGCAGCCAGATTTATTATTATGTGATTTAATTTCTGTGCAAAACTTGCTATTCAGAAAATATTAAATGTGGGAAGTTGGAACCGCAGTTTAGAACGTTCAGAGAACGGGACAATGCCCAGTGTCGCCGACATGCTGACGCCTTCGCTCACAAAGGGATGGCGCGCGGGAACCGTTACCTGCCGAGTGTACTGACCTCATCCCTTCCCAGTGCCCCGACAAGGTCAAGCAAAATGTGCGGGAACGGGTAGCAAATGTTAGCGACGATACGAAGCACGTGATGATGGACATATATGGATGCACCAATCGTGAACGGATACAGGGTTCACAGTTGTTAATTCAAGGCTTCTGTTATATGTGCGGGGAGAGGAAAGCTGGATTTGCTGCGACAAGAGGACACGACGCCATATTCGACTTGACTTCACTTGCTGCCGAGACGAGCTACAGTGCAGACGTGTCACCCGACACGCCCTTAGCCGTTGATCAGTGACTGTGTCTGGTCGCATAGTCTGGCTCAGATGGGCTGGAAGCTGAGCGGTCCACCTGCCAGAGATTGTAAGCTGACGTGCTAGCACGGACATATCCGCAAATCTGGCATTCGTTGCAGCAGTGGCACAGAGTGTGTCACACCTCGTCGAGAAGATGCGATTACGGTAAAGTACCGACTCATTGGTCCACAGTTCCATTGGGTTTTAACGAGGCTTGCTAACCCCTAAATGGTTCCTGAGATAAGACTCTGCTCCCATCATAACAATTACTGAGCTATCCAACGTTTCATATTCTTAACTTCAAATTCGAAGCATCTTGCTCATTGTTTTAAATTCAAACGATGCTTTTAACTTTAAACGGCGCCCCTGGGATTATTTTGTAAATGTTAACTTTAAGTTGTTGGCCCGTGATGCCACTTTAAAACATGTTGACTTTGCAAAATCATTGAGATATCTAAATCAGTTTTATGTTTGCTTTTATCCGGCGATTGTAATTGTCGGGTATTGCTTGTTTGTTGTCTTTGGATTATGTTTAACGTAACGTTAACTACACCCGGCCTTGTATAATAAATAAATAAATTGAGTATAATTTTGTGTGAAACTAACTTCTTGTAGAAATCATGGTTCTAGTTCACCATTTAACCAAATAATCAACTTATTGGATGTCATACATATTATTAATAATTATGTTTCATCAACGTATTTGCTCCCCCCTCCCTAACCGACGGTCCAATACAGTATCAAATATTTGAGTTGTAGGGCGTCCAAACAAAAGCAGCTAGTTTTGATTGTGAAAATTATCGCAGGATCCAGCCGGTATCTAATATGTTGAAGCAGCTTGATTAGGTGACAGGAGGAGGGTGAAAAGACAGCTGGGAGTGTACAAGGCAAATGTTTGTGAAAGGGCTTGGAAGGATATTGTTCGAAGAAACAGGAATGGTGCATGGAAGGGAGGAGATGATCGTGACCACAAAGTGGCACTCGATATCATGCTGTGGGTGTCAACGACTGTAATAAATTACCAAGTGATGAATAAATTACCAAAATCGCCGAACGAATTTAAAATTAAAATTCGTAAATCGCATATGTAGGTTGGGAATGGAGTTTAACACTCCAAGTATATAAAATAATTTTAAAAAATAATAAAATGGAGGTAATTAGATGACTAGAGGAGTTGCCTCCAGAGCATATGCTCCATCGCAATTAAATTACTAATAATGATAATAACAAATACCTTTTGGAATATCTTGTGTTAGATCTTCGTATAGCCGGTATTGTCAATCCTATCTTCTATATTTTACTAGTTTCAACCTTTCTGCTCTATGGAGAAATATACAGAATTCTGGAAGATGTTATTTGTCTCACTCATCCCCAAAGGTCAGGATTTTTTTTCGGCGGGGATTGCATACTGGGAATCTTTCTTACTCCTGGCACCATCCAGAAGGGGTGGGAAGGGAGGTGACTAAACCCTGAGCTTTCCGGGCTAGTGTGGCGGCTATTCATCAGCGATCTTAAATTCGGATTAAAATATTTCTGTCTTTTCCTAATGCTCAAAACCTATTCTCCCTCTCTCTAGCCACAGCAGGAATAGATTATTATTAATTTCCTATTAAACGTTTAATTATAAATCTTACAGTTTCTAATTATTCGCAATTTTATAGCGTTCTTTTAATTCGTTGAAATAGATGTAATATCGTTATACCACACACACCTAGTATCAGTCGGGGTTGGGCTGTTTAGGCACTGGTGTGACGATAGTGGTAGTGTAACGATTCATCATTGAGTATAAGGTGTCTGTAAAATTTTCAGAGTCATTTATTTGTCTCTACTGAAACATCCTGCACGGAGAATTCCGCAAATTTTAAAAGAGCTCATTGCTCTGTGTATAATCAGTTTTGTTTGTATTTGAGCTAGCTGGGTGTAGTGTTAACCGTTTAACTATTACGTGTTGTGCAGGTATGTACGGGCTAGTGGTTTTCTGCATGAGTAAATGTAAAGCTCATAAATGTCTCATGCCTAGGTTGCATAAACTTGTAGAGATGTTCCTTTAAATATATTTTATTAGACGTAAAGTTTTTGTTGTTGAATGCAACTGACTAACGCTAGGAATTTCATGTGCCTTACGCAAACTCATTTTCTTTTCTATAACAAATAAATGAGAAAATTTGACTTAAAAGACAGTCTTATAAAAATGAAGTTTAGATTCCAGCGATTTCGTAAAGTTAATAATTTATCACTGTCATTCAACTTAGAGGGTTTTTGATCAATTTTTTATGTTTCTATTTCAAAGTCGATTTAACTAAATTTGCTCAAGAAGCTGTGACAAAATTTTTCGCTTGTTGGAATGCTGATGAGTTATTTGCTTATACTAACCTGTTCACTTTACAAATGCAGTAAGATATAGCTCTTTTAAAGTGATAAAACGCGTAGTGTCAATCATCGGTCGTCACTGACGCTATAGTAATAATTGCTACCACGTTAAAAGACGCTGATTTTCTGCAACAGGTTTTATAATGGCAACAGGCTTCATAATGACCATGAACGATCATGTCTGCAGTAAGATCACACCACCTATGACAGCTTAGACGATTGCACAATCAGCAACTTGATATTATAATCTAATCAGTTAGGTTGCTCGAGTGATATCTTTGAATCTGCTCCACAAGCAGTAATAACAATTGACATTTTACTCACTGTAAGCACTTCAGAGTTAGGTAACTCGTTCATTCCTCCTTTACACCGGAGTACAGTAGAAATAAAAAACATAATTTAATGAGTTCTCATACAATGACAAACAAAACAATACTATTGTTATTTCTTTAAATAATCGAGATTTCGTCTACATTTGTGCGTTTTTGGTGAGTTTTGTGAGATGCAGAGCTAAAAATTTAAACATTACAGGTAACGTATGCGGTTACTACTTGAATGAAGAGGACTTTATCAGCTGACTGGCAATAAGTGGATCAAAACTGGGTCTTTCTAGAGGACAAAGAAACAAAAGAGATGCGAAAAAAGTGGATAAACAGTCATAGGCCTGCCTCCCCCCTCCCCCTTGCTCCCAACGGCAAGAGTGGAAAGGTTACGGTTATTTGTTCCTTTTCTGGAATTGTGAACGAGTCATCATTTTTGAGTTCTTGCAGATTTAAATAAATATTCAGCGACACTTTCATTTCCACTAGTCCTTTTTCAGATATCATAACAAACCTCTGTGCAAATTTGGTTGCTATTTTGATACGTAAAAATAAAGCAATCCCGCTGAGAAACTATGAATTGAAATATCGGAAAAATCAGTCCTCGATTCCAGTATTGAAAAATCTTGGAATTCCGGCATCCATGTTCTAATGGTTCCATGCTAATATTTAATCAACTTGGAATTGGGTCTCTGTTTGACAGCATTTTTTGTTAAGATCAGATCAAACTCTTCCTGACTTCACGCTTCGCACCACTCCGCCTCCATCGCCGTCGTGTAACCCGCCCGTCTATCATATTCAGTCGCTTGTGGAGTATCAACCCGCGAATAAATAAAAAAATTGTTATTACATAGATAAAGCAACCACGTCAATTTATGGGAGCTTTCTCTTCGTGTGGACTACTTAATAATTTATTGTTTACCAAGCCAAACAGGTAGCATGATTTTTTTTCTGACCTTTCATTTACGTTCGATAAAATATTTGTAAGCTATCGTTTTTGAAAGCCAATGAACACGCTGCTCGTCACTCTCTTTTGAAATATTGGTTGAATTTTCTTTCCCTGTGTCTTCTCAAACAACCATTCCTTTCATCACTAGTTCTTCTAAACAGAGCTATCTCGTTCGAGCAGCTTGCTTAGAAGGCCTACCCATATTTAAAATACCAAACAAACTATAATACCATAAAAATTTAGTATTTTTTTTTTTTTTTTTTTTTTTTACAAATAAAATAAAATAAAACTCGCCTTCAAAATAACACACTAAAAACATTATAATAATTTTATACCTCGCGTAGAGGAAAATAAATATAAATGAAAGATATTTTTCATTAATATTGTTGAAATTTTAACATTAATCAGTTTTTATCGGAGTCGGTGTCAGTCAAAGTAAGAAAAATAAAAAAATTCATAATAAGGAATGACAGTAATACGTGATATTAAATGTAAAGCTTTTAGCGAATAATAAAGTCAGCCAACCAACAATGTAGCGCCACAGATATGCCTCGACCACCAACGAGGCCAACCACATATTACAAATCTTTAGTTCTTACCTAAATTAACACGATAAGATAACACTTTAAAAAAAAGCATGGGAATGAAAATAATTATAGGAGGCTTAGTAGAGAACTAAAAAAAATCTTAAATTAAATATTTTTTCCCCTTTTATTCCACGATTTCTGCAAGCTTTTGGCGGTAAACCATGAAAATCGCTATTCTTCCAATTTATTCCGAAATTGTTGATCCGAATATTCTTTCTAGTTACAGTGATATTAGCTTCATAAAGTTTACAGGAAAAGATAGCTTTTTCTGGAGTTTATGGTATTCGCAAAATAATTAAATGAATATTTTAACAGATCTGATATTTCAGTATATATTTTTCGTAGCAAAATAATCAATAAAGGATAATTTTTAACATTTCTTAGACTCACTGATCTGATTTTCTGATTTTTTTGTGTTTCATTTAAATGTACAATTTGACCTATAATTACGCAAAGCGTATAATGAACTATTTTTAAAATCACTTGTTATTGATTTCTCTTTTTTTTTCTCTTTTTTTGTGAATTCAGAGCCGTATACTATTGTGTTCGGAAATCTGAGGGCACGAGAGTACATTTTTTAAAATGTTTTCATTCATAAAAATTTGAAGTATAGTTTTCAAATTCATTATTTAAGTATTGCTCTTTCATTAATTCATTCTAATCATCAATTTGATTCCATTGCGATGACGTTTTAGGAACATAAATCATCCGGCAGCTATTGCACCATCTCTTCCATTAGTTTTTCTGCATATCAAGTATCAATAGAAGAAACAATTCACTCAATTTTACTTTTTAATATGGCGGTTGATAGTGTTCGTGGTGCAAAATTTCGATTAGTATTTTGAAATCTTTTTGATTAGATGTAGTTATATTTTTCGGTTTTATTATGTTCAAGATAAATGCGAGGAAATATAGGGGATGCTTCCTTAAAAAGGCCATGGCCGAATTCCTTCCCATTCCTTGCCCCCATCCTTTCCCGTCTCTAAAGACCTCGCTGTTGAGAGACGTAAAGCAGTTAAAAAATAATAATAAAAAAAGGAAATAGAGGAACTGGAGAAAGGGAAAATGTGAAATGATTAATAGAACGGCTAGTGAGATGTTTTTGAAAGTAAAAGAAATAAGAACGACATGACAGTAGAAAGAATGGATGGCACAGTAGTCAAAGAACCACATGATTTTTTCGATCAGATGGCAAGAACACGAAGAAGGCTTGTATAAGGGGAATCAAATACCAAGTGAAATTGAAGAGGAGACGCAGGTAACATAGGCTGGAAAGTGGTATGACATCTTGGAAGCAAAATTAGAAAAGACACCGAAAAAGATGAAGAATTGTAAGGCATGTGGAATCGATAATTTTCCAGCAGAAGTTTTGAAGATCTTAGGAAACAGAGGATGGAGGAAGAGAGTCTACTTTTGTAATGAGACATATGGCAAAGAGGAATAGCCAGATGAGTTTCTCGCAACGGTAATGATACCAATTCAGAAAAAGAGGATTAAAAATAAATGTGCTTCGAGTCACAGGGATCGAGTCCGGCCTAGAACATGGATGGTTTGAATTAAGTATTATGCTCGTCTTGTGTCGTCCTTAAAAAAGAGAGAAAATAATGGCGATAATAAAACAGTGCGTTAAGCCCCCGTTTCACATGTATTTGATGTCAAATAACGCAATAATTAATTAGCATTACACGTTAAAGTAAGCCCAGAGTAAAGCTAAGTACTGTCGTTCCACGCCACATGAAATATGGCGCAACTTCATAACATTAGAACCGGCTTATAGCTCAGAAAGACTGCAACGCAGAAAAAAGGTTTTTATTTCAAAAAATCCTTTATTTGATATTTCACCAGGTTGTTTGCGTTAGTATATTTTACCTTCCGTCATTCACTTTTCTGCTTCGACGTACATTTCCTTTTTGTACTTTATTGCCAACATTCATTTTCTTAAATAAAAACACTCTTCGATTACTATTATTTCATCAACGTGAATAAACCTTCCTTATTCAAGTGAAATTCAGAATATATTTTCCTTTGTAATCACTACATATTGAAGTATCCCAGAGCGTACCTTGTAAAATTTATCATTTAATGAGCATACTTAATTAATTAATAACATAAATATGGGCGTGGTTCTTAGGCCTGAATGATCATACATCAGAATAAAAAATGTGGATGTTTAAAAGAGGAAAAACATGAAATGACAAAACACCTAATGAATTTAATGCACAATATAATTTATTAAAAACAATTCATTTAATGGACCATTGTCTGATTAGTTGGCGACAATAGAATTTAAAGTTCTGAGCTTGTTCGTCAGCTGCTGCAACCTACAAACCTTATCGCAGTAACTCCGTTAGACGATGTGCTGTGACGTGTAGTGGCACCCATCGTTCAGGTATCACGGCTAGCTCCAGACGGTCGCGGCCACCCTCTGTAAGCAAGTTTACTGCACCGATTGTCCTCGAGGCTGAGGCCAGTTCGATTCTCCTCTCGCAGGGGTGCTGCTCCCTTCCACTTTTATAATATTTAAACAAATATTATAAATTTAGTGAAATGAGATGGAATCAGTTTAATAGGCAGGTGATCTCTCCGCCAATGGTGATTCTCATGAAGTTTTTCGATCGATGAAATGAAATGATTTGTGGCTGATATCAGCCCGCACTTAGGGGCTGAAATGATTGAGAACCCTAGCTGACATCTTTCGTCTGAGGGTACGTGTCTGGAGATGAATCTCACGGATTATACACAATAAAGTCCCGCTGAAAGGTATTAAGATGGTATTGCAGTTGTATTGTCCCCAATAGACGCTGTGTTAGCAATACTGTCTTCATGACGGCTTCCATCACACAGACATCATCGTTGCCGCCTCGTTTTCACATTCCTACAGAACATTGCGCTATACTTTTCCTACATCCCTCCAAAAATACAATACGGGTAACATTAAAACATCTCTTACTGTATTAATTCTTTCATACATAAATTCTCGCGATAACCGTTCTTTGTTACGGCCTTAAAACCGTCCAACAGTATATAAAAAAATTGAACTGAGTAAAAATTAATATTAATTAAACGTAAAAAAATTTTATAATTACAATGACTCTTTCAGCTTACAGATAATGAGTGTCACAGTTTTGACAGATGAAGATGAGGCTCTTGGGGAGAAATTAAATTCTTACTCAGATTTCAGAGGTGAAAATAGAATGGTCATTATGGGTGGGGATTTAAATTTACCAGGTGCAAACTGGTAAGGAAATAAGATTAATAACACACGGGAACAAAGATTTGCAAATACCCTAATAAGGGAAGGAGGATTTACACAAGTGGTAGAGCAAACATTAGGGGGCAAAATATTTTGGATATATTCTATAAAGCCCCATGATAACCTCGTGGGGTGTCAAGTAACGGAAGGAATAAGTGATCATGACACAGTTCTGATGGATATTAGAGGATTCAGTGAACCAGCAGCCAAAACTGAAGGGGGAAATAGGTACAATTATAAAAAGGCACAGATTTCAAATTTGAAGAGATATTTCAGAGGACGTTTCAGCAAATGGAAGGAAGGCACAAGTACAGTAGAGTCAAGGTGGGAAGAGTTCAAAGAGATAATAAGAAAGGGGGAAGAAAAATTCATTCCAAAGCAAACATAAAGAGAAGTAGAGAACCTGTGTACTGTAATAGGGAAGTGAGAAGGTTAAAGAGGTTGGTACGAAGAGAACATAACAGAGTTAAGAGACAGCAGGGTAGTAGGGAATATTTGAAACAACTAAACAAGTACTTAATACCTGCAAAGAAAGTGGCTAAAGATGGGTTTATGAAGAGTTTTGTCAGTGCATTAGGGACAATGAATCAGAAACGGGAAGGTCTGATTCGGAGAACGAGCTTAACAATACGATTAGAAATGAAGATACAAAAAATTTGAAATTCATCCTGAAGAAATCATGAAGGAAATAAGCAAGCTGAAAAAACATAAGGGGGCTGGTGCAGATAATATTACTACAGATATCTTAAAGATAGTTGGATGTGACATTGTACTTATCTTGAAATATTATTGAAATTGAGTCTAGATACTTGCTGTACCTCAAGACTGGAAAAGTGCGATAGTAGTACCGGAACATAAAGGAGGGGGGAGAAATAGAGTCGAAAATTACAGGCCAATCAGTTTGACTTCAGTGGTATGTAAATTAATGGATAGATTGATATGCAACCACATCAGAAATGTATGTTAGGGACGTAAGTGGTTTTCAAGTAGGCAACATGGGTTCAGGCAAGGATTTCATGCGAATCTCAGTTGGTGAGATATATGCAAGATATTCAGATGAAATGGACAAGGGAGGCCAAATGATAGTGTAGCACTAGATCTTTCAAAGGCGTTTGACAGAGTAAGCCACAAAATGGTAGTAAATAAGGTAAAAACTATTGGAGTGGATGAGAAAGTGATTTGCTGGGTAGAAGAATTTTTAAAAGGTAGAAAACAGAAAGTTAGGGTGGAAATGCGGTATCAAAGGAAGTGGAAGTAAAAATGGGAGTGCCGCAGGGTAGCGTATTGGGACCATTGCTATTCATTATTCTAATGAATAATTGTGTTGATTGTTTACTATCTGAAATTAGATTGTTTGCAGATGACATAATGCTGTATAAAAGGATCAAAACGATAGAGGACTGTAAACAGTTGCAGGGTGATCTGGACAGGATATCTAGTTGGGTTGGTAAACATGGGATGAAGATAAATGCAAAGAAGAGTCAGCTAATTAGATACACAAATAAAAAACAAAAGGTTAATTATGAATATAAGGTGGGGAAAGAATTGCTTGCTGAAGACTTGAAATGTAAATATCTTGGCATTACATTTGATAACAAGCTTAACTGGGCAGGACACATTGGACAGGTGGTAGGAAAAGGTTTCAAAATTCTGCACTTGTTGGAGAGAGTGATGAGGGGATGCACGAGAGAAGTAAAGGAATTGGGTTACAAAACTTTGGTAAGACCATTGCTCGAATATGGTAGTGTAGTATGGGACCCACATTTTGAGTATCAAATACAGGAGTTGGAGAAGGTGCAAAGAAGGGCTGCTAGATTTGTTTCTGGAAATTATCGCAGAATGCAATCAGTGACAGATATGATAAAGGAGCTGGAATGGGATTCATTGCAAGACAGGAGGAGGATGAGGAGGGTATGGGAGTGTACAGGGCGTATACTGGCGATGAGGCATGGAAAGATATTGCAGTAGGTATGAAAAGTAGTTCATGGAAGGGAAAAGATGACCATGACCACAAGCTGGCACTCGATTTCAGGCACAAGGGTGTGGGAAGATTTTCTTTTTTAGGTAAGGGTGTCAGGGATTGGAATGAGTTACCAAGGGGAATGATGAATAACCTACCGAAAACGTTAAAAGAATTTAAAGTTAAAATTTGTAGAGGGCAAATGTAGGTGAGGTAGGATAGGGGGAAGTTGGGTGTGTAGGGAAATTGCCACCGGAGCGTGTGCTCCATTGCAATTAAATTAAATTAAATAAATTTTTTTTGAAGTGGCCGTTTCAGAGAGATTTCTTTGAGATCGTAACAGAAAGGTGCCAAAGATCACCTTAGATAAAAAATAAAAACTCCATTCTAACCCAGAACAGTAAAAACCTAATGGTACACTAAATTAAGATTAGTTTTGGTAGAAGCTTCTTCTGCCAACCAGAGTTTTGTGAATTGCGGAGTACAGATGTAGAAAAATAAACACTCCACTCCTTGGACTATGTTAATATTTTTGTGGATTGTGTAAGTTTCGTTATTTATTTCTTCAATTTTATGAAATTCGTTAAAATACACTGAAAAATTAATCAAACCTTTCAGAGGGCTAGAAGAACGCTCGAAATATGAAAGCTGCTAGAACCGTGGAAATATCTTACCTGAAATTTAGGTTTCCTGCTTCTGGAGATTAAAAATGCGGGAAAGAACTATGGAAAATGTAAAGGCAACATAGCAGCAATCGTTCTGCGTCGCCAAAAGATTCCAACGCTACTGAGAATCAAAACGTGAAAATCCGACGAGAGATTGAAATCATAGATACATTGGATTCGCTGCTTTCTAACTATAGTTGTGGAGAAAAGCTGAACGAACGAAGTTTGTTGTTTGAAGACTGAGTTTACAGAATAGTTGCAACAACATGACACTTCTAAACGGATTGTAATATAAAAGAGCAAAACTCCTCAATATTGTTCAACGGCCTGAAATTTTTAATACATCAAGAGTCATCAGAACTTAGCTCGTTAGAATCTTTTCATCGACAAAGGTAGTCTTAATTATGAGGTAGTTGGTGCCAGGGAAGATGGCACTCCAAGATATGGTCATGTATTTCGATTTTTATTGAGATAAGTTTAATCACGTGGACAATAAGCAGCAGCTTAGAATGCACTATAATGTTACTTTTATATTAATTTTCCTGAGAAGGAATATTTTTGAAACCACTTAATGGAATCGGGAGAGGATTGAGGGTTGATAATCTGCCCCATTTTTTTTAGTCGTGAAGCGAGGCTCATAAACTTTACATGATGCTGCGGTTCTTATCTCCATTTTCTTATTTCTTTCCACGACTTTTTAAGTTTAAGGATCTCATAGGATCCATTTTTATCTTTTGTGTTTGTGGATTGACAATAAAGAGTTTATCACAAAACATAAAGAAGAAATAGCGAGTGTAGCATCATTTTTTTGATGTTCAAACCCTCAGCAGTTTTAAGCTCTTTGTGAATCATGTGGCATTTGAACATTTACTTGCAAGCAATTATCACCCGTAATCGCTGAGAGCGCATAAGCCGAAATCACTAAGCCAATGTTATCTGTCCCAGTAAATAGAAGCTATAGAAGCTGACAGTTAGGCGTTAGTGACATAGATAGTATCAGTCTTCATCAAGGATGAAGATTCACAGAACTGTGGCTACTGTGCAAGCGGAGAAGCCGTCAATTCTGTCCCGACTCCGTTCATGCTCCGCGGATTACCTTTACCGATGTGTGAAGTTTGGCACCAAGTCGACTTGATAATAGCTAGCGTTTCTGCCCTCCTTTTGGAGCGTTTCTCAGAACTTTTTTTAATTTAATTTAATTGCAATGGAGCACAGGCTCCGGTGGCAATTTCCCTACACAGCTATCTTCCCCCTATCCTGCACCCACCTACATTTGCCCTCTACAAATTTTTTCTTTAAATTCCTTCAAAGTTTTCGGTAAATTATTCATCGTTTCTCTTGGTAACTCATTCCAATCCCTGACACCCTTACCTAAAAAAGAGAATCTTCCTACACCCTTGTGCCTGAAATCGAGTGCCAGCTTGTGGTCATGGTCATCTTTTTCCCTTCCATGCACTACTTTTCATACCTACTTGCAATATCTTTCCATGCCTCATCACCAGTATATGCCCTGTACACTCCCATGACCCTCCTCATCCTCCTCCTGTCTTGCAATGAATCCCATTCCAGCTCCTTTATCATATCCGTCACTGATTGCATTCTGCGATAATTTCCAGAAACAAATCTAGCAGCCCTTCTTTGCACCCTCTCCAACTCCTGTATTTGATACGTAAAATGAGGGTCCCATACTACACTACCATATTCGAGCAATGGTCTGACCAAAGTTTTGTAACCCAATTCCTTGACTTCTCTCGTACATCCCCTCATAACTCTCTCCAACAAGTGCAGAACTCTGAAACCTTTCCTACCACCTGTCCTATGTGTCCTGCCCAGTTAAGTTTGTTATCAAAAGTAATTCCAAGATATTTGCATTTCAAGTCTTCAGCAAGCAATTCTTTCCCCACCTTATATTCATAATTAACCTTTTGTTTTTATTTGTGTATCTAATAAGCTGACTCTTCTTTGCATTTATCTTCATTCCATGTTTTACTAACTTATAAGGCTAAGCTGGTTAAATTTTCTAAAAAAGATGCAGTGATAAAACTAAACTGTTTAGTTTCCTACGCTCCTGAAAAATTCTCGTTAAGAAGACACCAGACACTATAACGGCCCTCAAACTCAGACCTTAAATGGAATTGTATTTATGAATTGTTTGTAACAAGCTGGGAGTTGAGTGAATATGGTTTTGGACTGATATATGTGGATAATTTTGTGGGTAAATATCTTTAATTCTCATTTCTGTGCATTTCATAATGATTGTGAATGATTTTGTCAATATGATTTTAATTGTTTAATTATTGTTAGAATTCAGAAACGTCGGTCGGAAGTCTTTGAATTATACTGGAATTTTCTGTGAAAGCTTATATAAGTTATCGACTGAGTCGTGTTTTCAGTTCTTAGTATTCAGTATTCAAAGAGTTCTATTCAAGTTTGTTATAATGGCTGGAGCATGTGTTTACGTTTGAATCTAGTATCTTTGGAGTCTGATGTTTGAAAGAAGAAATAAACAAATCTGAATCCGCTTGGACTAGGTATTTCATTTACAAACGAGATACCTAACACGAATCACGTGATGCAGTCCGCACGGATGTTAAGCCGAGCAACGAAAACGAACCCACATTTTGGTCCAGAAACATCATGTGGCCATTAAAACTCCAAGAGAGACCACAAAATGAATGATGAAAGTCAATTTAGCACTGACACAGGGCGCAATTTTTGTACGATCTGCATCGCTTGAACCCACAGTGGCACCACTCGCTTAAGCTCAACATAAGGGGACTTTCACACTATTATAATCTACTAGTGCCTAATTTGCGTCATTCTGAAGATCAAACCAACAATGGGCTCTCTCTTAAAGACTTCAATTAGCTCATGACAAATTAGGGGTCAAAGGTTGATATCACTGAGTGCTCAGTACATTAGTTTGACTCTCGGTGACGGGTTTTCCACGATTTTTTTCCCCTATTAAATGTGCTTTGTGGGTCTCCAGTTCGATGTCTGGTATGGAATTTCAATGAAATATCAACATTTATGTCGTAAAACACTCAAAGGTGTATCCTGAATATTATTAATCTATTGTATGATGGTATTATTAAGTGTACAGAATCTCCGTTTCGATGCTCGGTGACGGAGTTTCGATGAAATTTTAACATGTATACTAAATAACACAACTGGGTTCGAAACATCAGTAATCCAACATTTACAGTATTATTATTTAGGAAGGATCGCCGGTTCGATACACGGTGAAGAAATATTGATAAATTTTTGGCATTTAGTCCATGCAACATTCAATCCTGAATTCAACTCCCCATTATTATCATCACTGCGTGATCAGATCACTGGTTGGATGCCCTTTGATAGAATTGAACGTTATATGTCATAAATGTTAAAAAGTGAAAATTATGTTTCCACAAAATCAGTGCTTAGAGTTGTAGCATCGAGCCTGTTAGGTGAGTGGTAACGCACTAGCCTCGCACTCGGAAGAACGCGGGTTCGAATATCCGTCCGACTATCCAGAATTCAGTTTCTATGGTTTCCCTAAACTACACCAGGTGAATCCCGGGATGGTTTCTTCTGAAGGCGATGGTCGAATTTCATCCTGTTCCTTGCCCCAGTCATTTTCGCCACTCGACAGCGACGAAGCGTAAAACCATAAGCCATAACTCTAAGCATTCAGGGACTACGCAGGAGTCACTGGTTAGATGCTGCGTGTGACTTAATACTTCCAGTTTTTACACAGAAAGTCCCTGGCTACCAGTTTGTTTTAATTAGCATTTAATTGTGTCAACATGTGATTTAGGATAAAGAATACAATGCGGTGGGAATTTTGTAGAAGCGGATCACATCACTTTACTGAATTACTTCCACAGTTTTTGTTAAGATGAAAACAGCATAATGTTAAAGACAACTATTTTTTTTCAACCGTGTACAGTCGATTTTAAACTACGACTCTGGCAAAATTCAAAGTTGGTGATAATGTTTAAATCAGAAGATTTAAAGAACAGTTTTAGGAAGGCTACATGCCAAACAATTGACAGAAGTTTTTATCTATAGACTAATGAAATTAACTAGATCAGTAACTGATTTGCGCAGTGATATTGTAGGAGAATTTTATCAGCAACAGTAACAATTAACAAAACATCCAAGAATATTTCTAGTTGAACGAGTGATAAAGATAAGGAAACATATGGTACTGATAAATAGGTTAGGTTTCGATAAATTGCATAAAACGTGGATACATGATACAGATTTATTTAAATTACTGAAGAAATGTACATTTTTTAGTTCCAAATATTACATTTTTTTATTTACAAAATTGTTTTTGCACACAATGAAATGTTGCATATAAGTGGACCTTTAAGCTTGGATCACGCAAAAAAATTTGACGAAAGATAAAATTGTCTTTAAGTCTATATAACAACATTAATTTGGATCTTTAGGCTTGCATTAGCGTTAAAGAAATTGAAACAAGATAGAGTATTTTTTACACATAGAGGAATAACAAATATTTAAATTTTCTTTAAGTTTACAAGTGTCTAGAAATTTACATTTAAACCTCGTAGCGACTGTACATCTACCCATTACTTAAGTGAAATGTTTTTATTTATGAATTATGTATATATATGTCCATTATTTACAAATTATTTACAAAATTTTATGTAAAGTGCAATGTATTTACACTAACACTAATAAGCGGCACGTTTCATCGTCATTCATAAATATATGCATACACATTTAATTTTTTATTTACTTTTTTATCCACATGCTTGTGCCTCCATAGACGGGTTCGTGTTCCATCGGCGAAAATATATCTGTATCTTTTATCATCTGTACTAGAGAGACACCGGTTTGATGCTTCAATTATCTTGATGGAAATTAAATTGGAAGTGGTGCTGCAGATGGCGTTTTGCAGGAAAATTACGCAATATTCTACTTATGACTGGTGACTTGGTCAGCAAGAAAGCCCATCTAGAGTAATCTTTAGACTCTAGCCGGAATGAATGTATTTTTTGACTATAGAACTACAAACATCCAACCAAGGAACTATTTGCCTTGTATTTTATATCACATTTGCCTCGTCCTTCATAGTATTAACAAACGTCTAGCTATAGTATATTATCCCAAAACAAATGTCAGTCTTTTATCCGGACGTATTTATATTCCTCCTTATTGTGCTTAAATACTTTATATGGATTACAGGCATCAATAAAGAAGATGAAACTGTATATTTCCATAAAAAGCAGAAGAGTAGTGAATTCGTAATTAAATATACACGTCCTCAGATTAGACAGGTCAAGAATGCTCATTGCGACATACACAGGCTTGGTGAATAATGTCATAATTTTCAACTTTTCCATAGCAACAAAGTCTTCGTGGGCACTACTACAGGTTAATAGTTTAAACGGCCGCGTAAAGTGAGACTAAGCGATGTGGTGCACCTACGGGGTCAAGTGATGTAACTAGAGTGAGAAGTGACTATCAATCCACCTAACACAAACGTGTAGGACCATTTTCCCGCTATTACTAGCAATGTTCGACTAAGTGATTAACATTTTCTTTATTAAGTTAGCTTTATTTTACTGGCTGAATCTTCGATTAAAATGTTATGCTTCGTGATATACGCTTACATCAAATAAAATGATTCCTTGGTCTGCTATTAATATGTTGTTTCCCTTTCGTAAGAAGTAGTTCATGATTTATAAAATACCAGCTGATACCCGCGACTACGTACGAAATTTCATTGCCACAATTAAATATAGAAAGCTGTTAGTAACTTAAGATTTGTCATAAACAACACCGAGTCAGCATAATATTACACGAAAGTCATCACTATATCGTTTTTGTTGTTGTTACTTTAGGGTGCGTCGACAGCGGGGTCATTAGCACCCATCACTATATCAGTCTACCGTCTAACATATCT
Organism: Vandiemenella viatica; assembly: GCA_031002005.1. Lineage (NCBI taxonomy): Eukaryota > Metazoa > Arthropoda > Insecta > Orthoptera > Morabidae > Vandiemenella > Vandiemenella viatica. The sequence continues at coordinate 172,468,160 of JARYHS010013630.1, read as the reverse complement.
CATGAAGAGAATCAATTCCCAACATATTTAAAAACAGGATAATAAACTAAGGTGCGGGGATATGGGGGAAAAGGGGAGGGGGGGTTAACAGAGGACAGCTTTATTTTAGCTTGGCCATTTCTTCGTTCTTCAACATGAGCATCAGATTCTTAGGTTCTAATAACTTTAGCTGCTCGTGCGCAGCTAGAGCTACAGCTTTGTTTACACCCACAAAGCATGTCAACAAAGAATACAAAATAAACTATTGCCAGAAGCTTTTAGGAAGACACAAAGTAATTGTACAGTGCAGAGAAAATCTATACTAAATAATACGTTTTGTCTCTAAACGCAATTTACTAACAAATCATACAGAAAAAAGACTGCTTGAGAAGCACAGCTTGAGCAACCGACGTAACATTACAGATTAACACACGAATCCGTCTGTCTGTCACCATTGGATAAGTTCTCAAAACGTGACTAAAACTGTTATTCATACCGAAAAAAAAAATTGTCCTCTGTCCTTACTACAGATTAAGAGGATTTCCTTGTCAAACTCCATCAATATCAGTACAGCCATTTCGTCGACAAAACGTAACAAAAAAGACAGTGAATTACTATCGCATTTATAATATTTTTAGTGCAGATCACACACACCCTGACTGCGGGAGAAACAACGGCTGAGTGATCAATATAGCGTAAAATAGTGTACACCCACAGCATTGTTAGACCGCATACTATTTGCCAAGAATTACACTCCTAAATTTGGGATATCTACAGTTCAACATGAAATCCGGATAAACTGACCGTCCAGGAGTGGCTCATACGATCAGAAACAATTCTTCAAAATCTTTGCCCCTATTGGGATTTGAACTGGAGACCACGGCCCAAACATTAGTAAGCAAGCACATTAACCACTGAGCTACCAGCCCGCTAACTGGTGAGGTACTACAGAGTCTTAAACATCCTTAGTGTCTGTCTATCCCAGTTTCGGTAATTTTTCAAAATTACATGACCATATGTACTATTTATACAGAAAAAGTATCCTATGTCCATCCTAATGCCAAAATCTCATCTTGACAAGTTTCATCACGACTGGATTAGCCGTTTTGCCCAAGAAACTTAATATACAGACAGACAAAGAGAGAGAGAGATACTTTCGCTTTTATAATATTAGTATAGATAGATTAGTGCAGATCACACACACACTGGCTGCGGGAGAAACAACGGCTGAGTGATCAATATAGCGTAAAATAGTGTACACCCACAGCATTGTTAGAGAGCGTACTATTTGCCAAGCATTACACCCTAAATTTGGTGTATCTACAATTTAACATGGAATCCGGACATCTGACCGTCCAGGCGTGGCTCATACGATCAAAAACAATTCTTAAAAATCTTTGCCTCCATCGGGATTTGAACTTTAGATCACGGCGCCAACATTAGTAAGCAAGCACGTTCCTTTCGCTCACCAATAAATAGGCTCTTTGCCTGGCTCTATACCTTTGTTTATTGACTCATGGGGTGTTCTGATCCCCTTTTTCGTAATGTGATTTTCATTGGTGTTGTCTAGTTTTGATGTTTTCTTACTTTATTCGTTTATAACAATTAAAAAATTTGCAAAGGAGCTTTTCTTTTAAGCTGGTGTCAGTTTGTTGTATTCTTCTGTTAGGTAAAACCAGTATTCTAGTTTTGTTTTGCTCTTGTTTGAGAATGTGTCCTAGTAGCCACATTGTGGCATTATGTTTTGTGTCGGGATACGCTCTCCTGTCTGTCTTATAAATTCTTCGGTTCTGATCTGAGGTCCTGTTTATTATAGCTACTTTTTCCTTAGTCCATTCCCAAATTTCTTTCATTTCTTCACATTCAAATCTGTGGACTAGGGTATCGATTTGTTGGCATTGGCTGCACTTGTTTGTATTGCTGAGATGTATGGAATATAGTTTCTCTTTAGTGCGTACCATATCAATGACCACTATGTACCACGTGGATTTAACGGCAAGGTTTAACATTTTATTGTTCACATTTTTCCAAATTTGCTGCCAGCTGCAATCTTTGTATTTTTCTTCTTGTCTGTTCCTTTGGTTTTGACGATTCATTTCTTCTTGGAGGTGTTTTGTTTTGATATTGGGGATTTGTTTCTGTGATAGGTAGCTGGTTTCTAGGTGGTATTGCTTTATATGACTCAATTTGAAGTGGATTCCTCCTATATTCACCGGTGATGTTTAGCTGATTGGTTGCAATTCATTTGCCAGTACGCTGGTTATACTTTGTGGTAGGCTGTTTAAGATCTTCAGCATAGTTGTCATAAATAATGCTCTACACTTCAACTCTATGTCGATTAGTCCTAGACCTCCTTTCATTTTGGGAAGAGTCACTGTTGCATATTTAATCTTAAAGATGTTTCCTCTTAGTATGAAATTACAAAGGCACGAGGTTATTCTCTTGGCGATTGAAGCTGGAATTGGGAAAAAGCTGCTTAAGTATAATAGTTTTGAGACTACGTATTCATTGACAAGATCCACTTTCTAGTACATATTTAGGTTCCTGGTGTAATGTTCTCTTACTGCTCCTCTAATCACATTTAGCTTTGTCCTCCAGTTTCTGGCTATCATTTTTAGTGGGCACGTGTGCAGTTCTACTCCCAAGACTTGCATTGTTTCTCTTTCTTGTATCCAATGAGGCGGCTGGTATGGAATGCCGTTACCTAGTTTCAACATCTTGCATTTAATTAAGTTTATTTTTTCCCCCGTTGCACGACAATATTTTAAGATGTTTTCCCTGATGATTTTTATTTCTTCGGCATTCCTGGCCACTACACATACATCATCGGCGTAGTCGCTGCAAGTTACTTTTCTGTTTGTATATTTTACTCCAGATATTGTGGCGTTTATGTATCGCAACAGAGGTTCCAGAGCAATTGAGAAAAGCGCCATTGATATGGGGTCACCCTGTCTTAAAGACCTTTTTATTTGCACTGCTTTTGTTCTGAAGCCATTGACTAGAACTTTTGATTCTGCTTCATCGAGCAGTTTCTGTATAATTTTGATAAAAGTGTGACTGAATCCCATTCTCTCCAATGTCTTTCGTATGTGCTTGTGACTGACCCTCTGCATTTATTCCTGTTACTGCTGCGGCCGCAACGATGTCTCTGTACTCGCTTAATGTCCCCATGATTGTTCTGCCAGGTACTGCACAAACCTGGTGTTTCGCAATTATTTTATTCATCAGAGGCATCATTCTTTTTGTGAGTATTCTAGTGAACAATTTATAGTCCGAATTTAGTAATGATATAGGTCTCATTCCGTCTAGGTTTTTGTTCTTGCCGTTTTTTGGTATCAGAACCATTAATCCTTCTTAGAAGCTTCTGGGTACATTAGGTATTGTAAGCACATCATTAAGTACTTCCGTCGGTTGTTGTTGGATGGCTGGCCAGAACTGTAGGTATACTTCCACTGGAATGCCATCAGGGCCAGGCGATTTGTTCCATGGGCTTGTTTTTATAATTTCTTCTAGTTCTTAGTATTTGTTGTTTAATAATACGCCATTACAACTGTTGGATATTGTTTTTATTTTCCGGACGCGTTTCGCCTCTCGCCGAGGTATCTTCAGCGTACAGTTTTGCTGTAATATGTGATTTGTTATTGACTTTTGAATACAATGATTTTTAGATTTACCAAAATTATTCTTATATAGGCAGCATAATATTACTTATATTCATACATCAGTTAGATTACCAATATTTTTTATATCAGTTTTGGATTATCAAGCAAGACGTTTCGTTTACATAAGTATACTGGGATATGTTTACATTTTACATTTACATTTTGAGGTGTGGTCGATGCTCGCCTGCAACGTCAACCAGCATGTTGTTTTTTACACTATTGCACTTGGTATAGTTTGTTCTCGTGACTTGACTAGCAATCAATTTTGAGGCATAGTTTTCAATGCACCACATTGTCTAACTTTATGTGTGCGCTTTTGCTGTTCTGCTGTTTTCTTGACGGTGCTCTATCGGTAGTGTAGTGAGCGGCGAGTTTGAATTTCGTAATTGAATTTGTGTGTGTGTGTTTGCTTTGTTTTAGCTAAATGTGCATGTGTGGTGGATGGTGGAGACGCAACGTGGTATTATATTACTGTTGTGGTGGTTTTTTGTGTGTTTGATGTTGTTTTACGTCAGTTTCGATTTTTATTAGCTTGAACAAGGTTTGGTTGGTGAAGTTTACATGGTCATTAAGTACGTGTTTTCTTGAGACTATTGCTTTTTGAATTTGATAATTTTCTTGCAGAGTTAAAATATTGTGTTTTGTGTTGTTTATTGTTAGGATTTTCATGTCTACATTTAAATTTGTGGGGAAATGATTATTGTCTAAGAGGTGTTCGGCGAAAGTTGAATGATTGCCATACTTTAAGGCTCGCATGTGTTCCTTATATCTTGTCTGGAATTGTCTCCTTGTTTGGCCGATGTAAACTGCCTCACAGTTCTGACATGTCAGTTGGTATATGCCACAGTTATTGAATTTGTTTGTTTGTGATTGTGTTCTGATTTGTTTTTGTATTGAGTTGTCTGTTTTGAGAGCAATGTTTATCCCTTGTTTTTTTAATATATTTGTTACCCTGTGTGTGTGCTTGTTTGAATATGTCAATAGTATACCATTTATTTTTATTGTGTTGCCTGTTGTTGGATGTTTGTGTGATTCGAGGTGTCAATGTTGTTGAAGTGTTTGTGCTTTGGTTGCTGACTTGGTGTAGTGTGGTGATGTTGTTGTTTATTTTAGCTTTTTCCAACTTATTCATTATATTTCTGTTTAATGTATCAACCATGTGTGTTGTGTATCCATTGTTCTTGGCTATTTCTTTTATGGTACTGATTTCTTTTTGGTAATTTTGTTTTCTTAAGGGGATCTGTTTATTCTGTTCAGCATGTGTCTTATTGCAGCCTGTTTATGGTTGTGTAGACGGTTTGACGAGGAGTGTATTATTTGGTCTGTTGCTGTGGGATTTCTGTATATCTGGATTGTGTGTTTGTTTGTTTTTTTTTTTTTTTTTTTTTTTTTGTTTTTTTTTTGTTTTTTTTTGCTATAGTTAGGTCTAGAAAATTTAATTGGCCATTGTGTTCTGTTTCTAGTGTGAAGGTGATTTTTTTGTGTAGTGTGTTTAAATCATGGTGTAGCTCATTTATACGTTCTAACGTTTCGTTTATGAGGCATACAACATCATCAACGTAACGAAACCAATAGAGGACCTGAAAACATTTTTGGGAGATTATTGTATTAAATATTTCTCCTTCAATGAAGTTGATGAAGATATTGGCTAGTGTTCCTGATATAGGTGAACCTATAGGGACATACACATCCCTGACACAGCAACACTGGCATCATTTGACATTCAAAACATGTATACAAATACCCCCACAGCACAAACAATTAAAATAATACACAAGAATCTACAAACAAATAACACAGTACCAAACACACACATTAATGAATTAATAAGCATACTAGAACTGATATAAGCACAGAACTACTTCAACTTCAACAACAATTACTACTTAAAGGAAGAGGGACTAACTATAGCAAAAAAAAAAAAAACACACATTCCAGATATATAGAAAACCCACAGCAACAGACCAAATAATACACTCCTCGTCAAACCGTCCACACAACCATAAACAGGCTGCAATAAGACACATGCTGAACAGAATAATCAGATCCCCTTAACAAAACAAAATTACCAAAAAGAAATCAGTACCATAAAAGAAATAGCCAAGAACAATGGATACACAACACACATGGTTGATACATTAAACAGAAATATAATGAATAAGTTGGAAAAAGCTAAAATAAACAATAACATCACCACACTACACCAAGTCAGCAACCAAAGCACAAACACTTCAACAACATTGACACCTCGAATCACACAAACATCCAACAACAGGCAACACAATAAAAATAAATGGTATACTATTGACATATTCAAACAAGCACACACACAGGGTAACAAATATATTCAAAAAACAAGGGATAAACATTGCTCTCAAAACAGACAACTCAATACAAAAACAAATCAGAACACAATCACAAACAAACAAATTCAATAACTGTGGCATATACCAACTGACATGTCAGAACTGTGAGGCAGTTTACATCGGCCAAACAAGGAGACAATTCCAGACAAGATATAAGGAACACATGCGAGCCTTAAAGTATGGCAATCATTCAACTTTCGCCGAACACCTCTTAGACAATAATCATTTCCCCACAAATTTAAATGTAGACATGAAAATCCTAACAATAAACAACACAAAACACAATATTTTAACTCTGCAAGAAAATTATCAAATTCAAAAAGCAATAGTCTCAAGAAAACACGTACTTAATGACCATGTAAACTTCACCAACCAAACCTTGTTCAAGCTAATAAAAATCGAAACTGACGTAAAACAACATCAAACACACAAAAAACCACCACAACAGTAATATAATACCACGTTGCGTCTCCACCATCCACCACACATGCACATTTAGCTAAAACAAAGCAAACACACACACACAAATTCAATTACGAAATTCAAACTCGCCGCTCACTACACTACCGATAGAGCACCGTCAAGAAAACAGCAGAACAGCAAAAGCGCACACTTAAAGTTAGACAATGTCGTGCATTGAAAACTATGCCTCAAAATTGATTGCTAGTCAAGTCACGAGAATAAAATATACCAAGTGCAATACTGTAAAAAACAACATGCTGGTTGAGGTCGCAGGCGATCAACGACCACACCTCAAAATGTAAATGTAAAATGTAAACATATCCCAGTATACTTATGTAAACGAAACGTCTTGCTTGATAATCCAAAACTGATATAAAAAATATTGGTAATCTAACTGATGTATGAATATAAGTAATATTATGCTGCCTATATAAGAATAATTTTGGTAAATCTAAAAATCAGTGTATTCAAAAATCAATAACAAATCTCATATTACAGCAAAACTGTACGCTGAAGATACCTCGACGAGAGACGAAACGCGTCCGGAAAATAAAAACAATATCCAACAGTTGTAATGGCGTATTATTAAACAACAAATACTAATTTATCAAGCAACTGTAGAAGAAAATGGCCTACAATAATCAAATATATTCTAGTTCTTCTTCTGTTATTCTTCTTTCTAGTTGTGTGTTGTTATTTGCGTGGATTCTGTTGCACACCACACTAAGTAAGTCATTGGAATCTTCCTCTTCAATACTTTCCTCATGGTATAGTTCCTGAAAGTGCTTATGAACTTCGTTTATAATTTCCTTTTGGTTTGTTACAACGGTGTCTTCACCGATTCTCAAGTTTTTAAGAATTTTAATCCTTGCTCATTTCTTTTCCCGCATATAGTGGTATATTGAAGTCTTTTCCTCTGGTACAGCATATTTGGTCTTTGATCTAATCATCATTTGATCCAGTTCGAAACGTTTTATTGCTACTAGGTTCGCTTTTATTCTTTTTATTTTTATTATGTCTTGAATTAATCTGTTCGTATTCCGGTAAGCATCTCTTAGACAGGCATAATAAATTTCCGCTGTTTCCTTATGTTCTTGCTTCTTTACTTTTCCGTATTGTATCAGCATGCGGCGCAGTTTTGGTTTCGCTCATTGTAACCACCAATCTAGTTTATAATTGTATCTCTGATATTGCCTCATAGATATTTGCCATGTTTCTTGGAACATTTCATTAAGTTCACGATCTTTTAGAAAAATAGTATTAAATTTCCAGTAGCCTCTTCCTCGGTGAATTTCTCGTCTGCTCATATTTATATGTATTGTGTAGGCGATGTGGGCTGAAAAGTTTACAGGCCATACCTCTGCACTAGTAACATCGGAAATGATATCTTCGCTTATGTAGATCCTGTTAATTCTGCTTGCCGCGTCCTTTGTATCATATGTATAGGATCTGTCAGTTACATGTTTTGTTTCCCAAGTGTCTTTTAGTCTGAGTCCTTGGACTACTAACTTTAGATCGTTGCAGGCGAATTTGGGAATTGATCTTTAGGGGTGTAGCACGCAGTTAAAATCCCCTCCTAATATCAAACTGTTGATATTTGTTGGTAGAAGAGGTAGCATATATTCTTTGAAAAAGTTCGATCTTTCTTTCTTTTGTGTGTTCCGGAGGGGGCGTATATATTACATATTGTAACTGTTTCAATCGTGACTGATATTCCTCCGCCATTTTCTATAGTGATAAGATTATTGTAATCTATCCCCTCTTTCATCAATATGGCAGTCCCGGCTTCATTTCCTTGATTATATACGTATTCATATCCCGGTATGTCTAGGACATTGGTATTACAAACTTCTTGAAGGAGGGCTAGATCTACATCAGCGGCATATAGGAAGTCTTTTAGACATTCTGTTTTTGTTTTTCTTGTTTTACTATTTAGGTTTATAGTTGCTATGCAATATGTTTGCATCTCTGTCAGTACTTGCTGCATTTCATTTTTATCATGCTGTCAGTTTCTTGATATAGTTTTCTTCTTAGTTTCTTTTTGCCATTATTGCTGTATCTTCGTTTCAATTCTTTGCGGATGCTCTGAGGTTTCAGTCCGTTTGAGTACGCTCTGTTGACTCTCCTTGTGGTCGGTCATCTGCCCAGTTTAGATAGGTGTTTGCCTTTTCTCTGTCTCCTTCTAATAGCACATTGGTATCTGAGGGTAGTTCTTCTATTGACATTGGTTGGATTTTTCGTTTGCTTGTATTCTTATTTTCTTCCCTTTTGCTCTAGTGTTTTCATTACTTTCACTTCTTTTGACTTTATCCTTGTTTGTATAGTGTATGTCTCGGGTCTCCTCTTTGCTCGTGTCTTTCTACCAGCCTTATCGAGTTCCAGTTGTATCCACTCCATTTCATCAGCCGTCGACTGAGGGTCATTCGTCTTTGTGAGATTACTTCTTTCGTTTTCTGATTCCATTGCTTCCTCGATTTCATTTGGGTATTTAAGTATTTTTACTAAGTCTTTCCGTTTTTTTGTTTGTGTTGTTATTGGATTTCCCTGTTCTTTACAGTTTAGGTTCTCCGTCTCCTTCGTTTGGAGTTTATCTTCTTCTATTTGGTTTGTTTTTTCCGTGTTTTGTCTTTTTCCAATGGTGTTATTTCTGTAGTTTTTGCTATTCCGTCAGCTTCCTGCAGTGGAGGAAGTTGCTGTGCGTTTTCCGGTCGATCTATTCCGTTGTTTTCCGGAACAGCTGTCCGCTTCACGTATGTAAGTGGCTGCGATGTTGACTGTATTTCTGTTGTTTCCCCTATACTGTTAACTTCCTGCAGTGGAGGAAATTTCTGTACGTATTCCGGTCGATGGCTTTCGTTGTTGTTTTCCTGAACAGCTGTCCGCTTCGCATACGTTAAAGGCAATGTTGCTGTTTGAATTCTTAGGCAGTTTGCTCTTATGTGATCTACGGAATTGCATACAGCACAAGTTATTGGATGGCCATCATACACTACCAAAGCACGGAAACCACACACATTGATATAAGAGGGTATATGCCTAGATATTTCCATTTTTGCTATTCTCACTCCGTTTGACTTTATGTATCTTATGTTCCCACTCCACTTATCTTCCATTATCTCTATTACTGTTCCGAATCGTTTAACTGCGTGTAGTATTGATTCACTGATTACTTCAAGGGGAAGATTCAGTATTCTCACATGTCTAATTCCCATTCCTGCAATGGATACTGAGTGATTGAATTTCAAGTTTCCGTAGTACAACTCAATTATTTTCTTACAAAATTTTTCGTTTGTCATTTTCACAAAAACACTTCTGAAAAGAATCTAACTGAATCCCTACAATTTCTTCGTCATTCAGTTTGACCGTGTCGTATAGCCACTCGTGAATCTCAAAAGCCGTTGATCTAACATATGCTCGGTAAAAACGCAAATTTCACTGTATTCTTTCTTGTTAACGTCGCCCGAACTTCCATTGAGCTACCAGCCCGCTAACCGTTGACGCTCGTACTACAGTCTTAACACATCCTAAGTGTCTGTCAGGGGCGTACCAATCGAAAATGGCGCCTAAGGCAAGCATCGAAGTTGCGCCCTTTGGTAAATTATCTAAATATAAATCAAACAGATTTATGAAATAAAACAATTATTAACATTAATAAACACTTTTATTTTCTACAACATTTTACGCTTTTAGCAGGCGTCATATTAAAGTTTTGTGTTGCGAATGTCCACGAGTACACATTTCCACGTTTCGTTTAAGCCATAGCCACCGTCTTTATTGAAATTTTTGGGATGTTTGAAGATTTCTATTGATTCCCTTATTTTTCGTTCTAGAAGACCTTTGGGTTGTGCTATAACTTCTGTTTTCTCCCATTGAATTTTATGTTCTTCTTTTATCTGATGTTCTGCTACAGCTGATTTTGTTATACTAGAGATCGCCCAGTGGTCGAAATTCGACCATAATTCATTAAGTTAATTAGTATTTTTTGTTTGTAACACAGTAATAATTATTGCAAATAGTTTCTTGAATTTGTTCTATTGTGTTTGAAAAAATTGTCATATCGGTATCAAGTTTAGTACATACATTCCAACGTAAGCTTCGAATGCGTGAAAATGAGGAAAAATCACTTCAAATGTGAGTAGATGCACACATGTTATTAAGCAAGAAACACACGTTATTACATGTCGGTATTATTTCTGTGTGTTTCTTACTCTTAATTTTTGGTCCAGGCTGCATTTCAACCTAACCACAACTGCTATTAGTTACGGTAGACGCCATATATCTTAGCACTGAAAAACAATATGTCATCCCGCACAGAGAAATCGTAACTGTTACATGATTTTCTATTTGCATGTGGAAAACAGTTTTTATTCAATACTGTAGACTTAAAAACATGTGGAATAAATGTCAACAGCTATGAACGTGTATTTCTTGCGTAATAACATGTGTGCATCTACCCACATTTTTCCTTATTTCAACATATTCGAAGCTTACGATATACACTTTAAATCAAATATTATCGCCGAAGGAATATGTGTACCAAATTTCAGACCGGCAGGACAATATTTGTAGGTTCCGACGTAATGCTAAACTCAGTATATAAAGACTTTGCTGCCATTCATGTAATCACTTTTTTTTTTTTTTTTAACTACCAGATTTCGTTCAAATGGTGGCTCACCATCATATTACAGCTACATCAATTTGAACTGCATCATTGTAACATCGTATATCTAAATCACGATTTAATGAATTCCGAATATACTCCGTTTCGAAATGTTGCTTCTATGTAAATACAGAGATTAAGTTCGACTCTTTGGTTTCACCAAAGACCACAGAGTATCTCAATGCTGGAAATACACGTCATATAGTTGGCTCCGATCCGATTTCACTCACACACACGTTCCTGAATTTATTTTTCATTTAATAATGTATCTGTAACATGTTTTAACTATGCTTATAATTATTATTTTTTTTTACTGTTGACCAAAGATCACAGACATCGCTTAGTGTCGTTGCCTCTTAAAAACAATTGAATGTATACAACGAATGATTTATTTTATTTAATTTAATGTATTTTTAACACATATTATATGTACATTTTGGCTTTATGCACTTCTTCCCCATATCAACTTTAACTATGCCAAATCTCACATTTCTCCGTGCGCGCAATATTCTGAAAAATGTTTCCAAAGTTTTCGCTTAGCGTATTAATATATAGATGACGAAGTCTTGCGTGACGACAATGTTCTTTTAGTCTTACAGTAACCGCTCGGGAAGTTTCGCCAATATACACCTTTCCACAATCGCAGGGTATCTTATACACTCCACTTGCTTGTAATGGTGGTCTGCGATCCTTTGCTGATCTTAAAATTTCTCTTATTTTGTTGTTACTATTAAAGACTGACAGAATTGGAAAAGTGTTGATGAAAGTCAATATTCTACCAGAGATCTGGAAAAGTTGACATCCGCTGCCGGTAACCATAACAGTTAGCTCAGCGACATAGTTGTGTGAAAACCACAACATTTTGAGTCTGAAAACCCTGATGAAGGCACAGGTTGGGCGCCGAAACGTTGGTACTGAACCATCAATTAAAGCAGTGCGATCCCCGAAAAAAGTAAGTGGAATACTTTTATTTTCTGTTTTAGAGCAAAATTATTTTATAATCTTAAAATTAAAATGGCACTTTGTTAGTCTTCTGCGAAGCAATTAGATTAATAACATTTTCGAAATCTGTTTCTTCGGTTTCTTCTCGCTTTATACTGAACCAAGCTAGATCGCATAACCTTTCTTGAGCCATTGTAGGTATTAGTTTTAGCTTACTGAAAGATCGCTCGCAACTTGCGATACATATTTCAATCGTAAGCATAATCTGAATTGAAATGCGCAGATTGGGAAAGACGCTCTCATCTCCGTCCTCAACAATGAATTCAAGAAGCTCTTCAGAACTTTTTATGTTTTCGTTTTTTCTTGTGGATATTAGCATTCAAACATCTAATATTGCTTCGTATCTGTTCTCCGCTAATATCACAATCATAGACGTCTCAAAATTCTTTAGATTTCTTTTTTAAATGACCATGATCGTCAATGCTGCACCACAGACTTTTAATATCTAGGAGAAATCCAAATTTACTCCGTTTCATGCAGACGACTGAAACTTTCGCTCATTTCACGCACAACACTATCCAGCGATCCATTAATAACTCGTTCCATTTCTTTCTCAGCACTCAACCGAGGGTCCTTCGCATTCTGTTCGCCTTTAACAGCTTTCAATCACTACATCCAAATCCTGGAAAAGATTGAAACCTTTCTCGAGTGCATCATTAACCAATCTCTCTCTTTTATTGGTAAAATGGTGTCTGAGGGTTTTTATATCATGAAAATTCATGCTAGGATCCTTGAGCCGCTTTTAAAGACGGCCAATAGAACGAAGTCGGAAAATCGTAGGACAACATGCGATTATATAGAACTCTTGTAGCACTTCTTGTTTCACTAGTTTAATTGACATCGTCTGTAATGTATAGGAGAACTTTCAGCATATCTTAAACATATTTGTTAACTGCTTCAACCATTGCACTCCATCTTGTTTCAGACTCTGATTTTACAACCACAGGCAAGGTGTTCTTCAGTTTTTCTCAACGCATGGTGGAACTAGAAAAGAATACATAAATAGTTCCAAGAATGTGACCATTATAGTATCATGCTTCGCTGCGTGTACACCAACAAAATTGAATAAATCATTATCACAATTCATAAATATCGGCAGATTATCATTTTCGCTTATTCTTTCGTGAACACCAGTTCGGTACACAGCCATCATAGCAGCGTTGTAATAACATTGTGAACGACAATCCTGTATATCCGTACCGCTTTTCTCTAGCTGTTTAAACATTTCATCAACGAAGCTTCCAGCGTCCTTTTGACTCATCTGAATGAAAACGAGAAAGGACTTTCCTCTCAAAATCAACTTCTGCGTATCTTACTTCAGGCATCTGCCCATGATGTGCATGGTCAGGAGTAGAGTCGAACAAGGGACCCACACAAATTTCGCAAAATTGGAAATTTACGATTTCAAAATAGTAAAGTTCCTATCAATTTCTTGCTCACTTATTGCACGATTATAAATTATAAAATCAATACTTGATGGCTGATTCACAACTTCTAAACTGAAACGGAATTTAAAACAGCAGAACAGACGTGGCAATTTTTAAACATTTGCGCAGCCGCTAAGTGTCGACTAATAATTAACCTGACACACTTATGTAAACGTAGCTCTTGCAAGTTCCGTCGGAACTAAAATCACTTTCGATTAATAACTACAATAAAATACCAGACAACTTACTTAATCTCCAAACAAACAAAAGACCAGCTCAGACGGTTACCGCAAATAACTAGAAGCACACGCTAATCTCACTCACTGCCACAAAAATTAAAATTTTGCTCTGGACCGAAAGTCCGATTCCGATGAAGACTAGTTATGAAAATGCTACTCCTGGTGGCTGCTCCTCTTTTTATACTGAAGCTTCTTTTTGATGCAACGCTTACCCAGACCCGAGGTGTCGCAATGCTTGCCGCTATGCGTGGATCCCAATATTACACCACGCTCGCAATTCATAATTTTTTCAATAAAACTCATACTTTTTAAAAAAAAAAATTTAAACTGCTTAACGTCTCTTAACAGTGAGGTCTTTAGAGACGGGAAAGGATGGGGGGGGGGGGGGGGGGCAAGGAATGGGAAGGAATTCGGTCATGGCCTTTTGGAGGAAGCATCCCGGCATTCACCTGGAGTGATTTGGGGTAACCATGGAAAACCCAAATCTGGATGCCCGGGGATTCGAACCACCGCGCTCCCGAATACGAGGCTAAAACTCATACTAATGTCTTAAAATACAATCTGTGAAGCCCTAGAACTGTCACAAAGTGCCACAGGGTAGTGCACTGGGGCCATTGCTATTCATCATTCCAATGATTGATTGTATTGATGGTTTGCAGTCAGAATATAGATTGTTTGCATATGACATAATGGTATATAATAGGATCAAAACAAAAGCAGAGAGTAAACAGTTGTAGGGTGACCTGGATAGAATGTCTAAATGGATAAATTAACATGGAATGAAGGTAAATGCCAAGAGGAGTCAGCTTATTAGGGACATAGTAAAAAAAAAAAAAAAAAAAAAAAAAAAAAAAAGGCTTGTTTTTGGTTATAGGGTGGAGTCAAATTGCTTGTTGAAGGATTGAAGAGTAAATATCTTGGCCTAACGTTTGATGATAAACTCAACTGGGCAGTGGTAGGACGAGGTTATAAAATCCTTTATTGGAGAGGGTGATCATAGGGTGTACCAGAGAAGTCAAGGAATCAGTCAGACCGTTGGTTGAATATGGTTCGGGACCCACATTCTGGGTATCAAATACACGAGTTGGAGGGCGTGCAAAAATGAGCAGCTAGATTTGTTTGTGGAAATTACTGCAGCACACAGTCAGTATCTGATATGATAAAGTAGCTGGATTTGGAGTCATTGGAAGAAAGGAGGAGAGTGAAGAGAGCGTTGGGAATCTACAGAGAATATGTTGGTCATCAGGCTTGGAAGGATAATAGTCGACGAATCAGGAATGGTGCATGGAATGGAAGAGATGACCATGACCACAAGCTGATACTCGATTTCGTATTTAAGGAACTGACAAATTTTCTTTTGTGTGTAAGGGTGTCAGGGATCGGAATAAATTACCAAATGAAATGATGACAAATTTATCAAAAACGCTGAAGTAATTTAAAATTAAAATTCGTAAATCACATATGTAGATTGGGGATGGAATTTAACACTCAAATCTTATAACTTTAATTTAATTTCGATGGAGCTCAGGCTTCCGCGGTAATTTCACTACACGCCCATTTTTCTTTGTTTCCTGTTCCCACCAACTAATTTCAAATTTGTTTTAGCGTTTTACGTAAATTATTCACCATTTCTGTTAGTAATTTATTCCACGTCCTGACCACCTTACTTATGAAAGAAAATCTTCCCACTCCGTTATGCCTGAAATCGGGTGCCAGCTTAAGGCAATGGTCATCTTTTCCCTTCTATGCATTACTTTTAATTCTTACACCAATTTCTTTCCACGCTTCATCATCAATACATGCCTTGAACACTCCCATGTCTCTCTTCACCCTCATCTTGTCTTCCAATGAATTCCATTCCAGTTCTTTTATTATATCGGTTGCTGACTGTGTTCTGCGGTAATTTCCGGCAACAAATCTAGCAGTCCTTTTATAGCTCACTCTGTCAAAAGCCTTTGGAAGATCTAGTGCCACTCTATCAATTTGGCCTCCTATGTCCAATTCATCCGAAATATTTTGCGTATGTTCTACTAACTGAGATTCACGTGAATATCCTTGCCTGACTTGAAAACTACTTACACTCCTCACAAATGCTTCTGATGTGGTTGCATATCAATATTTACCTACCAATGATGTAAGATTGGCCTATAATTTTCGATTAGATTTGTCACCCCTCCTTTATGTACTGGCATTACTATCACACTTTTCCAGTCTCTAATAAACAAGAGTATCCATATTCATTTTAAATAATATTTCAAAATAAGGTACAATGTCACATCCTGCTATCTTTAAGACATCTTTAGTGATATTATCTACACCAGCCTCTTTATGTTCTTTCAGCTTCCTTAATTCCTTCATGCTATCCTCAGGATTAATTTCAATTTTTTTGGTTTGCTCATTCCTAATTGTGTTGTTAAACTAGTACTCTGATTTACAATCTCCCTTTCATGATTCATTGTCCCTAATGGTCTCACTAAACCAGTTACTTGGAATCTCTGCACTTTTTCAAATCCTCAGAAACTTCTCCTCCAACCTTATCTATAATTGTCTCAACACCTCGGTTTTCTAACATAGCTATAGAAATTTCTAGATAAATCAGTCAGTAGTCCCTCTGCACCGATAATACTCTTCATAAACCCATCTTTAGTAACGTTCTTTGCTATTATTAATGCCTTGTTTAGTTGTTTCAAATATTGCCTAGTACCTTGCTGTCTCTTAACTCTGTTATATTCTTATCTTATTAAACTTTTTGACCTCCTTATCTCCCTATTATTGTATGTAGGTATTGTACTTCCCTTTATTTTCTGTTTTGGAATAAATATTTCTTCATTCTTTCTTATTATCACCTTGAAATCTTCCCACAATGATTCTATTATATTTGTGCCATCCTTCCATTTGCTGAAATATCTCTTCGAGTTCGAAATCAGTTCCTTTTTATGATTGTGCTCCACCTAGTTCCCCCGTCTATTTTGGCTGCTGGTTCACTGAATCCTCTAATATCTACCAGAACTGCTTCGTGATCACTTATTCCTGCAGTTACTAGACACCGCGCAGCGTTATCATCGGGCTTTAATACAAAGATATCGTTCAGATTGTTCCCTAGTGTTCTGCTCTATGATTTGTGGAAACCCTCTTTCCTTTTTTGAGGTATATTTGCAAATCTCCGTACCCTTACATTATTAATCTTATTTTGTAACCAGTTCACACCTGGTAAATTTAGATCCCCACCAATAATAACCATTCTATTCTCACCTCTGTAATCTGAGTACGAATTTAATTTCTCCCAAAGACTCTCATGTTCATCACTCATCCTTCAACTACGAAGGACGCAACCTTCATGAATTTTTTTTACTACCCCAGAAATCTTCCGTAATTATTTCATAGTTATCATCTAATAATAATGGTGATAGTAATAATTTTTTTTAACCAGTTGTCGCATTTCTTAAAAATAAAAGGCGCTCTTCACTCATTATGAAATGTGCCGCGTTGCATTTACGATGTGATTCTCTTTATATCGTTATCTTTATATTACGTATCATAGTATGACTTTTGTGCGGCTAAACCAAATAATTAATCTTTTAGCTGTTTTTTCTTCATAATATAAATCACACTTTTATTATTTAAGTACATCGTTTTATATACATTATCGGACTTCTTCAATATGCAAGCTCTCCTTAGCCGCTGCTCTAAGCAATCTCTTAGTATCCGTGAGTCTTCTCGTTGCTATGGAAACCTCCTTAAAAGAGTATTAACCGGCCCGTGACATGGAACTCCTACTTCAAGGATGTTATTATACTATCGGTTATGCTACAGCCCCCCCCCCCCAAGTTTACCATACCATTTTCCATTAATACCAGTATAAATGGTCATGGTAAACTTTCTGGTAAATGTTACCTATTTTTTAAGTAAGGAGAGCTTACACTGTATATTTGGCTAACAACACATTTTTTTTTTTTTTTTTTTTACATATAACGAGGACCGATGACTTGATGTACCTTTCCTAGGTGGGTTTCCATAAGCCGCGACTGGTTGGAACGGCATATTGTCTGTAACACACATTTCGACACAAAGTTACTGTCCTTATCACTTTAAAAAAACCAAAACTACAATAAGTATATTATACTACCGAATTGTTATTTAATAACATCATCTTTAGCTGTCATGGCCTCCGACTGTTTACCAAGCATACCATTCAAATAGTTAAAAAAATTCTGTTACCTTCCCTCGGTACATTATATTCTTCATAAGACCGATCCTTTTGAACAATTTTACTGTTGTATAACCGGCAACATTATTTAAATCACATGTTTGGTCCCTGGACCAGTACAATCAACCCTCGCTAATACGACTGGGACACCATTGTTTCTTGCTAATCTAGCATCACCATCACAGCTTCATTTTATTTTATTTCTTCAATACATTATATTCTCCCCATAAGTAATAACTTCTCTCCACTTTACTTCATCTTGAATATATTCATATATAGACTATGAGAGGTACCAACAGAGTCATTTATAGGTTCTACCTGGACCTCAGCTATGTCTGTGTTAACCAAATCCCGAACCTTTCGGTATCATTTAAAGGCAATGCCTAGATAGTGGCCTTATTTACAGGAACTGAGTCTTGACTGTGCTGTTGTACCCTCTCTATATGATATTTTACTTCTTACATAGCAACACCTTGTTTCTTCTCACCTCATTCTATTCATTCTAATGCTCCGGTATACCTTACAAACTATATATTTCCTAAAAGAAAGTCTTAATAGACAATAAACTTTTATGTAATGGTATGCTATGGTAACAGCCAAAGACTGCACATCTGACCAAGATCATCAATATTGGTAAGTGACAGCTTCCACTTAGTGGTTATAAACTTTTACTACTATCATTACAGTTGAATTGTGCGCAGCCACAACAATCAGTCCCATTTACAAGCGTTTTGTGGCACTGAATAACAATAATATGCTAACTATAACTTAATAATAATAGGAAATTCCAATATGATGGAGTTTATATTTACACACCTGTGCCTTGCACTAGTGTTAAATCTTTTCATTCACCTTAAACTAATTCATCATTTTCTGAGTTGTAGGTTCAATATCCTGATTAAATTTGTACACAGGATGAGGCAGTAAGCATAGCTTACTCCTCTACAAAAAAAGAAAACCTTTTTTCTATATTTCCAGTTCACTTTTTCCCAGTTATTCATACAAAACAACTTTCTGTTTCCAGTTAATCTTACTTTGCCAGAACAGTAACATGGCAAACCAGCTTCAAAAATGTGTAAAGAACTCTGAAAATTTTCAACACCATTATTCTGTAACTGCTTTGATTCATAATCACAAACATAATTCTCCCCAACTATGGAAAAAATGTCACAGTTTACATCCTTCAAAATCATCAAACTACCCAATCCATCTACATTCATTAAAATCTCTTCCATCTCTTTTTCATGACACCCTTCTTTGACAATTTGTCTATTCTTTACATGATTTACATCACCATTAATTGTAACATCACTCATCTCATATTTTTCCCTTACAGTATTAGGCCTACTATCATTACTTTCAATTGTATTACCTAATGATTCACAATGAATTTCATTTGTACTTTCTTCAAACCCTCTAATTACTAGACTCTCATTGCATATCTTTAGTTCCTCATTTATCCCTGTAAACTGTTTGTCAACCCTTTCCACATACTTATCTAGGGGATTCTATCATTACCGTGGCGCCACAATATGATGATTGATTCTTATAGAACTCGACAAAACAAATCGAAAATAAAGAATAAATTTTTTTGATATCTCAAAATTGACGTAGTTAGGTTGAAATACGGCCTGGACCAGAAGAAAAATTTCGCTGTAGCCAAATTTGATGATGAATTCTTACGTAACTCGATGAGACAAATGGAAAATAAAGAATAAAGGTTTTTGATATCTCGCATAGTTCTCGAGATATTGTATCTCAAAAGTGATGAGGTTAGGGTGAGATCCGGCCAGGACCAAAAAATTTTTTTTCACCAAAACCACCATATCTACATGGTGGAATTGCACTACAGTTGTTTTATTTTCTTCTTAGTGATTGTTGTTAGGTTGAAATACGGCCTGGACCAGAAGAAATAACATCAAAAGCAGAAGGAACTATACCTACGGCTGATTTTTAACATACTATATCTCGAAAACCAAGCGAGATATCAAAAAAATTTATTCTTTACTTTCGATTTATTTCGTCGAGTTCTGCAAGAATTCATCATCAGATTTTGGCGCCACGGTAATGATAGAACTGCCAATTTAAGGTAGGGCAGTGACGGTTACGGGTAGGGCGGAAGTTAGAATTTTACTTCACCTTATCTAATGAAGAAATTTTTGTCGTACTTGTGATTGTGAGTGAGTGAGGTAGTACTTAATTGTCGGGAGGGGTAATAGATAAGAGCAAAACATTCATTTATTCAAGTTTATATTATTTCCACAAACATATTATATTCAATATAAAATAAAAATCCCTTCATTAAAACAGCTGAAATCTTTCATTGCCCATATAGTTGAAAATGCAAAGGATCTCATTCAGATCAATTGATTTTCTTTTTTTCTTTTCAAAGGCCAGAAATACTATATCTGCCATTCTTTCATGACCCATTGACAGCCTCTGAGGCCTTTCGATTGCAGTCAAAGTTGAAAACGTAGATTCGCACGCAGTAATACTACATCCTATGGTCACCACAGATGCAAAAAAATTCATATGTATCTTTGATCGACTCTAGCAGTTAGACCTGAAAAATCAGTTGAAACCGAAAAATCTAATTCATTTACTACAGAGAAACTTATAGGTTACATTAAAATAGAAAAGAATAGAATAACTTAAATATCTGCCTACTATATACAAACTAACTTAAAAAACTAAAAATCATAAAAAGATAGTGCCCCTGTGGCAAGGTATTAAGAACACTGGTTTAATTCCAAATTGAGTTGCCAATGAAATTTTCTGTGTGAGAAATTAGCCAGTTCTTTTGTCACAAGCAGCGTCGATTGATTTTGGGGTAAGGTGTTTAACAATTAACATGGACCAAACGTTTTAGCACAATGCGGCATAAACTTATATTCAAACTTGAAATTGTGAATTGGATATAAATAAATAACACTAATATTTTACAAGCAGCTACATAGTTTTCTTTAATTTTCTCACCAACTACCTAAATTTTTCAACGGTACCATTTTGTCTACATCCAACTCATTGAGAATCGCTGAATGAGTTTAATAGATAGATTTTCCAAAAATCTTTGTAACTCAGCAATTAATATATCCAGTGTTTCAAAATAATCAGATTTATATGGCTTGAGCATCCTGGTCGTTTATATGTTGTCTGGCGGGGGGACAGGAAGGGCCATCATCTACTAAACATCCATACAATTTGATTTTTTGACTTGCCTCTTGAGCCTCTTCTCGATCTGGGTCCTATTTTCGGAATTGCCGCTTTTTTTAGACTTAGCTTCTTCCAAAAGTTGATGATACATTTCATTTGATCTGTTTTTTTTTTTTTTTCATTTTGGATGCACTTTACGATTGTTATGGCATCTTTCAATCCTGCACTTTTGGGCTTGTACAGCTTCCTCTGGAGGCTGAGGCATGGATAAGATTTTTTTTTCCCCCCCACAACCATGGCCATTCGGAATTTCAAATTGAGTATGACTTATAATACCGACACTCCTAGCGACATCGTCACCGTTAAATTTGTCATTTTTAATTTCATCTAAAGTCATAAAAATCAGTGAATAAGTATCATTTACTACAACTTTTTTAACCATCAAGTGTCTTGACCAATGCTGTTCGAGGAGCCAGGCAATCCTTTTTCCACCATACAAGGCAGATATTTTGCCATGGTGAAAGAATTCAAGTAACATGATGTATTGATCAAAAAACAGATGAATCAATGTCATTTCTGAAAAAGTCCTGATAACTATCAAATGCAAGCTATGGTTTTAGCAGTGGACGTAAGGTAATTTTCGGCCAAATTTATTTTCTATTCTGGTCGCAACTCCCGAAACTTCCCCATACATTACACTTGCACCATTTGATGTTATTTCCGTGAAAATGGCTGCTTCAAGCTTTTCAGTAGTTGTAACTGTCTGCAACGACTCATTGACGTATCTATCCGTAATATAACGTATAAATTCTCGTCCCATCTTCCATTAGAGTAAACCAGTTCACGTCATATTCCTCAATATCTTTAACAATGGAACTTCGCACTGCTTGAATTATTTGAATATGAATTTCAGGTGAACGATTTGTTGCATTTTGTGGTATATGACTGGGAGTCTCCTTCAAATTTAGATGTTTCATGCAGGTATATTCAAACGAATTCCAAAATAGTGCATGTTTTTTTTTTTTTTTTTTTTTTTTTTTTTTTTTTTTTTTTTTTTTTTTTTTCCTCCAAGATTTCCAACCCAATTCATTGACTACTAGAAATTTTATTACTTCAATAGTAGACTTCACACAAGACCTATTTTCTTGTAATGCTTTTCTACATATCAATGTTTCAACACTGCTACTGCTACTTGTATAAGTAGATATTCCATGTAATTTGTCCTGCCACATCACCATGGCTAGTGTATTATGTAAATGTATTTTTCGTGTTTTGGATAAGCAGTTTTTTAATCAGTGGCAGTTTTCCAGTTTCTGAATCCTGTGGAAGTGTACAAAGTCTGTTTGCTTCCATGAGGTAAAAATTGCTGGCAATGAATAGTAAAAAGCAGCATCTTTTCTCGACTGAATACTGCAACTACTTATATCACTTGAACCAGTCCGCTGCAAAGGTTCTGTTATTTTCTTTTAGATATACATCTAAAATAACTTGCTTTATCGGTTCTCCGATTTGTGCAATATCAGAAGGAATACTAACATTACCGTTCCACCCACACCTGTTTCCATAGGACTAGGAGTGGCAATTGTATTTTATGCTTCCATCTGTTTTGAGGAATGAGGTCCTTCGTGATCAATTTCCTCTTAAAATCTTCGTTTTTTGCTAAAGATAGCCCGTATTATCCATTGCAAAATTAATCAGTCTTCAGTTCAGAACAATAAATAAACATGTAAAAACTGCTCTCGGGTGACTAGCCGAGTCAAGAGTGCGTTGCTACACGATATTTCGGCGACTAGATTCATTGCCGCCGCCATCTTCACCAGCCGAGTCAAGAGTGCGTTGCTACACGATATTTCGGCGACTAGATGAATCTAGTCGCCGAAATATCGTGTAGCAACGCACTCTTGACTTGGCTAGTCACCCGAGAGCAGTTTTTACATTCTCAACGCCGAGAAAGACTTCGTTCTTATATAAATAAATAAACAGTTGTCTCTCAAACCGACTGAAACATTGTAACTACACAACACTGACGAACACCATAGAAAATATAAAATTCAAATGCCATCTGTGAGCATGATACATTCAGCGAAGAATAGAATGAGGTACTTAGCCTGCCTTTTTCTTCTTTGTTGTTTGGCTTGGCCCTCCCTTCCCGAGGTTGACAGGGACTTACCGCCACATGGCCCACTCCCGGGGAACTGGAACCACCTAGCGCGTGTGTTAGGGGTTATCTATGGTCCTGGTAAACCTAATGGTGACAAAAATGGACCAGTGCAACGCTCCCTTTAAGCTGCACCTACCTCAGAAGATGTCTGAATCGAGTGGCACTTCCCGCGCTCCGGCGTCCGTCACTTACAGCGACTCTCTGTGCTCGCCTTCACCAGAAGACATCCGAGGCGGAATCGACCTGCCAGACATGGACATGGGGATAGACACATCCTTGATAAGTATCATGCTGACACCCCAGCCTTCACAATGATACGACGAACCACGCGCAGCTAAGAGGCGCAACTTGCCTCTTGCTGCAGAGACTTCAAAACACCCAAGAAGTGAACTGCCAGCGCGAAGCCGTACTGCACACGGCCAGAGCGCCACCACCAGAGTCTTCATCAAACAGCTAGTGAGAAATCTTGCCATCAAACACAAGAAGACGCCGAAGAAGAGGAAAGGGGTGTCGGTCCAAGAGACTGCCAAACCACCTGTGTGGAAATCAAGTAGCTCTGGAAGCTCATCTGTTGTGAGAGACAAAGAGGATTTACCCACCACCCACCAACCCCATCAGCAAGCCGATGTGGAGGACTTCATGTTTCCTAGACACACTTTTAAACCTCCACCAGTGCTAGACTCCAATTTGACTTCAGTGGTAGGTAAATTAATGGAAAGATTGATATGCAACCACATCAGAAAAATATGTGAGGAACGTAAGTGGTTTTCAAGTAGGCAACATGGGTTCAGGCAAGGATATTCATGCGAATCTCAGTTGGTGGGATATATGCAAGATATTTCAGATGAAATGGACAAGGGAGGCCAAATTGATAGTGTAGCACTAGATCTTTCAAAGGCGTTTGACAGAGTAAGCCACAAAATGGTAGTAAATAAGGTAAAAACTATTGGAGTGGATGAGAGAGTGATTTGCTGGGTAGAATGAATTTTTAAAAGTTAGAAAACAGAAATTTAGGGTAGTAAGTGCGGTATCAAAGGAAGTGGAGGTAAAAATGAGAGTGCCGCAGGGCTAGCGTATTGGGACCATTGCTATTCATTATTCTAATGAATAATTGTGCTGATTGTTTACTATCTGAAGTAGATTGTTGCAAGGTGACATAATGCTCTATAAAAGGATCAAAACGATAGAGGACTGTAAACAGTTGCAGGGTGATATGGACAGGATATCTAGTTGGTTTAGGTTAAACGTGGGATGAAGATAAATGCAAAGAAGAGTCAGATAATTAGATACACAAATAAAAAACTAAAGGTTAATTATGAATATAAGGTAGGGGAAGAATTGCTTGCTGAAGACTTGAAATGTAAATATCTTGGCATTACATTTGATAACAAGCTTAACTGGGCAGGACACATTGGACAGGTGGTAGGAAAAGGTTTCAAAATCCTGCAATTGTTGGAGAGAGTGATGAGGTGATGCACGAGAGAAGTAAAGGAACTGGGTTACAAAACTTTGGTCAGACCATTGCTCGAATATGGTAGTGTAGTATGGGACCCACATTTTGAGTATCAAATACAGGAGTTGGAGAAGGTGCAAAGAAACGGCCTGCTAGATTTGTTTCTGGAAATTATCGCAGAATGCAATCAGTGACAGATATGATAAAGTAGCTGGAATGGGATTCATTGCAAGACAGGAGGAGGGTGAGGATGGTAATGGGAGTGTACAGGGCGTATGCTGGCGATGAGGCATGGAAAGATATTGCAGTAGGTAAGAAAAATAGTTCATGGAAGGGAAAAGATAACCATGACTACAAGCTGGCACTCGATTTCAGGCACAAGGGGGATGGGAAGATTTTCTTATTTAGGTAAGGGTGTTAGGGATTCGGAATGAGTTACCAAGGGGAATGATGAATAACCTACCGAAAATGTTAAAAGAATTTAAAGTTAAAATGTGGAGAGGGCAAATGTAGGTGAGTGAAGGATAGCTGGATATTGGGAGTGTAGGGAAATTGCCACCAGAGCGTGTGCTCCATTGCAATTAAATTAAATTAAATTTACCGTAGAAACTGGAAACCAGTTTAAACCCCAACAGTCCGAAAATGAACCAGCGCCATCAATACAGAGATCTGCACACATCCCACCTATTGTGGTGCAATTTAAGCACAACAATAAGATACTCCACAATATGGTTGAAGCTGTAGTGAAGAGTCCAGTTCGCTGTCAAAACTGCCGATGGTGATGAGATCAAGTTCAGCTTCACCACAGCCGCTACAGGGATGCTGAAGCACAGTAACATCCCATATTACACCTTTCCTATTGGAGCTGTTCCACTACTCAAAGTAGACTTCAGGGGCATTCCAAAAATATTTCCCACTGAAGAACTGAAAGAAGAACTGTCAGAGATGGGCTTTACTGTACAAACGCCGTCCTGGCAGTAACATATTAATGCCCCTACTCTTTGTGATCCTTGCGAACTGCCAGGAAAACGTAGGAATCTTTCGGGTGGAGAGAATCTGCGACCTCAAAGTGAAGGTTGATAAACTTCGGTCAATGCCCAGACTTGCGCAATGTTACAACTGCCAGCGTTTTGGTGGCGTGTCCAAGAATTGTAAAATGTGTCAAGTGTGCAGGCCAACATGACTCTGCCAAATGCACTTCACTGAAGGTATGACACTCCACCTAGTGATCTAACTGTGGAGGTGGACACGTGACCAGTTATAAGGGCTGCCCGGCCTTCAAGAGAACCAGGACTATTAACTGAACAGGAAAAGCCATCAGACTGTACACGTACAACAAATAGTAATCCATGTCTAGGGCACCAGGAAAACCTACCCGTAACAGGGCAAGATCAGGCCCCCATTGGCAAGGTGAAGATGTCCACATCCCATTCGCGCCGCAGACGGAAGAGAAAGTCTGGATCCACGAACGCAGCAGTGCAACAACATCCGTCGGCGAAAGAAGACGGCTCCAGTTCCAATAAAAAACATGTCGCCTCTACAGGGCGCCCTGCAGGTCCATATACCAGATCGCCTCCTGAGCAACGAATCCCACCAGCAGGGCCCGCTCTAGCGGTATTGGCGCCCCGGACAAATAGACAAATTGCCGCCCCTTAATATTATGTAGAATTATATTTTTAAAAGTAAATAATTAATTTGCAATCGAATAAAATATTTAATTTTAATAAAATCATATATTCATAAATAAACTTATTGAATTTTGATCTAGCGGCACAAAATAGAGAAATTAATTATGAAATATCTGTACATAGCCACTAATTAACCATATTTTTACGTTTTTAAATGTTATTACAGATGGATATTATCACACAAACAATCTGAATGCCATTATTTTGAACATAAAACGAGATTACATCAAATACGCTAAAATCACCAAAAAAAAACTTTTTTTTCTTACTTTCAGGTTGCGAATTCTTTATTACATCTTAAAATTTACTTCATCAGCAATTTCATACTCAATTGCCAAAATGGCTAAATCATGAAATTATCAATTTCTTGGTTTTCGCAAATGCTTAACAAGGCGTCGTATACGTCTTCCAAATGAAATTTTAAAGGTTTTAATGCCTCTATCCTCTCTATCCTAGGGGGCATCCACAAATTACGTGAGGTGTTTTTCCGGATTTCTGGACCCCCCCCTCCCCCTTGGTGAGATTTCGTGAGATCTGGCCGGCCCCCCCCCCTCTGGTGAGATCAGGTCCGTGAGAACCCCCCCTAGAAATCGCACTCGTTTTTTTTTTAGGTCACACCCTAACTTTTTCGGTCACACCCTAACTTTTTCACGAAATACCCTCCTAAAATCGACTTAGGCGCAAATTGTAGACCTTTTTTTTGGCTCTACTATCCCCAAATTTTTCGCAAAATCTCACGTGAGATTTCCGTAGACCCTCCCCTCCCCCTGGTGAGATTTTGTGAGATTTCGCCAGACCCCCCCCCTATTTCACCTCACGTAATTTATGGACGCCCCCCCTACTCTCCCATCTAGTGTCACTCCATGTTTTCAAAGTTGAGCCCTGAACATGCTTTAAAAGTATTGCCCATTGAAAAGTAGATGCCAAAAAGAATAAATATATTTTTTGGACCATGTTGAAGAAATTAGCGGCTTCCAAGGATGCTTTTGCCATTAATAACAAGATTGAGAGAATGTCTACTACACGGAACATTGAATGCTCGCGAATTATATTGTTTAATTCTAAATTGGACTCCTGCTTTATTGCCCCTCATATTGGACCCGTTGTCAGTCCCTGTCCTCTGATATCCTGCAAATTTAAACACAAGTAATTAAGTTCTCCAACTATAATGTCAGATATTTGTTTTACTGTGGATCTTTCGACTGGTAAGAAGCCTTAAAAGCTTTCATTATTTTTAATTTCAACATCAGGATTAAATTTATTGGTTGAAACATATCTGATTACAAGAGTAATTTGCTGTATCTTACTAAAGTTAGGAGTACAGTTTAAAATTATGGAAAAATATTTGAATTTTTTTATTTCATTAATAACATGAGACTTTACACTTTGATGCAGCAGATCTACTATCCCGGTTTGTATATTTTTCCCAAGATATTGAGCGTTAGTCTCTACTTTTTAGAGCACTCAACGGACGTGCTCTTCCATAATGGGATCGTATTCAGACAGTAACTCAACTATTTTTAAGAAATTACCGGTATTATGCTCAAACAACTTGTCGCTTGTACCTTGAAAAACCAGTCAACTTTTACCAAGCATTTTGGTAATTGCAACGATTCTTAGAAGCACCTCATGTCAATGATTTATTTCGGCATTAATAACTCTTTGAGTGGCAGCATCTACAGTTTTACAACAATTTAATCTTTTTGCCTGAATATGATTTTTCGAAATCATGCTCGTTTAAAGTTTCGTCGAGGTGCTTCCAATTTTTAAAACCCTCCTTTGAGAGAGAACTAACTAAGAAACTGAAAATTTTTCAACAGAAGCAGTAAACGCAGTAGCTAATCTCGCAATATTTGCTCTCCGTTGCTGAAAATTCGTGCATAATATTTTGCGCTAAAACGTCGATCTGTGTCATTGGAAGGAAATTTGTAATTATGCAATAGTTTAGGTGGACCTTGGCTTATTAAAAAGCTTCTTACGGTGTCTCATAAAATTCTTGGCCACAAAGTTTTAGAACTCCTTCTGTGAGTCTCACGTTGGTGTCAGTTCCAGTTGGTTTACAAACTTCGTTCATTTGTTCGCTGTTATTCTCTGACGATTCTATACTTCTTTTGTATCCCGACCTGATATTGGATTCTAAGATTTGTTTTGGTAAACCCTGAATACAGTATATTTTTTTAACGCGCCAGATTGATTCTGCCTTTACGCATCCTTTCCCAACCTTCTTTTTTTGTACTGGTAACCAGATAGTTTTCTTTGACCGTCAGACATTTTGGAAGAGGCATGCACGTAACTCAAACAATGTACTCTATAAAATAATATAAAAAGTAAATATTTATCCTTGCTCTAAATAAGCTAAAACCATAACTAAGATAAATTATTCTCAGTCGATATTTATGCACAACACAAAATATTTTACATACCCTGCAAACATAAAGAAAGTCTAGTGTTACTACACAGTCAAAGCATATTCGCGGTGGATACTATCCGTAAATTTGCTGCAAATACAGAAACCGTGTGTTCAGAATGGCAATTTCTATAGGCTTAAACGGAATACGTTCCAAGTTCACAAACAAAAAAATGATGTTGTGGAGTGACTGTCGCACAATGCACTTATTAAACCAACTGACAAAGTTATTCACATTCACTTAAATAGTTAATGAAAATCTTTTTGTTGAGACGATTTACAAATGCAGCAATTAGAGTATCTGTAAACCGCATTCGTATATATAATAAGCATCATGGATTATTATATGTTAGCAGTTAGCATTAGAAATTAAATATATTAATGGTATGTGAAGTAACTAATCGGTAATCAGCAGCTGGTAATATTATTTATTTATTAATGATTGTAAGTACTGTCCCACACCCACTAAACTACAGTTTTTTCATAAGCGATCAAAGCTAGCGTATGTAATTTAACCCAACCAAAACACTTACAATGCCTGATCTAATTTGTACAACAAATCTGTGGGGCTCGGATTACGAGAAGAAATTATTATGCAAATTATTCCACTTCGATTTCCAATAACTAAGATCCATATTGATTTGGTTTATCAATTCAATAAAATAAATACTCAGCATCTCCCGCCAAGCACTATCGATTCCATGTATTAGAACTTAGCTGCAATTGCGAAAAACTCTCCTTTTCACCCCATTTAGTAACTTGTGGACAGTATATCGTCGGAATCAGTGTAGGTAGCCGAGGGCAGGTGTAACAGCCCCCACCTACTGGGCTTCTGTTGTGTGCTTTTGTCGTTGTGCGCTTATGTCGTATATCCAACTAAATAACAGTTTAATCATAGGTGTACTTACCTTTACAAATTATCAATTCCTGAAGTAAATTTTATGAACTTCCACTTATCACTAATAACGTAATAGTAAGACTAATGATGTTGTTTAATGAAACCACTTTTGTAATTAGCAATAATAAGCAAATTGAGACAACAACGCGTTCTACTCGCGTGCTAAGGCCCAATTCACACAGAAGAGACGTGGCGCGGACTTCGGGCTGAGACATGGCGCGGACGCGGCGCATTTTGAAGTTGCTCCTATGGCGGAATTCACACAGAGGCGGCGAGGTAACAACGCGCCCCTTTGAGGTCCGCGCCCCGTCTCTTCGAAGTCTCTAGGGGCGCACCCAAATAGCTAAGAACTGTAAGTTTTTAACGAACGAAAAAATCGGTATGTGGATTTTTTTTATTAATTGGGTATTTAACCCATTAATATTATTAATTTTTTTCTCACACTTACAGTCGAAATGGCGCCCCTAAATTTTAGCGCCCCGGGCAAATGCCCGGTTTGCCCCCCCCCTAGAGCGGGCCCTGCCACCAGTCGACCCACCGACTGGTCACCGCGTCACCTCCCATCAACAATGAGTCACAGACGAAGCAGACCGTGAAGCACAAGACAAACTGGATAACTAACAAAAAAGCTGGAGTCTGCCCTAAAGATGATATGCCGCCTTACCGAGCAACTGGAGAAAATGACCAGTGCCGTTATCAATGTTCTGGCTGTCGCAAAGTGTCCACACTGCAACCACAATGGATAGACAGCCACTATTACATTCCCTATCATTCTGTGCTCGGAATGCTAATAGCATGATCATCCAACTGCTAGAGTTTAGGCGGTTTCTTCGAGACCAAGATATTGACTTGTGTCTGGTGTCGGTGACCTTTTTGAAACCCTGTCTGCAAGCCAATTACAGTTGTTATGCCATGACAGACCCACCGCTGGAGGTCTAGTCGCGGTTTTAATTAAGAACAGCATTCCACAATCATGAAATAGCCCTACCACCTCTTCAGCAGATGGAAGCCGTCGGAGTCGAAGTGGCTACTGCTAATGGGAAGTTAACCATTATCTCATTCTACTGGCCTCCTCGCAGACAGCTCAAAGAAGCTGACTATGTCTCTGGCAGATGTCAGCAGAAAAGTTCTGATCGGCAGTGACCTTAATGTTAAACATTCCGACTGGAATAGTAGGTACAACAACACAGCGGGTATAACATTGAGAAGTCTCACAAACAGTTACAATATGTGCATATGGGCACCAGAAGAACCAACACACTACCCGAGCAACGGCAATAGACCAGATGTCTAGACGTAGTTATCACCAAGGGCATCCAATCATAAACCGACTCTCTTCAGATCACTGTCGGTTATGGTAGAGGTCGAGGTTGGACCCTGGCAAATTTATGAAGACCTGTCTTTCAACTACCATAAAACAAACTGGAGGTGCTACCAGATGCTCCTACAGACTAAGCTAGCTGATCCACCCGAAATTAACAACATTGACATTGACTTTCAGTCTCTTGAAGCAGCAGTCAAAGATGAAACCGCAGCTTGTACTCCAGTCAGGATACCCAGACCAGCTTCCATTCTGCAGCTTTCCCCACTCCCTTCCCCCTCACCTCCTGGCGGAAATCCTCCACAAAAACCGGCTTGCTAATGACAGGAAGCTTACGAAAACCTGGAGACCAGAAGACTACTAAGTCTCTTGCAAAGGGAGATAAAGCTTCCCTGATAAGCATAGGATGAAGAGTGGGACTCAAGAGTCCCCATGCTCCACCCGTGGATGGATCTCTATGTGTACAAACAAAGACTCAGCAGGCGAAGCCAGCGACTCCCCCTACTGCACGGCGAAAGAGTACTAGCCATCACTCCACAGGAAAAGGTCAAAGCACTTTTTGATGTCTTTGTGAAGAACTCCCAGCCCTCGCAAACAAATGTGGACCCCACCCACCTTACAGCAGTCCACCAGCACCTCAGAGTCTACTTCGAAGCTGAAGACGATCATCCAATAGATTACATCACCCCGGAGGGGGTACCTGTCGAAACTGCACCCACACAAAGCACCAGGGCGCGATGAGATCAGCAACACTCTCCTCCGGCACCTACCACCGGAGGCCTCTGTCAACCTCGCCGCTATCTTTAATGCCATTTGACAGCTTTACCCTCAACTGTAGAAACACGCTAAAATAGTGGAAATCCACAAAACTCTGAAGACAAACACCTACCTCAGAATTACAGGCCTATAAGTTTGCTCCCAAACATTAACAAAGTTTTCGAACGGCTGCTACTAAAACATCTATCTGCCTTCATCGATGACGCTAATGTTATACCAAATCATCAGCTATAATTTCGAAGTAGTCATTCCACCACACGACAGTTGATGAGGGTAGCTGAAGCGGTGACCCACGCTTTCAACTTCAAGAACTACAGCGCTACGGTAATTCTTGACATCTCGGTTGCCTTCGATTCCATGTGGCACCCGGGGCTCCTGCTCAATCTCTACGATCAGGGTATCCTGTGGCCATACGTGAAGCTTCTAAAATCCTACCTCACTGACCAGACCTTCAGCGTCAAGGTTTACAAGGCTTACTCCTCCACCAGGAACATCTAGGCATGAGTTCCTCAGGGCTCCGTGCTTGGGCCAGTGCTATACTCCCGGTAAAGCGCTGATGTACCGACCAGCAATGGTATTCTGACTGCAACCTACGCTAACGAGACTGCCTATTTGTCCACCAGTCACAGGGAGCACTAGCCACCTGGTGACTATAGGAAGTTCTGCAGGTAACCGATGCCTGGGATAGGAGGTGGCGTATAGATATAAATCCCACCAAGATCCAAGCCATTATATTAACCAAGCGATTTGGGGCCCGTCAACCAATTCATCCAGACCCATTACTTCGCCTGTATTGTAGGGAGATCCCATGCTCCATTACAGCACGCTAGCTGTGGATGACTCTAGATAAGAGACTGAAATGGTGTAGCCACATCAACAAAGTCCGGCTCCACAGCCTCTACTCAATACTAAATAAGGACAGCAAACTAGCCCCTTCCACAGGATTCAAGATATACACTTCGCACGTACGCCCTATTATGGAATATGCATGTCCTGTGTGGGCATACGCTAGTGACAAGAGAACCAGAAAGCTTCAGATCATTCAAAATAAAGATAGCCCTCCATCTCCCGTGCCGATTCCCCACGGATTCACTCCGTGAGGACGCCGTTATACCTAAATTGAAGGATAGATTCCGTCAGCTGGTGGAAATATTTTACAAAAATGTTAGGCAATGCAACAACCCGGAGGTCAACTCAATTGGTCTATATGACAATAGACATAGAAGTCTGCTCAGTCTCCTAGCAAACTGATACCCAACAACAAGAAACACCAACAGTAAAGGATTGTAACATCTTCATTACCTTGGAGGCAATGTCATCGGACAAACACACCACCCTCCACCTGCTTGTAACCTAAGGTAGAGACGGTGCCATGTGTGTGAGAGCAGAATAAAGAATTAGTATATATATGATATTTACAAACTGTAGTTAATTTGGAATTATTTACACATAGCTACATTAGTAGTAACTTAATTTTTCCTCATCATTTCATACTATTAACAAACAGTTAATTATAAAATTATCTTAGTTGATGGTTAAGGTAGGGCATTGGAATTTTAAGGTAGGGCATTGCCCCACAATGCCCCCCCTAAGCTACGGCCCTGGTGCTAGATGGTAGCACTACCGCGAGAAACAACGCTTGGGCCATGTGCTGAAGTTGACGGGCTATCTACCTTCAACAATTTGATAGTAATTAGTAAGTAGGACCTAGCAGGGTAGAATTTAAAGTATCTTACAAGTTACAATTAAGGCAAAGTTTGTGTTAGGCTCCTTCTTTCGATCACTATATATACTCATATGGCCAGGGCACTGAGGGCAGAACCGGATTAAAAACACCGCAAGGCCTGTAGCAAATGTGAAAAAGAGGCCCTTGGTTATCTTTACTTACGATATCAAATAAAATGGCATATTGTCGGGGCCCCAGAAGGCGCGGGGCCCGTGGCATTTGCTAACTCTTGCTACGTGGCTAATCCGGTACTGCTGAGCTGTAATCCTGATGGTGTTTGCTCAGTTTTTGATGACACATAGTATGACATGTAATACTGACGGAAGATTCTTACTTCATTCTTTCGAGTGTCTTCATTATCATTGCAAAACTGGAAGCAAGGATAAAACTGTTCGTGAACTCATTCTCGGGCCACTGTCCGATTTTAATATCGGAAAACATGATCTTTTTCTGGAACCATTCGCAAGGACTGATTTCTTGAAATCGAGGAAAACTGAAATCTGGAAGGCGAAAGGGGATTCGAACCTATGTCAGGCCAGAGTGTTACTATTTACTCACGAAAGGAGTGGGATCATTTTAGAAGTAAACTAATATGCTGCTAGATACAACAGGCAGCAAACAAGTTCCAAATTGTGAAAACACAACAAACTTGATGAGTTCCCTCCAGGACATAGTCACAGAAAAGGAAGTGGCCACAGGTAGAGTAATCATTTAAACTGATACTGCTAGGTCATAAAAAGAATGAAAAAAGATAGTTGAGGTGAAACAAACTATATCAGTAGCCTAATATCCAAAATGTTGAAGGAAAGCTTTTCGGCCTTCTAATTGCATCAAAATCATGTTGGAAGCAGGGACAGGAGGGGAGAGAGCGTGGAGTAGTCTAGCTCCATACTGTTCACCTAGTGATGTTATATTTGAGTCACACTATATAGCCCAGGCATTTTTAAGCAGATTTTAGAAGTAACCTAAAAAAAGCAGAGCTGAAATTTGGCACTGACATTCCTTAGTACCTGAGAAACAAATCCTGATAATCCTCATGTCTGGCATGTCCGCGTCATATATTTTTCAATGTCAAAAGTGCTTAAAAAGGGCCTGAGTGCCAAATCAGTGTAAACTCATTGTAACATTTAAAATAGTAGCCTTAGTAACATTTTATTGCACCCTAGATAATCAGAAGAGGCTAACCACTGCATAAAGTGTAATATCAGGATTAATTATTGTATAAAAGTAACAGTACATTCACATTTTATCATTAATGGTGGTATGAAACATGAACTTTTTATTATTATTATTATTTTGTATAGCTGAAAAACTATCAAAGTTACTGTATCAAGACATATAACCAAAGTTGTAATACATAGTTTCAGCGTTAAAATGGTATATGGTTGGTCTGTTTGTGACAAACTGTTGTCACTTCGAAACTACAAATGAATCAGCGCTGGGCTGAGAGTGCCACACACCGCTCTCCAGGCATTACAGGTATGAACCTCAGAAACAAATAATGTAGACCTGAGAATTGGTACAGATGTTATTTAGTACTTAAGAAACAAGTCCTGAAAATTACCCTCAAAAGTACGTCTTAAATGGTATAATCAATATGAACATCTTGTAGAACATAAATTATCAGTCTTGTACTCTAAGTAATTTAAATGTGAACTTCATGATGGAATTGGTGGGTAAAAGTAAAATCAAACTCTCATTTGATCATGAAGTAGATACAAAACATGACTTATAATTAACACAGGTTTGTTTAAAAACTATCAAAGTTATAGTGTCAAGACCCAGTTGTAGAACACATTTTCAGTGTTAGAATGGTACCTCTGTCATGTTTTTGTAATAAATGGTTGGCGTGATATGCATCGAAACATTCAGAAACAGTGCGCAGAGCTCAGCACAAGAGTCGTACCGCTCAGCACAAGAGTTGCATCACTCACCTGTTTGCATCAATCTACCTGCTTGGAACAGTATGCCGAGATTTTGTGCTCTTGGAATTATATATGAACTGAGAGAAATAAACCTAGAAAATGATTAAATGATAAATTACTGTGCAAATTTTTGAAACAATAAACATTTTTGTATTATTGAACTTGTCGAACGAAATTTAAGTGTTCAGATTCATCACCGTCCTCATCATCTGAATCATTGTATGTGACAACTCATGCAGATCCTATGCAATGCCCACACATTAGCGAACATTCCAGCCCAGAATAACCTGATTCATAGTGATTTCTACAAATGCTCTTGCAATTGTAGGACCTCTATTGTCCTAAAACATTTTGCTATATAACTACATCACATTCACAAAGAATTTTACAGAAGCCAGGTGCACAAAGGTTCAGACCATCATATGGAGATCACAATAGCTGCTCAATTCTGGATGGTGGATGAAAGGTTGACTTATTTGTTTGCTCCACACAGTAGTAAGAAGACAAGCATTTTGTTTTTTTCTGCCACTGGTCACAAGATGGATTTCTTTAGTGTCACTCATAACCTTTTCAAATGTTGCAGCTCTCCTTGTAGAAGTCTGCTGAAGTAAATAAGGTAGGAGATCATTTTTGTAACTACTCCACCATTGTTTGAATAGCAGAATAAGTAATTTGTTAGGATTGTATCCACCTAGAGCTTGAACATTATCATCAAAGGAATCCAAGTGTTTTCTTTTTTTTTTTTTTTTTTTTTAAATTATGGTTTTATGCCTTATTGAAGTTGAGGTCATTAGAGGGGCGTGATGGGACTGGAGACAAGGAATAGGAAGGCGTCTTGAAGGAAGAGTGATTTGGGGAAACCATTGAAAACCCAAATCTGGATGCCCGAACCGGGATTCGAACTGGCGTCCTCCCGAATGCAAGACCAGAGCATTAAGCGATCACCCACCATGCTTGGTCGAAGCTTTGTTATCTGATCATAAGGCACATCTACTTCATCTTGGCAGCAGGAAATTTCTCACATGACTTAAGCCCTAACACAATGTGTTAATAGTAAGAATTTCTGATGAAGAAGAATTGTACTAGACAAAACTGCTTAGGAAGAGGAATTAATCTCTTCTATAATAACTGCTATTTTCACATCAAATTTGAATACTATTTTATTAATAATGAATTAATAAACAATTCTTACAAAGTCTAATTAATACATGGTTGTTCCACAAAAAAATAAAAATATCTTATTGCCTGGATTTCACAGTAAGTAACTTTCATTCGGCTTCAAACAATAAAAGGAAAGGGAAATAATAAAAAAGGGTATATGATAAGGGATTAAATTGTTATTGTTGTATGTTATTTATATTAAATTGATTACACTGAATTAGCAGAAAACTCTTGTTTATGTAGGGCTTAGTCTTAGCCACAATTAAAGTATTTTAATATGCACAAGGAAATTAAAAAAATAACATAAGTTGCTACATATATGTACCACTTCTGTTATACAAATATGTACTAGAACAACAGAAAAAAAATAATGCTATACAACATAAACAAGGGGTAGGGAAATTGTTTATCAGTGGT
This sequence comes from Vandiemenella viatica, assembly GCA_031002005.1. Lineage (NCBI taxonomy): Eukaryota > Metazoa > Arthropoda > Insecta > Orthoptera > Morabidae > Vandiemenella > Vandiemenella viatica. The sequence goes on along the minus strand of JARYHS010013630.1, from coordinate 172,431,069 downwards.
GAAGCCAGCTGATTGTGGTGACAAAAAACAAGACAAACACAAATGCACAATATTTCAGAAGATTCTTCCAGCAGTCCAATCAGGCTTGTCCATCACCTCATTCCTCCCCCCTCTCCCCCCCCACACACATGGGAGGTCACTTAAAATTATCTTATTATGTCTGTCTAATTTTTATTAAAAAAAAAAAAAACAAGGAATAATAGAGAAAGTAAACCCATCACCCATCACAGATGAGGGCAATGAACACACAAATACAAACACACTTCACAATATTTTGGTATAAATGTTAATTAATCATGATTAAGTGTAAGGTTTACTCTCTAAGTACCATTGTTAAAATTAAACTAAGCAGTTTCTCATTATCATTACAAACTGTCAGTATAGGTGTAAGGTAAGCTTTTATGATAGTAATGAGAAGTGGAACGATTTAAGAAATGTGAAATCAAAGGAAAACTGGAAAAGTAAACCAACGGAGAAGTTTGGAGTGGATTTATGATGTAAACAATAAAGAAACAATGAACAGAAATCAGAATATCAAAATAAAACTCTTATTTATGCAGAAGTTGAATGAGCCAAATAGTAAGAGGAAGGGTCATAATAAAATAATGGCTAGTTTCTTTGTTCCCTAGGTGATGATGCATCCTAATATTGAATGCCAACATTTTGGCTGATCAACTTTGGCCTTTCTCCAGGGTGAAACTGCACTGACAGTGAGATGTATTTCATATGCTTTGCTCAACACAACTCAGTTTTGCTCTAGAAGACTAAAACACATCAGGTGAAACATAATCATTAAATAGTAGGATGAACCTCTACCCCAGGGAGCATGGAAACTATTTATTCTGGCTGTGGAAGCCTTTGGTTGCAAAATAATAGTTAGTTATTTGGAAAAGTGAGGGTAGTAGGGGGCTGAACATGAAGTGAACAATCACTAATTATTGAAAAATACTAACACTGAAAAAGACTGTAAATCATAATGTATACATAGTGAAAAATTATTATAAAAATAGTTATAAATTCAGTGCAAACCTAAATTAACAAATAAAGATTAGTGATATGTCTTGAGGACATATTGCAAAGGTAGCTCACATCTACAGAACACGAAAAATGGATCAAACTTCACCATGACCTGGATATGAAGCAAATACTAGAAGTGTGTGGAATCTGGTAATGAACCTCAGTAATGATCCCACACAACCAATGCCAAATTACAACAATGTGTATTCAAATCAAATAGCCCATCAACTGTTACTGAATAGAAGGGCTTGGCACAGAAAAAAAAAAGAAAAAAGAAATCTTAAACACTCCGAGAGCAATGAAAAAGTAAGTGTCCTCGAGATCACTTTCAGTCTCAATGAGGCAACTAAAGTTATAAAACAAATGAAAGAAAATAAAGCAGCAGGTTTGGACAAAATTCGAACTGAATAGATTCAATATTTCAGTCCAAGAACTCTTACAGGCTAATTAATGCAAATGATTAATAAATACTTGACTACTAAGACTTTCCTGAAAACATGGAGGAAAGCACACATGGTTGCCCTCTTAAACAATGAAAAGAACCAACCATTGCTAAAAACTTTCATCCAATCTTGCCTCTCTGCCACTTGTGCAAGGCCTTCAAAACAATGATTCTAAACCAGATGGAAGCAACTTTTGATGCAGAACTCATCCTGGAATAAGGAAGTTTTAGAGCTGGAAAGACAAGCAATAATCAACTCTTGAGCTTAACGCAACACATAGGAAATGGCTACAAAAGAAAACTTATCATTGGAGCAATATTAATAGATCTTACTGCTGCTATGACACTGCGAATCATCAGAAATAAATCAGTAAAGTCTACTCATTAACAAAGATTATGTATATAAATGAATGTAATTTCTCTCGGCGTTGTTTATTTATAAACGTTTCTCGGGAAACAAGCCGAGTTATATTGTTATTAAAGCACAATATTTCGGCGACTTTAATCTCTGTCGCCATCGTCAGGTGCAGTTGCAAGTCTTGAGGTCTGCCTTGAAGTCAACCTTGAGCGTGTTGTTTGTAAACTGGCATGGCAACGACAGATGTTGTTATGTTGCCTAGCAGCATCTCAGATGTCATTAGACGCCCGCGGAACACAAAAAGCAGAGCGTTGGTGATGAGCAGCCTCAATTACAGGAATCCATGCATGGATTCCTGTAATTGAGGCTGCTCATCACCAACGCTCTGCTTTTTGTGTTCCGCGGGTGTCTAATGACATCTGAGATGCTGCTAGGCAACATAACAACATCTGTCGTTGCCATGCCAGTTTACAAACAACACGCTCAAGGTTGACTTCAAGGCAGACCTCAAGACTTGCAACTGCACCTGAAGATGGCGACGGAGATTAAAGTCGCCGAAATATTGTGCTTTAATAACAATATAACTCGGCTTGTTTCCCGAGAAACGTTTATAAAAAAAAAAAGATTATGTACTTAAACAAACCATTAAAATGATCCTACAGAAGGTTCTATATGATTCTACAGCACAAGAAAAATAAATGGAGAAATCGGAAAAATGCACTACCCCAAGGAAATGTGTTGTCCCCAATATTCTTTAACATCTATATAAATGAGCAACCAAGGTACACTGAATTTTCATTTATGCTGATGACACAACTATCATTGTCCAAAACAGAACTTATGAAGAAGTAGAAAGGAAGCTTAATGAAGCCCTTGAGGAGCTGTCAGTTTTACCATGATGACAGCCTGCTACGACCAAACCCAAGAAAAACTCAGGTCTGTGCCTTCCATCTAAGAAGGAAGGAAGCAAAGGAGTTACTAAAGATAGTATGGAAGGGGACCACCCTGCCACTCTGAAACACACTAGCCATCCAAAACACTTTGGAATTAATTTCAATAATAATAATAAAAAAAAACACTGCAAAGAGCTGAAATGAAATATGAGTACCAGAAATAATATACTACACAAACTTACTGGCTCAGTCTGGAGAGCACACCCTAAAGTTTAAGATCCTCAGCTATGGCTCTCTGCTCTTCATTCACAGAATATTGGTCACTAGTACAGGAAGCCTCCACTCACACTAAACGATGCACCCAATGAAATTGTCTGGTTGATAATTGGATGTGTGAGACCACCTCTTACATGGAATGTTGCCGCAGAGAAGGAGGAGGTCAGGACAAGAGACAGAGCTAACACACCTGATGTACAGCCAAACAATGGCTCCACCATACCTCTGTTCATCGAGAAGTTTCTTAAAAAGAAGTAAGGCCCTCAACAGAACAAGAGAAGAAAGATTATCCTTATGGGAGAAGCTGCTTTCCACCCCTTCAAACATCAGGTCCCAAAAAGAACTTGCTGCTGGGTTCATTCTTCCATATGATGAATAAAAGGTCTTGAATAAGCCTAGAATGGAATATCAAGATGCAGGAGTACCATGAAAAAGTATATATGGGTGATGAAAAGTGTGACTGTGACTCCATTCAGACACCTGAGCAATTACTCGAGTACAAAAGACATGGGCTTCACACACCAAGTAGAAGACATATTCTTAGGTAATGACAAAGCAATCCAAGCAGCTATTTTCTGGAAAGGTGCAATTTGAAACAGTAGGGACATAAAAGTAAAGTATCTACAGATCTCAGAACAGGTAGTCATTTCTGAAAAAGATTCTGGTTGCTTGAGCTGTGTGGCTGCTGTTACAGTTTTTAAAGTTGTGCAAACTTAAATAAGTGGTTACTGGAATTTCCCATAGCTGTTCAATTTGATAGACATTTCATTGTTGGTGGGACCTATATATGAGCTAGTGCTGGGGAAGCAGAAGAGTTGATACGTGAGGTGTGTTGTAAATGTTACATGTCCAATAATTGGGGAGTTTTTCCTGTAATGGTGCTGGAGAAGGTAGTCGATGCTGTATACATATTCCAAGTTTTTCAGAAGATGCAAGGTAAGGATCCATATGGTAAACTGGAAGAGTTTGGGTGGTCTGCTTAAGTATATAATGGGTACAAGGAAGAAGATTTGCAGAGAAGAATGCCCATTTTATGAAAGAAATGTAGGAGGTGATACTACACATGCTGAAGGAATGGCCGATAGACTTTAGAAGAAAGCTGTGTCAGATAAACAAGGCTAATGCTAGTCTTAATAGATGTATGATGAGAATTGTGGTATGAGGGAAGGTGGTGTAGCATCACAAGTTCTTTTTTTTACAAGGTACATTGAGCAACAGTGGGAAATAAGAGATTGTTACAAATTTTGGAAATACTGAAAAGGTAATTTCTCCATTAGAACAAATGTTTCTTCCTTTCTGATTTGGTTAGGCAGTATGGGAGAGAATATTTGGCATGCAAAGTTTGCCAATTATTGCTAAACTTTTGCCAACTTGTGATACTTAGAAGAATACCTATCAATTCCGGAAAAAAGTTGTTTATGTGGAAGCAAGTTCAGATGGAGTTAATGGAAAGGTTATTTTTCAGGAAATGAGGAAGACAAGAAAGCGATTTGCACCTTGGATCCAGTAACAATTATATCATTGGTGTAATTGAACCACATGAGCAATTTGAAGGGGAATCTCTTCCAGTACCAAGTGTGAAATTTTTTTTTAATGAAATGCTCTTCAAGCCACTAATGTGGTTCATATAAAGAGATGGTATGGACAGGATCTATCTCTACAGTAAAAAACCATCTCCTTGACTTCTTCAATTCACTGAACAATAGTATTCAATTGACTTTGCATGAGCCTATTCCTCCATACACATCTTCTTCTTTAATGTGGATATTGCTCTACAGAAAGGTGGCTTATGCTTCTTTGTCCACATCAAACACACCCATTTTCAACAACATTCTTATATCTCCTGGTCTTGAGTCCATTGAACAAATCCTTCATTATGGGTATAGCTTTTTTCCCCGAAATGTGCTACCTCCTCACTCCTGCATGTGCTTTAGCAGACCACCCCAACATGAAGGATATCATGCTTCTTTAATACTTACCTTCCGAATCTTCCAAACTACTAAATGAATCCTTCCCCTGAAATGGACGTCATTAAAAAATTTGCAGCATGCTCCAGCACAGCTCTTTGTCTAGTCCCACTATGGGGGAAACATATACAGTAGTGGATATGCCACATGCTTCCATTGCACTTGTTCATGTAAAGGTCTAACGACAAACTAACTGCTCATCTGGATTAATAATAACAATGGGAAAATAGTTTATAACAACTCCAATGACTGTTAAAAATTAGAGCTGTCAAAGTCTTTCCAAAAGCAACCACCACCTTCAAAGTTTGGCAGTAACCAAAATATTCATAACACCAAAAATGGTCTACACCTTAATACTCACCAGTAACCTACTGTTAAGTACATTACTACTTCAGTTTACTCATTTATTTTGGTCTTTAATGTTATTACTTAATTTTATTTATATATATATTAAATAAAACAAAAGGTCCTAGATGAGAAACTCAGATTAATTGGGATAAACTAACAAACCAACACTTACCACAGTTGATGGTAGGATGACATTAACATACAAATTGATACCAACACACAGAAAATATTGTAACTATATGGTGTTAAACTCCATCAGCAGAAGAATATGGTGCTCACAGATTAGGAGTTGAAGGCAATTGGCCATGGTTTATCGCTGTTGATAGTGGACAGAAGTGGAAATGGATTCAGAAATTGATAACTATGTTTACAAGTCTTGTAATACAGGACTTCTCATTGTTGTAGCTTATGGGTCTCTGAACTTATGACCAACTGATATTCACTAAGCTCCCTTGCCATATTAAGAATACCCAACATATTCTCTACTGTCTTGCCACAGCTGTTACACTACTTCGTACCAATTCTGTCCTGGTGACCATTGATGCTACATCAGTGAACACCAAGATTCCTTGCTGCAGTGAGCTCAGATAAATGAAATATTTCCCAACAACCTCTCCAGCACATCTTTCCTTGCCAAACTATCCCTCATGATTATAAACAATAGCTACTTTTTCCATATTGATCAATTCTGTGGCAATGCAGATGGGATTCTATTCCTTGAACAGTCATTTATAGCTCTAGCCCATGTGAAACTCTATTTGTGGGTCAGGTTTAATTATTGTAATCTGGAAATATAGGGAAACAAAATTCCCTGCTTTGTTCATAAGCTCACCTCTGGTAATATTCTGATTGTCCTGTTCCTATACTTAGACCATCATTTTTTATATAAATGTGTCCCTCCAAGAAGGCTGCTTACACCAACTAATTTGCAACAGTACCTCCACTTCAACAGTTACCATCAATTTCACACCAAACATTGTGTCGCATATAAATTGTATGCGAGCAAGAGATCTATGTAATTAAATAAATACAATTTGTAGACTGTATTTCGTTTATAATCTTTTGCAGTTTATTTCTTTCGTTTGCCAGTTTAAAAAGTTCTCTAATACCAATAATGACCATGTTTGAGACAACCTTGACATCCCAAGATTTGCAGGTTTGTTCCTACTCAAGATCTCTCAATTCAACCCCACGCTGCTGCCAAATCAATCTTTTTCTTGGTTGTTTCCTCTACCCAACCATTCTCACCTCACTTCACTTCTTTTTTCAGAGATCATATCCTTTAAAGCATCTATGGGCAAACAATATTTATTAATCTTTGTATTCTTTTCTTTTTTTTCCTTTATATATAAAAATCATTTTAACTTTTAATTTACCACTATGTCACAATTGCCTCCCTTACAGCTTGGATATCCATGGTAGCAGTTTACATCTGCACAGCTTCTCCTCACGCAATACTACAAAAACATCTCCTATGCCTTGATACTTTGGAATAATCCACCATATCTAATGTACAAACAACTTTCCACTGGAACAATCACACCCATACAGTTGCCCCAGACCTTCTGCTAGCAGATCACACATTTTTTTCCCCCAGCTCTCAAACCAATCAACTCCATCCTAAAGCAGAGCAATGATTCCTTTCAAACCTAATGTGATTCCATGTCGCAAAAGTCCTCCCTGTTTCTTCTTACCCTCTGTCAACTCTTAGTTCACAAATATCTCTCTCCTTACTCCACAAGACAATTTCACAGATCACACTGTAAGATACATTGAATACACCATGCTTTCACCAACTTTACCAAAAAGCTTTTCCATTGCAGGGCATTTCATCAGCCAGATATCTTGTAACAACTGCTCTAATTCCTATATAGATGTGACCACAAATCAACTCTTATGCCCTTATACCAATGGTACTCACCCACAATACAGCCCTGACTTACCAACACAAACAGGGTTACAAGACAATCGCCAAGTCTCAACCTAAGATAGTAACTAATGTTCTTCCTCGTATTTTTTCTCCATTTTACCTACTAAATAATTTACAATCCCCACCAAATTCTTAACTATGTCTCAACAGTAGTGACTTTGTCAAAATTTCAAAGCAATGAAATTATTCTTTACTTAGTTCTTGTTTTATTTAAATAATTATATGTATTATGTATCTTAATTTATTCTTTTTTAATCTTTTCTGCAAGTTTCATTCCCTATGATTTAAAAGTATAGTCAATTTTTGAATAATCCCCCACCCATAACAACTCTTAACCTATAAAATTGAGAGAGTTTCTAGCAATCCCATTATGTGTACAGCTCTTTCTTCTGTTGATTAATGGCATGCATGTATACATCATTTTGTGTGTTGATGCTATTGTCCTACCAACTGTTTTAAGTAATTATTTTATATATAAACATATTATGATAATTATGAAATGGGAAAGGCTTTCTTGCAATGAAAATAAAAAAGGATAGGTCAAATAAACCCATCACTCATCAAAGTTAAGGGCAGTGACAAATGCACCATATATGAGATAAATATAATATAACAATATTTCAGGCAAACAACTGATTCAAGTAGAGTGGTAAGAACTAGGTGCAAAGGGAGATATGAGTAAAACACAGACTACTGGATGACTCAAACAGTAGGCCACATTTTGTTTGCACATCCCTTGTGTAATGGCTTGCACCTCTCTACATGAATAAGATGCTAAAGCAAAATATTGTAATATTATGTTCATCTTGTGTTTGATGTGTGTATCACTGCTCTCTTACCTTCAACTTTAGTGAGCGGTGGGTTGGTATTTCCTTTACTTTTGAACAGACTTCAAAAAAAGGAGGGGGTTCTCAATTTGTTGTTTTTTTTAATTTTTTTTTATGTATGTTGAGCAATATTTTTTCCAATGAAATTTATTTAGTGGATAGGGTATACCTCCAAAGTGGTCCCATAAGAATTTCATTGAGAAACCACCCCTTCTACCCATTTACACCCTTAATTTTTATACAAACCCACATTTTTAATCCAGTTTAAATGGAACTTTGGACATGTAAAGTCAAAAATAAAGAGAAAAATACTGTCAACTTTTGGTTTGAAAAAACTGAGCCCCTTTTCCCCTATCCACCCCTTAATCTTTGTCAATGTTCTTTATACAAAGCTACAGTCGACACCATTTAACTGATCTCCATTGAAGTTCACAATTACATGTAATTTTTCATGGAGAATGTTTCTGACCAAAAAAAAAACACCCCATCTCCCCCTTTACACCCCTTAATTTTATGTAAACTACATTTCTTATCTGATCTTGATTGAATTTTGCACATGTATACTTTAAAATAAAGGGAAAAATCCTGTCAATATTTGGTCTGCCAAAGCTCAAACACTCTTCCTCCTTCTACCCTCCTAATTTTTGTCAATGTTCTTTATAAAAAGCTACAGTCAATACCATCTGACCAATTACCATAAAAGTTGGCCCTTATATGTATTTTTTCACGAAGAAGGTTTCTGACCAAAAAATCCCAAAAAAACCACCCCCTCTCCCCATTAAATTGCTTGATTTTAATACAAACCCAAAGTTTTTATCCAGTTTAGATAGAACTTACTACACTTTTACTATAAAAGAGAAAAATAATGTCAACTTTTGGTTTGCAAAAACTGAACCCCTCTACCCATTTCCCCCCCCCCCCTTGATTTTTGTCAATTTTCTTTTTAAAAAACTACAGTCGACACGATTTGATCGATCTTTATGAAAGTTGGCACATACAGGTATTTTTTTATAGAGAAGATTTCTGGCCAAAAAATACAAAAACTAACCTAGCTCCCCTTTTACACACCTTAATTTTTGTCCAAACCTACGTTTTAATCTGATTTCAGTGGAACTTCACATGCATATACTTTAAAACAAAGAGAAATACTGTCCACATTACTTTCACAAAAATGCAAACCCTATCCCCCTTTCTACTCCTTTAATTACTGTCAGTGTTATTTATGTGAGAACGAAGGCTTTCACAGCGTATCGATGATATGAAGTCTTCAAGGGTTCTCCACCATATAGTGTTGAAGAAAGACAAAAACGAGCTTTCAGCGGCTAGCTCTGCCGCCATCTTCAGGTCTGCTACTGCACTGGTGATGTGTGGCCTCCACATGCCTTTATACAGCCTGGCCTCTCTCCTCCAATTGCTCCATTCTGCGGCTCCCATCTCGTGCACGTCGTTGATTGGCTGGTGGAGTGACTGTCAGAGCCAATCATGACGAGCCAGGCCTAATAAAGGCGCGTGGAGGCCAGATATCGCCAGTGCAGCTCTGAATCCCTGCATAACATCAGACCTGAAGATGGGGGCTGAGCTACCCGCCAAAAGCTCATTGTTGTCTTTCTTGAACACTATACGGCGGAGAACCCGTGAAGAATTCATATGTTATTGACGTAAAGCTAGAGTTTCTATTTAATTTTGAAGGAAGTACGCACATATATACTTCAAAACAAACAGAAAAATACTGTCTACAATTGTTTTAGAGAAGCAAAGCCCCTCTACCCCCTTTCCACCCCCTTAATCTACACAAAGCAATCCGATTCTGAAGGAAATTTGCACATGTATATTTTAAAATATACAGAAAAATTGTGTTTTAATTTGGTTGCAGAAGTCCAACCCCTTTTCCTTTCTACCCCCATCTCTTGTAATTTCCAATGTTCTTTGTAGATACCCACAGTTTTTTTCAGAATTCGATGGAACACTGCACATGTATACTTAAAAATAATTTATAAGAACTTAGTGTCTACATTCTGTTTACAAAGCCCAACCGCTCACTCCCTTACCCCATTTGATTTTTGCAAATGTTCTTTACACAAAGCTAAAGTTTTTATCTGGTTTCAGTGGAACTTTGCACATGTATACTTTTTACAAAAATTGTCCAAACTAGCTTTACAAAAACCAAACTACTCTTCGCCTCTACACCTCTCAATTTTTGTTTTATACATACCTACAGTTTCCATCTGATGTCAGTTGAAATTTACACACATACACATTAAATCAATCAGAAAAGACCATCTACATTTGGTATACAAAAGCCCAATTCCTCTTCCCATTCATTCCCAACCCTGTGATGCCAGAACAAACAGGTTATATTCCAGAGACAGATTTGTGTATGTGTGGTGGCAGCCAAAGCAAGAAAAACAAAAAGATAAAATCAATAATGAATAACAATAATATATAAAAATCATGTTAATACTTACCTATAATTAATTTTAGAAACATGTTTCAACAAAACTGAAACCTACAGATGATTCGCCAATATTATACTAACTGAAAAGCGTTTACTGCATGATGCTGCCTACCAACTGATACTGTAGCGTCAGAGATATGACTGGATGACCAATGAGGCCGAGCCAGAGATTAAAATACTCTCTAATTTGTTTCCCTAAACCATCTCCCACAATAACAATATCTGCCTCACTACATGCTGTAAAATATTCAGAATTTTTGTTTGTACTCCTTGTTTCACCTCAAACCCCAAATGAAGTTAAACAATTTGTTCTTCACTATGTGAAAGCTGGCACCAACTCCAAAATTAACAAATTAATGTAAAAATTTCAATAAAAGTAATGTAAAATAATGTCCATTTAGATTTACTTTCTTCTAAGCAAGGTATAAAATTATAATGAAGGTGGTTTATATGTTTTTTAAACAATTATTTTTTGTTTGAATATTGTTTATTGTTATTAAGTGCTATTTAGAGTGATAATACCCTTTCATTGCATAATTACCCACCAGCTCCAGCCCTTCTTTATTCTCTGTGGTTAAACTATTTTTATCAATGTGTTGAGACTCAGAATGGCACTCCCAAGCCCCTTTCAATGTATTTTGTTCCCCTTCTACATACAAAGAGCTTCCAAAAATATTGTAAATTGTGTTTGTCTTGAATTTCAGTTTTTAATAAAAATTCTGCCCTTGCTTGAGATGTCATACATGATCTCAGAATTTGTAATTTTTTTTTTTTTATTTTTTTGTTTATTTTTTTTTTTTTTTTTTTTTTAACATACTTCTTAATATATGATTTAAAAAAAATTAAAAAAGATCAGAATTAAAGTAGAGATCAGTACTGATGATATAAATAACAATAAAAATTCAAAATAATACTAATAAAATAAATCTATATAACAATGTTAGCATAATAAAAGTATAATCACCCTGCATCTTCTGACAGTCAAAGGGACAATATGTAATAACATTAGACTTAAACACTGCATTATAAATATCAGTTCTTTACCTAATCTGTGAATGAAATTCAATGTATAAATATATGTTCTTGTATGAAATTGATAGAAAGCTACAGTTTAATAAAATGATATTTGTTTAAGATTTAAATTACACTTAACAGTGATACCACAAGAACAGTGGAAAACTCACGCGTACAGATTTTAACAAGGCGTGAACTATTTATTACCCATTGTGAAAGAGTGAGGCCAAAAATACAAGCCAGTTTCTTGTGCATTGTTAGATATGAATACAAGTCATGGTATGATACATGGCGAGAAAGAGAATTCTTGTGCTTTTGATTTTCATTTGCTTCCCATGCTGCTCTAATCACTTCTGCAATCACCAATGATAAAACAGTACACAGTGACTACATCATCTTCTCCCCATTACCACTTGAGAATTGTTTAGTTAATCTCCCCTCAACTTTAATAAGTAGTAACCTGTTCCAATATCATATTTACAAAATTAAGTCATGATTCTGAATACAAAAACACTTTGACTCTCTTTGATTGAGTCATAAATCAGATAAAGAATCAAATGTTCTTAGTATTCAACCTAAGCAGGAGTAATTTAAAAGAATAACCTCTCTACTGTCAATTAAAATGTCAAGAAGAGATGAGGCAGACTTTTGTACAAGGTATGTACAAAAAGTAAGGTGAGTTTTTGAATTTCGCTTTTTTTGTTTTACTAATTTTGGTACACTCATCCCGCACCTAGCACTTATCTTCACAGTTTTAACTATATAACATTCCATGCATTGATTGTGAATGGCATAATTGTTAGAAGTGTTTTGTGTGCCTAGCACAAAAAAAAAAAAAAAATAATAATAATAATTTTGAGATCAGAACAGGGGTCCGGCAAGGGGATGGTCTCTGCCCCCTGTTGTTCAATTGTGCACTCGAAAAAGTTGTGAGAGAATGTAATGAAAGAACCAGAGGAGGAATTAGACTTGGAACAAAAAATAAAGGAGTTACGATTAAGTGTTTGGCATTCTCTGACCATATGGCAATGCTCGCAGAAACATGGGAGGAAGCCAAAGAACAAATCGCCAAATTACAAGAGCAGGCAGGGAAGTTAGGACTTAAGATTTCTTTCGAAAAAACAAAGATTATGACAAATATACCAGACACTCCTACGAGAGTCTGAGTAGGAGCTCATAAAATAGAGGTGGTTAGGAGTTTCAAGTACCTAGGGGAATGGATTGAATGGAACAACCTTGAAGGTAAAACAATGGAAGCGAGAAGGACCAAAATGGAATTAGCCTTCCAGAAGACCAAAAACACTTACAATAAGAAAAGCTACTCTTGGAACACAAACATAAGACATTACAACACAGTAATTAAGCCGGAAGCACTCTACGCAGCAGAGACACTAGTCATGGGGAGGAAAGGACAAATGGAGAAATTGGAAATCAAAGAGAGGAAAATTTTAAGGAAAATCATGGGTCCCAAATTCCAGAATAACAAACAAGTTTTCTACAGAAACAAAGCCCTCTATGCAAAGTCCGAGAGACTCTCGGAAACCATGAGAAAAAAATGGACTGATTTCTATGGACACATATTCCGAATGAATCCTAACAGACTAACAAAAAAAAATCTTTGACTTCTTTTATAAAAAAAAAAGACTAAGCCCAACGGGTTTCAGGAAGTGGAAAAGGATCTGAGAGAACTTCAGATTACCGAAGTGATGTTAAAGAATGGTACAGCCAAGACCGTGACCAAAGACAAAAGTAAGAGGTTCCAAGTTGCAATAAACACCAGAAACCTGATTCAAATATCAGAAGAGGAAAGAAGGAAGAGATCAGATAGAATGAAGAAATACTGGGAGAAGAAGAAAACGCAAGCATCCAAGAAGTGATTGATCTGATGTACCCCGAAGATGGGTGATTCGAAAAAAAAAAGAAAAAAAAATTAAATAAATAAAATAATAAAATAAAATCAATAGATCAAAGAGTTTGCATCACATTTTGTGTAAACACTGAAATTGTTGATAGTGGTGTACGGTGAATCTACTTTGAGTAAAAAAAAGAAAAAATGTTTATAAGTGGTACAAGCTCATCCAAGATGGCCGACAAGATGTTAATGACGAACCTCACTCTGGATGCCCCAGCACATCAACAACTGATGAAAACGTTGAAGAAGTGAAGAAACTGGCATTGGAGTATCATTAAATCACCATTAAAGAAGTCGGCATTTCGATTGGCCCATGCCAAAGTTTGTTCCAAAACTGCTGAATTTTGACCAGAAGAACCGTCACATGAGCATCACTCAGGAGCTGTCGAATGACATCAAAGATCATAACTGGTGATGAATCATTGGTATATGGTTATGACATTGAAGTCAATGCCCAATCGTCCCAATGGAAGAGCCCAGATGAGCCAAGACCGGAGGAGAAAAAAAAAAAAAAAAAAAAAAAAAAAAAAAAAAAAAAAAAAAAAACATTCCAAGCTCAATCCAGTATCTAGGTTTTGCTCTCTGTTTTCTTTGATTGCTGTGGCGTAGTGCATAGGAGTTTTTATCTCAAGGTAGTATGGTGAATAAGGAGCACCTTGAAATTATGTGAGAAGCAATACGAAAAAGGTCCGGATTTGTGGGAAAAGATTTTGCATCACAACAATGCACCTGCTCACTCATCATTACTTGTGAGTGATTTTTTGGCCAAAAACAACACCACAATTATGCCTCAGCCACCATATTCACCAGATTTGGCCCCCCTGCGACTTTTTCCTGTCCCCAAAACTGAAGAGGCCAATGAAAGGATGAAGATGTGCAATGATTGAGGAGATAAAGATCGAGGATGTTTGAGTCATCTAAAACAATGTTCTTTTTTTTCTTAAAACGTTAAGAAAACCTTAAAAAATATATTTTTTTAAAAATTATTATCATCATTTTTTTTATACATGTTAAAATGGTCTCTTTAGTAGATTGAACTACCATAAAACAATCATTTTAAAAGAAGTATAAATAATTAATTAAGATATTTTATAAGGTTCTTTAATGTTTTAAGAAAAAACAACAACAGTGTTTTAGATTACTCAAATATCTTTGAATAAATTGAAATAAAAACAGGGTTCAAAAAGTCTTAATTTGTAGAAATGGCTTGGAATAAACTGAACAAAGTCACATGTTTCAAAAAAACATTTTTAAAAATCGATATCTCGAAAATGGTGAGAATTTAACTAAAATAAAATTTTGTCACATAGTAGGAAATAATGTGACCTATCTGTGGTTGCAGAATTATCCTTTCATTCCTGGATGGCATGGAACAAAGTCAAACTTTTGTACAAAATATTTTAAAAAATCGGTATCTTGAAAATGGTGAGACCCTACTAAAATAAAATTTTGTCATATAGTAGGAAATGGTGCGACCTATCTGCTGTTGCAGGGTTATCGTTTCATTCCTGGACACCCTGTAAGAACTCCAACAAGGGTAGGGAAAGTAAATCTATCATTTACGATTGCTGGAAGCTGGATGATCACAACAACAACAGTTGTTGTCATTGTTGTTGTTGTTTTAGGGCATGTCGACATCGAGGTCATTAGTGCCCTACAACAACAACACAAAATACAAGACAAACACAAATGCGTCAGGTTTTTGGGTGAACCATTAATGATGGGGCTAAATTGAGAAAAATGCAGTGTATGGGTTTACTTTCTATATTGTATTAATTTGTATTACCTTATTATTATTGTTTTTTACAAAGGAAGAGAAGGATTCTTGTTAGCATAATAATATTAAGAACAGAGATTCAGACCATCACTTACCATACGTGACAACTGTTTCTGTCATACTGAGCTATTCACTATGGTAAGTGTTGGCTTTCGTCTGTATCCTCAATGTTATTGCCTTTATGGTTAAGAAATGAATAGCTGTTATTAATTTATTGATATGATTTAACTGTTATAAGATAAGATTGAATCTAATTTTGTACTTACAAATTATGATGTTTTAATACGGACCATTCTCATAGGCTAAATCAGTATATATAAATAAGATTTCCAGCAATTTAATTTTCTTTCAACTGTTAATTTTTTAGAATCTTTCTTACAGATTGGTTACAGAACAAAATTTTGTGAGAGTGGGAATGGAAGAGCATGTAAAAAGGAAATATATATAAAAAAAACATAATAATAATAGTAATAGAAACTAAATTTTCAGATTTGTATAATAATTGTTTCATTTACTAAAATGGTCACAAGTATTCTGTTAGCTCTGTTGCTGGGACATTATGTCCACATCTACACAAAGAGATTAGAGAAAAGCTCCAGCCAATGTAGACAATGCACATGATGAAAGATTAAATCTTATTTTTGATTGTTTTCTTTAAAAATAATCATCTCAGAACAATTATTTTACAATGGTAAATCTTTCCTTGTAAAAAATGGTGATTTGAATGTTGTAAGCACCAGTCTTTGGTTTTCATCAAATATGGCTCCAACAGTGAACACCAATTTTAGCACTGTTAAAATTAAAATTCAGCCAAGTATAAATAAATAATTTTTCTTTCAGGTCTTCTCTGAATCAATACATTTAGAACATAGTTTTTTTTTCTGTTTTACTCTTTTAACTGATTAATAATGTTAAAACCATAGCTTTTAGCCATATCCAGTTCTCAATGCTAGATCCAGTGCTTTAGTGCCCTCGACATCAACCTTCATGGGGATGACAAAATCATGTTTGAAGGGGTCACTGTCTTATGATTTTGCCCAGAAAATTCATGGATCCATCACCAGCAGTCTGATACGTATTACTTAAATATTTTATTTAATTGTGATGGACTGCATGTTCCAATGACAATTTCCATAAACACCCTTTTCCCTCTCTCCTTTGCCTGTATACTTTCATACAAATTTCAAGTTTAAATCCTTTCAGAGTTTTTGGAAAATTATTCATCATTTCTCTTGGTAGTTTATTATAATCCCTTGTAAGGTATCCCTCGTTCTATTTTTAATATTTGGTTTGAATCCGGTCAAGTTTGGGGTTAACTCTAGTATCCGATACCACACGTAAAATCGAGTTGACAACACTTTACATACACTAAAGTGAATAAATAATCCATAACCAATGTAAATAACATATAAATGGCATTAATAAACGATATTCCAGCAGGAAGCAAGTAATAACACATAAAAGTAAACTCGTAATACCAGATACTGACATTGTTTAACGAATTGTTATGAACCGATTTAAATGAAGGAAATGATTAAAATGAGTAAATACAGCCACTAAATAAACCTTTTATCATGGTTAATAAACTTTATTTCAGAGATAAACAGATAGTTTCAATGCCAGTCAGATCTAACCATTAAATTTTAGCATATACCAGATTTTGGTATTTCTGAAGCGTTTGTCGTCCAGTAAAGAGTGTCAAGAACTAATAATAGCCAGGCCTAGATCTATTATAAACATAACTTCACATTTAAATACAGTTTAGCAGGTATTTTAAAGAAATAGACTGGATGTTTGAATAGTAGACTAAAGCAGTATGAAAATAACTCATTGTGATGGAATTTGACCATTTTAAAGTTCTAAAAGTAAAGAGAATAATCCCTGAGACAGTTTAGTAGGATAATTAACAGGTTTCTGATAGTTTTAAAGCATCTAATAGTCACAAGAAGTAATTATAAAGAAATTTTAGCACTCATTCTCCTAAACAGTTCACATAAATAATTTTAGGTCTTTTAAGTAGTTTCAGGATTTAAAAAGTAGACATATATAAAGGAAATAAACTAATATTTCAGTTTTAATAGGTTTAAGCAGTTTCAGCCCGTAAAATATGAAATATTAGTAAGTACAGGAAGCCGGTAAATCGACTAGATTTTCGAGACTTTCAGAATTAATTCAGATAAAATTAAACCATTTCAAAAGCGCTAAGAGCATGTAAATGTTAGTAAACACACCTAATTAATTTCCTAAACACATTTAAAGACATTTTACTAACCTGTTGTCTGTTAATCCAATCACAAAGTAACTTGCTATAGACACTGCACACTGCACACTGCACACTGATTTTAAACACAGTCACACAGTAAAAAGTAGCTAATAAATTAAAACAGTCCTAAATAGAATCAAATTCATCTAAATCTTGTAGTTTCCAACCGTTTAAGTATTTTTAAACATAATCTGAACACGTAAAATAGAACACCCAACTTCAACATTTTATTATTCAAAAGCCTACTTTAATTACGGGTTAAAAAGTAGATAATCTTAAAAATCCATTCTTTTAGCTTCCTACACATTAATTCCATGTTATTCAGAGCAGTAGAACTGACGTTATAGGTTTTCTAAATTCACTCGACATCAAACCCACGTGTAAATAACTAAAAAATTTATTGTGTCTCAGATATGGCACTTACAAAGATGAAATAAACTCTAAAATACGCAGTTTAATTCAGGCTACACATTGATAATTTTTCCGGCTTGATAATCCATAAAACTTCAGAGTTATACCATAAAACATAAATAATAATTACAACTGATTGTTAGAAATTACTGGTTTTACCATAACTCAACGGATTTAAACAAAGTTGATATTTTGGGAAAGATTAAAATCGGGAATAATGTTTAAACCTAATTTCGAGTTAATAACTACAGCTAATTTAAAAAGTAACAAAACATTGACTAACGCCGTAAGACTTCGGAAAATCAACCATTTTGACAATTCTGCTGAGAGACAAAATTAATGTGATATTCAGACACTAAACACTTCAACTCGTAACGCACATCACTTTCCCCATTCCCTCGACGAGATTAAACTCATAAGAAGAATGTTATTAGGTTAAACAGTAGGGTATGTATAGCAGCGTGGATGTACACTGTAGTCAGACGGCATCACGTGAGGCAAACCTATATAAGTGAAGTGGCCAGGGACATTACTACGCTTGGGCGCGCTTGGTCTTCAGTCTTAATTACACCTCGGTGCTGAGCGCACGTTCGTGCTAGGCGCTACCTGGAGCGCGGTGGTCATGGGAAGTTTTGACATCATGGCGTCAGGCTGGCCACGAGTCTAGAGGGATAGGACGAGTTAGTGGCGGCCATTTTTGAAAGTTGGAACCATCTTCATTTCGGACTAGCAAATTTCTGGACATGTGAATTTCGTTTTGTTTTTCCTGGGGGATTGTGGTTTTTTTTGCTCTGAATTCTCAACCTGTGATTTTTGGTGAAGATTAATATCCGATTGCCTTGCTAACTGTGACTTGTAATATTACGTGAAAATTTTGGAAAATATAATTCAGTGATTTCAACTTGTGACTTTCATTTATACTTTAGTACCCTTCTTGTGGTGGGTTTAAAACTACAAGTGGTGACTGTGGTCAAATTAAACAGTTAGCATAAATATTTTAACACGGTTACAGAACTTTTCTTTGGACTTAGAATATTTTGGAAGCAGACTGGTTCAGGTGAGAAGTCGATACCAACCCCCAGTATACGGCTTTGTCCCTGACACCCTGTCACCCTTACCTATGAAAGAAAATCTTCCCACACTCTTGTGTCTGAAATCAGGTGCCAACTCATCATTCCTCTTCCATACACCTCTTTCTTACACCAATATCTTTCCATGTCTCATCACCAATATACACACTGTGCACCCCCATGACTCTGTTTACTTTCCTCCTGTCTTCCAGTGAATCCAATTCCAGCTCTTTTATCATATCAGCTACTGATTGTGTTCTGTGGTAATTTACAGAGACGACTCTAGCAGACCTTCTTTACACCCCTTCCAATTCCTGCATTTCATACCCAAAATAAGGGTCACAGACTATACCACCATATTCAAGCAATGGTATCACTTAAGTTTTGTAACCTAATTCCCTTACTTCTGCAGTACATCCCCTCATTACTCTCTCCAATAAGTTAAGGTTTTTGAAACTATTTCCTATTATCTGTCAGAAGTAAAACCATGTGTCAAGAGTTTACTGAAGAACTATATTATGAGAGAAATGGAAATATTTTACACACAGCCTCTGCGTAAACTTTGAGGAAGGCATTTGAGCTTCAGAAATTCAATTGGGATTTCTCCCAAAACCCAAGTCAATAACTTTAAGGTTAACATCATGACACAGGTTATGCAAGCCACATTCTGCCTTAACTTGTAATATCCCACTGAACACTGAAAGAATTTTAAGAAAAATTTTGTGAATGTAATAAAAGATCTGGAGGGAAGCTGTCATTAGTTCATGTATTCCATCACAATTGATTAATAAGAGTAAAAATTACTAAGAGATTAGTTGGAACACTCCCTTGTAAAAAGTATCTTTTATAATGATACATGCAATATAGAACAGAATTTGCATCATAATAAAAAGAGTCATAAAAAACTCTTGATGATGTCATGGAAAAGTTTCAAATTCATATCTTTTAAATAATGATGAGTAGCTTTGAACAAACAGTGCAATGAGTCTTTGGAAATCAAATTAAATAATTTGTAATAGTTTCTAATTACAATGATACTCTTTTGGCTAGTGAAAGTCTTTCTAAATTTTACTTTACTAACATTTCTAGGTGAAGTCACTTCCTGACGTTTTATGATCAACAGGTATTTTAAAAACAATTAGTTAACTAGATTTAGTATTATGAAATGAATTTTTAATCTTTGTTAATTGACCTACTCCTAAGAATCATCACATAACAGCAATTTATGTTACATATCTATTTACATAATAAACCTTCTTTATATGTCAAGAAAGGATAAAAACATTTAGTTTAAAATTTATGAGCAATTACTAATGGATATTACCAAATTCACAATTTGTTAGACATACAACAAGTGTATTTTGTGTTTATATCTCACAGATGACTATTTTCTTCTGCATGGAGTAGAGAGATGTTTTACTGTTTCACAAGAAAACTTTGAACATAAATTATATTATTTTTTGAAAAAATTATTTGTACATTTTATTATTTACTTTTATACAAAAAAAAACAAAAACTCTTAGCATTTTCTTAGACTAGAGACAATTTATTTACAAATAATTTTTATGTTGTTAACAACACAAAAACTTATTCACACAAAAAACTGCTTAAGTAATGTCTGAGTGTCAAATTGCACAAAAATCACTGTACTTGGCAGTCATTAATAGCTGGTTTTCTTCCACACAATGAAGGGAAACAAGAAAATTTCTGATCCCTCTTATTTTTTTTATTCCACATAGCAAAAATTTCTTTTTTCATTTTTCTAACCCTCCTACAGCAACCTACATGATTTTACGTACTGAAACACTTCTATCTCCTCATGAAATACAACCCAAAAATGTCATTTGTCATCAGAACTGTAACTGTCTATGCAGGGGCGGATCCAGGGGGGGGGCTAGGGGGCTAAAGCCCCCCCAAAAGTATCTTGGTCCACCCCCGACATTGTAGTTTTGAGACTTTTTTTTTTTTTTTTTTAGCTCTACGGATTTGAGGCCCGAGGAGGCTATAAATACTACCTTTTTCCCGAATCAAGCCCCCCCCCCCCAAAGCCCTCTGAACCAAAATTCACTCAAGCCAAGCCCCCCCCAAACCAAAGTCCGCTCAAGCCCCCCCCAAAACAAAATCCTGGATCCGCCCCTGTGTCTATGAAACTTTGAGGTAGTCAACAACAGTCTTTCCTAAAGTTTTTTCTTTTAACCTAAAAATACAAAATTTCTTACACATACAGCAATCAATAGTTCATGATTACAACCCAACATATATAGATGACAGCACCATTATTAGTAAAAAACTTTTACTTTCAATATAGTCCAACCTGTCAGGTGATTCAGATTTCCACAATGTTTATTTTTTTTAAGCATAAACTATACACACTGATTTTAGGAGCAATTTTTCATGTCTGGTGTTTTGTCATGATGAATGGTGACATAAATAAATTACTTTCGACCAGGGTTGCACATGTAATACAATCACAAAGCAAACATGCAGCAAAAATATACTGAATTTCATTCACACAAATTATTTAAAAAAAAAAATTCTAGCAAACTGTCTATTTTCCCACGTAGAAAAACACTCCACTGTAGTTCTGTACAAGTGTTTAGCAATAAGTACAATATGTACAATCCTTCAAGCGAAATCTTGCTCCACATAGCCTGTAAAGGACAAAAATCAGAGGGCTTTCAATTTTTTTCAGATGAATTTTTGTCATCATTAAATACAAATACAGTTATATTTTTTATCTAT
Source organism: Vandiemenella viatica (assembly GCA_031002005.1). Lineage (NCBI taxonomy): Eukaryota > Metazoa > Arthropoda > Insecta > Orthoptera > Morabidae > Vandiemenella > Vandiemenella viatica. The sequence continues at coordinate 172,409,367 of JARYHS010013630.1, read as the reverse complement.
GGTAAGTGATGAGTTATTTCCCTATCCTTGTTTGTTTTCAATGTTTAATAGCTATTTTATTTCTCACTAATAGAGACAATCATGCAGTTATGGGAGGGAGAAAATCAGAACATGAACTTCTCCATCTAAGTGAAACTAAACATGCTAGAAAATTAGAAATATATTCTAAGAACATTATGGAACAATTAAGTAAGTTAAAAATGTGTATAATAAGGAGCGTCCACAATCTACGTGGCCCCATTTTGTTCCCCCCTCCCTCCACATAGCCTGACATTGGCTTTTGCCATTACACCCCCCCCCCCCCCCCCGTGGCATGTAGCTATTTTTTCTCTATTGATTCCAGAAGACATTTTGTATTGTTTTCTCTTGTCAATTACATAATGGAGATAATTAAATGACTGAAATAAATATTCACAGGCTGTTGTGTGTTCTGTACCTTATTTTAACTGTGACAAATAATATGAATGAAAAGCTATGTGGCTTGGCTCCAAATACACCCATCCCCCCATGTAGCTTTCTACCCAACCCCTTCCCTCCCTAGCCCAAGACACGTAGTTTATGAATGCTACAATATTACTGTGGATACATTAAAGATAGGGGGATATGACATTGTAACATATTACTTATGTTGAGTCTAGATCCTGGCTACTTAACAGAGTACTGGAAAACTGCCATAGTAGTAACAATCATAAAGAAGGGAACACAAGCAGGGTTGAAAATTACAGGAGTGCTAGTTTGACCTCAATGGCAGACAAATTAAATGAGATCTTGACATGAAACCTCATCAGACAGGAAAAAGGAATGTGGTTATGAACCAGCTACGAGGCACGTTTTTCAAGTAAGTACCGTTTTGAAATTAAAAAAAAGACCTGCAAATATATCTCAATAATTTTATTTTTACATGAAAGCCTGTACCTTACTCTATTTTCTACATAATTCCCTTCAATATTGAGGCACTTGTCATAACGTAGTACCAGTTTCTGAAAACCCTCCTCATAGAAGTCTGCCGCCTGACTTGTTAACCACTGCATCACAACTATTTTGACTTCGTTATCGTCTTCAATACGCTGACCGCCCAGGTGTTTCTTCAAGTGCAGGAACAGATAGTAGTCACTGGGCGCCAGATCAGGGCTGTACGGAGGATGATCTAGAGTTTCCAATCGAAATAATGTGATGAGATCTTTGGTCTGATTAGCCACATGTGGACGGGCATTGTCATGCAGCAAACGATGCCCTTGCTCAACTTGCCACGTCTTTTGTTCTGGATTGAACAGTGCAGATTGTTCAATGTCTCACAATAAGCTGCTGCATTGATTGTATCATTACAAGGCAGAAATTTCACAAGTAATACTCCGTTTCTATCCCAAAAAACTGTGCACATGATTTTCCGGGCAGAAATCATTTGCTTGAAGTTCACTTTTTTGAGTGAATCTGAATGCTGCCACTCCATGAAACTGTTGCTTTGATTCAGGTGTGACGTAGGCCACCCATGCCTCATCGCCTGTAACAATTTGGCTTAAGAAATCATCACCATTGTTGTGGTACTGCTCAAGGAAAGTCAATGCACTGCCTAAATGTTTGGTTTTGTGCACATCCGTTAACATTTTCGGTACCCAACGTGAGCACAATTTTCGGTAATTCAAGTGCTCGGTCACAATGCCATACAAAACACTACGAGAAACATTAGGAAAGTCATCACACAAGGAGGAAATCATAAGCGTCTGTTTTCTCTCACCTTATTGTCCACTTTCTGCACCAAACATTCATTAACGACCTGAAGGACGCCCACTCCGTTGTTCATCATACACATTTGTGCAGCCATCTTTAAATGCTCTCACCCAATTTCTCACCATTCTATCACTCATAACGTTTTGTCCGTAAACTGCACAGATCTCACGATGAATATTGATTGGTTTTAGGCCTTTAGCACAAAGAAATCTTATAACAGCCCGTACTTCACAGTGGACGGGACTCACGATTATCGGAGGCATCTTAAACACTCAGTGAACAACGTAAACAAGGAAGAATTAGACTGTAATGGCATCAGTGCGTAGGCAAGAGATGCAGGTACCCAGTGTGCATGCGCGGAACGCCGACCCTAGTGCTGCAGCCACAGTTTGACAAAACGGTACTTACTTAAAAAAATACGCCTCATACATTGGTTTAGGAGAGGTTAGTCTTGTAGATCTCAGAAGAATATCTTCAAGATGTTTCAGATGAAATGGACAGGAGAGACTAAACTGATAGCAGTGGCGCTCTCGAAGGCAATTGAAAGCATGGGCTATGAAATGGTGGCAAATAAGGTAAAAACTGATGGGATGGATGAAAAAGTGACTTGTTGGGTGGAGCAATTCTTGAAAAGTAGAAAGCAAGAGTTAGGGCAGGAAATTCATCATCACAAGAGTTGGAAATGATAATAATGTTACAGGGTAGTATACTGGGACAATTGCTGATCATTATTTGAATGAATGATTGTGTTGGGAATTTATATTAAAAATTTAGGTGGGGGTGGCAAGTAACAAAGTCGAGCTTAATTTTTGTGGCAGTGGTGGAGTGTGGGTGTGTTTGATTGGCATGTTGGTGATCACTGTAGTTATGCAAGTTATCTATGTTTCCAGGATGGTAAAATTAATAGTTACAGAGTGTTCGTGAAATTATAACCTCAACAGTGAGAGTAAACAGAAACTGTTGGAGGGTAGAAGAGAAATTTAGGTTATCAGTGCAGAGAATATGTAACTTAACCAAAGTTGACTGTTAGATTTGAGACTGTTAATTTTGTGCAGGGGAAGATAAATTTGTATATGTCTGATAACTGAAATCTTCTACTTAATGCACCAGTGTAGATACTGATGCTCTGGTGCTTTTGTTTATTACTTGAATAAACTTCAGTGAATAGAGTTTTTGTATTCATCATTTGAAATCACTTCATAAGAGTGCATGAATATCAGTAGACTTTCCCAGGAAAACGTGAGTGGCAGCCAGATTTAGTCTCATTGAGTTCATATATTGTTTCGGATGCTTAGAGCAAACCTCAAGCACTAACGAATAATTTCTTGTTTAACAACCATATCATTTTTATGAATTTTTAAAGACAATTCTAATTTATCAGGAAGATTTTCAAATGATAAAAATGAATGTGTTCAAATAACTAACAGTTCGCAGTAATGTGATGACATTTTGGACATTTAATGTAACAAACCAGCTGCATCTTTTTTCCATAAGATTACGAGTAATAGTCAGACATGTGGAGAGTAAAAGAGTGGTGGAAGTGTAAAAGTTGTATATTGGGCACATGATTGGTACCAGAATAAGAAGAAAAAATGGAACACATGAATTGCCATGACCATAAACTAGCACTTCATTTCAGTCATAAGTGAATGGTAAAACATTCTTTTGCCAGAACTGGAGTGAATTCCCTACAGAAATATTAAGCATATCTCATACACCAAGAGAATTGAAAATTAAAATTTGTGAGATGTGTGACTAGGTAATAAGGAGGGATGCACTTCAAAAAGAGAGAGGGAGATAGGAAAAAAAATAAAGAAAAATAAAAGGGAGAGATAAGAGAAAAAAGAATGAAAAAGAAATCATGAAATATAAAATCAGGTGATAAAGGAAATTGTTACTGAAGCATTTTAGTAATTGCAATAAACATAAGGTGGGCAGAAATGACATTTACATTAAGAAAGGATTTTTAACCAACTTACTATCACAGTACTAAAAACATCTGAATAATGGTCTGAAAACATAATCTCCGATGATTCATATAAACCTTTTATTCACTCATCAAATCTACTACTCATGTCCTAGACTATATGACCATAATATTCCCACTCAACTTCATCCAAATTCCTTATTGCTCACCATCACTTTAAACTAATATCCCACAACATAATGGTCTCAGTGTCCTTCATTTCCTGGACTAAAGCTTCCAAACAAACTCCCTCGACCATTATTTGTGTTATCAGATCAGACATATAAATACAAGCTCAACACCAATTACAGCTCTCCCTTCCACACAAGATATTCATTTTATCTTTGACCAGTGATCTAGGACTGAAAAATAAGGTCTGATTAAGATCCCTTTACAATTACAAAGCTTGTGCACAAGTTCTCATTCCCACTAGTTAAACCTAAATCTAAAAGTAAAACCTTTATACCAAAAAACCCACACAATACCATAAAAAACTAATGTATGGACATCTTGCTTGCCCTGTTCTTTCCTCATCTCAGATCCATTAATCAAATTCTTTATTGCATTTGTATATATTTATATGTTTTCCCCCCCCCCATGAAACATGTCTTCTTTTCTCAAAATATTTCCCACTGCCACCCCTCCCCTACGTGGATCTTCCTATAGGTTTTTTTCCCCTGAAACATGTCTTCTGCTCTCCAAAATGTTTCCCATCGCCTCCCCTCCCACCCCTCTTTTCTTAAAATACTTCAGGAGAACACCTTTAAATATCTTCTAAACACTCCAACAACAATAGAAAATGCTATAAAATTTGCAACATGGAACCTGTCGCAACCACCTACTTCAGTTTTATCAATGGGATAACCTTCCTAAACACCAGACATAACACTTTGTAGCATAGTAATATATAGCCAGCATTTGTGAGAAAAAGACAGCAATATCATATTCTTGACTAAGCGAAAGACATACGGTCCCACATCAGGAGTTCTCGGGAAGTAAAGGAACATTTTAGCAAAAGTCCATGTCTGAGGAAAAATTCTAAAGAAAGTTAGGGACATTAATAGATTTGAAAATGTGTACCTTTTCAGACAAATAAATTATATTACATTGTGGAAGTTGGTAATTTTAGTTAATTTAAGTAAAGATAACCTGCTTGCCAATGGCCTACAAAAGCAGAACGGAAGAGCAGGGAGTGGTCCAGGGCACCCACTTGCCCCTGGAGTTGGAAACGGCCCCTAAAGGTGGATGAGTAAGAAATGATCAACAGCATGGGGATAATAATAACAATAATAATATTTAATTAAATTGTGATGGAGCGCATGCACCAGTGGCAATTTCCCCACACACCCATCTTCTCCATTTCCTGCACCCACATACATTTGCCCTCTGCAAGAAGCCAACAGGAAACAACTGCTTTAAAGACCCAAATTATGTATAGTATGATGGCTTTTTCCTGGGTAAAATATTCTGGAGGTAAAATAGTCCCCCAATTGAATCTCCAAGTGGGGACTGCTCTGGAAGGAGTCATCAGAATGGATAGACACATTCTATGAATCAGAGCAAGGAATGTTAGAAGTCTGAATAAGGCAGGTAAATTAGAAACCTTAAAAAAGGGAGACGTAACAACTAAAGTTAGATATTGTTGAGGTTAGTGAGATTAAATAGAAGGATGCACAGGATTTCTGGTCTGGGAAACACAGTAAATTTGGAAACACAAGCTGTGTATGGAGTCACTGGTGTAGGATTTGTAATAAGTGAGAGAGCAGGGAAATGGGTGTGTTATTGTGAACAGTTTAGTGACAGAATTATTCTGATGGTGTTAAAAAGTAAGCACACCCCAACCATGTTAGTACAAGTATACATGCCAATGTCACAGGAAGAAGATGAAGAAATAGAGAAAATATATGCTGAAATCGAATAATTAATTCAATAAATGAAGGGGGAGGAAAATCATTGGTGATAAGAATGTTGAAGTGGGAGAAGGAAAAGAGGGGAATACTGTAGGAAATTTTGGTTTAAGAGAAAGAAATGAGTGAGGAAGCTGGTTGTTAGAATTTGATGAAAGATATGAATGTCGTGGCTAACACACTATTTAATAATCATGCTAGAAGGATATACACCTGAAAACGTCCAGGGGGTACAGACACTAGCCAGATTATAACATGGTCAAACATGGATTCAGGAATAAAGTTCTAGACTGTAAAGCATACCCAGAAGCAGACAGACTCTGACCATACTCTGATAGTTATTCAAAAGAATAAAGAAGCAACAAAAGCATAAAAGACTGGAAGTGAATAAATTGAAACAATTTACCATGAGAGGAAAGTTTGCAGAAAAGGTAGACTTTGGTATAAGAAGTAACTCTGAAAGGAGCTAACTGAGGATGAATGGAATACATTAAAAATCGAAAAAATGGATGCCAGTAAAGAAACAGTAGGCTTTAGGGAACAAGCTTCCTGAAAACCTTGGATCACAGTAGAAATATTGGAGTTGATGGGTCAGAGGAGAAGGCACAAAAATGCTCAGGATGAAGCAGGAAGAGAGCAATACAGACAGTTTAGAAATAAAATAAATAGGAAATGCAAAGAAGCAAAAGAAAGTGTGAAGAACTAGAAAACAAAATGGCCATAGGTAAAGTAGAGGTGGCATATAGGAAGATCAAATAGAATTTTAGAAAGGAAACGAAGAAAACAAAATGGTTATAGGTAAAGTAGAGGTCGCATATAAGAAGATCAAACAGAATTTTGGAGAAAGAAAGAAAAGAGGTACAAACATTTAAAGCTGCAAATGAGAAACCTCTTCTAAGTTCAGAAGATAGAGCCAACCAAATAAAGGAATACATAGAAAAACTATGATTGAGATGATATGAATGACAGTGCATTGGAAAAAGAAGTTGATGTCAACATCGATGACTTAGGTGATCCTGTTTTGAGGACAGAATTTAATAGAGCTTTGAGTCATTTGAAATCAAATAAGGCAGTTGGAATTGATGAGAATCCTGCAGAACTTCTGAAATCCCTAGGAGAAGAAGGAATCCAAACATTATTCAAACTATTATAAAAAAAATTATGAAACAAGAGAGATAGCCACAGATTTTAATAAAAGTGTCATCATCACACTTCTGAAGAAAGCACAAGCTGACAGATGTGAGAATTATCGCACCATAAGTATAACATCTTCAAAATTACTGACCAGAATAATATACTGATGAATGGAAAGGGTAGTAAAAGAGATAGGAGGTGAAGATCAGCTTGTGCTTAGGAAAAACCGTGGCATGAGGGAAGCAATTGTCACTTTAGGATTAATACTTGAAGGGTGGATGACGAAAAACAAAGATACATTTATAGCATTTGTTGATATAGAAAAAGCTTTTGATATTGTTAGGTGTGACAGGATGTTCAAAATGTTAAAGATGTCAGGTCTAAAATATTGAGATAGAATAATACTTTATAGTCTTCATAAGAATCAAGTGGCTATAGTAAAAGCAGAGAATCATGAGAGACACACATCTGTTAAAAAAGGTGTGAGACAAGGTTGTAGTCTATCACCATTAATATTCATTTTTATGTAGAAAAAGCAATAAAGGAAGTGAAAAAAAGATATGAATGTCACATCAGTGATAAAGAAGGAAACATCAGTCTGTTATGATTTGCAGATGACATTTTCTTGTTAATAGATCAGGCAAAGGATATTGAGAAGATACTGAATATCATGAAAAATTTTGGACTAAATATAAATCAAAGCAAGACAAATGTGGTGAGATGTAGCAGAAATGGTACCAATAATAGTAGATTATATATATAAATAGGATCGGATGAATTAAGTGAATTCTGCTACTTACCAAGTAAAATTACAATTCATGGTCAATGCTGAAATGATGTTAAAAACAGAATAGCGCTAGCAAAAAGAGCCTTCTTGAAAAAGAGAAATCTTTTAGTTTTAAATATTGATCTATGTGTGGAGCACAGCACAGCATTTTATGATAGTGAAGTATGGACTTGAGAAATAACAAAAAGAAGGAAAATTGAAGCATTTGAAATGTAATACTATAGAAGAATGATGAAAATTTAGTGGGTGGATCAAATACTAAACGAACCCGTTTTGGAAATGATGGGTGAGGAAAGAAGCTTGTGGAAGAGACAGGATGGTAGGTTGTATTTTGAGACATGCAGGGTTGGTTAGCTTGTTAGTGGAGGAACAGTCAAAGATAAGAATTGTATAAGAGGACTGAGATTAGAATATATGAAGCAGATTATTGAAGATGTGGGTTGTAAGGGGTATGTTGAGATGAAAAGGTCTAGCGCAAGATAAGAAGGGATGGAGGATTGTATCAAACCAGTTGAGAGACTGATGATAGAAAATAGTGAAGTTTTAAATAAGAAAGGAGAAAATAAGAATAAATTCTATGTTTTAAGAAAGAAAAATAGATTGGGATTTGATAGCAATGATAAGCTGTTTGACAAATAATGATAAAAATGAAAACATTGACCAATAATGGGAAAAAATAAAACATTGAAAAAGTTTTAATTCATTCTGTCAGAGATTAGAATAGTTTAGAATAAGAAAACAGAGTCAAGAATAAAAACAATGGTGGAAATTTTACATTGGAAAGTAATGGTGAAAGAATTAATTTTGTATTAACATTCTCTTTCTTCAATGAAGTGAAGGTCATTGAAAGTATGCAGAAATAATAAAAATTGCTTTTAGTCAGTTATTCTAAACTTATTCAGAACAACATACTAAATGTGATAGATAATATCAATACAATATAAGAGTTTATTATTTACATGTAGGTTAAGGGGTAAAATCAAGGATTTAACATAATTTTATTTACAAGTTAAGTGTTGTAACTTTAAAGCTGCATAGTGGCAAAGATATCTGGAATTTCTTAAAGTGGAAGATCGGAAAAATTAGGGTTATATTTGTAGAAAATTTGTGGTAGTTTGGTGAATCTTAAGATTTTTTTTTTTTTTAGAAATTTGATAAGCTTTTTTGGGTTAATAAGATGGCAGAATCAGTCCTTGAAGATGGAAATCACCTGATTCAAAGAGGAAAAATCCAGTTACCAGCAGGTTTCTGAGGGTTGCCTATAAACAGAGAAGCAGAAGCAACTTTTCCAAGCATTGTTCAGACAATCATGGTATAGTGCAGGTCATTGTGTTGATAATTCGGGAGGTAGCATCCTCATAATTTGAAATTGAAGGTATAAGTTTAAATTTAATCTAAATTTGGAGTAACTCAGGACTTTATTTTGGAAGAAGTAAAATTTTTAATTGGGCTTATCCGACCTTTACAAATTGCCAAAATACAGAATGATTAATATGAATATTGAAGTCCCTTTGAAACAATCTGCAGTTTTACAAAGGATCAAGGTATGATTGTAATATGGACCATTAATGTTGGTGTCAGAGAAACTAACAAGGGCGTAGCCAGGTACGGGCAGGGGGGGGGCAGCTGCCCCCCCCCCCCAGCCGGACGCGGGTATACGCTCGATCGGAGTTCCACCGAACCGAAAAGTAAATAATGTTAAGCAACTTTCAAAAATTAATTCGGTTCACGCGATTTAAACCTGCTTACTACTGCTATCTGCGGAAAACTGACGTTAATGAGGGTGAGGCGTAACAACGCGCCACGCACTGTGCGGCTGCCGACTCTTAAGCTGCGTATGTGCGGTTGCCGCGCGAGCCATGTTCGAGCGCGCCAAACCGGTTATTTGCCGCGCGAACCATGACGAGCGCGGCTGCCGCGCATGGCAACGCAAGCCAGCCAGGATTGCGCGGCAAACTATTCAGGCACTGTCTTTTCGTGAAGCCACCATGGACATTTCACGTGTACAACTAGCTGAAACTTTGACTGTGATGCATAACACTGTATGCTAGGAACCTAAACGAAAAGTGATTTGGTGGATATGGATATTGTATTTTAATAGAATACAGTATGGTGAGAAACTCATGGAAGACACGAGAAATGAAGCCATCGAGGATACAAATAAACAAATTTTACGAGAACCATAATGGTAGAGTTCCCAAAATCATTACTTGAGCCAGTGAGCACACAATTTCAGCAGGCGGTTTCAATTACTGAAAGACGCTGTGACTACAAGATTTCTAGCAATTGGAGACTCGTGTACTAGCCTGTAACCCCATATTCGAGTGTCAAAATAATCATTTTCTTGAACAGATCCAGATGTTTTTGACGTTTTATGTGATGCTCTGGAAGATTGGGCAAAGATAAGGAAATTGCACCCATTTTATATTAAATTTTTTATTGCTATTTAATTTTCTGTTGTCATTTTTAACGAGAACTTACTCCTTACTTAGGTAAAATGTATTGAGTTAATCATATCATTTGGCGATTCTATAGATTCGTTGATTGGGTGGTGCTGATGGAGCTGATAAACATAAGAGTCTGATTAGGCTGCACATTTTCTAATACACAAAATGTTTTTGGCACTGTACAGTTGTATTAAAAGGCGACAGTTTTCGTTATCCATTGTAACAAACTTTCGCTGTGCTGCGTGAGCCAACTCGAACAAAGGCATCTCCTTCTTAATTGTGCGCGAGCTAAGGAGTGAGGCGCTTTTGCCGTGTGCCTAAATACCGGTAGACTGAGGCTGACTTGTCGTCGTTTAGGGGCGTCCATTAATTACGTGAGGTGTTTTTCCGGAATTCCTGACCTCCCCCCCCTCTCTGGTAGAGACATCGTAAGATCTGGTTGGATCCTTTCCTCTAAAATGACATGAGATTTTGATGGAGGAACACCCCCCCCCCCCCTACTAATCGACCTCGAAACTTTTTGTGAATTTTTTTTTTTTTAGATCTCATGCTTCCAAGGGCAGTTACACCCCCTCCCCCTAGGTCGGCTTTTGGATGAAATACTCCACCTAAAGTCGACTTTCGCGTCATTTGTAGACCTATTTTTTTTTTTCCAGTTCCCCTCTCCCTTGATGAGGTTTCGTAAGATTTCGCCGGACCCCCTCCAATTTCAACTCACGCAATAAATGGACGCCCCCTTTATACTGTGACATCGCAGGAGCGTTGTGCTATTAATTTATTTTTTTTATAACAATGAATATAAGGAAGTTTTTTTTAAGTAATTAATTTGTATTTACCGTAATGCTAACGACGGCTTTTAACTAGTATTACATACAGTACCTACAAAAAGAACGACTTTTATTAAATAACTATAGCTAGTTGTATTCGTTTGTATTTTATTTTATTTTTATTACCACTAAGCGATTGTGAAAACGTCAATAGTATAAGAGGTATTTTGTGATAAAATACTTATTACTTGGAATTTACAGTATATATGTCCTAGGTGCCCGGATTAGAGTTGGGCTGGCCCAACGGTCTAGCACTGATATGATAATAAGAAAACTGTAAGAGTTTTCCACATAAGGTCGTCCTAGACGACCATAACCATGTTTTACCCTCAAAGCGCAAATGAAAAGAGTCTCCAAAAACAAGCCCAACCCAATACAAAGTGACACATAGCAGTGGAGCTACCAAGGTAGTGGGACTATGCACAAACACGCCCTTGAAGCAGCGATACAAAAAAAAAGGTCAAATTGTTTCATTCATTCTGTGGTCGTATCTATACTGCTACATAAGGTGTTCAGCTCACAGGTCCAGCTTGATATTAACTTCAGCCTTATGAATTAACTGCAATGCTGTTGGAGAGAGGTGCTGAAACACTGCTGGGTACCTTCCGAAAATTACAACTTTTCTGCGGATGCTAAAGCCACTAATTTGAAGTGAAAATTAAATCATGATTGCTTGCAGACTTACCTGCCTCTACTAGTATATTTTATTTAATTTGATACTCGAATTTTCTGTCACTTTAAAAATATCCATGAATACTGCAAATACAGGTTTCATCACATTATCATCAATCAGCAGCTAACGATGCTAAGAACTTATTGAAAAAATAAATACCGGTCGCTTGTTATGACGAATACTGCTCACCGGAAGGAAGTTGAAGATAATCGACAAATTGTTTCATCTATAATATCTTCCATTATTTTCTGTGGTACGCCATACAAATGACTTGCGTTTGAGAAGTAAAGTGCACCATAAAGGTGTTCTTGAAGACCTGCTGAAACTAAGAAGTGTTTTAGTTTTTAAACAGCATATTAAAAAAGTTGAGAAAATTATTATTTATAATCTCCCCACAGATTAAAAACGAAATCACTGACCTAGGCGGCTTGGTCAATAAAAGTGAAATTATGCAGACCGCAAAGAAGGCTTATGCTTATATTGTACTGGCAGATGAGTCGTGTGGCATAGCTGGGAAGAACAGCTTTCCATAAAAATCAGTTTTTATGACGAAGATAAAAATTCAATCCGCAAAAAATTTCTGTGATTCGTGGATCTGATGGCGTTGAATGACAAATTATAGCATCAGAAATTGATAGGTTTTAAGAAAACGAAGGACATGAACCTGACAGGTGCGTTAGGCAATTATATGAAGTGTGTTCATTGGTGGGATTCAAAAAAAATTTTAAAGGGGAAATGTAAAAAAAGCCTTTATTTTCATTGCACAAGCCACAGACTTAACCTGGTTGAAATAATTTAAATCGAATTATAGAAATACAGAACACAATTAACACCATAGAGTACATCATAACTTTTTATGGGAAACCTTTTTACGGAGAAAGTACGTGCCAAATATATCAGGTTTATATGTGACCACTGGTCTTACAAATATACGTGTTTTGCTATTTTTAACGAGCATTTTGAAGACATTGTTAATGCACTTTCGAATGTTTTTAGAGAAGGGAATGATGCGGCGAGGAAAAGTACTTTGCTGTTACAGTACGCTGCTACTAAATCAGCCTTCATTATAAGCATTGGATTGAATACTCAGGATTATTGGTACCTGTTGCCACTGCATTACAATCAAAGATGATCGACATGTATACATGCATTGATCATATTAATACAGTAATATCTTTCATAAAAGATCATCGCAACAACGCGGACACAAAGGGCTAAAGTATTTTAAACACATCTACCAGAAATGCAGCTGCCCATTGTGAACCGATATGAAAGTGGGCGCATTCTATCTGTCCAATAACGTCGTTCCAATAACCCTGCTGAGTTTCTATACGATTTTTGAAAGGGATCTATTTCATACCTTATTTAAATTCCTTGATAGTGTACATTGCACTTTTACACGTTTTGTTTTAAACCTAACGCTATTTATTTAGTAAATAATCAATTATAGGAAGTATTAAGTTTTAGAATACCATTACATGCCTTACAATAAATCATGTCAGTTTGAAAAATAATCTATGTATCTAATAAACACTTTATTTGCAAAGAATTACCTATTTAGCTAGCAGCCGAGAAAGCCCTTTCCATTTACTCATTCGTTGGTTTGATTGAAATGATCATAAATAAAAAACTTTTTGAAAATCTTAACAACTTTCTGCACTTTTTTTGAAATCATTATATCTGGGAATCACCTCTGTACGTGGATGATCCAGTGTTATGGTCAACACTTTGTGCTTCAGTTGTGGCTTCCAGGTCTTCGTGATGTACGTACGAGTCAAAGTTGTTTCTGTGCGCTCAATTTGTTTCAGTTTTTTTGTGTAGGGGGAGGAGTATAAAACGTCGACAACTGCCAATTGTGTGCTGTGTGAAAAGTACAATTGCAGGTACCAAGGCAGGACGTTTTCCATGACACTTGTTCCGACAGATCTTTTGCCGATAACATAAGATTCAACAGCAACACCAATGCTAGTCAGTCATTTTTTGACCAGACTGATGCAATGCTCCGTGGTGCACGAACCCTGTATTCTAAGCAAACTGATATTAAAATTTGTTTCTTTGCTGTGAACGTAATGTAGGTGATTTTTTTGGAATGTCCACTCATCAAACACTCAACGAAAATCTTTTCCATTGCTTGAAAGATTTAAACTGAACAATTATGTCAACTGTATGTATTTGAAAACTTTGCTATCATAGATCTTATAGAATTAACAGAATTAGGAAATTGAAATCCACTTTTTGAAAAGAAATATCTCAAATACAATGAAGTACAGTTTATGACAAAAACGTTTTAACACATCATCTATTCACTGGATTTTTAAATAGCTGTCAATAGTTGTAACCTTCTTTTTGTATTGATTCTACTTCCTCCTCAGAAACAACTCTAATTGTATGTTTTTTGTGTGTATGATCTGGGAGCTAGTTTTGCAATAGGATGACATAAGTCAAATTACAGTAATGCACACAACAAAAACCAACGAGTTCATTTAAAAAAAGAAAAAAAATCGAATGATGACGGACGACATAAACACACATTTGTTGCCGGGAGTCAAATATCAACTTGACGGGTACAGGTGAACTGGGCGCCACTACCTGTAGAGAACGATTTGGACTGGAAAGACAAGGTGACGAAGACTGAAACATGTTTTCACCCCATTTTATGCATTGCGGATCTGCTTAATTAGGTACTGGATCCGCCAAACTACCAAATGATGCGGGATCCCGCATTGCTGGATTGCAATCCCTTGCTACATCCCTGCTAAATTTTAAGTAAGTCATTGTTTGATTTTTTGTTTAATATTCATTAAGTTTCTGCCAATGCTACAACTTAAAATTCTTTGATTATGAAGTAGTACTATGGTATAAACTATGGAAGGACAAGGGTATGACAATAGAAAATATTAGAGAACTAGACCTTACTAAAGAGTTAAATGAGACGGAAATATCCTAGAGAACCATCTAAAGTGTTTGTATATACAGAAAACTTTTACAAGAAAATTGTGATAAAATTTCTGTTAAGTAGCTCAAAAACTATTATTAGTGTAATAAAATCAATATTAATTATAATTTAATTAATTAATTAAAATATTATAAAATTAATTAATTAATAAAATATATATGTATTACATTAATCAGCGTTTTTGTAGCATGCATATTATCAGTTTTCTCTTGCGTGCCCCCCCCCCTGAACAAAATCCTGGCTACGCCCTTGGAAACTAAGAATGTTTATTTTGAAGAAAATTAAAATAATTTAATTTTGAAACAGGTTTTGACTTTCAACAGAGTGTAGTAACATTTTTTTTAAAGTAAAGAAGTCAGTTATAAAATATTATGAGTTGGTAACTGATCTCTTTGAGGAAGAAGTGAGTAATGATACTGCTTGTACTTTTAGTTTTTTTAAAAAAATTACTATACAGAGAAAAGAGTAATCATTATATGGTTCATCCTGATTGATAGATTAGTGGTGAAGTCTATTTATGAACTAAAGCAATGGAGACAAGCACTTATTGAAGTATGGGGTGTGTTGCGGAGTAAGTTGTAATGACACAATTTTTGTTAGTTACCATATAAAGATCATACTTTGCTGTTTTCTCTGTATGGTATTGTTTATACTGAAAGTACAAGCAGTATCATCATTCACTTCTGGCTGACACTTGGCAATTGTACCACACTCCCTTAGGAATATACAACATTGCAAAGGGGGAAGTTATCGAATCAATACATTCTGATTACCATACATTCTCCAACCCACAATCTCAGGTCAAAATACTTCTTACCATTGGCAAATAAATATCTGTGTACATTAAAAATTCATATTATTGACATTTTTATCAATAATTATTCTCTTTAAATAAGTTGTTTATTTTTTTCACCTGACATTTACATTTAAATTATTTTCTCACTTCATGGCTTTCACCCACACCACCTGCTAGATAAAAATTGACAACAGTCAATTAATTTCTTTCAAATGGCAAAGTTTAGTGGGTCCACAGCCTTTCTGCCTTTTACTTTGGTAGGTAATGGATTTATTTTCACTTTCCTTTCAACTTTAATACTGCTTTGCTTACAGCTCCATTCTTGTATCAATACAATCTTTGATGACCATTAAACAAGTGTAGGAAAGGCAAAAGTTTCTCATGGGACCTGTAAATTGTAGATAAAGAAGGCAAGCCCACTATAACAGTCTTTTTGTAACTGCCTTCATTCCGCCAATACAAGACAAATCCTGACAGGAGTAGAGTCCTTGAAAGGCAAATATAGATAAAAACATTTATGACTGTCTTTTATAAATCAATACATACATAATGTAGTAACTAGACATTTTTTCTGCATTTGCCTAATTAATTCAATTCCAGTGCAACTGTTTTCTAATATTTTATTATCATATGCATTTTCCCTCCATTTGAAGTATCATCAGTATTAAATTAGTTACAATGTTGTTGTAAGGTTATGTAACTGGTCACTTCTGAATTTTTCACAAAGCATTTTAGGTTTAGAGCCATCTGTCAAAATCAAACTATTCCAGTATTGACAGAAGGTTCTAAACAAAACTTACTTTGTTGGAAAATGTAGAAATTATCAGCTATTAACCTTCTAACCCCAATGTAAATAAATTGTTACTGAGGATACCACAATGAGAAGGGAAATTTAAAGCAATAAATGATTAGAATATAGTAGCACAGGTATTATTTGATAACATTTCATTGCTTATGTGACAATTGTGAAAGATCACTACATGAACAATTTCTTTCCACACTAGTTTATGGACTGTATGTTATGTTTAAATTATATCATTCCATCTAAATTTCATTCTGTTGTATGGTTTTGGATGTAATTTTGTAAAACATGCAGATTCTTGGTATTTTCTGAGCTAAAATATTAAAACTCCTGTAATAAGAGTGTTACTAGTGAAATGTAGAAGCTAGGCCAATTGTGACAGAAAGAATAAACAGTTTCAGACACAGGAATGTGGCAACATAGATGGCAATGCCCATCTGAGTGGGTCGTCTACTCAGCAGAAATAAGCAGAGCACTCGATCAGGCAGCCTGCTTATTTCTGCTGAAAGTGACAGAGGCCGTGGTTGGACAGAAAACCTCCCCACCAGGTACAAGGGAGTGGGGGAAATAATGAACAAAACCAGTGTTCACAGAGGAGAGAGGATTGAACTGGGCGGCCAAGGAGCAGCAGCGAACGAGACTGGGGCTGACCGGGCCTCGAGCGGCAGGTGGCAGCAGAGATGGTCGGTGGCAAGTGGCAGCGAGGGTAGCAGACTTTGCCAACAGCACAGCATGGTGTCAACAATAACTACAGGTGGGAATGATCCTGCTTAGGTACGTTACCTATTTGGGAAGGGTGCAGCCTAATGGAAAGTAAGGGAGGAATTATTAGTTGCAAGGATAACTGACCAGGCTAAAAGAATTAAGGAAAGTTAAGGAGATGTTGTGTGGATATTATGTATTGTACAGATCACTACTGGAGTGTTATTCATTTTTCTATTGCTCACAGGACTTAAGAGTCGTACCCACACATTAATATTCCTCTTGGGAAGAGGCAGTGCGAGAAAAAAATAATCGCCTGTCCACCACATATTGCAGCCTTTTTTATTTTTGTACCTGAAAACTGGAAGCATTTGTAAATAATGAGGACTTGGTGGGAAACTTTGTATTCAGTGACAAGGTGACTTTTCATTTGTCTGGAAAGGTGAGTCATTACAATGTGAGAGTGTGGGGCACTGAATTGCCACATACCTTTGTGGAGATGGAAAGGGCATCGCCAAAAGTAAATGTCTTCTGTGCCAAATAAGAAGGAAAGCTGTATGGGCCCTATTTCTTCATCGAGCAGACTGTGACAAGATCTGTGAACCTGGATATGATGCAGGTGTGACTCTTTCCACAACTGACTACTGACTCCTCCACTTTTATTTTACAACAGGATGGGGCTCCACCTCATTGAAATACCTGTGATTTTCTCAACAGAAAAGTGGTACATCATTGGGTTGGACTGGTCTGAGTGATGTTCCTCTGTTGCCATGGCTCCCCTGGTCAGCAGACCTGACTCCATGTGATTTATTTTCACGGGGTTATGTGAAAGAAAGTTTATGTACCCCCAATGCCAACTACACTACAAGAATTAGAGAAACGGATCACTGCTGTTGTGATGTAAATTGATAGAAACATGTTATCAAACATATGGACAGAACTAGATTACCATTTGAATGTGTGCCAAGTGACTAAGAACAGTGATAGTATGTACCAGAAAATTGGCTGGTTTGTGTACGTTTTCATGTATCACTCGTCTTTGTAGGTTGGATACTTTTCAGTACACAGTATTTTGAAACTCGATGAATCATTTAAGCTAACCCTGTATTATCAGTGCAAGAGGACCACTGAACCATGAATATCAAAATTAAATGTTAGAAAACTGAGGGGAAGTTATTTAGACAATTGTATAAGGATGAAGAAGAAGTAACTGAGGATTTGAAAATGGCCAAGAAAATGTGCAGTATATCAGAAGCAAAACAAATGAGCTAGAATTATTGATAGAAGAAACAAGTCCAAACATAATAATACTCACTGAACATGCATTAAAAAATGAATTAATTCCAGGAATGCACATTGAAGGGTATACTGTGGGAAATAGCTACAGTAGGGAAATGTATAAAGGAGGAGGAATCTTAATTTTAGTAAAACATGAACTAGATTTTAAAGTAGTAATATAAATTCACAATTATTGTGTGAAAAAGATTTTGAAATGTGTGGTATTTCAGTCTGTATAAAAAGCAAAATTTTGGATGTAGTGGGTTTATACAGAGCACCGGCAGGAAACATTGAAATATTTTATAAAAACCTATACAAGGTGCTAGAGTCATTGTGTAGTAGTTATGACCATGTAATTCTAATGGGAGATTTTAATATTGATTTATTAAAGTGCAATAAGATGTCAAAAGAACTTGAAGACATTTGTAGCTGTTTAGGACTTAAGATCTGTATAAAAAGTCCTACAAGGGAAACTGCAACTTCAAAAACAGCAATAGATAATGTAATAACTAACTATCCAGAGGATGAATATGCAACAAAAGTAATACACACATCAATATCAGATCACTATGGGCAAGAAATTAGTATAAAACAAGAAGCAGAACATGAGGAAATGTGGCTCCCTGAAGAATATAGACCCTATACTAAACAAAATATTGAATTGTTTAAAAACCTTTTAATGAGAGAAACATGGACTGAAACAATCAATTCTTACACAACAGATGAAAAATATGACTCATTCATAAACCTAGTTAATTATTACAAAGACATAGCTTTCCCGGTAAAAAACAAAAAGCAATCAAAGAATAAAACAACACACAATAAATGGGATACAGAAGACATTATACAACACACGGACCATATAAAATGGGTTAGTAGATTGTGTAGGGAAGGGTATCCATCACTGAAAAAATATCTGAAAAAGTGTAAAAATGAATTAAAAAATATGATTAACAAGAGAAAATCAGATAACATTCAAAACATACTACACAGAAGTAGCAATAAGCAAAGAGCATTATGGAAAATTATTAATAGGGAGAGGGGGAAAAATCAGATTATGAACCAGGATAAAAGCATTGAACAGATTGTGTACAATGAGGCTGTAGTACATGATTCTAGGCAAATTGCATGTACATTAAATGAACATTATATAAATATAGCAGAAAAACTAACTAACAGTCACAGTAGCAAGTCAAAAGACAATGATTTAGCAGGCATTAAGGTGAACACAGATTCAGTATTCCTTAGACCAACAACAGAAAAAGAAATAAGTAAAATTATAAAGTCCTTACAAACTACAACATCCATGGAAACTGATGAGTTATCTAATATGCTTATAAAAGAATGCAATAGCTATCTCTTAAAACCATTAGTACACATAATAAATCATTCATTTACAAGTGGAACATTTCCAGATTCCTTAAAGATTTCTAAAGTTATACCTGTTTTCAAGAAAGGGGAAAGGTCAGATGTAAACAATTATAGACCGTTGTCACTAATATCTAGTATATCAAAAAATTTTGAGAAACCAATGGAACAGAGGCTTATTGACTTTCTAAACAAGCACAACATAATTACTGATTCTCAACATGGTTATAGGAAATATAGGTCTACAGAAACAGCAGTCACAATGTTTGTAGATTCGGTAAAGAAATCCCTGGATGATGGAGAGTATACAACAGCAGTACTTATAGATTTATCAAAAGCCTTTGACACAGTCAATCATCAGAGGTTACTTAACAAACTAGAAAAATGGGGAATAAGGGGTAAGGCCTATAAATGGATAGAATCATATCTGTCAAATAGAAAACAATTTACAATCATAAAAACCAACACAGACTTTAAAAATGTAACATCAAACACCCTCACTATAAAAGCAGGAGTACCACAGGGCTCGGTGCTGGGGCCTCTGTTGTTTATCCTATACATAAATGATATCCCAAGACCAATAGGGGAGAATGATTCAATGGTTCTTTATGTAGATGATGCAACTGTGAAGATGTCAAACATCAAACTATGTAATCTAGAAACAATCCTTAATCTTTACTTCCAGAGACTAACAAAATGGTTAGAAGATAATTATCTTGTAATCAACTTAAACAAAACCCAAATGATATCATTTCAGTCGAAAAGAACAAGGAACTCTGTAAAGGGAAAAACAGGTGGATCAATGCTGTAAGAAACTAACCCCTATTGTATTTATGGTCAGCTACCTCCGAGAATTCTGTAGCAGGGATATTCTGATGACTATCTATTACTCCCTTTTTGAAAGCCAACTGAGATATGGTATATCAGCGTGGGGAAGGCCCACAGAAAATAACGTAATGAGAATACTAAAAATACAAAAACATATGATTAGAACAATACTAAAAGAAAAAAGAATGGTTTCATGTAGAAAATATTTTGTAGATTTGAAGATTCTAACATTTCCCTGTATATACATATATAAGACTATACTGCTCTCACTCACAAAGAAGGTTGTTAAAAAGAATGAGCAAGTGCACGAATATGAAACACGTAATAAAATTAATTTCAATTTACACGCACACAACACAAAAAAATTTGAAAAATGTCCTTCCTATTCAGGAGCCCAACTGTTCAATAAGCTTCCGAAAAGAGTATTTATGTGATAAAGCCTTCTACTCAATCAAAGAGTATTTAACTGATGAATGAGGGAAGGAAAGGCAGAATAAAAAATTGTTTGTAGTAGTTGTTTGTACTTATATAGGATATTACAGCACATATTTGTCAATAACATGTAAAAAAAAAAATATGTATTAAATGATTTATAGTTAACTTAAGGCATAAAATTGTTAATTAAGATAAGAATAATATTGAATATACTGTACCTTGACTTGTCCTAATTCATTATACAAGTTGTATGTAAATGATGTATAGGACCAAATAAAATGAATGAATGAATGAATGAATATTAAGTGAATTGGAATATCATCCTGGTATGGGAGGGAATAAATCAGAGAAGTGTCTCCACATAAGTAGCAATAAGCAAACTACAAAATGTGAAATAGATCCTCAAGATGAAGCAACTAAAAAAGCACAACAAGGCTGCTGTAGATAATATTATTACAAATGTATTAAGCAGTAAATTATGTTGTACCTTACCTTGATATATTGTTTAGTTTGAGTCTTGATTCTTACTGCTTACCAGATGACTGAAAAGAGCAATAGGAGGAGTGACATATAGGGTAGAAAATTACAGGCCAATCAATTTGACATCAGCAATAGGCAAAATCATGGAGGGAATAACATGTAAGTACATCATAAATATCTGCGAGGAAGGAAATTGGTTTGCAAATCAGCAACATGGCTTTAGGCAAGGATATTCATGTGAATCTTAGTTGGTGGGCTGTATGCCACATATTTTGGATTAATTGGATGAGCGAGGCCATGTTGATCTTTCTAACATATTTGACAGAGTGAGCTATAAGATGATATTAAATAAGGTGAAAATTATTGGTGTGGATGAAAAAGTAACTTTTTGTATAGAGGAAATCTTAGAAGACAGAAAGCAAAGTATTAGAATAGGAAATTCAGTATCAGAAGAGTTGCAAAAGAATATGGGAGTGCCACAGTGTAGTGTATTGGGATCATTGATATTGATTATACTAATGAATGGCTGTGTTGGTAGTTTACAGTCTGAAGTTAGGCTGTTTGCAGATGACATAGTGATATATAGTAGGAACAAAATGGTTGAAAACTGAACAGCTACAGAGTGGCCTGGAAAAAATGTCTAATTGGGTAGGTCAACTTGGAATTGTGGAGGACCAAGATTTTTAGGGAATTGTAGCAACTATCACAGATTGCTATAGAAGCCAGGTCAGTTGTGACAGCAAATGTAAACAGGCATGAGCGAAGGAATGCATATGCTCGCAAGGCAAGGAACCTCTCAGTAGGACAGTAGTGCATGTACAAGGATGTTCAATTTGTGTGAAAGTGAAGAAGAAGCAGTTTTGATTACATGGAGAGGAGGACAGAGAAATATGATGAAGGAGAGAAATGTGCAGTGTAGTATGGTGTAATCCAAGTAGAAGGATTAAGGCAGGAACATTTGACAGAACGGAAAAAGCAAGCGGCAAAAGTGTTGTTTGCAACATATCAAGATGTCCTCTGTTGGGAAGTAGATATGTTGCAACATAATAAGACATTGGAGCAGGAAATATAAATAAAGGATGGAGATGTAGGGAAAAGAGAAAATGAGAGACGGGGTAAAATACCTGAGAAGCAATTGAAGAGTCCACATAAAGACTTGGGGGATGTGTCATGGGAAGAAACAAGAGAAAAAAGTAGCAATAAGTGGATTGTGTCATTGTTAATGAAGGATATGAATAAAGAAACTAAAGGACTGCTTCAACAAGAAATAATACACAAAAGTTAAGCCAAATGGAGTTCGCCAGTGTTACTGAAGAATCTGAAGACAGAAATGAAGAGGCATTGAAAAAGGAAATAATACAAAAAAGTGAAGCTGAGTGGAGTTCGCCATTGTTACTGATGAATCTGAAGAAAGAAAGAGAAGAAGGGCCAAAAGATGAAATAGTACGAGGTATTGGAAGCAAGTGGAAATCACAATTAGTAATGATTACGAAGGAACAGAAGGATCTGAAAAGAGAAGGTCAGAGATTAGTGCAGGAGGAAATAATAAGAAAGAAAAGCAGAGGCTATGAGAAGTGGCATGATCGGAAAATAAATAGTGAGGCACCGTTGTCTGGGAGCCGATGAATTCAATTGATACAGTGCAACCGATTACAGTGAGTATTGCGAGGTGAAAAGAATCGACTCCACGGTTTGCTAGCAAGTGCAAGAAAAATGTTTACAACAAGAGTGCATATGCAGGCAGTATGCTGGGACAACAACCAGAGCAACGCATGAGCTTAGTGGTCAGATAATACATCAGGCGTCTAATGTCAGGAAGCATTATACAGGCTTTGTGAAACCATAACAAAATGCAGCAACATAATACTATACAGCAGTAGTAAGCTTAGGTCATGAGCCATTACACAGGTCTTGCACAAACACAACAAAATGCAGCAAGAGAATTCGACTGCTTATCACAGCAGAAGTGCAGAGTCAAGAGACAATCTAATAGCAGGGAATACTGAACCACATTCAATACAGGCAGAAGATATTGTGACATATTTAAAACCTAGGAGAAAATATGCTGCAGATTGGCGACTTGTGATAAGGAAAAAAATAAGTTGTTAAGTGCTAGAGACAGTGAAAGTAATGTGTTAAGGATGAAACAAGTGTTCTGCATGGATGTCTAAAGTGTTTACTATTAGTTGTGAAAGAAGGCAGATATCAGACATTGTATGAGCAAGAAGGAGAAGATTATGCTTAAGGAAAATGTACCACACAATGTGAATGGAGGAGATGAGTATTACAGAAAAATGTAACAGTTATAGAAAAGGATTAAATTAGAGTTTCAGGTGGAGAACCAAACCAGTAGATGGGAGAAAAGACATCACCATAACAGCTAACTGAAGAATTATGCGACTGGAGGTTGCAGAACCAGTTACTAGAGGGAAAGTGGCTGATGTGGGTAAAACATTGTGTTACAAAATGCATGAATTTTGTCAACAGATAGCTAATGGACAGACTTGCGGAAGTGGAGGTGCAGGACGGCTTTCGCCGATCCAGCAAATGTCATGGGCAGCCTTTCTGATGCCCTGCAATGGATGGACACTGAGCTGATACACGGTAGTAGCAGATACGCAAGTGAGGTGGAACTACAGCAGCTACAACAAACAGTGAGATTGTATGACAAGAAGAGACACAATTTTTGCAAAAATACACACACACTAAATGCAATTGTATTCACAGCACACTTAGCATCAACACCTGTAAAGTGGAAAAAAATAATTGCAAAAGGAAACTATTGTCTGGGGAAATTATATAAACATAAACGTGTAACTCAGATCCACATTTGAGTTTAGAGTGAATCCAGAACATTTTAGGGGAAGGAAGGTGTGGTGGGCCAATATTTTTAGGGAATTGTTGTGAATTGTAGCAACTATCACAGAATGATATAGAAGCTAGGTCAGTTGCAACACTGAATGTAAACAGACATGAGTGAAGGAGTGCATACACTCGCAAGGCCAGGAATCTCACAGTAGGACAGAACACTCAACACTTGCATGCAGTCGACAACATCATATAGCCAGGATGGCAGCAAGGCGATTGGCTAGTAGTTACTTCCAACCAGGAGATATATAGTAGGGACAGACGAGCTAAATGGGACAGCAGCAGGCACAGAAAGGTCGAACTAGTGTTTGAAACTGCAAAGCTGTGAGGAGGATGAGGCAGTGGATCTTGGGATGAAGGTACAACGTGGGGGTACTGGAGTTCTGCGGGGTAAGGAGGGACACAGAGTTGGGAGAGAGTCCTTGTTAGAGGCCTTGGTGGTCAAGGAGAGTGATAATTCTTGGCATATTGAAGTTGTGGGATCTGTAAGGTGGGGAAGGTATGTGGTGGTGTCAGAGAGCTGTCTCAATGCTTCGGCCTCGTCTACGGTCATTGAGCCTTTGTCGGCTGGGAGAATGATGATGTTCCTATTCTTAGACAGTTCTCTCATTGCATGGGTTTCAATAGTATTGAGGTTCTTGGAGTGGGAAAAGAAGTTGAGAAAAGATTTTGAGGACAGATTGGAAGTAAGGAATTCCTGGAACATAAGGAGGGGATGGTGTTGAGGAAGGAGAGGTGGAACTAGTTTGGATGGAGGTTTGAAATCCTTTAGGCAGGGCTCAGTCTCAATCATGCTGAAAATCACTACCATCCTGGGTGGCAAAGTGATAATGTCACTGGAGAGTGTGGCAGAACGCTAAAGAGTCCCGGACAAAGCGGCATGGTCAAACTTCGGGATTGGGGAAAATGACAATCCCTTCAAGAGAACAGAGAGTTGAGATTTAGATAAAGGAGATGATGAAAGGTTAACCGCGGACTGCTGTGGTCTAGCAGGAGGCAGGGTGGAGGCTTTTGGAGTGGGTGGTAGAGGGGTTGGGTGGGGGAGATTGAAAATGTGGGCAAAACAAGGGGTTTTGGAAATCTGGGGAGGTGTAGGAATGTGTTGACTATGATTGGGAGTTTGGTGAGGTAGGAGTAGACCTATAGCCAGAAAACTTTTTGCAAGTGCAGAAAGCTTGTACAGATGTTTTTATACTTGTTTTGCTAGGATCTGTATACAATCTATTTTTTCTATGTTTGTGTGTTGTTTTGTGTTGCTGCTGCCTTCCTCCCTTCAGCTTTGGTGAGTGTTGGATGTATTTTATCTGTCCTGTCCATCAGTGGCGGCTGGTGGGTTATCAAACTGGTGGTGCACCACAAAACTTGACACAATCGATAAGACGTGATAAAATATACCTGTTTTTATCAACTTGTTCATTATACTTTTGGATATTGCTTCTATACACAGAATCTAGCTGATTACGAATGTCGACCGTGCCTAACACAGACAAACTCATTACATTTTGTAGGTGTACTTGCGAAGAATCATGTTTTTTTTTTTTTTTTTTTTTCACTCAAATGCGTCAAATCCTTGATTCCTGTTTCTGTCCAAATCGATTCTCCGCCAAAAATAATGCAAGGAAAACAAAAGAATGCATTAAGACGCTCACATCCACACAACCATTTCTTTCTATCATACATTTCACTTTTAAAACTTCGTGTAAATGCTTTATTTTTCGATTTGCACTCTTGTTTTAAATTTAAAAAGGGCCGTGGCGGTCCGGCCAATTTTATGTTCACTTTATTTTGAAAAGTTCTGTTATTTTCTTTAATATAATCAATGTTTATGCTCATTTTCACTAACACCATACACAGTATAGAATAAAAGTTCTCGAAAAAAATCGAAACAAAAACTAAAAACAATTATTTACGGTAATATAAATAAACAATTATTAGCGCGTCACACATACAGTGAAACTATACTGATAGTCTAATAACGAGATGTCAATCATTGCTGCCGTCGCCTCGCGCACCCAGCCAGCCAATTCGTCAAACATCGGGTGCTCTCGGCAATCCTCGGTTTGCTCGTGCGGCGCTCGACAACTGACTCATTACTCCATACGTTTCTATGAACTATCTTTTGTTTCACGCGTCAGGCGTATTAACTCGTACACCTACAAGTTGTATTAGCAGTCCTCGTGCACTCGCCGAAGCGCACGAGAATTTGTCTTTACAGGAAAATAAGTCTTAATAGTTTAGTAAAGCGCTCAAACTGTTTCACCATAATTGGAGATTTAATTTTTTATACGTTTTTGTTTTTGTATGTTTAAAAATAAATATTAAAATGGTAATATAAAAATAAAGATGAAGTAGGTACTTAATATTTTGTCATTTTTAAATCTTTTGGATTGGTGGTTCAGCGCACGAGCGCACTTAAGGTACAGCCGCCACTGCTGTCCATATAGATATGTTTAATAAAGTATATGAACTGTAGCTACTTACATGATTTCTAGTGTCTATATCTGGAGGGCTGATTATTGTAGTTGCCATTGCCTTGGTCATCATATTCATCATACTCCTCTTCACCTTCACCTGGGTCCCCGTAGTCACTTTCAGATGGTTCTGACGTTATTGCAGGTAGATGGGATGTTGGTGGTGGTGTAACATGCTGACCATAATCCTAAGCAAATAACAAATACAATTACAACAGTCAGCTATGCAAAAAGCAGTGTTAACTTCCACAGGCAATTATAAATAGAATTTTTATAATTTGAAAAACTGTTAGAATTGATTATAACAAACTCTGACACTAAAAAAAAAGAAAGAGTATAAATTTTGCTTCTTTCCCCTTCCTTAATTTCCTTTATATTTTCTTAATTTAAAACCAAGAAAAAAAAGTAAAGGATGGATTTTAAATGATTATTAGAGTCACAGGATCCTTTATGAATTAATATTTGTGTCTGTTTTATCCCACTGACACTTATCTGCGTTTATCTTCATCCCATGTTGACTCATCCAGCTAAATATCCTGCACAGATACCCTGTATCTGTTTATAGCCATCACTTTGACTCTATTATATAATATTATGTCATCAGCAAACAATCTAACTTCTGATAGCAAACAATCATCTCAATCATTCACTTAATAATGAATAGCAATGTTCCAATATGCTACCATGTGGCACTCCACTTTTTTTTTGATATTGCATTACCTGCACTATGTTTTTGCTTTCTAACTTTTAAGATTTCTTCTACCCAGAATCCCATTCCAATAGTTTTTACCTTATTTTATGCCTAACTATACTAATTCTTTAAAGTATTTAGAGTTACACAATGAATTTGGTTTGGCTTGCAAGAATACCTTTACCTAAGGTCATGTCGCTGACATGAAAATCACTTCTGATGTGGTTGCATATCAATCTGTCAACTACCACTGATGTCAAACTGGTTGCCCTGTGATTTTTGATCCTATTTGTCACCACTCTTTTATGGACTGGAACTACCCATGCACTTTTCCAGTCATTTGGCAAGCAGAAAATATACAGACACTATTTAAACAATGTTTCAAGGTAAGGTAAAATGTCACATTCTACTATCCATATGACATCTGTATTAATATTATCTACACCAGAATATTTGTACTTTATTAGCTTTCTCAGTTCATTCATTATATCCTCAGGATGATTTTCAAATTTCATTTCCTTTGTGCAGATAAGCTTGTTTACTGATTTACACCCTCCCATTCCTGAACAATAGTCCCTAATGGTCTCATTAAAACAGTTACTTAATATCTCTGCCTTCTTCAAACCCTCAGTAACTTCTCCATCCTCATCTATAGATATCTCAACACTTGTCATTCCCCTCAGTTTTCTAATATAGCCATAGAAACTTTATAGATATATTAGTCAATGGTCCTCCTGCACCAATAATATTCTTCATAAACCCATCTTTATCCACTTTCTTTGCCATTGTTAATTCTTTGTTTAGTTGCTTCAAGTATTCTCTATTGCCTTGCTCTCTCATAACCCCTTTAATCTCCTCACCATTCTATTATAGTATGTAGGTTCTGTACTTCACTTTAGTTTCTCTTTTGGAATAAATATTTTATCACAATTTCTCCATCCCCTCACTTTGACTCCACTGTGCCACCTTTCCATTTGCTGAAACTTTTCCTGAAATATCTCTTCATTTCTGAAATTTGTGCCTTTTATAATTGTACTTGTTTCCCCATCCAATTTTGGCCACTGTTTTATTGAATCCTGTAATTTCCATTAGAACTGCATTGTGATTACTTATTCCTTCAGCTAGTTGATACCCACAGAGTTATCATTAGACTTCATTAGTAAGATATTCACCATGTTCAGTCCCCTTGTGTTCTGCTGAACCACTTGTGTAATGCCTGCTTCTATTACTAAGATATTTTCAAATCTATTTTCTCCTGTATTATTTATCTTTACCCAGTCACATGGTAAATTTAAATCCCCTCCAATAATGACCATTCTATGATAAACCCTGAACTGTGACTATGAGTTAAGTTTATCTCCAAGAACCTAATCTCCATCATTCATTCTTCCACTGCAGTAAGCAGCCAACACCTTGATTTTTTTCTTTTTATCACCCCAAAAATCTACCCCTAGTTACTCATGGTCATGATCTACTGACACCCAAGAACTATAGTAATCTTTGCTTACCAATATGGATACCCTTCCACCAATTGCTCCTCTATCTCTGCAGCACACTCTGTAACCATCAGAGAAAACCTTATTGTCTATTACTCTTCCTTTTAACCAAAACTCTACACCTGTAATCACTTTTGGTTCATGAATATCTGTTATGTTTGCAAAATCTATTACGATGTTCATTATACTTCTACAGCTCACCAAAAACTCTCATTGTTGGTTTTGTGGTATTTTCAGCATTAACCTTAATCTTCCCAGTTATGCCTCCATCTTTTATTGTTTTTAAAGCCTCAACTATTTCTATTGTATTAGATACTTTCCCCATCACGGATTTACAGCAGTATTCATTTGATCACCTACTTTTATCCGCTTACTAGTAGCCCCTAATATAAAAAAAAAGTCACAGTCCTGACCCTCTCACTTACAACCCTTGCCAAAAACTCATAAAGTACCCCCATGCCCCTTCTACTTAGGTGTAGGCCATGTGTAGTGAAAACTTGCCTATCAATGGTGCCCACAGGCACAACCCTCAAGACAGAACTAACGCTAAGTAGCACCTCTGTTTCCACACTTAGCAATCTCAAAACTTGATTCAGCCGATCATGGTGAATTATGACCTTCAAGAACTCAACCCTGGTATGCAGTACCTCATTTACCACTTTCTTCAGGTCACTCTCTATACCAGGGGTGGCCAACCGGCGGCCCGCGAGATTCATCACACTATTACAAAATATATTTATTTCATAATGGCC
The DNA here is from genome assembly GCA_031002005.1 of Vandiemenella viatica. NCBI lineage: Eukaryota > Metazoa > Arthropoda > Insecta > Orthoptera > Morabidae > Vandiemenella > Vandiemenella viatica. The sequence goes on along the minus strand of JARYHS010013630.1, from coordinate 172,379,975 downwards.
AAAGAAGTGAAAACCAATGTATTAAAAAAATACATTACTTGTGCATCCAATATTCAAAAATTAACTGCCAAAATTATGGAAAAATTAAATGTTATTTTAAAATAATTATCTTGCGAATATATGACAGATATTGCCTGTTTTATTTGTGAGTTTACAGTTATGAGTTCTCAGAATAATTAAATTATATTCACTCCAAAAGATGTCTATCATGGGTCTAAATCTAACATGGAGATACATAATTTTATATGCGGCACGCTTAGTTATGATACGTTTTGTAACACATCTTAGAATTTCGCATAACGAAATTAGTTTCTAAGATAGCGAGTTCAATTGAAGTATATGGTACCACCCTCTTAAAGTAATTTTTATAGTCAGTTTTGATAATAATTCCCAGTAATATGTCTAAAATAAGCATTCGTTCAAGTATGAACAGTAAATTCAAGAGTTAAATTCATTTAAACAGCTGTTAAGAAACTTAACCTCAGAATTGGATAGGTAATATTTGACTTTCATATAACTTTGCTAAATCAGTATATTTCTTTAGTTCAGAAGATGTTTAGGTAAATAAATAGCCAGAAGATGATTAAGTTTGTTATTAGAAGATCATACTTAGAGTCTAAACATGTTCAAAAGTAATTTACCGGTTTAGAATTTTGTCACATAATTTTCTATTCCAAAATCGAAGTATTCAGTCATTAGAAAAAAGTTAAGAAGTCAAGTGATAGATAGAAAGTAGCGTAATTTTGGTTAAAACAACATATTAAAATTTAAGAAAGTTTCATGCATTTTAAAGATCGTTTTTGGATATAATTTGGTAAAGCAAGGAATTTATGAGAAGAAATTATGTTCAGAGTAAAGTTTATTTAAATATAAAGGTTTCTGAAAAAGTTTTATTTCAAAATATGAAAGTATTTGATTGTAATAAAATAAAATAGGTTTTGGCGACAGAAACACCTGCACAGTTTAGCTCGAAATTTGAAGCGCATTCGGGAGGAATAATATTCCAAAATATGTAATAAGTCAGGGAATATACTTAGAGATTCCAAATTTTTACAGTAAACCGTTTTTCAATATGGAGATTTGTTTGAAGTTATTTTCAAGTCAATACTTTGAAAATTTCAAGTAGTCAAATTTTGTTTTCGAGTTTTACACCACTTTCGAAATTAGGTAAGATACTTTATTTGATATCAGAGGATAGATGAGCAATAGGAGAATAGAATAACATTTGTTTCAGCTTGGTAGGAGTAATATTTAAAAAGTTATGGCAATCACATCTTTATGACTCTTTTCTGGCGACACTATTAAAGTTACGAAAAATTTTATAATAACTTAATTTGAGGTTTGTAATAATATCTAACAACTATCAAAATTTCAGAGAGCTAGGATTATTTTTGGTGTCATGATCAAATGGTATTGCGAAATATTCGTCAAAAACTGATCAGTTATGTGATACAATTCATGGAAAAATCAGGGACAGGTGGTTCCCCCGGCCCAAGCAGCAAGGATCCTATAAATACCCCGTCCAGAAGCTACCCTCACCTCAGTCCAACAGCAGCAGTCAAGTTGTATAGAATTATTATGTAGGGCAGTAGCTAACTTCGGGGTCGTGGCGCGGCAAAGTACCAAATTATGTAGTGACGGTTGAATTTTGCCATCATGAGTGGAGGTTTGTTTTAAATATCTCATGTAGCTAAGTAGCTGTGGGGACGTGAGGTTTGGTCATGCTCGAATCTGTCGAATCTGTAAAATGTTTTTCGTAGAAATTGTCTGATTGCCGGTGTAGATTTCTGACTTTGTAAAATTTTGAAGAATATAGTTATCTTGTCAGAATGGACTAGTTATCATTGAACTTTTACCTTTTCATAGTTTTGGGCTAAAATTATGTGGTGACTGAATCATCAAATAAGTCAGAACTGTCACTTCCATAGGCTACGCACGGTTATAGCTGAGACCAAGTGTTTATGCTAACACCCGGCATAAGCTTGTTCCTCACAGTTTCCAAAGTGGCATGCAAGGTCATTTGGGTTGGCCACCCCTGCTCTATACTATAACTTGCATATCTATCTACTATTCCCTGGAACTCACACTACTACTACCCTATACTCCTTATTGAAACCCCTACAAGGTTAACCTATTTCCTCTACTACCTGACCTATTGTTGCACTAGATTTGAAAAACTTTTGACCAGTCCAACTGTTCCTGCATAAGAGGGCCTACAGAATCTTTTCTTCCTATTTTTTTCCTTACATGGCCCTATTCCTAAAGACCTGCTGCACATTACCTACTCCTCCGTCTGTATTAGGTCCTTCCCCTCCTGACTCTCATAACAGATCAAACCTATTTCTCCCCACATCTTCTGCAGTGTCTGGATTCTTCAACCTGTTAACTGTAATTCACCTACAACCTATTATTAGCTACCACCCACCCCTCTCACCCTCTCCACTGAACACCCCATCTCTCCATTTCTTCCTGAACAGGCTTAGACTCAAGGTTCCTTTCATGATACTCTGTGATCATTTTGGCCATCTCCCTGATATTTTCATTCCTAATACAAAGCAAACATAACTATGGGAAAGCTATATTTATTTCCCATGTTCCCTTTCCACTGCATGTCCATTGCAACCATTTCTCACTCCCATTGCAAAACCACACCATTTACCATGTTGCTGCAACAAATACCACACTTGCCCAGAATGTTTACTTCCCAAATACTTCAAATACCTACTAAACAAATCTTAAATAGTAAAAAAAAAAAAAAAAATACTCTGTAATCTCTTGACAGTAATAAAATTTATATTAAACTTTTCACATAACATTAGGTTAAAGTTTTGCTCCTAAGTTATTTAATAACTAGAAAAAATATTTTAACTACTATATTTTTATTAACCAGTTGCTATTTTAATATTTTTTAGAAATAATTAAATAAGAAAGTATTAATTAAATGTTGATGTAGGATATTTCTCTGCACTTGATTAGTACATTAAATGTTAATAAATAATGCCAATGCAACTGTTTTTATATGTTTTAGTGTCATAAGCATTTCACCTCTCATTGAGGCATCATCAACGACAAATGTTTAAATTTACATTGAATAGTTTACAAATTTATTGCATAATGTTTAATATAAACCTAAATTGTACTTCATGGATCAAATAAAATTCAATTCAATTCAACATTTACTGTTCCTATACAACTTACTATTTACATTGGTCTCATCAGAGTTCATAGGTACATATCTCTGCTTTTTCCCCAAAACTTGTTTCTGCTAAAGCCATTTGTCTTTAATGTTGCCAGCCAGTTGTAAACATTGCACCTTATCCCTTGTTCATGGTGGCCTTCTTGGTTTCTTGCTGTCATAGTGGCTTTCTGACAGTGCCAGCTTTGAAAATGTGAGAAAGAGTGATGTTCTGCTAGTCTGTTTCCAATTTTAAGTGTATTTATTTAGTAGGTTTATTTATTTATTGCACTTATTGTACTTTACTTTCTGTATGGTTAATATATGTTAATTAGTTTGAATGGCATTTGGTTTGTTAGATTTATATGGTCATTCATAGGCTTGCCAGACGTCCCGGTTTGACCGGGACAGTCCCGGTTTTTAGACAAAGTCCCGGTGTCCCGGCCGGTTTACCTTCCGTCCCGGTAAAAATTAAATTTGGTTATAAACTATAATTTATAGATATAGATGACCAAAATGTCTTAAAACAATTAACTGTGAAGTATAACTTAGGATAATTACTTTGTCATTTATTTAACTGTACTGTATGAAAAGTGAAAACTATAAAAGAATGAGGGTCTGCTAATAAATAAATATTGTCATCACATAGCCTTGTCTCTCCAATCATGACCATGCGCATGCGCTCTCCGGGCGAGTCCAGTATTGTATTAGTATTACACTCCTCGTGTGCAGTAACAATGTTACTGTAACACTGGACTCGCCCACCTTCACCCCGGCGAAAGTTGCCTACGATAGAAATGTCAGTCTGTTCCTGCCTAGCCTATGGTGCCTGTTGTGTTAGTGAGCTAACGCTGTTTTACAGTATTTATGTTTCAAGTTTAAGTTCATGCTTTCTCTGTGAAAATGCCAAAATGTTCGTGTAAATTCACTGAAGATTTACAGAATGAATTTACTTTTTTGAAAAAGGTATGTACCGGTGGTCAAGGCGATAGAGTTAAATGCTTACATTGCAATTCTGAGTTTTTGGTTGCTCATGGTGGGCGATCCGATATAAAAGATCATTTGCAGTCTGTTAAACACAAAAAGAGTTTAGCATGTGCTGCTGGCTCGTCAAAAATTAGAAGTTTTTTTAAGACTGCGAGCTCTAATGACAAAAACTTAGACTTAGCAGTGAAAGAGGTGACCTTTGCTTACCACACAGCAAACCATAGCCTAAGTTTCAATTTGAACTCTTGTTCATCAAAACTGATTTCCAAGTTTTTTGAGCCTAAATTCTCACTCGGAAAAACTAAGTGTGAGGCAATAGTTTTAAATGTCATAGCTCCTTTAGCTCAGGAAGAGCTTAAAGAAGACTTAACCAAGTCAAACTATGTATCTGTAAGCATGGATGCATCAAACAGAAAGGAGATAAAACTTGTGCCAATTGTTGTGCGCTATTTTAATCCTAATTCAGGTGGGCAAGTAAAGCTTTTAGATTTCAAATCTGTGGCGGGTGAAACATCGGAAACCCTGACAAATCACTTATGCTCTGTCCTGTTGCAAAATGATTTGAACAACAAAGTAGTTGGCTTCTGTGGAGATAACTGCAACACTAACTTCGGAGGAGTGAAAAGAGTAGGGAAAAACAACGTTTTTAATTTAATTTAATTTAATTTAATTGCAATGGAGCACAGGCTCCGGTGGCAATTTCCCTACACACCCATCTTCCCCCTATCCTGCACCCACCTACATTTGCCCTCTACAAATTTTATCTTTAAATTCCTTCAAAGTTTTCGGTAAATTATTCGTCATTTCTCTTGGTAACTCATTCCAATCCCTGACACCCTTACCTAAGAAAGAGAATCTTCCCACACCCTTGTGCCTGAAATCGAGTGCCAGCTTGTGGTCATGGTCATCTTTTCCCTTCCATGCACTACTTTTCATACCTATTGCAATATCTTTCCATGCCTCATCACCAGTATATGCCCTGTACCCTCCCATGACCCTCCTCATCCTCCTCCTGTCTTGCAATGAATCCCATTCCAGCTCCTTTATCATATCCGTCACTGATTGCATTCTGCGATAATTTCCAGAAACAAATCTAGCAGCCCTTCTTTGCACCCTCTCCAACTCCTGTATTTGATACGTAAAATGAGGGTCCCATACTACACTACCATATTCGAGCAATGGTCTGACCAAAGTTTTGTAACCCAATTCCTTGACTTCTCTCGTACATCCCCTCATCACTCTCTCCAACAAGTGCAGAACTTTGAAACCTTTTCCTACCACCTGTCCTATGTGTCCTGCCCAGTTAAGTTTGTTATCAAAAGTAATTCCAAGATATTTACATTTCAAGTCTTCAGCAAGCAATTCTTTCCCCACCTTATATTCATAATTAACCTTTTGTTTTTTATTTGTGTATCTAATAAGCTGACTCTTCTTTGCATTTATCTTCATTCCATGTGCGAAATCAATGGAATCGGATGTGGAGCACACATTGTGCACAACTGTGTGCAAACTGCAGTAGATAGTCTCCCAATCGATATTGAAGCCTTGCTTGTGAAGATTTATAAATACTTCCACATCTACACAGTCCGTGTAACAAAACTAAAAGAATTTTGTGAATATGCCGAGGTAGAGTACCACAAACTCCTTCAACATGGGAACACCCGGTTTCTATCAATGATGCCTGCGCTGGAAAGACTTTTACAAATTTTTGAAGGTCTGAAAGCATTTTTTTTTAGACCAAGAAATGTGTCCATCAGCAATAAATGTTTTTTTTTATTGATTCAAAGGGTGAGTTCTACTTGTGGTTTGTCCATGGACAGCTTGCACTGTTTAACAAGGCCATTCTGGGAATGGAAAAAAATAACACTACAGCTTTTGAGGTTGCTGAAGCTCATAAAGCTCTTAAAAGAATCCTGACAGAAAGAAAGGCTTCAAACTTTATCCCTATGGCCACAAAGAACATCTACACTACAGCTTTTGAGGTTGCTGAAGCTCATAAAGCTCTTAAAAGAAACCTGACAGAAAGAAAGGCTTCAAACTTTATCCCTATGGCCACATAGAACATCTACAAGAATCTAGATGAGCAAGTCCAAAACAGTGTGACAGAAGAATTTGATGGCTTTTATGAAAGATGCATTGCATACTTGGACCTCTGGGAGAATAGTTTTGGAAACGCTGAACAGTTTTCATGGATCAATCTGACCAAAACATATGCTGTTGATTGGAAAAATGCCGAAACTTCTGCTGACACTATTAATACAGGTTATTGATGTACCTGGTATGAAAATAAACAATGATCAGTTGTTTGATGAAGTTGTGCTTGCTAAGCAGTACTTGCAGTCAAACTGGGAACAGTGGAAGCAAGAGGCGGCCACCAGAAATGTGATTATTTCAAGTGAAGAAAAATGGCTCAGGCTGTTTCGTCACTTCAAGGAGAATCAGGTAGAAGCCGCCAATCTGATCAACATTGTTGAGTATGCCTTCTGCTTACCTGGGACATCAGCACCAGTTGAGAGGGTATTTTCTTTGATGAACAAAGCATGGACTGATGACAGGGGTTTGATGAAGGAATCTACAGTTAAAGGCTTGATGACGTGTAAAATTAATATTGGATTAACTTGTGAAAATTTTTACAACAAGATTAAAACCAAAAAAGACTTTCTAAAAAAAGTGCTCACCAATGAAAAGTACTGTACATGTAAAAACTGTTAAAATTGTTATTCCTCATCCAAAGGGTTTCTTCTCACAATCTTACTTAGTCAACTTATTACATTTATATGTAAACACTCACATGTAAGAAATAAAATATTTAAATTTGTATTTTAGTATAATTTATTATTACCCCTGGTTTAGGTTCCTAATCAGTAATTACTGATCATTAACCATTGATTAGGTATTCATAGCATTGAAAATAAACTACCCTCTAAAACACTCTGAAACCCACCAAGGGTGTGGACCCTTGAATACCCATGACGCTGGAGGAGGGGGGGGGGGAATCTAGTGTCCCGGTTGAACATTTCAGAAATCTGGCAAGCCTAGTCATTCAGTACCTGCTTAGTCCTGCGTGTTGCTTTCTGAATATGATAGCTTTCTTCAAGAGTAAGGCTGTTGTTTCTGTGATTATTCATTGTGAGGATATCTGTGTTTTCGTCTGTTCATGAGTGATAGTTTTCTATCCACAAAACATTAATAGAAAACAATCACCAAAAGACATTAACACAAATATGCAATGGTATATAAGTTCCTACATTTCCTGGAAAAATCCTGTGCCAAAAAATGTTGCCAATTGTTATCAATGAAAATAAACCAATTGGCAATCATTGGGGTCTGCCAATAGAAGTGAAAACTTAAAACTATTACTATCACATGTGCAACACATCATACTTATAGTTATAGATATACTAAATCAAATAATAATTCTGTATGGATGTAATGATCTGATGACAGTGTTTCTATTGGCTGCACTTTCTTCCCGCACCTAAGCTGTATAACACATCTTAGAATTTCGCATAGCGAAATTAGTCTCCAAGATAGCGAGTTCAGTTGAAGTATATGGTACCACCATTTTAAAGTCATTTTTATAATCAATTTTGATAACATTTCCCAGTAATACATCCAATATAAGCATTTATTCAAGTATGAACAGTAAATTCAAGAGTTAAATTAATTTAAACAGCTTTTAAGAAACTTAACCTCAGATTTAAATAGGTAGTATTTAACTTTCTTATCAATATATTTCTTTAGTTCAAAAGATGTTTAGGTAAAGAGATAGCCAGAAGATGATTAATTTTGTTGTTAAAAGATCTTACTTAGAGTTTGAATATGTTTAATAGTGATTTGCCGGTAAGAATTTTATCACGTAATTTTCCACTCTAAAATCGAAGTATTCAGTTATTAGAAAACAGTTAATAAGTATCGTAATTTTGGTTGAAACAACATATTAAAATTTTAGAAAGTTTCATGCATTCTAAAGGTTGTTTTTTTTTAAATAATTTGGTATAGCAAGACATGTGATTAATGAAAAAGTTAGACATTTCAGTCTTATTCAGGAATTCATGAAAAGAAATTACATTCAGAGTAAAGTTTTTTTAAATATAAAGATTTCTGGAAAAGTTTTATTTCAAAATATTAAAGCATTTGAATGTAATAAATCGAAATGAGTTAAGGCGCGAGAAAACGCTTGGACGAGATGATGTGATATCATTCGGCATTCGGGAGGAATGATATTCTAAAATTCGTAATAAATCAGGGAATGTACTTAGAGATTCTAAATTTTTACAGCAACTGTTTTTCAATATGGAGATATGTTTGGAGTTATTTTCAAGTCGATATTCTGAATATTTCAAGTCATCAAATTTTGGTTTCGAGTTTTATACCACTTTTGAAATTAGGTAAAATACTTCATTTGATATCAGATAATAGATGAGCAATAGGAGAGTAGAATAACATTTGTTTCAGCTTGGTAGGAGTAATATTTCAAAAGTTATGGCAATCACATCTTTATGACTCTTTTCTGGAGAAACTATTAAAGTTACAAATAAAATTTATAATAACTTAATTTGACATTTGTAATAAGATCTAGCAACTACCAGAATTTCAGAGAGGTAGGATTACTTTTATTGTCATGATCAAATTGGATTTCGAATGTGTCATCAGAAACTGATCAGTTATCAGATACGATTCGTAGGAAAGAACGCAGAGGCTAGTTCCCAGGGGTAGGTCCTATAAATACCCCCTACAGAAGCTACTCTCGCCCCATTCAAGCAGCAGCATTCAGGCAGTATAGAAGCATTATGTAGGACAGTAGCTAACTTCGAGCTCGGCAAAGTACAAAGTTATGTAGTGACGGTTGAATTTTGTCATCATGGATGGAAGTTTGTTTTAAAGAACTCATGTAGCTAAGAAATTGTGGGAGCGTGGGGTTTTGGTCATGCTTGGATGGTCTGTCGAATCTGTAAAATGATTTTCAGAGAAATTGTCTGATTGCCGGTGCAGTTTTCTGACTTTGTAATATTTTGAAGAATATAGTTATCTTATCAGAATGGACTAATTATCATTGAACTTTTACCTTTCCATAGTTTTGGGTTAAAACTAAGGTGGCGGCCAAGTTATAAAATAAGTCAGAACTGTAACATCCAAGGTACGCACAATCACAGTTGAGATTCAAGTTATGCACTCACTCCACTGCAAACTTGTTCCTCACAGCTGGTGGTACTACCAGGAACAAGGGACCTACAATTTAACATGGAATCTGAACCAAGGAAGCATTCTGGTGTATGGCACATTGCACAGCAAGCTATGCCGTAGGTGAAGGTCGGGTTTTTGGTCTATTAAAATCCCTGCTGAGGCAGAGATTTGAATCGGGAACCTTTCGTTCACCAGGCATGCACCTTAACCACTGAGCCACCAGACCGCAACAGATATGCTGTTAACATTAGTATGTTGCTAATGTGAACTCATAAGATTTTACCCATTAAAAAATTGCCCAAAGCTCATAAAGAAGAATTCACTTCAAAAACAAAAAATCTAATAGTCCAAAAACTGATGGTTCATCAAATCATCCTGAAGGAGATGTAACAACCATAGTATCAGAAGCAAGAAGGCTAATTCCTTTCTTCAGGGGCCTCCAATTTAATGTGGAATCAGAGCAATGGAATGTCCTGGCATAGCTCATATAATCAAATACAACTCATAAAAATTCCTACACTCCACTGAATTTGAACCCACGATCAGAGAACTTTCTGAAGTAAGCACCTTAGCTGTAAGACTGCCTTGTTTTGATGTATACATGTCCTAACTACAAAATTGGCTAAAAACTGTTGGTTTTTATGAATAATGGTGATAGAAATTAAGGTGAGGGAGAAAAGAAGAAGATGGGTTAGGTTCCTGTAAATCAAACATCCTGAAGGAGATGTAACAACCATAGTATCAGAAGCAAGAAAGCTAATTCCTTTCTTCAGGGGCCTCCAATTTAATGTGGAATCAGAGCAATGGAATGTCCTGGCATAGCTCATATAATCAAATACAACTCATAAAAATTCCTACACTCCACTGAATTTGAACCCACGATCAGAGAACTTTCAGAAGTAAGCACCTTAGCTGTAAGACTGCCTTGTTTTGATGTATACATGTCCTAACTACAAAATTGGCTAAAAACTGTTGGTTTTTATGAATAATGGTGATAGAAATTAAGGTGAGGGAGAAAAGAAGAAGATGGGTTAGGTTCCTGTAAATCAAACATAAAGTGTTTTTCTATTTTTTTTAATTTTTTTTTAAATGTGAGGGGAGGCTACCCCATCACAGAAACTGTATCAAATGTTTTTGTGTTTCCCAACAGATGAGTGCATCAGCTTGGATACGATGTTTCAAAGCTGGTCCCTGACTTCTAGTGAAGGGCCAGGTTCTTGATGAAGCTGCTCTTAACTACGCCCACACCAAACATAAGTTTACAGTGACATCAGAGTTACATGTGGTGAGTAGCTATTGGTGCAGAGCTGGTGATGCTAGAAACTGTCCAGAGAAGGGCAGCATGGGGAGTTGAAGAAAATTTTCCAACCATCATGACAGCACTGCCTTCTCCCATTTAACAGACCAGTGCCTGAATTCAAAGCTATGCTAAGCTGGTACCCCATGTCTCTATTAACAATAACTCCCACTGCATCCTTAATCACACTATTCCAGTAGATTTTCACACATGCTAGAAAAGAGATGACCAAAACCATGTTCCTACTAATTCCATGCATTTAAATCACTCACTTACATTTTTGGTCTGTGAAACACATCTTCATTCCTCCATTCAATGCTATAAAATGAACCCATTGGAAGCCAAAATCAGGATGACTGTACCAAAGAATAAACACCTTTTAAATGCCAAGTGTGAATATTAATTACTCACACACTGGACCTGAGCTGGGTTCTGAGACTCAGACCATCTTTTGCACTGATGTTGCTATCAAATATGTTCTTTTCCCCCACAGTTATAACAGTTATGGAAATGAGATATATTGTTCAGAATCTTCCTTCTTGGCTTTCCTCTTCTGTTACTTGGAAAAAGTATTACTGATTTGTAATTTGCAATAGCCATGTAGTTGTTATTTGGAGCCCTTACTGATAACATTATGAACTGCTAATGGTACAATAATTCTACCATATGCTTTCCTTATGGTACTTACTCTTCAAAGGCAACTACTTTAAACAGAGTGACAGGGTTTCCATGAGTTCATCACTGTCTCCATTATAGCTAAAATGTTGACATAATATTTTGTAAACAGTGTATTAGAAAGTGCTGAACTGCAGCTGACTTATTTTTACAGCTATTCATATGATACATTTACTGTGTAACCACATGGAAGAAAGAAATGGGAACATTTTCTGAAACATTTGAATGTGAAGCAAATATTTTACAATAAAGGTGGAGCTGGAGGGCTGCATGCAATTTTTGGAACTCAACATCAGTAGGGATTCAAATAGTACACAAGCATACTGAGTGTGCGGTTTATAGAAACTTATCCACACAGATATAAGCTTTGTCCTACTCAGCTATCACCATTTAGACTAGTTCAATTTAGTTTTATCACCCCATGAACAAGGCAGAACCATCTAGGAAGTTGCAAATCTTCCAACAGAGTAAAGCAATCAGTAAAATACCTTCTATGTGGATGGATTTGCAAACACCAGTAGACTTTCTTGAAAAAAGGGCAAGAGGTAGGACAAGGAACCATAGTATGAAAAACTTTTTTACCAAATGCTAGCACATCTTTGTCACAAAAGGCCAGATTTTAAAGCAAATCTGACATGAAGCCCTACCATCAACCCATACAGACAAGGGATCTACTTGTTAGTGGACAGGATGAACCAGGTTTCAGGTAACCAGTGCCGGATCTAGGGGGGGTCAAACCGGGGCTCTTTCCCCGGGCGACAACTTCAGGGGGGCACCAAAATCAGGTGTTGGTGGCATCTTTTTATAAGCGCCAGGGCAAAATATTCATGTGCTGCCAACCCTTTTTTTTAGTAAAGCGCCGTGGTACACTGACCGCGGCGGCAACTTGAAAGGACGGAAAATTCATTGTTCTGTGACAGAGTGGCCTTAAAACAAATTCATTCCGTCATTATTAGCCGGGACTCATGATATTCTTGGATTTATAAATTTTGCCAATTGATGTTCACATTCTTGCAGCTGCGTTCGAGTGATTAGCCCAGTTTTGTTTTAATATATACTTTTGTGCTGAACGAGTTTAAATATTTATTACTGGAAATGAAACATTAACAGGTAAGGAAGAATCTATCGTTATCAAATATCTCAGCGTTTCTCATCCTTTGTCAATCCGAGGACCAGTAAAATGTAAAAAAAATCAAATAAAACAAAAAATGGATCATTAACTTATATCTCACCTCTGTGCATATATAATGAACCAAACCTATCAATTGTTATTAGCACATACTGCTGTTTCTCAATATTTAAACCTACAATAAAGCATTCATAAAACGTCGCTCTCCGAAAACATGTTTAGGGAATAGGCTGTTAAGCAGTCATATCCTGAAAATACCAGTTTTTTTGATGGTTCTTGAAATATTAATTGTTTTCAGAAAGTTTGGATTACTAACTTATTCTTGCTTACAATCTTCTGGTGGACGATATGATGTCTAATTTTTTGTTTGGTTAGTCTATTAGTTTTATTGCTTCTTCGTTGTATCCACTACATGGTGGGAAATAATGAAAAAATGTACAGAAACCAACTTAAAAGGTAGTAGCCAGACAAGATGGTCGACCAAACACCTTGCCCTATTGAATAATTTACCTGAAGTTGTCAAAGCAGTAGAGGAAATTGAAGAATCTTCTCTGGCTGCAGAATGTAAGTATGAATCCGCTCATCTCTTACATGATGTATTGGATTTTAAATTTATCCTCAAATTAACAATTTGGGCTAACCTTCTTCGAGAAATTAATAGAGTAAATGTGGAAATACAAAAGGAGGACATAGTCCTTTCACGATCTGTGTCACTAATGAAAGGGTTTACTAAGATATTGTAAGAAATGTGACTAAAGCCGACAGAATATTGGATCAAAGAAGCTACACCTGTAGCACAAAAATTGGGAACCGTTCCGACACTCAAAAGTAAACGAATTTCCAAACGAAAGAGGCAACACGACGAAATCTGCAAGGCCAAATCAAGAGCATTAGACCCAACACAGCTGTTTTCCAAAGATATAAAAGTTGTATTTGACAGAATTTTTATAGAAATGGGAATAAGGGTAGAAAGTACAATAAAACTAAATGAAAACTTTGCCTCCCTTGGTGGCCACACATTAGTAAATATGTCCACAGAAGATCTCCAAAAAAATGGAGCCGTTCTAGCAAGCAGATACTCCAAGGACTTAAACGCAATTGATTTTTGTCAAGAACTTGCCGTGTTTAAACAACAAGCTCCATTTTTAATTGGAATCGATGAAACAACTAGTCCATTCCAATTGTTGCAATACATGTCTAAAAATGATTTGCAGGAAGCCTTTCCTAATATTTGTATAGCTCTGAGAATATGCTGCACGTTACCAACAACGTCCACAAGCTGCCAGCGAAGTTTTAGTAAACTAAAAATCATAAAAACCTACCTGAGATCAACAAAGAGCCAGGAACGTCTTTCTAACCTCACGATCTTAGCAATCGAAAATAGAACAGCTTATGAGACGAATTATGTTGAAGTTATATACCCTTTCGCGGAAATGAAAGCTCGACGAGTGAAGTTGTAGGATCATGTAGTGCACATTTTGTTAGGGCCTGCTAAGGACTGGCTCATGCGTTACATATTATGATTATGTGTATTATATATAATACAAGCAATAAAATGTCTTTTTTATCACGTTAGTTTAATAGTACCCAACTGTGTGTGGGGTTTTCATGGGGGGGGGGGGGGGGGGGCCGCGTGAATTTTTTGCCCCGGTTCGAAAAAATCCTAGATCCGCCACTGCAAGTAACCTAGTATTTATTTCATCTATTCCCTGTGAGTGTGGGCAGCAGTACACTGGTCAGATGGCTTGCACTGATTTTCAGCTTTGTATACGGTATGTGGGATGTGTTTTTCTGGGAGAAATGATGTAATCAGCTTTAGCAAAATGAATTAAAAAAAAAAAATATTAAATTGTGATGGACCGCATACCCTGGTGAAAATTTCCCTAATCATCTAATTATGTGTTCCTTAATATTTTATTATTATTATTATAATGCTGTCAGGTAACTAACCAAGTTTTTACACATTATTAATATTACCTTATCCTCTTCCAGTATTAAATTCTTCCTACATCTACTTTTGCAGTTTATGAATTTTAATTTGAAATTCCTTCAGCATTTTGGTAAATTATTTATCATGTCCCTTTGTAACTTATTCCAATCCCTGTCACCCTTACCCACAAAATAAAATTTTCCCACTCTCTCATGCATAAAATTGAGTGCCAGCTTGTGACCATTGTCATCTTTTTGCTTCCATACATTATTCCTAATTCTTTGACCAATATTCTTCCAAGTCGCACCCCCAACATACACCTTGTACATTCGCAGCAGTCTCTTTACTCTCCTCCTGTCTTCCAATGACTCCCAGTCCAGCTCCCCTATTATATCAGCTACTGAATGGATCCTGCAGTAGTTTCCACAAAAAAATCTAGCTGCTGTCATTTGCTCATCCTCCAAGTCTAGTATTTGATAGCCAAAATGTGGTTACCAAACTGCACCAGCATGTACAAGCAATAGTGTGACCAAATTTTTGTAATCCAATTCCTTAACTTCTCTGGTATATGCTCTCACCATTCTCTTCAGTAAATGAAGGATTTTGTAACCGTTTCCTGCCATCTGCCCAATGTATCTTGCCCAGTTGAGTTTATTATCAAATGTTATGCCATGATATTTACTTCAAGCCTTCAACAAGCAATTCTGTCCCCACCCTATAATCAGTATTTTTTTGATCTGTGTACCTAATAAGATGACTCTTCCTGATACTTTTCTTTATTCCATGAAAACCTACTCTGTTAAATATTATATCCAGTCAGCAGCTGTTCACAGTCTTTTCTCATGTTGAACCTATTATATACCATTATGTAATCTGCAAACAACCTAAATTCTGAATGGAAACCATCAACTCAATTATTCATTAATGACAAATAACAGTGACTCCAATATACTACCCTGTGGCACTTCCATATTTTTGCACCTCTTTTGCTTTCTGCCTTTTAAGAATTCTTCTACACAAAAAATCACTTTTCCATCCACTCCAATAGTTTTCAACTTATTTAATACCATTTAATGCCTTACTCAGTCAAATACCTTATAAAGATCTAGTGTTACACTACTATTTTGGGATACTTTGCCCAATTCATCTGAAATATTTTACAGATAGCCCACCATCTGAGATTCACACAAATATCCCTGCATACAGCTATGTTGTTGATTTGAAAACCAGTTTCTTTCCTCACTGGCATTTCTGATGTAGAAGCATATCAGTCTCTTATAACTGATTTCAAACTAATCAGCCTATAGATCTCAACATTTGTCACCCCACCTTTATGAACTGGTACTACTATCACACTTTTTCAGTCCGCTTGTGAGCAACAAAACTCCATACTCAAAAAATTCAAGGCAAGGTATAATATCTTGTCCCACTATTTTTAATACATCTGTAGTAATATTATCTATATCGGCCATTTCGTGCTTTTTCAGCTTTCCGAGTTCCTTAATAATTTCCTCATATCTATTTCAAACTTTGTTGCTTTGATATTAAGGAAAATGGTTTTTAAGCAATATAAATAACGAGGAAGAGAGAGTAATGAGTCATTTGCCCTATCTTTTGTTATTTATAAACATTGTAGTTTCCTCATTTCTATTTATTTGGAGACACTCTTCTTATTTATTAGATCCAAGGATGACAGTCTATAATAGATTCATTAAACCAGCCACAAAGTATCTCTATAATTTCCAAATCCCTAATAACTTCTTCTCCATTCTTATCTACAATTGCCTGAATATATTCCCTTCTCCTCAGATTTTTCAATACAGCCATAGAAATTTCTAGATGCATCATTCAGTGGCCGCCCAGCACCAATGATATTCTTCATAAGCCCCTCTTTAGCTTCGTTCTTTGCTGTTATTGATTGCTTATTTAGATGTTCAAAGTATTCTCTACTGCCTTGTGTAAAGTATCTATAAGCTCACCAAAAGTATTTCTACTAGCTATTCCGAGTAGTTACATACTTTATAGTTTGATTTTAAAGTCATTTTAGCGGAAAACAGAAATTTCAGATATAGTAGTTTTCCAATGACAACGGATTTTTTTGCATTCATTTCCACTGCAAAAACTTATTACTAAAAGCATTTTAAAGTGTATTTATTATACCAAGAAAAATTTAGTTTAAATGAAAATTTGATTTGTTTACATTTTTAAACCATGTGCTCAGTGAGGGCTAAAATCCAAAACATGAAACAGCTTGGAATTGTGTAAAGTTACAACTGATACTTTGTCATCTAACATAATTTGAATTTAAAGTCAAACAATTAGGTATGGTATAATTATGAGTTTTAATTAAGAGAAAAAAATCAAAATTTTAATTAAAAGAAATAAAAACAAGAAATTTATATCAGAAGATAAAGCAAATTAAGAGGGTTCCTGTATAAAGTTTAATGCATCTATGAGATAAATGAAATTTGGAAATGTATTGTCGTGATTCTTAGGAAAGTGTGCCAAGGCATGCAGACTGATAATGTAAAAGGACTTAAATTAATTTGATAGAAACCATTTTGAAAAGTAAACAAAATTGTAATAGATAGAATAATATATTAACATGCTCAAGAATTAGTTATGAGTAGATTTATAGATATTAATTTTTGAAATTTTTTGCTTGTAAGGACAAGGTTGATACTGGGGCTGAAGTATAGCTTTAGTGCCTCAGCTAACTCTTGATGTTGACTCAAAGTTCTATAGAAAATTTATAAAATAATTTTCACTTTACCATGTAGCCGGATAACTCAACCTAAATGCTTGAGGTCGCCACAATATTTGTTAAACCACAAATAAAGAAAAGGTTGCAAGCTATCTACTGAAGCACACAAGTTCACTTCTAGAAAATCCAAAGTTTTATTTTCAAAGTCACAATTTAAATATGCATTTTACAGTTGAGCAGGCAAATCGAACACACTTTTCCAAAGGTTGCAAGTTGTGGAGAGAAATTTGAACCGACCGAACCCCTTAAGTGAATTTACAAGTTCTTAACAGTCATTAAAGTTACTATATAATAAGACACCAAAGTTTCAACATGGTCGAACTAGCCAGCATGGTGAGTTACAACCAACCGACGCACACAAGAAAGACTAAGCGAGACGAAAGCCAGACCAGAACAGACGACAGACAGGAACAGACTACATTTGGCTAAGTTCCTATTTTAAACATCACTTATAAAGTCATGCACGGAGTTGCTCGATCACTTCCCGGCGTAAGAATGAGACAACGTGTGCTTACCACGCGAACTATTATAGCCCTGCGCGCGCCTATGACCTTGGCAAATCTTTCTTTAATTAATATCTTCAAAAGTATATGATAGTTTAATTTGAGATTTTTACAGGGACTTTCTATCATCCTGTTCTATCTATTTTAATTTAATTTATCATTCCAAAAGGTTTCTATCGTCTTTAAACTAAATTCATCACGTGACCAATCTTGGTGGACTTTGCGGACTTTCCCGAAATTTCCACCCGACAATTAGCAATAATCTATTTTCAAAAACTTGATTGCCAGACAGATACTAAAACTTTTTATGGAAACCCATATATGTACGAAATCTTCCCAATTAGGGCTATCTACTGATGTAATTTTTAAATTAATATCTCTTTTAATAAAAAAGCTTATTTTTTTCTCTTAATTCAAATTGCTAATTAATCTTTACCAAATTACTTAATTTTACTGCCAAAATATCAAGGACAGTGCTGACTACAGCTGGTGATAAAAGATCAGTTGTTGCTTTACTAGATTTAAAGATATTGCACATCTTAGAATTTCTACTTTTCAGATCGCGTGTTTCAAAACATGAACAAAGCGGAATATCTCCTAAAATAAACATTTCGCGATATGATAAATACACTTTAAAATGATTTTTATGGTGGATTGTTACTGTGAGCAAGATTACAGGGGAATTACTTTAAGTTGAAAACTACACTTCTCAAAATTTCTAAGTCCAGCTTAAGCAAAACTAGAATTTGCCAAAATTCTAAGGTGCTTACATGCTGACATCACAAGGTCAACTGATCTAATAAATAGAAGGTAGCCATCTTGTCAGATGCTCATTCTATCAGCAGTTTTCATAGAGTCAACATCATGACATAATGAAGCCCAATTTTCCAGCAGATTTCAAACAGTTAACTTCATGTTGTAATGCAGAGTGAGTTGCTCCACATAGATAGTAGTAGGTATAGTATATTTTAAAATGTCTTAGCTTCACTTTCATCAAAGTTAAGGGGCTCAATGAGAGTTTGACCTCTCAAGTGAATGTGTTTTACCTACAATCTTCTATGGAACTGCTGTCCGATGCATTATTCATAATTCTAGTACCAACATTGTAAGAGAACATTTGAAGGAATATACATATATCTTGCATGACTTTGAAACAGTGTACTGTGAACTTATTTCAATTTAGCTTACACATTTGGGATTTGTTACAAATGTGTGGTGACTGCATCACTTAAATATTGAAGGTACCAGAAAGGCTAATGGTCACAAACATTATTGTTCACAGTTAAGACGGAGTGTTGCTTAGCCCCGAATGTCTTTGGCCTTACACTTACTGTCACTTAACTCTGCAGTGCCTCCTCATCTTCCTGTTACAGCATGTAGATTCTGCACTTCTCTTTATTTTCTATTTTGGTATAATTATTTCCTCGCCATTTTTTATAATCTCCATGAACTCTTTCCACTTTGACTCCACTATACTTGTACCAGCCTTCCATCTGCTGAATCATTACATGAAATATCTTTAATTCTAATATTTGTGCCTTTAAATAAATGTTCCAGTTTCCCCCTTCACTTTCAGCCATATGTTTACTAATTCCTCTAATATACATCAAAACTGCATTGTGATCACTTATTACTTCTTTCACATAACACCCCAGAAGATTTTGAGCAGAAAGATATTCAATACATGAGGCGTGTTTTTTAAGTAAGGTCCGTTTTGTTGTAGATACTAGTAGTTCGCGCGCATACCGCAACGAGCACGTGCATCGTGTACCGGCATGCCTCGGGAACAACTGTGCTCAGTTTTAGCCCTGTAGCTAACCTGTACGGTTCTGTTCTGTGCTATCAAAATGTTTAAGGCTATCAACTTGCCCGCCGCATGTGAGGTTCACTCAGTGATATGGTTTTTGTCAGAAAGGAACCTGTCTGCTGCAGAAATTCATCGACAGATTTGTGAAGTGTACGGTGGTACTCTTATGAGTGAAAGCAAAGTGAGCAAGTGGGTACAAGAATTTAAAGATGGCCATGACAACGTCCATGATGATGACCACTCCGGTCGCCCTTTTTCGATTACAGACGATTTAGTGGCTTCAGTTGAAGTGAGGATTTGGGAGAACAGGCGCTTCACAATAACAGATCTCTCAAATCAATTTCCTGATATGTCAAGATCAGTGCTTTACAAAATTGTTTCTGAACATCTTAAGTTTATGAAACTGTGATCCCGTTGGGTCCCAAAACTCCTAACAGAGAACCACAAAAACCAAAGATTTGAGTGTGCGATGTAGTTCTTGACTCGTTATCATGAAGAAGGTGACAGCTTCTTTAGTCAGATTGTAACCAGAGACGAAACATGTGTTTGCATATCACGCTCGAATCAAAGCAACAGAGCATGGAATGGAGACACACACACTCGCCTGTAAAGGTGAAGGCCAAACAGACTCTGCCCAAGTGCAAAATCATGGCGTCGGTGTTTTGGGATAGGCATGGTGTTTTGTTGGTTGACTTCATGCAACGAGGAACCACTATCAATGCAGAAGCATGCTGCCAAACCCTGAGAAAGCTACGCAGAGCGATTCAAAACAAAAGACGTGGCATGCTGACAAAGGGAATTCTCCTTCTTGATGACAATGCAAGACCTCACACTACAGGTCACACCCGCGATTTGTTGGACAGTTTTGGCTGGTAAGTTTTAGACCACCCACCCTACTGTCCTAATCTTGCGCTGAGCGATTACCATCTGTTACTCCACCTCAAACAACACCTCAGTGGCAACCGTTACAATGATGACGACAACGACGTGAAAATGGCAGTGAACTCTTGGTTATCGGAGCAGGCAGCAAGTTTTTATGAAGAGGGTATTTTAAAATTGGTTGAGAGGCATGATAAGTGTTTGAATAAACTTGGCAACTATGTCGAAAAATAGAGTAAAGTATGTAATTTCTGAAAATAATTTTACATTTTTGAAATAACCTATCGTTGTGTACTTATGTTCAGACGGACCTTACTTAAAAAGCACTCCTTGTATTTAGGCCCCTTTTTTTTGGCTCCCCCACATGTGTAAAGTTGCATTCCCTTAATAATGTATATTCAAATTTCTGTTCCCTTGTGTTATTAATCTTGTTACCTACCCAATTGACGCTGGTAAATATATATCCCTGCCAATTGTAATCCTTTTAACCTCACCCTGATCTGTTAATATGAATTTAGTTTCTCCCCAACGGCCTCATCTTCATTATTCATTCTTCCATTACAGAAATCAGCCAGCACAGTTTTTTTTTGGTATCACCCCAGTAACTAATTGTCATGATCCGTTAACACCAGAGCAAATACAAATACTACTCTACCAATTACTCCTCTACCTCTGCAGTACACTCTGTAACTATTGGGAAAAATTTCACTGTCTAGTACGCCTTTCTTTAAACAAGACTCAACCCCTATAGCCATTTGTTATTGTAAATCTCTATTAAGTTTTCTAATTCTATCATTTTGTTCATTATACTTCTACAGTTCATCAGTAACACTCTTATTATCACATTTATGTTACTTTAACTTTCATCTTTCCAGTTGTACACTAATCTGTCATTATTTCAACAGTTTTATCTATTTCTTTAATATTATAGATTTTGCTATTGTGCATTTACAATCGGTATCCCTTAGATACCTAACTTAAAAAAGGCACAGTCCCAATTCCAATATTACTGTACATAAGTAGTCTCATTGACAGATTTATCTAACAACTCACACAACAATGATGAAAGTGGTTGGTGCAAATGCAAATTCACTGGCTTAGAAGGGAGGAATTTATAGGCTCTTTGTTATTATTGTTATTACTATATCTTTCTTCACTCAACTAATATAATGGGAAGTAATTCAGTGCATGTAATTTGTAACAGCTGACCAAGAAATTATCAATAGAATTTTTTTTGAATTATCTATATGAAACCAGGAACAGTGAGTATTTACACGGATGAGCCAAAACATTATAACCACATGCTTAATAGTATGTTTGTGTGCCTCTGAAATGCAATACGATAGGGATTTGGTGTTGCATGGATTCAAACAAGAGGATTTTGTAGATATATGACATTAGATACTGTAATAACCGAGCTTGCAGTGGGGTTCTGCATAAAGGCTTTGTCTTAACTCAGTCTGTGTGTAGCATTGGAGTCCAGTTATGACTATGCTACAATATACAGGTCGCCACTCAGCTTCTTTTTTACCTCAAGCTAAGAAAAAGGTATCGGTAAATAATGTTTAAGAGTCGGTTGTTGTTTAAACTCACTATATTCTGAAAAATCTTGCACAGTCAATAACTTAATAGGCAATCATACAAAGTCACAGAAGAAAGTTTGCACATTCGATTAACTGTTCGAGCCAGTTCAAAGCACTTTACTTCTATTTGTATTTTATATTCATTTCTATGTTTACATACATATACTGTAATAATTGAAACTAATTACTTTGTTTTGGTTTTTTGACAGGTGGTTGACTTGAGGGCTTATGGCAGGCCTGCTGTGACAGGCACCAGGGACAGGACTATTACACAACAGCCAACCTGTGGGGCTTTGCTTTATATTCTTTTCACCCTAGTTAAGGTCGCAACTGTGACAGGACTGGGATATTTTATCCCTTACAAGATGTCATAAGTGAAATTTTAGGAAAAATGACCCATTTTGTGGTATTGTAAAAAGTGATTTGTTTGTTTTTTTCTGTTATAATTGCAGGAGACATGAACACTTTAAATGAACATTTTACCAGTTGTTTAACATTTAATCAGAGTGTTTTTGGTGTTTTTCTGTCAGTTTTAGGGAACATAAACATTTAACATGAACGTTTTACAAAATGAACATTGATTGAAACAGAAATATTTTGAAAAATGGCAAATATGTGAAACAATTCAAAAGCATTGACTTGATATTATTGATGATATTGGTGATAATATTTTGCAAATTTTTGTTAAGTAAGTGAGAGAGTCAATGGAGTATTAATGGCAGACCAGCCCCAACCATAGGTAAATAAGAGGGAGATTATTAGGTTATTCAGTTTATTAGTCCTTTTTGGGAAAATTTCAGTTAGTTTTCCATGGAAAATAACTTCAATTTTGGAGGGGCATGTCAAGTATCTATTAAATTTTCTAATTATGTAACAAAACTTTATTATCAGAATCGTGAGTTGGATTAAATAATATTGCATTTCATTTCTATTGTCAGTTTCTATGTTAATTCAAGTTAGAAAGCAGTTTTACAGTTGTTGAAATAGTATTTTGCATTGCATTAACCTTCAACATTTGCCTGGAGTACTTTTAAGAGAGTTCGCATCTAAATTATTTATTTTAGGCTAAACTATTCAAGTTACGAAATTTTTCATAATAACTAAAGTTAGCGTTTGATATACAATCTAGCGATTTGTAAAATTTCAGAGAGATGGAATCATTTTTATAGTCAAATTATATTGGATGATGAAACCATATTCAAAACTTATCATTTATCTGATCAGTGCTAGCATTTTCTCGTGGGAAACAGGAAGTTTGTTATTTTCCCAAGCTCTGTGAGTACCAGAACTTTCCCACTTTGCAGCAGCAGGAGCAGTGCAGTCAGTTGGCCTCAGTCGTGCAGAAACTGTGAATGCGTCAAGATGTAAGCTCAGTCTGTCAGGAACCATGCACGTGACAAGATGTAGGCTTAGTAGACCTGCAAGTTTCACACTAAGCACTACTGTGCAAGAGTTTTATTTTGGCATAATGTAGGTTCACGTATTTAAGTTTTATTACAATGTAGCAGTGAAGGAGTATAATGCCTTGGGATTACTTAAGTATCGGTCAGCTTCAAACCAAGTATACCAGTGGAAGGGCGTGACAAAATTTTACTTACTTACAAGTGATAATCAATTGTACTTTGAACAGGCTCGAACAGTTAATCGAATGTGCAAACTTTCTTCTGTGTCTTTGTCTGATTTCCTATTCTCAGTTATTGACCGTGCAAGATTTTTCAGAATACAGTGAATTTAAACAACAACCGACTCTTAAACATTATATATCGATACATTTTCCTTAACTTGAGGTAAAAAAGAAGCTGAGTGGCGACTTGTATATTGTAGCTTAGTCATAATTGGATTCCAAGGCTACACACAGTCAGAGTTAAGACAAAGCCTTTATGCAGAACCCCGTTGCTAGCTCGGTTTTTACAATATCCACACACAGGTCAGCCAATTCCCTTGAATAATGGGCTGATGGTTTTTGGTCATGTAGTTTATAGGCAATAGTGTCCCAGATGTATTCTATAGGTCTGTGATCAAGCATATTTGGTGGTCAAGACATCAATGTGAAATCGCTATCGTGCTCTTCAAACCATTGTAGAATGATTCTTGCTTTTTCATATGGACAGTTATCCTGCCAGAAGAAACCATCACTGGTGCAGAATACTTGAATCATAAAGAGATTCAGGTGACCCACTTAGTCCACTGCTGTCATGTTGCCTTTGTCCACTACCACAGAACTCATGCCCCAACCAGCCTGTATCCATGGCACAGTTCATGTTTCAAGAAGCTGCAGAAGTAAATGGGTGGAGGAATATAACATTCAAATTAAATAAGATAATAAAAAATGGTTGATTAGATGATTATGGAAATTCACTCCATCACAATTCAATAACAAGAAACATGATATATCTAACTAAGTGACACATTTCCATTGATCCATGGTCCAATTTTGATGTATGGGATCCACATCTTGGGAATCAAATACTGCAGTTGGAGGGTATGTGAAGAAGGGCTGCTAGATTTGTCTCTGGAAATTACTGCAGAACACAATCAGTAAGTGATATGGTAAAGGAGCTGGAATGGGATTCATTGCGAGACAAGAGAAGGGTGAAAAAAATCATTGAAGTGTAGAAGGCACATATTGGTGATATGATGTGAAAAGATATTGATGGAAGAATTAGGAGAGGTGCATGCAAATGAAAAGATGACTATGTGTACCACAAATTGGTACTTCATTTCAGGCATCAGAGTGTGGGAATATTTTCTTCATAGGTAAGAGGGTCAGGGATTGGAATAAATTATCAAGAGAAATAATGAATAATTTACCAAAACTGCTAAAAGAATGTAAAGTTGAAACTAGTAGAGGGAAAATGTAGATGGGGAAATGAAAGGAGAAAAATGGGTGTGTATGGAAATTGCCACTGGAGCAATGAAATAAGCACGCGAAACATATTATATAAGTTGCTGAAGGAGTTTACACGAGAAAGTGTGTTATTTGGAAGTTTCTTTTTCTGTATTGGCATTTTAGCCTGAGCTCTTGTGAGTTATATTAACGTTTTTGAAAATAGCTGTAACTTTCTGGTACTCTGAAAGTAAAATATGAATTCAGTCTGCAATTCTGGGGAAAAATTTGAAACACGAGCTTAAAGTGCAGAATCTTGGTGCACCTAGACCCAATCTTAACATCAGTCAAGAACAAAAATATTGCATATCCAGGCAAGGGTATGTTCGCAATTTCAGCAGAGCAATGTATGATGCAGCTGAGTGGTTTGTAACGATAAATTGGCATCTGCTAGTGGTGATAATGCACTAGCAGCTTGGGGTGGGGTAATTGTTGTTCGTCTCGGTATCAATGGATTGCAGGTTCTTCTACTAATAATTCACAAAGTCGCCATAGGGATAATCTTTCAATTTATTCACCGAACATACAATTACTAAGCCACCACCACCAACGATTATAATTTGACCATATATAAAAGCTATCCAGGACTTCTTCTCCTACAAACTGCACATTCTGAGCTACACTATTAACACTTGGTTTGGATGCTTTAGTTAAATGCCCACGAGTTCACTGCTATTTACGAAACACTGCAGTTTATCTGCACAACGGCGGCGTACTTATAATGTTTCATCAGGTCCACCCAATAGTGACCGAAGCACCGTCAAACAATCACTGCCCCGCGCATAAGCAATCGTGACCGACCTCCAAGACAGTGAGTCACAGACTGCCTTCAACAATCCAACTCGCATCTCGCGTCACACTTTCAACAATCGGATCGTCCCGATTCCACCGCTCAACATGAACACACACATGGCTTTTATACTGACTTGCCACAGGTTGTGAAGTGAAAAATGAATTTTTGTGTTTCTCATGTCTTGTTATGAATTCTAATGACAACGCTTGGACAGAGAATAGTATTACAGACTTAAAGAATTTTCATGCAAAGGTGAAAAAACATAAATCCAATGAAAAATATTTGACACAATTTTTGGGTCTGCTGAAGATTGAAATTCTGCCACAACAAACTTTCAGTAATGACATCATAATACTGCTGTAGTCAATCGCAAGACATATTATTTTCAAGCAGTAATTCTGTTGTAATAGAACCTGGACCATTATTTTCATACAGAAATTATGTTGTAATACAGCCTAAACCTGCATGAAACGATCAAATGAACTACAAAAAGTATTTTTAGTGGTGTCTTGCGTTTGACCACTGCAGTATTATGACGCCAATTCCTGGCGGAATCACAATCTCCAGTAACCCCCAATTTTTACTGCTACTACTTTTTGTACATTTTGATGGATTTCACATGTCCGTTGGAATGAACTGCCAGAAATACTTATTTTAAGACAGAATTGTAGGGGGCAAATAAATCTATATACTTCTGATAGTATTCCTTAAATTTAAATTAAGATCTTATGGATCCTAAATGAATCTTGAGGACAGAATAATACTTGATATGTCTTAGATTTAATAAATATCAAATAGGTCAAATCATTTAAAATGCACGTTAATTTTCTCTTCTCTCTCTCCCCTCCCCCTTCCCCCCTTCTCCCTCAATTGGTGGTGACAAACATGTCAAAAGCACTGCATATCTGTAAAGTAAAAACTTTTATAGATTGGGTGAATGTCAAAACAAGCAAAAGGTGCATAAAATGGACAATATTAGAAGGGACCAAGCATGGTGGGTGAGCAGTAATGCTCTGGCCTCACATTTGGGAGGACCTGGGTTCAAATCTCTGTCCAGGCATCCAAATTTAGGTTTTCCTTGGTTTCCCCAAATCACTCTAGGTGTATGCCAGGATGCTTCCTTCAAAAGTCCATGGCCAAATTCCTTCTATTTCTTTCCCACCATTAACGAATTTAACGTCTATGAGGAGTAAAGCCATAAGTAAAAAATACTAATAATGAGAATAGTAGAAGATGATAATACTAAGGGAGAACTTGCTCGCACCATGTGGCATACTAAATGAGCTTATGGCAACAATTCACTGCAATGTTCAGTTTCTGGCTGGATGGCCGCAACTGGCCTGAACGCAAGTTTAAACAAGAGGCACCAAATCAAATAGTCATTAATTCTTAAATACCTTATACGTACACATATTTTGCAAGTATACAGGAATCAGTATACATATGTAAACCATTTCTTTACTTAATGTTTTGAAATATGCATACAGGGGCACACTAAACAAGTTTTGTTATTACTATGAGATTATCAAGCCATACTATAGTTTTAAATGGCTAACAGGTACATATCTTTTCAAAAACTAACTGATTAAATGTTGGTGGTCTTTTGTGAGGTAAGAAATATTTAAATGTTTTTGCCACACCAAAACATCATCGATATTATCTCCCCCCCCCCCCATCCCCTCTTTTGAAGTTAACTGTATCACCTACAATAAATTTCTAGTTTAATTTAATTTAACTGCAATGGAGCATGCGCTCTGGTGGCAATTTCCCTACACACCCATCTTCCCCCTATCCTGCATTTGCACTCTACAAATTTCAACTTTAAATTCTATAAACGTTTTCAGTAAGTTATTCATCATTTCTCTTGGAAACTCATTCCAATCCCTGACACCCTTACCTAAAAAAGAGAATCTTCCCACACCCCTGTGCCTGAAATTGAGTACCAGCTTGTGGTCATGGTCATCTTTTCCCTTCCATGCACTACTTTTCATACATACTCCAATATCTTTCCATGCCTCATCACCAGTACACACCCTGTACACTCCCATGACCCTCCTCATCAACCTGCTGTCTTGCAATGAATCTCATTCCAGCTCCTTTATCATATATGTCACTGATTGCATACTGCAATACTTTCCAGAAACAAATCTAGCAGACCTTTTCTGCACCCTCTCCAACTCCTGTATTTGATACTCAAAATGTGGGTCCCATACTACACTACCATATTCGAGCAATGGTCTGACCAATGTTTTGAATCCCAATTCCTTTACTTCTCTCGTGCATCCCCTCATCACCCTCTCCAACAAGCGCAGAATTTTGAAACCTTTTCCTACCACCTGTCCAATGTGTCCTGCCCGGTTAAGCTTGTTATCAAATGTAATGCCAAGATATTTACATTTCAAGTCTTCAGCAAGCAATTCTTTTGCCACGTTAAATTCATAATTAACCTTCTATTTTTTATTTGTGTACATCTAATAAGCTGACTCTTCTTTGCATTTATCTTCATCCCATGTTTACCAAACCAACTAGATATCCTTTCCAGATCACCCTGCAACTGTTTACAGTCCCCAATCATTTTGATCCTTTTATATAGCAGTATGTCAACTGCAAACACTGTAATTTCAGAGAGTAAACAATCAACACAATTATTCATTAGAATAATGAATAGCAATGGTTCCAATATGCTACACTGCGGCACTCCCATTTTTACTTCCACTTCTTTTGATACCACATTTCCTACTCTAACTTTCTGTTTTGTACCTTTTAAAAATTCTTCTACCCAGCAAATCACTTTCTCATCCACTCCAATAGTTTTTACCTTATTTACTACCATTTTATGGCTCACTCTGTCAAACGTCTTAGACAGATCTAGTGCTGTACTATCAATTTGAACTCCCTTGCCCATTTCAACTGAAATATCTTGCATATAACCCACCAACTGAGATTCACATGAATATCCTTGCTTGAACCCATGTTGCACACTTGAAAACCACTTACGTTCCTCAGATATATTTCTGATGTGTTTGCATATCAATCTTTCCATTGATTGAACCACCACTGATGTTAAACTAATTGGTCTGTAATTTTTGACTTTATTTCTCACCCCTCCTTTATGTACCGGTACTACTATCACACTTTTCCAGTCCTGTGGTAAGCAGCAAGTATCTAGACTCAACTTAAATAATATTTCAAGGTAAGGTACATTGTCACATCCGGCTATCTTAAAGATATCTGTAGTAATATTATCTACACCAGCCCTTTTATGTTTTTTAGCTTTCTTATTTCCTTCATGATTTCCTAAGGATGAATTTCAAATTTTTTAGTATCTTCATTTCTAATCGTATTTTTAAGCTTGTTCTCCGAATTAGACCCTTCCATTTCTGATTCATTGTCCCTAATGCTCTCACTAAACCAGTTACTTAAAATCTGTGCCTTTCTCAAATCCTCAGTAACTTCTTCTCCATCCTTATCTATAAGCGTCTCTACACCCTCCATTCCCCTCAGTTTCCTAATATAGCCATGGAAATTTCTAGATGCATCAGTCAATGGTCCTCCTGCACTGACAATACTCTTGAAAAACCCATCTTTAGCTACTTTTTTTGCTGTTATTAAGTCCTTGTTTAGTTGTTTTAAATATTCCCTACTACCCTGCTGTCCCTTAACTCTGTTATGTTCTCTTCGTACCAACCTCATTAACCTCCTCACTTCCCTATTATAGTACACAGGTTCTCTACTTCTGTTTATTTTCTGTTTTGGAATGAATGTTTCATCCCCCTTTCTTATTATCTCCTTGAACTCTTCCCACCTTGACTCTACTGTCCTTGTGCCTTCGTTCTATTTGCAGAAACATTCTCTGAAACATTGCTCAATTTTGAAACCTGTGCCTTTTTATAATTGTACCCATTTCCCTCTTAAATTTTGGCTGCTGGTTCACTGAATCCTCTAATATCCATCAGAACAGCTTCATGATCACTTATTCCTTCCGTTACGTGACACTCCATAAGGTTATCATCGGGGTTTATTAGGAATATATCCAAAATATCTTGTCCCCTAGTGTTTTGCTCTACCACTTGTGTAAATCCTCCTTCCCTTATTAAGGTATTTATTATGGTATTTCCAAATCTTTGTTTCCTTGTGTTATTAATCTTATTTCCTTCCCAGTATACACCTGGTAAATTTAAATCCCCACCAATAATGAATGATCATTCTATTGTCACCTCTGAAATCTGAGTATGAATTTAATTTCTCCCCAAGAACCTCATCTTCATATGTTATTCTTCCACTGCGGCAAGTAGCCAACACACTGATTATTTTTTTTTATTACACCAGAAATCTACCCCAAGTAACTCATGGTCTTGATCTATGAACGCCAGTGAACTGTGGTAGTTTTTTATAACTAGTATGAAAACTCCTCCACCAATTGCTCCTCTATCTGTTCAGTACACTCTGTAACCATCAGGAAAAACCTCACTGTCTAGTACTTCTTCTTTTAACCAACTCTCTACCCCAATTATTACTCGTGGTTCATGTATCTCTTAAGTTTGCCAATTCGATTACTTTGATCATTATACTTCTTCAGTTTACCATTAACACCCTTATTACCAGCTTTATATATACAGCATTTATCTCTTCTTTCCCAGTTTTACCCCAGTCAGTTATTGTTTCAGCAACTTCATCAATTTCATTACCACCTGTTATTTTCCCCATCATGGATCTACAATCAGAATCACTTTGATTATCTATTTCCGTCCCTTCATCAGCAACCACTAACCTAAAAAAAGGCACAGTCCTGACCCCATCAACACTGAAAATGGGCTCCCTTACTTCTGAAGCTAACAACTCAGAAAGTACTGCCTTCCCTCTTCTATTTAGGTGTATGCCATACCTAGTGAAACCGCACCTACCAATGGTGTTCACAGGCACAACCCCCAACACAGAACTAATGCCTTGCCCA
Organism: Vandiemenella viatica; assembly: GCA_031002005.1. Lineage (NCBI taxonomy): Eukaryota > Metazoa > Arthropoda > Insecta > Orthoptera > Morabidae > Vandiemenella > Vandiemenella viatica. The sequence continues at coordinate 172,349,425 of JARYHS010013630.1, read as the reverse complement.
AGTAGCACTTCTGTTTCCACATTTCAACAAATACTATTCATGAGTAGTTAAATGTTTAGTATAAACTTCATATGAGTAGCATTATAGCATTTTGATTAAAATATGAATGGGGAGGTATAAATGTTGGTTTACCAGGAATTACAGAAGAAACGTAAAAAAAATGAATTTTAAAGTTGAGCCAATAGTCATATCGTGTATAACATCTTTAGTACTAGTTTTAAGCCCCAAACATCTTAGAGTGTAAAATAATACAAGATGATCATGAGCAATCAAGCATTTTAGTTTGCCCTCTTAGTTATATTGACAGTTGCATATCTCGTGTGGATCAAAAAGCATATCAAGGTGTGTAGCAGATTTGTTTGTCTAAGGACTCACACTGAAAATTGGTTCTGTCTTCTTAACTGTATGGATGCCTTCATCAGAAGCAAACTGTGTTTTTTTTTTTCCTTTCCAGTCTGAATCTTTATTCATGTTGTAATACAATGGGTTTTTGATGTTATTTTGCAATTAAAGTACTTTAAGGGGAAGATAAAAAAATACAATAACTGAAAACTGTTTTGCTGTTATACATGTATAGTCACTGAAGTGGTTCTGCACAGTAAATCGTTCAAAATGAATACAGTAAGCATTAATGTTTAGACTATTTAATAGAAGAAAATTAAATCAACAAATACTATTTATCAAAGCTTGTACTTCAGTAAGAGAAATTGTTGACATCTTCTCAAATCCCATTTAAATCATACCTTAGGAGGCCTCCAGCCACAACCAGGCAGTGGCAAACCATCAGGACCAAGTGGGCATGGGGCATCAAGGCCAGGGACACCCTGATCTCCTTTGTCACCCTTGTCTCCTTTACGTCCACGTTTGCCAACAGGTCCCTGGAAGGCAGAATAAAGAAAATTGGAAAAGCCATTTATAACAGAAATAAATATAAGAGATTGACTATGAAAGTTTCAGAAATGATTCCAAATATCAGTGAAGAGTAACGAAATGGCTCATAAGTTGATAGAAGATGATAAAGAAAAGGAAATGCTTAAAACAGCACATTCAAATGAAGCCTGAGTGGACCTGTTTGTTACTGTGAAGAAAAACTCACCCTATTATCATATATATTATTTCTATAAGGTATTTTTTTGTCACCAGCCTGTATCTTCCTTCATACTTAACCAAAATCAATGAATGAGGTGTCATTTTAAAGCTTATGGTCTCCACTTTGGTCACATCACATTTTAATAAAGAAAGTTTTTGGAATTCGACCCTTAAAGGGCATAAATGTCAATATTTCGAAAATGCTGTTTTCTATGTTACGGGTCATTTATCTCCCTGGATACCTATCTGAAATCGTTTAATGAAGTATCATTTTAAAGATTAAGATCTCCGCTTTAGTGACGTCGTATATTAAGCCAGAAATTTTTCGGAATTCGACCCTTAAATGGTAAAAGTATCAATATTTTTGC